>OX235279.1:113688604-114365114 GCA_944472155.2 Trichobilharzia szidati | reverse complement strand
GTTATTAGCTATTTCGGTTGGAGTGGGTGGATCCGCAGTCAACTATGTAGGGTGCTTGGTAAGTGTCGTATCGGTCGATGAGACGGTTGACCAGCGTTGCGATTGAGTAGCTGCTTGAAATCTTCGGCCCATCGTTCCATACTTACCATTGGTGTCCGAAAATAATTTCTCCTGATGCTGTGAGTTAACACAGCATGGCTGCTTAAGGCGTTTGCCACAGATGATAGGCGTCTATGAGGCGATAAAAGTTTTCCGAAATCGCCTACATTTGATGCTCCTTCCATGTTAGTCGCCACAATCTAGACCCAGTAGCGATTTCTGTCATTCCTAGCAGACTGTGTAGCTTTGCGCCTGAGGGAGCGATAAACTGGAGACTTTGCTAGGCGAGCGTCTCTGGCTTGCGAGCGGCATTCGACTCAGTTGATCGAGAAGCATTCTGGTGTCTAATGGAGCTCGACGGAGTTCCGACCAAGCTAATCAACCTGCTCAGGTCATACTACTCCAACACCAAAGCTCGAGTCCAAGTGAACGGTGAAGAGTCTCGCACTTTTGAGGTAACCAGCGGTGTCCGGCAAGGTTGTCCAGCATCCCCCATCCTGTTCAATTTCACAATTGATTGGATTTTGCGGCACGCCCTAACCGAGCACCACGGCGTCCAACTTTCGCCCGATATTCACATAACCGACCTCAAATTCGCCGACGACGTCGTGTTATTAGCTGAAAACTTCCCCGATATGCAACAGGCGCTCGATCAGATAAACCACCTCGCGTCTACTATCGGTTTGGAAATTAACACTTCCACCAGCACTGATGAAATCTTATACCTGAATGGAGCACCTATTGAAATTGTGCCATCCTTCAGATATCTGGGATCCATAATGCTTCCCAACGGTCAAGCGAAAAACGAAGTGAATGCGCGAATCTCCAACGCCCGGAATGCGTTTCTTCAGCTGAGGAGCGTTCTATGGAGCAAGAGGGAAATCTGTCTCAGGACTAAAATTCGGGTTTACCAAGCCTCCATACGACCCGTTCTCCTGTATGGCTGTGAAACCTGGCCTCTTCGCGCGGAAGATGTACGCAGACTTGAGGTAGCAGACCATTGGTGCCTCAGGTACATTCTGCATGTTCGTTGGCAGGACAAACTCTCCAACGAAGAAGTGCGTCGTCGTTGCTACAACATCAACCAAATTCCAGTACTGGTCCACCAACGTCGCCTTCGGTGGTTTGGCCATGTTCTGCGCCGACCAGATGACGATCTGCTCAAATCAGTTCTGAATCCCTCGCCATTACCATCTTGGAGATGTCGCAGGGGTGGATAGCTGAAAACATGGCTTGGTACAGTCAAGGCTGATATGGAGTGCCTGGGGCTACAAACCGTATACGGACTCTGTCTGTGGAACAAGAATTGGATAACCCTGTCGCAAAACCATGCATCAGATCGCCGCGCTTGGGCAGCGATGATTCGAGATGTTCATGAAGCCGGCTCATCCTCTCGTAGGAGATAGCCGAAGTAAAGTAAAGTAAGTAAGTATTTGTCACACCATCGATGACAACAGTGCACGAATCAGTCATGTTTCTCAATATCAAACTTGAAATGTCTTCGCCGCGCCGCTCATCGTAGTTCTTTTGAATTTCTTCTCTACCTTCCTTAATCACATGGAGCATGGCAATCTGAACTTCTGCATTTCAGTGAAAATTTTTACGTTGAAACCCAGCCAAGTTAGACAGTCATTACTTGTTAATTTCCACAGCTCTGTCACACGCCTGTGAGACAGCTACTCTTAACTATTGGTTTTCAGCAACTTTTCGTTCAGTCCCTGTTGTATTCATTGGTATTGTTAAATGAATTAGCACCCAACGCATCTGCTTTGCAGCTGGAGTAGCAAAATATGTGGTTACATTCAGAGTTTGAAATACTCCGTTTCAGCAGAAATATAATACTACCATGAGTTATTAGGAAAAGACACCAATTAAAATTTGTGAAATATGTATATATATATATATATATATATATTATATATATATATATATAATTAAGCTCATTGAAATAAATTTGAGTTATTCTTATTGTGTAGGCTTTAATCGGCCTCCTTTTTTGTGTACACTTATAACCAGATTGTAAGTGTTTTGTGGTCGTAGTACCGGAGAACTTAAGAAGAATTAAACTTGTTTGATTATATTTTCGGAAGAATTCAAAGTAGTAAATATCCTTTGGCAATCAAATGCTGTGAAACGACAAAGCTGTTCAAAGTGATACTTTCTCGTAACGATTTTCTTTTCGGAACACGTTGATTACACTCTTCTTCTTATTAAAATTCAATATATCTGCGTCAGCAACTGTAAGTGAATTGTTATTTTGTGTAGTGGAGCTGGAGTGAGAAAAGTTACTCATTCACTTGTGTTGAGATGGCTAGTGATCGTATGGTTTAGTACTACTTAACAATCAATTCTACTGTAGGAAAAGTTGCAGCCAATGAATTCTTTACTTGTTTGTTGATTGTTTTCACGATGTCATAACATTTAAGTTTAGGAACTCTGATGGCAAACTAGTCTGTTCACGTTTATGCATTCAACATGGCTTAACGGAAGTAGACGACAAATTGGGTTGTGACTCCAATATGGATAAGATTTTATTTTGATAAATCACACAGTGTTATATAGTGACATTTCAAGTTTGATGTTGAGAAACATGACTGATTCGTGCACTGTTGTCATCGATGGTGTAACAAATGCTCATCATTTGAAACCTGATTCACTGAGAGCGTGGTTAGCTCCATATGGAGCTATTAAACGTTTATCTATTTATGAAAAGTTAATATTTGCAGAGTTTGAAAACTCTACAGCCGCCGAAAGTGTAATTGAAAACGAAAATGGTAGTATGTTTCGAAATAATTGTGTATCAGTACGTTACCCACAACCTTGGGATATGATGGTTACCGGAGATCTTGTGTCCAAACTTGAATGTACTACTTCACAAGTGAGCGAAGAAAAAATTAACAATGAAGCAAATAATGAAACTGAATCATCAAATGAAAAGGCTTCTTCTGAAGCTGATAGTGGAAAAGAAATATTTGCACAAGTTAAGTATTTGGATAAGGATGAATTATGTAACTTGTACACTGCATTAGAAGATGTACTAAAGAAAAAAAGGAAAAAAACCAAATCTCTTCCTTCAGGTCGTCCTTGGCTTGATGACGAGGCGAAAAGACTCTTTGCTATAAGAAATGAGGCATTGAAAGAGTTAGAGAAGAAGGAAAGCAAAGCAAATGTGGATAAATTTTTTCTTTGTGAAACATTATATATTAAGGCGCGGAACAGATGTCAGAAGGCCTGGATGCATAAGATAAATCAAGATTGATTTGATTTATCTTATGCATCCAGGCCTTCTGACATCTGTTCCGCGCCTTAATATATAATGTTTCACAAAGAAAAAATTTATCCACATTTGCTTTGCTTTCCTTCTTCTCTAACTCTTTCAATGCCTCATTTCTTATAGCAAAGAGTCTTTTCGCCTCGTCATCAAGCCAAGGACGACCTGAAGGAAGAGATTTGGTTTTTTTCCTTTTTTCTTTAGTACATCTTCTAATGCAGTGTACAAGTTACATAATTCATCCTTATCCAAATACTTAACTTGTGCAAATATTTCTTTTCCACTATCAGCTTCAGAAGAAGCCTTTTCATTTGATGATTCAGTTTCATTATTTGCTTCATTGTTAATTTTTTCTTCGCTCACTTGTGAAGTAGTACATTCAAGTTTGGACACAAGATCTCCGGTAACCATCATATCCCAAGGTTGTGGGTAACGTACTGATACACAATTATTTCGAAACATACTACCATTTTCGTTTTCAATTACACTTTCGGCGGCTGTAGAGTTTTCAAACTCTACAAATATTAACTTTTCATAAATAGATAAACATTTAATAGCTCCATATGGAGCTAACCACGCTCTCAGTGAATCAGGTTTCAAATGATGAGCATTTGTTACACTGTTGACTGTCCATTGGATGACAGTCTAGGGGAGATGGCTAAACCCTGATTCCAAACCTCCAACGACTGGCGTATGAAGCTCACTGGAGCTCACCGGCAGACGTATGGACAAAGGGCTTGTTGGATGTCCTGGATGTCTGGCCCCATTCAAAAAGGCGTATGAACCGAACTCCGGTCACCGGTTGCCAATGGATAGTGGACTCCCTACTCCACTCCTACTGCCTTGTAGGTCACACTTGGTTGTGTAAAGGCTAGAGCTGCACTCTCGAACAAAAGGCCGAGCGATTCTGGGGACTTCACTCGTACCGAATTCCCATGAAACTTCATGAACTCTCTTACAAACGACTCTCATCATGCTACGGCGTTCCCGGTAAGCGACGCGCCCTGTGCTCACCCGGTGGCCAGTGTGAAAAGTAAGCCAGCTGGGAAATTAACACTTAGAAACCAACTATTTGTTGGCTGCTGGAATGTTAGGACGCTGTTGGATCCTGGTAGCCAGTCTATCACCATGCGTTCTTTATACGACTACAAGGTGGACATAGCGTGTCTATCTGAAGTGAGGTTACCCGATCATGGCTCCCGCCGAATAACCGTACCTGGAACAGATTCTTCATTCTGGTTGCTTCATAGTGGACCCCAGAATAATTCCGGACAACATGGGGTAGCATTTGCTCTCAGTAACAAAGCCAATAATGCCTTAATATCGTTCGAACCGGTCAACTCCAGAGTTGCAATCGCTAGGTTCAAGGGTTCCCCGCTCGACATTTCTGTTCTCGCTGTCTATGCCCCAACCCTCGACTCTGATGAAAGTATCAAAGACGAATTTTATGACAATCTTCAAGAGGCAATCAACAAAATCCCAAAGCGTGACGTTCTCATAGTAGCCGGCGATTGGAACGTCCGCACTGGCCCTTCAGACGACGCGACAAAACATATACTAGGCAAACACGGTCTCGATCAACACTGCCGTAATGGTGATAGACTTTTAGCTTTTTCTGATTACAATCGATTATATATCACCAACACTCGATTTCAACACCCTAGAAAACATCTTCTCACCTGGTATTCGAACGACGGTCGCACTGCACATCAGATTGACTACATCCTAGTGCGCTCACGCTGGATCTCCTCGGTGGAGGACTGCCGATCCTATCGTGGCGCAGAGGCCGGAAATAAAGGGGGATCAGACCATACTCTAGTTAGGGCGAAATTCAAACTTCGTTTAACAACACGCCAGAAGGCGCGACCTCCGAAGCGTATCAATGTTGCCCCGCTTCAATGTTCGATAAAGCGACAAGCCTTGTCCAAACAAATCCAGGCCGAACTAAGCGCCGCAGATGAGCCAACATCCACATCTTCTAATACACCTGAGACACGATGGAATCATTTCAAAGAAGTAGTCTCTAAAGCTTCAATGTCGCATTTGGGTACCACATCCAACAAACAGAAAGACTGGATTTCAGAGTACACTATGCATCTATCCTCGCAAGCCAGAGACGCTCGCCTAGCAAAGTCTCCAGTTTATCGCTCCCTCAGGCGCAAAGCTACACAGTCTGCTAGGAATGACAGAAATCGCTACTGGTCTAATGTGGCGACTAACATGGAAGGAGCATCAAATGTAGGCGATTTCGGAAAACTTTATCGCCTCATACGCCTATCATCTGGCAAACGCCTTAACAGCCATGCTGTGTTACGCACAGCATCAGGAGAAATTATTTCGGACACCAATGGTAAGATGGAACGATGGGCCGAAGATTTCAAGCAGCTACTCAATCGCAACGCTGGTCAACCGTCTCATCGACCGATACGACACTTACCAACACCCTACATAGTTGACTGCGATCCACCCACTCCAACCGAAATAGCTAAAACAATTAACAGACTCAGAAACCAAAAAGCTCCGGGCGAAGATGGTCTACCTCCAGAAATATACAAGGCCTGCACTCCAGCGCTAATCGATTCGCTGCACTCGCTGTTCTGCTCAATTTGGGATTCCGAAACCATTCCCTCCGATTGGAGCACCTCAGTTTTGCTACCGTTCCACAAAAAGGGAGACAGGTCAATATGTGAGAACTACCGAGGCATAAGTCTGATTGATATCGCTGCTAAGGTTTTTGTTTCCATTCTCCTGAACCGCTTCGCTGCCGAACGCCACGTGCGAACAAGGCCAAATCAAGCCGGATTTCGACCTGGAAGAGGCTGTGTTGATCAATTATTCACACTGCGAAGAATTTTGGAACACAGGGACAAATTCCAACAGCCAACGGTTGCTTGTTTCATCGACTTCCGAGCGGCATTCGACTCAGTTGATCGAGAAGCATTCTGGTGTCTAATGGAGCTCGACGGAGTTCCGACCAAGCTAATCAACCTGCTCAGGTCATACTACTCCAACACCAAAGCTCGAGTCCAAGTGAACGGTGAAGAGTCTCGCACTTTTGAGGTAACCAGCGGTGTCCGGCAAGGTTGTCCAGCATCCCCCATCCTGTTCAATTTCACAATTGATTGGATTTTGCGGCACGCCCTAACCGAGCACCACGGCGTCCAACTTTCGCCCGATATTCACATAACCGACCTCAAATTCGCCGACGACGTCGTGTTATTAGCTGAAAACTTCCCCGATATGCAACAGGCGCTCGATCAGATAAACCACCTCGCGTCTACTATCGGTTTGGAAATTAACACTTCCACCAGCACTGATGAAATCTTATACCTGAATGGAGCACCTATTGAAATTGTGCCATCCTTCAGATATCTGGGATCCATAATGCTTCCCAACGGTCAAGCGAAAAACGAAGTGAATGCGCGAATCTCCAACGCCCGGAATGCGTTTCTTCAGCTGAGGAGCGTTCTATGGAGCAAGAGGGAAATCTGTCTCAGGACTAAAATTCGGGTTTACCAAGCCTCCATACGACCCGTTCTCCTGTATGGCTGTGAAACCTGGCCTCTTCGCGCGGAAGATGTACGCAGACTTGAGGTAGCAGACCATTGGTGCCTCAGGTACATTCTGCATGTTCGTTGGCAGGACAAACTCTCCAACGAAGAAGTGCGTCGTCGTTGCTACAACATCAACCAAATTCCAGTACTGGTCCACCAACGTCGCCTTCGGTGGTTTGGCCATGTTCTGCGCCGACCAGATGACGATCTGCTCAAATCAGTTCTGAATCCCTCGCCATTACCATCTTGGAGATGTCGCAGGGGTGGATAGCTGAAAACATGGCTTGGTACAGTCAAGGCTGATATGGAGTGCCTGGGGCTACAAACCGTATACGGACTCTGTCTGTGGAACAAGAATTGGATAACCCTGTCGCAAAACCATGCATCAGATCGCCGCGCTTGGGCAGCGATGATTCGAGATGTTCATGAAGCCGGCTCATCCTCTCGTAGGAGATAGCCGAAGTAAAGTAAAGTAAGTAAGTATTTGTCACACCATCGATGACAACAGTGCACGAATCAGTCATGTTTCTCAATATCAAACTTGAAATGTCTTCGCCGCGCCGCTCATCGTAGTTCTTTTGAATTTCTTCTCTACCTTCCTTAATCACATGGAGCATGGCAATCTGAACTTCTGCATTTCAGTGAAAATTTTTACGTTGAAACCCAGCCAAGTTAGACAGTCATTACTTGTTAATTTCCACAGCTCTGTCACACGCCTGTGAGACAGCTACTCTTAACTATTGGTTTTCAGCAACTTTTCGTTCAGTCCCTGTTGTATTCATTGGTATTGTTAAATGAATTAGCACCCAACGCATCTGCTTTGCAGCTGGAGTAGCAAAATATGTGGTTACATTCAGAGTTTGAAATACTCCGTTTCAGCAGAAATATAATACTACCATGAGTTATTAGGAAAAGACACCAATTAAAATTTGTGAAATATGTATGTATATATATATATATATATATATATATATGTATATAATTAAGCTCATTGAAATAAATTTGAGTTATTCTTATTGTGTAGGCTTTAATCGGCCTCCTTTTTTGTGTACACTTATAACCAGATTGTAAGTGTTTTGTGGTCGTAGTACCGGAGAACTTAAGAAGAATTAAACTTGTTTGATTATATTTTCGGAAGAATTCAAAGTAGTAAATATCCTTTGGCAATCAAATGCTGTGAAACGACAAAGCTGTTCAAAGTGATACTTTCTCGTAACGATTTTCTTTTCGGAACACGTTGATTACACTCTTCTTCTTATTAAAATTCAATATATCTGCGTCAGCAACTGTAAGTGAATTGTTATTTTGTGTAGTGGAGCTGGAGTGAGAAAAGTTACTCATTCACTTGTGTTGAGATGGCTAGTGATCGTATGGTTTAGTACTACTTAACAATCAATTCTACTGTAGGAAAAGTTGCAGCCAATGAATTCTTTACTTGTTTGTTGATTGTTTTCACGATGTCATAACATTTAAGTTTAGGAACTCTGATGGCAAACTAGTCTGTTCACGTTTATGCATTCAACATGGCTTAACGGAAGTAGACGACAAATTGGGTTGTGACTCCAATATGGATAAGATTTTATTTTGATAAATCACACAGTGTTATATAGTGACATTTCAAGTTTGATGTTGAGAAACATGACTGATTCGTGCACTGTTGTCATCGATGGTGTAACAAATGCTCATCATTTGAAACCTGATTCACTGAGAGCGTGGTTAGCTCCATATGGAGCTATTAAACGTTTATCTATTTATGAAAAGTTAATATTTGCAGAGTTTGAAAACTCTACAGCCGCCGAAAGTGTAATTGAAAACGAAAATGGTAGTATGTTTCGAAATAATTGTGTATCAGTACGTTACCCACAACCTTGGGATATGATGGTTACCGGAGATCTTGTGTCCAAACTTGAATGTACTACTTCACAAGTGAGCGAAGAAAAAATTAACAATGAAGCAAATAATGAAACTGAATCATCAAATGAAAAGGCTTCTTCTGAAGCTGATAGTGGAAAAGAAATATTTGCACAAGTTAAGTATTTGGATAAGGATGAATTATGTAACTTGTACACTGCATTAGAAGATGTACTAAAGAAAAAAGGAAAAAAACCAAATCTCTTCCTTCAGGTCGTCCTTGGCTTGATGACGAGGCGAAAAGACTCTTTGCTATAAGAAATAAGGCATTGAAAGAGTTAGAGAAGAAGGAAAGCAAAGCAAATGTGGATAAATTTTTTCTTTGTGAAACATTATATATTAAGGCGCGGAACAGATGTCAGAAGGCCTGGATGCATAAGATAAATCAAGATTGATTTGATTTATCTTATGCATCCAGGCCTTCTGACATCTGTTCCGCGCCTTAATATATAATGTTTCACAAAGAAAAAATTTATCCACATTTGCTTTGCTTTCCTTCTTCTCTAACTCTTTCAATGCCTCATTTCTTATAGCAAAGAGTCTTTTCGCCTCGTCATCAAGCCAAGGACGACCTGAAGGAAGAGATTTGGTTTTTTTCCTTTTTTCTTTAGTACATCTTCTAATGCAGTGTACAAGTTACATAATTCATCCTTATCCAAATACTTAACTTGTGCAAATATTTCTTTTCCACTATCAGCTTCAGAAGAAGCCTTTTCATTTGATGATTCAGTTTCATTATTTGCTTCATTGTTAATTTTTTCTTCGCTCACTTGTGAAGTAGTACATTCAAGTTTGGACACAAGATCTCCGGTAACCATCATATCCCAAGGTTGTGGGTAACGTACTGATACACAATTATTTCGAAACATACTACCATTTTCGTTTTCAATTACACTTTCGGCGGCTGTAGAGTTTTCAAACTCTACAAATATTAACTTTTCATAAATAGATAAACATTTAATAGCTCCATATGGAGCTAACCACGCTCTCAGTGAATCAGGTTTCAAATGATGAGCATTTGTTACACTGTTGACTGTCCATTGGATGACAGTCTAGGGGAGATGGCTAAACCCTGATTCCAAACCTCCAACGACTGGCGTATGAAGCTCACTGGAGCTCACCGGCAGACGTATGGACAAAGGGCTTGTTGGATGTCCTGGATGTCTGGCCCCATTCAAAAAGGCGTATGAACCGAACTCCGGTCACCGGTTGCCAATGGATAGTGGACTCCCTACTCCACTCCTACTGCCTTGTAGGTCACACTTGGTTGTGTAAAGGCTAGAGCTGCACTCTCGAACAAAAGGCCGAGCGATTCTGGAGACTTCACTCGTACCGAATTCCCATGAAACTTCATGAACTCTCTTACAAACGACTCTCATCATGCTACGGCGTTCCCGGTAAGCGACGCGCCCTGTGCTCACCCGGTGGCCAGTGTGAAAAGTAAGCCAGCTGGGAAATTAACACTTAGAAACCAACTATTTGTTGGCTGCTGGAATGTTAGGACGCTGTTGGATCCTGGTAGCCAGTCTATCACCCTGCGTTCTTTATACGACTACAAGGTGGACATAGCGTGTCTATCTGAAGTGAGGTTACCCGATCATGGCTCCCGCCGAATAACCGTACCTGGAACAGATTCTTCATTCTGGTTGCTTCATAGTGGACCCCAGAATAATTCCGGACAACATGGGGTAGCATTTGCTCTCAGTAACAAAGCCAATAATGCCTTAATATCGTTCGAACCGGTCAACTCCAGAGTTGCAATCGCTAGGTTCAAGGGTTCCCCGCTCGACATTTCTGTTCTCGCTGTCTATGCCCCAACCCTCGACTCTGATGAAAGTATCAAAGACGAATTTTATGACAATCTTCAAGAGGCAATCAACAAAATCCCAAAGCGTGACGTTCTCATAGTAGCCGGCGATTGGAACGCCCGCACTGGCCCTTCAGACGACGTGACAAAACATATACTAGGCAAACACGGTCTCGATCAACACTGCCGTAATGGTGATAGACTTTTAGCTTTTTCTGATTACAATCGATTATATATCACCAACACTCGATTTCAACACCCTAGAAAACATCTTCTCACCTGGTATTCGAACGACGGTCGCACTGCACATCAGATTGACTACATCCTAGTGCGCTCACGCTGGATCTCCTCGGTGGAGGACTGCCGATCCTATCGTGGCGCAGAGGCCGGAAATAAAGGGGGATCAGACCATACTCTAGTTAGGGCGAAATTCAAACTTCGTTTAACAACACGCCAGAAGGCGCGACCTCCGAAGCGTATCAATGTTGCCCCGCTTCAATGTTCGATAAAGCGACAAGCCTTGTCCAAACAAATCCAGGCCGAACTAAGCGCCGCAGATGAGCCAACATCCACATCTTCTAATACACCTGAGACACGATGGAATCATTTCAAAGAAGTAGTCTCTAAAGCTTCAATGTCGCATTTGGGTACCACATCCAACAAACAGAAAGACTGGATTTCAGAGTACACTATGCATCTATCCTCGCAAGCCAGAGACGCTCGCCTAGCAAAGTCTCCAGTTTATCGCTCCCTCAGGCGCAAAGCTACACAGTCTGCTAGGAATGACAGAAATCGCTACTGGTCTAATGTGGCGACTAACATGGAAGGAGCATCAAATGTAGGCGATTTCGGAAAACTTTATCGCCTCATACGCCTATCATCTGGCAAACGCCTTAACAGCCATGCTGTGTTACGCACAGCATCAGGAGAAATTATTTCGGACACCAATGGTAAGATGGAACGATGGGCCGAAGATTTCAAGCAGCTACTCAATCGCAACGCTGGTCAACCGTCTCATCGACCGATACGACACTTACCAACACCCTACATAGTTGACTGCGATCCACCCACTCCAACCGAAATAGCTAAAACAATTAACAGACTCAGAAACCAAAAAGCTCCGGGCGAAGATGGTCTACCTCCAGAAATATACAAGGCCTGCACTCCAGCGCTAATCGATTCGCTGCACTCGCTGTTCTGCTCAATTTGGGATTCCGAAACCATTCCCTCCGATTGGAGCACCTCAGTTTTGCTACCGTTCCACAAAAAGGGAGACAGGTCAATATGTGAGAACTACCGAGGCATAAGTCTGATTGATATCGCTGCTAAGGTTTTTGTTTCCATTCTCCTGAACCGCTTCGCTGCCGAACGCCACGTGCGAACAAGGCCAAATCAAGCCGGATTTCGACCTGGAAGAGGCTGTGTTGATCAATTATTCACACTGCGAAGAATTTTGGAACACAGGGACAAATTCCAACAGCCAACGGTTGCTTGTTTCATCGACTTCCGAGCGGCATTCGACTCAGTTGATCGAGAAGCATTCTGGTGTCTAATGGAGCTCGACGGAGTTCCGACCAAGCTAATCAACCTGCTCAGGTCATACTACTCCAACACCAAAGCTCGAGTCCAAGTGAACGGTGAAGAGTCTCGCACTTTTGAGGTAACCAGCGGTGTCCGGCAAGGTTGTCCAGCATCCCCCATCCTGTTCAATTTCACAATTGATTGGATTTTGCGGCACGCCCTAACCGAGCACCACGGCGTCCAACTTTCGCCCGATATTCACATAACCGACCTCAAATTCGCCGACGACGTCGTGTTATTAGCTGAAAACTTCCCCGATATGCAACAGGCGCTCGATCAGATAAACCACCTCGCGTCTACTATCGGTTTGGAAATTAACACTTCCACCAGCACTGATGAAATCTTATACCTGAATGGAGCACCTATTGAAATTGTGCCATCCTTCAGATATCTGGGATCCATAATGCTTCCCAACGGTCAAGCGAAAAACGAAGTGAATGCGCGAATCTCCAACGCCCGGAATGCGTTTCTTCAGCTGAGGAGCGTTCTATGGAGCAAGAGGGAAATCTGTCTCAGGACTAAAATTCGGGTTTACCAAGCCTCCATACGACCCGTTCTCCTGTATGGCTGTGAAACCTGGCCTCTTCGCGCGGAAGATGTACGCAGACTTGAGGTAGCAGACCATTGGTGCCTCAGGTACATTCTGCATGTTCGTTGGCAGGACAAACTCTCCAACGAAGAAGTGCGTCGTCGTTGCTACAACATCAACCAAATTCCAGTACTGGTCCACCAACGTCGCCTTCGGTGGTTTGGCCATGTTCTGCGCCGACCAGATGACGATCTGCTCAAATCAGTTCTGAATCCCTCGCCATTACCATCTTGGAGATGTCGCAGGGGTGGATAGCTGAAAACATGGCTTGGTACAGTCAAGGCTGATATGGAGTGCCTGGGGCTACAAACCGTATACGGACTCTGTCTGTGGAACAAGAATTGGATAACCCTGTCGCAAAACCATGCATCAGATCGCCGCGCTTGGGCAGCGATGATTCGAGATGTTCATGAAGCCGGCTCATCCTCTCGTAGGAGATAGCCGAAGTAAAGTAAAGTAAGTAAGTATTTGTCACACCATCGATGACAACAGTGCACGAATCAGTCATGTTTCTCAATATCAAACTTGAAATGTCTTCGCCGCGCCGCTCATCGTAGTTCTTTTGAATTTCTTCTCTACCTTCCTTAATCACATGGAGCATGGCAATCTGAACTTCTGCATTTCAGTGAAAATTTTTACGTTGAAACCCAGCCAAGTTAGACAGTCATTACTTGTTAATTTCCACAGCTCTGTCACACGCCTGTGAGACAGCTACTCTTAACTATTGGTTTTCAGCAACTTTTCGTTCAGTCCCTGTTGTATTCATTGGTATTGTTAAATGAATTAGCACCCAACGCATCTGCTTTGCAGCTGGAGTAGCAAAATATGTGGTTACATTCAGAGTTTGAAATACTCCGTTTCAGCAGAAATATAATACTACCATGAGTTATTAGGAAAAGACACCAATTAAAATTTGTGAAATATGTATGTATATATATATATATATATATATATATATATAATTAAGCTCATTGAAATAAATTTGAGTTATTCTTATTGTGTAGGCTTTAATCGGCCTCCTTTTTTGTGTACACTTATAACCAGATTGTAAGTGTTTTGTGGTCGTAGTACCGGAGAACTTAAGAAGAATTAAACTTGTTTGATTATATTTTCGGAAGAATTCAAAGTAGTAAATATCCTTTGGCAATCAAATGCTGTGAAACGACAAAGCTGTTCAAAGTGATACTTTCTCGTAACGATTTTCTTTTCGGAACACGTTGATTACACTCTTCTTCTTATTAAAATTCAATATATCTGCGTCAGCAACTGTAAGTGAATTGTTATTTTGTGTAGTGGAGCTGGAGTGAGAAAAGTTACTCATTCACTTGTGTTGAGATGGCTAGTGATCGTATGGTTTAGTACTACTTAACAATCAATTCTACTGTAGGAAAAGTTGCAGCCAATGAATTCTTTACTTGTTTGTTGATTGTTTTCACGATGTCATAACATTTAAGTTTAGGAACTCTGATGGCAAACTAGTCTGTTCACGTTTATGCATTCAACATGGCTTAACGGAAGTAGACGACAAATTGGGTTGTGACTCCAATATGGATAAGATTTTATTTTGATAAATCACACAGTGTTATATAGTGACATTTCAAGTTTGATGTTGAGAAACATGACTGATTCGTGCACTGTTGTCATCGATGGTGTAACAAATGCTCATCATTTGAAACCTGATTCACTGAGAGCGTGGTTAGCTCCATATGGAGCTATTAAACGTTTATCTATTTATGAAAAGTTAATATTTGCAGAGTTTGAAAACTCTACAGCCGCCGAAAGTGTAATTGAAAACGAAAATGGTAGTATGTTTCGAAATAATTGTGTATCAGTACGTTACCCACAACCTTGGGATATGATGGTTACCGGAGATCTTGTGTCCAAACTTGAATGTACTACTTCACAAGTGAGCGAAGAAAAAATTAACAATGAAGCAAATAATGAAACTGAATCATCAAATGAAAAGGCTTCTTCTGAAGCTGATAGTGGAAAAGAAATATTTGCACAAGTTAAGTATTTGGATAAGGATGAATTATGTAACTTGTACACTGCATTAGAAGATGTACTAAAGAAAAAAGGAAAAAAACCAAATCTCTTCCTTCAGGTCGTCCTTGGCTTGATGACGAGGCGAAAAGACTCTTTGCTATAAGAAATAAGGCATTGAAAGAGTTAGAGAAGAAGGAAAGCAAAGCAAATGTGGATAAATTTTTTCTTTGTGAAACATTATATATTAAGGCGCGGAACAGATGTCAGAAGGCCTGGATGCATAAGATAAATCAAATCAATCTTGATACACAATCTTGATACACTGATACACAATTATTTCGAAACATGCTACCATTTTCGTTTTCAATTACACTTTCGGCGGCTGTAGAGTTTTCAAACTCTGCAAATATTAACTTTTCATAAATAGATAAACATTTAATAGCTCCATATGGAGCTAACCACGCTCTCAGTGAATCAGGTTTCAAATGATGAGCATTTGTTACACTGTTGACTGTCCATTGGATGACAGTCTAGGGGAGATGGCTAAACCCTGATTCCAAACCTCCAACGACTGGCGTATGAAGCTCACTGGAGCTCACCGGCAGACGTATGGACAAAGGGCTTGTTGGATGTCCTGGATGTCTGGCCCCATTCAAAAAGGCGTATGAACCGAACTCCGGTCACCGGTTGCCAATGGATAGTGGACTCCCTACTCCACTCCTACTGCCTTGTAGGTCACACTTGGTTGTGTAAAGGCTAGAGCTGCACTCTCGAACAAAAGGCCGAGCGATTCTGGAGACTTCACTCGTACCGAATTCCCATGAAACTTCATGAACTCTCTTACAAACGACTCTCATCATGCTACGGCGTTCCCGGTAAGCGACGCGCCCTGTGCTCACCCGGTGGCCAGTGTGAAAAGTAAGCCAGCTGGGAAATTAACACTTAGAAACCAACTATTTGTTGGCTGCTGGAATGTTAGGACGCTGTTGGATCCTGGTAGCCAGTCTATCACCCTGCGTTCTTTATACGACTACAAGGTGGACATAGCGTGTCTATCTGAAGTGAGGTTACCCGATCATGGCTCCCGCCGAATAACCGTACCTGGAACAGATTCTTCATTCTGGTTGCTTCATAGTGGACCCCAGAATAATTCCGGACAACATGGGGTAGCATTTGCTCTCAGTAACAAAGCCAATAATGCCTTAATATCGTTCGAACCGGTCAACTCCAGAGTTGCAATCGCTAGGTTCAAGGGTTCCCCGCTCGACATTTCTGTTCTCGCTGTCTATGCCCCAACCCTCGACTCTGATGAAAGTATCAAAGACGAATTTTATGACAATCTTCAAGAGGCAATCAACAAAATCCCAAAGCGTGACGTTCTCATAGTAGCCGGCGATTGGAACGTCCGCACTGGCCCTTCAGACGACGTGACAAAACATATACTAGGCAAACACGGTCTCGATCAACACTGCCGTAATGGTGATAGACTTTTAGCTTTTTCTGATTACAATCGATTATATATCACCAACACTCGATTTCAACACCCTAGAAAACATCTTCTCACCTGGTATTCGAACGACGGTCGCACTGCACATCAGATTGACTACATCCTAGTGCGCTCACGCTGGATCTCCTCGGTGGAGGACTGCCGATCCTACCGTGGCGCAGAGGCCGGAAATAAAGGGGGATCAGACCATACTCTAGTTAGGGCGAAATTCAAACTTCGTTTAACAACACGCCAGAAGGCGCGACCTCCGAAGCGTATCAATGTTGCCCCGCTTCAATGTTCGATAAAGCGACAAGCCTTGTCCAAACAAATCCAGGCCGAACTAAGCGCCGCAGATGAGCCAACATCCACATCTTCTAATACACCTGAGACACGATGGAATCATTTCAAAGAAGTAGTCTCTAAAGCTTCAATGTCGCATTTGGGTACCACATCCAACAAACAGAAAGACTGGATTTCAGAGTACACTATGCATCTATCCTCGCAAGCCAGAGACGCTCGCCTAGCAAAGTCTCCAGTTTATCGCTCCCTCAGGCGCAAAGCTACACAGTCTGCTAGGAATGACAGAAATCGCTACTGGTCTAATGTGGCGACTAACATGGAAGGAGCATCAAATGTAGGCGATTTCGGAAAACTTTATCGCCTCATACGCCTATCATCTGGCAAACGCCTTAACAGCCATGCTGTGTTACGCACAGCATCAGGAGAAATTATTTCGGACACCAATGGTAAGATGGAACGATGGGCCGAAGATTTCAAGCAGCTACTCAATCGCAACGCTGGTCAACCGTCTCATCGACCGATACGACACTTACCAACACCCTACATAGTTGACTGCGATCCACCCACTCCAACCGAAATAGCTAAAACAATTAACAGACTCAGAAACCAAAAAGCTCCGGGCGAAGATGGTCTACCTCCAGAAATATACAAGGCCTGCACTCCAGCGCTAATCGATTCGCTGCACTCGCTGTTCTGCTCAATTTGGGATTCCGAAACCATTCCCTCCGATTGGAGCACCTCAGTTTTGCTACCGTTCCACAAAAAGGGAGACAGGTCAATATGTGAGAACTACCGAGGCATAAGTCTGATTGATATCGCTGCTAAGGTTTTTGTTTCCATTCTCCTGAACCGCTTCGCTGCCGAACGCCACGTGCGAACAAGGCCAAATCAAGCCGGATTTCGACCTGGAAGAGGCTGTGTTGATCAATTATTCACACTGCGAAGAATTTTGGAACACAGGGACAAATTCCAACAGCCAACGGTTGCTTGTTTCATCGACTTCCGAGCGGCATTCGACTCAGTTGATCGAGAAGCATTCTGGTGTCTAATGGAGCTCGACGGAGTTCCGACCAAGCTAATCAACCTGCTCAGGTCATACTACTCCAACACCAAAGCTCGAGTCCAAGTGAACGGTGAAGAGTCTCGCACTTTTGAGGTAACCAGCGGTGTCCGGCAAGGTTGTCCAGCATCCCCCATCCTGTTCAATTTCACAATTGATTGGATTTTGCGGCACGCCCTAACCGAGCACCACGGCGTCCAACTTTCGCCCGATATTCACATAACCGACCTCAAATTCGCCGACGACGTCGTGTTATTAGCTGAAAACTTCCCCGATATGCAACAGGCGCTCGATCAGATAAACCACCTCGCGTCTACTATCGGTTTGGAAATTAACACTTCCACCAGCACTGATGAAATCTTATACCTGAATGGAGCACCTATTGAAATTGTGCCATCCTTCAGATATCTGGGATCCATAATGCTTCCCAACGGTCAAGCGAAAAACGAAGTGAATGCGCGAATCTCCAACGCCCGGAATGCGTTTCTTCAGCTGAGGAGCGTTCTATGGAGCAAGAGGGAAATCTGTCTCAGGACTAAAATTCGGGTTTACTAAGCCTCCATACGATCCGTTCTCCTGTATGGCTGTGAAACCTGGCCTCTTCGCGCGGAAGATGTACGCAGACTTGAGGTAGCAGACCATTGGTGCCTCAGGTACATTCTGCATGTTCGTTGGCAGGACAAACTCTCCAACGAAGAAGTGCGTCGCCGTTGCTACAACATCAACCAAATTCCAGTACTGGTCCACCAACGTCGCCTTCGGTGGTTTGGCCATGTTCTGCGCCGACCAGATGACGATCTGCTCAAATCAGTTCTGAATCCCTCGCCATTACCATCTTGGAGATGTCGCAGGGGTGGATAGCTGAAAACATGGCTTGGTACAGTCAAGGCTGATATGGAGTGCCTGGGGCTACAAACCGTATACGGACTCTGTCTGTGGAACAAGAATTGGATAACCCTGTCGCAAAACCATGCATCAGATCGCCGCGCTTGGGCAGCGATGATTCGAGATGTTCATGAAGCCGGCTCATCCTCTCGTAGGAGATAGCCGAAGTAAAGTAAAGTAAGTAAGTATTTGTCACACCATCGATGACAACAGTGCACGAATCAGTCATGTTTCTCAATATCAAACTTGAAATGTCTTCGCCGCGCCGCTCATCGTAGTTCTTTTGAATTTCTTCTCTACCTTCCTTAATCACATGGAGCATGGCAATCTGAACTTCTGCATTTCAGTGAAAATTTTTACGTTGAAACCCAGCCAAGTTAGACAGTCATTACTTGTTAATTTCCACAGCTCTGTCACACGCCTGTGAGACAGCTACTCTTAACTATTGGTTTTCAGCAACTTTTCGTTCAGTCCCTGTTGTATTCATTGGTATTGTTAAATGAATTAGCACCCAACGCATCTGCTTTGCAGCTGGAGTAGCAAAATATGTGGTTACATTCAGAGTTTGAAATACTCCGTTTCAGCAGAAATATAATACTACCATGAGTTATTAGGAAAAGACACCAATTAAAATTTGTGAAATATGTATATATATATATATATATATATATATATATATAATTAAGCTCATTGAAATAAATTTGAGTTATTCTTATTGTGTAGGCTTTAATCGGCCTCCTTTTTTGTGTACACTTATAACCAGATTGTAAGTGTTTTGTGGTCGTAGTACCGGAGAACTTAAGAAGAATTAAACTTGTTTGATTATACTTTCGGAAGAATTCAAAGTAGTAAATATCCTTTGGCAATCAAATGCTGTGAAACGACAAAGCTGTTCAAAGTGATACTTTCTCGTAACGATTTTCTTTTCGGAACACGTTGATTACACTCTTCTTCTTATTAAAATTCAATATATCTGCGTCAGCAACTGTAAGTGAATTGTTATTTTGTGTAGTGGAGCTGGAGTGAGAAAAGTTACTCATTCACTTGTGTTGAGATGGCTAGTGATCGTATGGTTTAGTACTACTTAACAATCAATTCTACTGTAGGAAAAGTTGCAGCCAATGAATTCTTTACTTGTTTGTTGATTGTTTTCACGATGTCATAACATTTAAGTTTAGGAACTCTGATGGCAAACTAGTCTGTTCACGTTTATGCATTCAACATGGCTTAACGGAAGTAGACGACAAATTGGGTTGTGACTCCAATATGGATAAGATTTTATTTTGATAAATCACACAGTGTTATATAGTGACATTTCAAGTTTGATGTTGAGAAACATGACTGATTCGTGCACTGTTGTCATCGATGGTGTAACAAATGCTCATCATTTGAAACCTGATTCACTGAGAGCGTGGTTAGCTCCATATGGAGCTATTAAACGTTTATCTATTTATGAAAAGTTAATATTTGCAGAGTTTGAAAACTCTACAGCCGCCGAAAGTGTAATTGAAAACGAAAATGGTAGTATGTTTCGAAATAATTGTGTATCAGTACGTTACCCACAACCTTGGGATATGATGGTTACCGGAGATCTTGTGTCCAAACTTGAATGTACTACTTCACAAGTGAGCGAAGAATGCCGATTGGGAATTCCTATCAGATCTGTTGAGGAGTTCTGACTGGGTAGAATACTTCATCAACAATAACTTAGAAGTATCACTTGAAATTTTCTACAAAACAATTGGCCCGGCAAGAGACACAATCGCGCCCCTAAAATCTGTTCCAAAGACACCAACTCTATTTATAGACCGCAAAACGCGACTAAAACTAAAGAAATTGAAAAAGAAATACCATGTATTTAAGGAATTGAATGCGTTAAACCAAATACATGAAACTCTTAAACTGCTTGAAGAGAAACACAAAATGAGGTCACAACTTGAAGAAAACAAAGCGCTTGTGGGTATCTCCAAAACTCAGGAACTTTGTAGGATATTGCAGAAACGTCTAAAAAGCAGTAAAGACAATACTGTAAGCAGCTTGGAACATAAGGATATAATATACAATAATCCCCAGGTTATAAGTGAACTCCTCAGTGAGTGGTTTTGCAATGACGCCAGAGTGCACCCGATCAAAATTTCCAAATAACCTGCAAAAGTAACCACAAATTAGGCGAAATAGACTTTAATATACAAAATATAGACTCAGCGATTAAGATATTGACGTCTAACGGTAGTACTGGAACAAACGACATTCCATCTGTCATATACAAAAATGGTAGCACCGAAATGGTAGTCATGTTACTTACAATATTTACTCTCCCGCTAGAAACTGGAACTTATCCTGAAGTGTGGAAAACCACATACATATTACCTAAGCACAAAACAGGGGCCAAAACCAGTGCATGCAACTATAGACCTATCAATATAACACCGGTAATATCCCGAATAATGGAGAAAGTGGTTAAAGACCAAGTGTCAGACAACTTACTAGAACATGAACTTATCAATCCATCACAACACGGATTTCTCAAAAAGAGAACATGTGTGACCTGTCACACAGACTTTTTCAACGAAGTTACACGAAGTAGGGACAAGAGGGAACTAGTAATTGTGCTATATTTCGATATAACAAAAGCCTTCGACAGAGTTCCCCATAATCTGCTAGTCAGCAGGTTATGCTCACTGGGGATATGTGACCCTCTCCTGAGCTGGATAAAATCATTCCTCTGTGGTCGAAGTCAGACAAGGAAAGTTGGCTCGATAATCTGAAGGCCTAAACCAGTAAGTAGTGGTGTAATCCAGGGAAGTGTATTAGGCCCACTCTTATTCATAATATATATAAACAGTATCTGTGAATGCTTTAGTGTAGGTAAACCAATACTATATGCAGATGACTTAAAAGTGACGTATAAATACAAGAACACAGATCTTGGAATAACAGTAAACGCCATACAGCAAGAATTAGAAAAAATGGATAGATGGTGTGACACCTGGCAACTCCAATTTAATGTCGAAAAATGTGGCTGGCTCTGCATAGGTTGTGTAGCGGTAAATAATTCCCCAAAATTATTAACCACAGCAATCATCACTCAACATTGGATGCTGACCATCACTGTTTAAGTCGACTTGTTTAGCTGAAGGCTTACGGTCAAGCATCCCCGCCATTTGGTGCTTCGTCGTGTCACGTGCGTGCACGATTACTAGCTAGCTAAGCATTCATTCCTACCCGCGATTTGGTCCCAAAATATATATCGTATTTGGACGACAAAATCTGGTCTTTTGCTTTACCATTTGGTACTCGAAGAACGAACACTATAGTGGTTGTTGGTATAAGATCTTGCGTTAGTATAATCCGTACAACTCGCGAACGTTCGATACCTATAGCTCCCGTAAACTGGTGAGCCCAACCACGAACTACATCTTCAATTCACACGCAGATAATCCCGGTGAGTTCGTTCCTTTTTGTGTTTATTCTTGTACTATATTGTTATCGGCATACTTTTCGTCATGAGTGATCCTAGCCCCAAGGTTATTCAGATTCGCTCAACCGCCAAAACAATCCAGCTAGTACCATATTGGCCAGATAATGCTGAAACGTGGTTTCAGATTGCTGAGTCCGATTTTTGTGAACATGGCATAACTGATCAACGTTCACAGTTCCTTGCACTTATTCACGCCCTACCGCGGGAATTCAGCAAGTGCGTAACTCTGCAGATGTCGGTAAGTAACTCGTACGAGTTGCTCAAAGCATCCATCCTCAAGAGAAACGTTCTCACAGATCGACAACGTCTGGATGAGTTATTTCGTAACATCGAGTTAGGAGATCAGTCAGCCGTGAGCATGCTGGCAAGAATGAAAGAGATCATTGGCCAAAGTCAGTTCGATGAAGGACTGTTCAGAGAACTATTTTTATCTAAATTGCCACAGTCAGTTCAGACTGTACTTGTGACACTTCAGGGTGTTCTCATGGATGACTTAGCTGTCTCTGCAGATAGAATTCTAGAGATAACGAAACGGCCAGTTACCGAAGTATACTCAGTTACCGAACAGACTTCGAAGAAGGATTCTGCAATGATAGAGTTAATCAACTCCGTCCAGCAGATGTTTAGGTCAAACAAGCCTAGCAATTCCTCCTATCGTCGTTCTAAATCCCCTCAACGGCAAAGCGCACGTGGACGATCTAAGTCCAACACACGCTCTCTCAAAAATCCTGACTGGTGTTGGTATCACAACACCTATGGCAAGGAAGCGAAATGTTGTCGAAAACCTTGTGATTTCGGCAAAACCTCCAAGTCTGTGGGAAACTATCCCGCCGGCACGCGTTAGCGGCAACCGTCGCCGGTGGCACTAGCCGCTTACTTTACATCCATGATGTAATTAGCCAGACTAGATATCTAGTCGACACAGGCGCCGAAGTCAGCGTCCTTCCTGCTACAGCAGCAGATCGACAGAAGGATCCTAACTTCAACCTACAGGTTGCAAATGGAAAACCAATTGCAACCTATGGTCGGAAATACGTCTATCTGAACGTAGGTTTACGCAAACCTATTCGGTGGATTTTTCTGATCGCTGACGTCACAATGCCCATCATCGGCACGGACCTACTTAATCATCATGATTTGCTCGTAGACGTCCGCCGTAAACGGCTAATTGACAACACTACTAGTTTGTCTATCAAAGGCATAACTTACGTAGGCCCCAGCTTGTCAATCGTTAAGATGAAAGCAATCCTCGATCCAACTTTTCAACCGATTGTTGATAAATATCCGGAACTGAATTGCCCATCTAACGACCTCCCGTGTATAACCAGCAATGTTATGCACCACATCATAACCTCAGGACAGCCCGTGACATCTAAAGCACGACGACTGGCCCCTGACAAACTGAGAATTGCCAGAAACGAATTCGATCATATGCTCACCCTTGGCATCATTCGGCCATCGAATAGTCCATGGGCATCCCCGTTGCATATGGTACCGAAAAAGGATAGCAACGATTGGCGACCCACTGGTGATTACCGGCGAGTAAACGCCAAAACAACTCCTGATTGCTACCCTTTGCCTCACATACCCGACTTGACGGCAACGTTATCTGGAGCATCCATATTCTCCAAAATCGACTTGGTTAAAGCATATAACCAAATCCCAATGGCAACGGAAGATATTCCGAAAACGGCTATCATCACGCCTTTCGGACTTTTCAAATTCCTACGTATGCCATTCGGCCTCCGGAATGCGGCCCAAACATTCCAACGCTTCATCAACGAAGTATTTCGCGGTCTCGACTTTGTATACGCATACTTAGACGACTGCCTCATTGCCAGTCCAGATAAGGAAACTCACCTTGGACACTTGGACTTGGCATTTGAAAGGTTACGCCAACATGGTGTTACCATCAATATACAGAAGTGTCAGATAGGCGTTGACTCACTCGATTTTCTGGGTCACACTATTGACTGCCAGGGCATACGCCCACTGGCTACTAAAGTCGAAGCAATACTGAACTTTCCCGAGCCAAAGACAGTAAAATGCCTTCGCACTTTTAACGGCTTGGTAAGTTATTACCGACGTTTTATTCCTAATTGTGCTTCTCTAATTCAGCCATTAACCGATCTCCTTCGAGGGAACAACAAGGCTATCGAACTCGACACGTCTGCTCGACATGCTTTTACTCAGGTAAAGAAAGCTATTGCGGATGCCACCCTTCTAATGTATCAGGATCCAACAGCACCTTTGAGTATCTCGGTTGATGCATCAGACACTGCAATCGGCGCAGTTCTGCAACAACTAGTTAACAAAGAGTGGCAACCACTCGCCTTTTTCTCGAGGCGCCTTCAAGTAGCTGAAACGAAGTACAGCACATTCGGAAGAGAACTTCTAGCTATGTACTGTGCTCTACGTCATTTTCGACATTCAGTTGAGGGTCGTGAATTCATCATTTTCACTGACCACAAACCTCTGACGTACTCTCTGAACTCAACTTCAGATAAGTATTCACCCAGGGAATCGCGACAACTAGATTACGTTTCACAGTTTACATCGGATATTCTCCATGTATCCGGAGTGAACAATACTGTGGCAGATGCCTTGTCACGTATTTGTTCTTTCACCCAAATCGACGGCATAGACCTTGTAAAACTGGCTCGTCTTCAAAAAGAAGATGTTGAGCTTCAGCGTGAGTTGTCGAAAACAACTCTACAATTAGCCAAGAAACCCTTAGGTATAGGAAAGGATACTATTCTGTGTGACGTTTCTACTAGTACTCCTCGCCCCATCGTGCCTAAAAGTTATCGCCGTAACGTCTTCAATACGTTGCATGGCTTATCCCATCCAGGTATTCGAACTACTGTCAAGCTCGTAACTAGCCGGTTTTGTTGGCCTGGTATGAACAAAGAAGTAAGGGAATGGGCACAGACGTGCTCAGCTTGCCAAAAGTGCAAGGTAATAAGACACACTAAAAGCCCCCTTGGCACTTTTCTTATCCCTGATGCCCGTTTCGAACACGTCCATATAGATTTAGTTGGCCCCCTTCCAGAATCTCATGGATACACCTATATGTTAACCTGCATCGATCGCTTCACACGATGGCCTGAAGCAGTACCCCTCAAGGATATATCTGCTGAAACTGTCGCACGCGTCTTTGTAGACAGATGGATCGCAAACTTTGGATGCCCATCTTCCATAACAACTGATCGTGGGCGGCAATTCGAAAGCGGTTTATTCTTCGCTTTGACTAAAATCCTTGGTTGCATGCGTTTTCGAACGACAGCCTACCATCCTCAAGCGAATGGTATGGTAGAACGTCTGCACAGACAGTTGAAAGCTGGTTTATCAGCTGCAAATAACACCCACTGGACTGAATCCCTTCCGTTAGTTCTCCTAGGGATACGAAACGCCTTAAAAACCGATGCTGGTTGTACTACCTCTGAGCTAGTATATGGCACAACACTACGACTGCCAGGTGAGTTTGTTTCTCCCTCGAGCTTCCCACCAGTGGTAGATCACTCCTCATACGTCAGCAGGCTTACAAACGCTATGCGTTCAGTTAAACCTGCTCCCCTCCGACCACAGTCCATTGATGTTTTTGTTCACCCTTGTTTAAAAACTTCTTCACACGTATTTGTTCGTCGCGACTCGGTACGTCGTCCTCTAGAACCCCCGTATGACGGACCATATAAAGTGATTAAACGTACTGATAAATTCTTCGTTTTAGATAAAAAAGGCCGCGAAGACACCGTCAGTATCGACCGTCTGAAACCGGCTTACTTGGAAGGTAATCCTATTAGCCTGGAGCTTAACGTACCCGATAATTCACAAGTAATTGAATCTACTTCAGTCTTCGAAGAACTCCCTAGCACGGCGAAAGCCACTGAACCTTCGGTCGATCTTTCTAAAAAAACGCGTTCTGGACGTCACGTTAGATTCCCAGAATACCTTCACACCTATTTCACATAACTGAGTGACACATCAATTGTTTTTTATGTTGCGTCATTTAACACAAGTAAATGATATTTTTCCTATAACCGTACATAAAATTATATAAGATGTATATTTTTTTTTCCCGATATTTTGAACTTGACATTATTTTACTGTATAGTAGATGCACTTCATTTTTTGTAAAAAACGCTAATTTGGTACATTTTTCTTGACAAGGTTCTCAGCAGTCTTGTTTTCTTTTCCAGGTGCAACGGGCACTGGACAGGAAACAAACGAAGCACGGGATCCAACGAACAACATCCGGGAAGCTATGTACAGACACCCTATTAGCATAGGAAGACAGACCAGCAGGCACTCCATCAAGCCGCTCGGAAGATTTTTTCACCCGTCAGGGAACCATCGAGATTTTTTTACTTCCGGCTGGTCATGTCTTAGGGTCCTCACAACCCCACTAGGGGGGGAGTGAGCTGTAGCGGTAAATAATTCCCCAAAATTATTAACCACAGCAATCATCACTCAACATTGGATGCTGACCATCACTGTTTAAGTCGACTTGTTTAGCTGAAGGCTTACGGTCAAGCATCCCAGCCATTTGGTGCTTCGTCGTGTCACGTGCGTGCACGATTACTAGCTAGCTAAGCATTCATTCCTACCCGCGATTTGGTCCCAAAATATATATCGTATTTGGACGACAAAATCTGGTCTTTTGCTTTACCATTTGGTACTCGAAGAACGAACACTATAGTGGTTGTTGGTATAAGATCTTGCGTTAGTATAATCCGTACAACTCGCGAACGTTCGATACCTATAGCTCCCGTAAACTGGTGAGCCCAACCACGAACTACATCTTCAATTCACACGCAGATAATCCCGGTGAGTTCGTTCCTTTTTGTGTTTATTCTTGTACTATATTGTTATCGGCATACTTTTCGTCATGAGTGATCCTAGCCCCAAGGTTATTCAGATTCGCTCAACCGCCAAAACAATCCAGCTAGTACCATATTGGCCAGATAATGCTGAAACGTGGTTTCAGATTGCTGAGTCCGATTTTTGTGAACATGGCATAACTGATCAACGTTCACAGTTCCTTGCACTTATTCACGCCCTACCGCGGGAATTCAGCAAGTGCGTAACTCTGCAGATGTCGGTAAGTAACTCGTACGAGTTGCTCAAAGCATCCATCCTCAAGAGAAACGTTCTCACAGATCGACAACGTCTGGATGAGTTATTTCGTAACATCGAGTTAGGAGATCAGTCAGCCGTGAGCATGCTGGCAAGAATGAAAGAGATCATTGGCCAAAGTCAGTTCGATGAAGGACTGTTCAGAGAACTATTTTTATCTAAATTGCCACAGTCAGTTCAGACTGTACTTGTGACACTTCAGGGTGTTCTCATGGATGACTTAGCTGTCTCTGCAGATAGAATTCTAGAGATAACGAAACGGCCAGTTACCGAAGTATACTCAGTTACCGAACAGACTTCGAAGAAGGATTCTGCAATGATAGAGTTAATCAACTCCGTCCAGCAGATGTTTAGGTCAAACAAGCCTAGCAATTCCTCCTATCGTCGTTCTAAATCCCCTCAACGGCAAAGCGCACGTGGACGATCTAAGTCCAACACACGCTCTCTCAAAAATCCTGACTGGTGTTGGTATCACAACACCTATGGCAAGGAAGCGAAATGTTGTCGAAAACCTTGTGATTTCGGCAAAACCTCCAAGTCTGTGGGAAACTATCCCGCCGGCACGCGTTAGCGGCAACCGTCGCCGGTGGCACTAGCCGCTTACTTTACATCCATGATGTAATTAGCCAGACTAGATATCTAGTCGACACAGGCGCCGAAGTCAGCGTCCTTCCTGCTACAGCAGCAGATCGACAGAAGGATCCTAACTTCAACCTACAGGTTGCAAATGGAAAACCAATTGCAACCTATGGTCGGAAATACGTCTATCTGAACGTAGGTTTACGCAAACCTATTCGGTGGATTTTTCTGATCGCTGACGTCACAATGCCCATCATCGGCACGGACCTACTTAATCATCATGATTTGCTCGTAGACGTCCGCCGTAAACGGCTAATTGACAACACTACTAGTTTGTCTATCAAAGGCATAACTTACGTAGGCCCCAGCTTGTCAATCGTTAAGATGAAAGCAATCCTCGATCCAACTTTTCAACCGATTGTTGATAAATATCCGGAACTGAATTGCCCATCTAACGACCTCCCGTGTATAACCAGCAATGTTATGCACCACATCATAACCTCAGGACAGCCCGTGACATCTAAAGCACGACGACTGGCCCCTGACAAACTGAGAATTGCCAGAAACGAATTCGATCATATGCTCACCCTTGGCATCATTCGGCCATCGAATAGTCCATGGGCATCCCCGTTGCATATGGTACCGAAAAAGGATAGCAACGATTGGCGACCCACTGGTGATTACCGGCGAGTAAACGCCAAAACAACTCCTGATTGCTACCCTTTGCCTCACATACCCGACTTGACGGCAACGTTATCTGGAGCATCCATATTCTCCAAAATCGACTTGGTTAAAGCATATAACCAAATCCCAATGGCAACGGAAGATATTCCGAAAACGGCTATCATCACGCCTTTCGGACTTTTCAAATTCCTACGTATGCCATTCGGCCTCCGGAATGCGGCCCAAACATTCCAACGCTTCATCAACGAAGTATTTCGCGGTCTCGACTTTGTATACGCATACTTAGACGACTGCCTTATTGCCAGTCCAGATAAGGAAACTCACCTTGGACACTTGGACTTGGCATTTGAAAGGTTACGCCAACATGGTGTTACCATCAATATACAGAAGTGTCAGATAGGCGTTGACTCACTCGATTTTCTGGGTCACACTATTGACTGCCAGGGCATACGCCCACTGGCTACTAAAGTCGAAGCAATACTGAACTTTCCCGAGCCAAAGACAGTAAAATGCCTTCGCACTTTTAACGGCTTGGTAAGTTATTACCGACGTTTTATTCCTAATTGTGCTTCTCTAATTCAGCCATTACCCGATCTCCTTCGAGGGAACAACAAGGCTATCGAACTCGACACGTCTGCTCGACATGCTTTTACTCAGGTAAAGAAAGCTATTGCGGATGCCACCCTTCTAATGTATCAGGATCCAACAGCACCTTTGAGTATCTCGGTTGATGCATCAGACACTGCAATCGGCGCAGTTCTGCAACAACTAGTTAACAAAGAGTGGCAACCACTCGCCTTTTTCTCGAGGCGCCTTCAAGTAGCTGAAACGAAGTACAGCACATTCGGAAGAGAACTTCTAGCTATGTACTGTGCTCTACGTCATTTTCGACATTCAGTTGAGGGTCGTGAATTCATCATTTTCACTGACCACAAACCTCTGACGTACTCTCTGAACTCAACTTCAGATAAGTATTCACCCAGGGAATCGCGACAACTAGATTACGTTTCACAGTTTACATCGGATATTCTCCATGTATCCGGAGTGAACAATACTGTGGCAGATGCCTTGTCACGTATTTGTTCTTTCACCCAAATCGACGGCATAGACCTTGTAAAACTGGCTCGTCTTCAAAAAGAAGATGTTGAGCTTCAGCGTGAGTTGTCGAAAACAACTCTACAATTAGCCAAGAAACCCTTAGGTATAGGAAAGGATACTATTCTGTGTGACGTTTCTACTAGTACTCCTCGCCCCATCGTGCCTAAAAGTTATCGCCGTAACGTCTTCAATACGTTGCATGGCTTATCCCATCCAGGTATTCGAACTACTGTCAAGCTCGTAACTAGCCGGTTTTGTTGGCCTGGTATGAACAAAGAAGTAAGGGAATGGGCACAGACGTGCTCAGCTTGCCAAAAGTGCAAGGTAATAAGACACACTAAAAGCCCCCTTGGCACTTTTCTTATCCCTGATGCCCGTTTCGAACACGTCCATATAGATTTAGTTGGCCCCCTTCCAGAATCTCATGGATACACCTATATGTTAACCTGCATCGATCGCTTCACACGATGGCCTGAAGCAGTACCCCTCAAGGATATATCTGCTGAAACTGTCGCACGCGTCTTTGTAGACAGATGGATCGCAAACTTTGGATGCCCATCTTCCATAACAACTGATCGTGGGCGGCAATTCGAAAGCGGTTTATTCTTCGCTTTGACTAAAATCCTTGGTTGCATGCGTTTTCGAACGACAGCCTACCATCCTCAAGCGAATGGTATGGTAGAACGTCTGCACAGACAGTTGAAAGCTGGTTTATCAGCTGCAAATAACACCCACTGGACTGAATCCCTTCCGTTAGTTCTCCTAGGGATACGAAACGCCTTAAAAACCGATGCTGGTTGTACTACCTCTGAGCTAGTATATGGCACAACACTACGACTGCCAGGTGAGTTTGTTTCTCCCTCGAGCTTCCCACCAGTGGTAGATCACTCCTCATACGTCAGCAGGCTTACAAACGCTATGCGTTCAGTTAAACCTGCTCCCCTCCGACCACAGTCCATTGATGTTTTTGTTCACCCTTGTTTAAAAACTTCTTCACACGTATTTGTTCGTCGCGACTCGGTACGTCGTCCTCTAGAACCCCCGTATGACGGACCATATAAAGTGATTAAACGTACTGATAAATTCTTCGTTTTAGATAAAAAAGGCCGCGAAGACACCGTCAGTATCGACCGTCTGAAACCGGCTTACTTGGAAGGTAATCCTATTAGCCTGGAGCTTAACGTACCCGATAATTCACAAGTAATTGAATCTACTTCAGTCTTCGAAGAACTCCCTAGCACGGCGAAAGCCACTGAACCTTCGGTCGATCTTTCTAAAAAAACGCGTTCTGGACGTCACGTTAGATTCCCAGAATACCTTCACACCTATTTCACATAACTGAGTGACACATCAATTGTTTTTTATGTTGCGTCATTTAACACAAGTAAATGATATTTTTCCTATAACCGTACATAAAATTATATAAGATGTATATTTTTTTTTCCCGATATTTTGAACTTGACATTATTTTACTGTATAGTAGATGCACTTCATTTTTTGTAAAAAACGCTAATTTGGTACATTTTTCTTGACAAGGTTCTCAGCAGTCTTGTTTTCTTTTCCAGGTGCAACGGGCACTGGACAGGAAACAAACGAAGCACGGGATCCAACGAACAACATCCGGGAAGCTATGTACAGACACCCTATTAGCATAGGAAGACAGACCAGCAGGCACTCCATCAAGCCGCTCGGAAGATTTTTTCACCCGTCAGGGAACCATCGAGATTTTTTTACTTCCGGCTGGTCATGTCTTAGGGTCCTCACAACCCCACTAGGGGGGGAGTGAGCTGTAGCGGTAAATAATTCCCCAAAATTATTAACCACAGCAATCATCACTCAACATTGGATGCTGACCATCACTGTTTAAGTCGACTTGTTTAGCTGAAGGCTTACGGTCAAGCATCCCAGCCATTTGGTGCTTCGTCGTGTCACGTGCGTGCACGATTACTAGTTAGCTAAGCATTCATTCCTACCCGCGATTTGGTCCCAAAATATATATCGTATTTGGACGACAAAATCTGGTCTTTTGCTTTACCATTTGGTACTCGAAGAACGAACACTATAGTGGTTGTTGGTATAAGATCTTGCGTTAGTATAATCCGTACAACTCGCGAACGTTCGATACCTATAGCTCCCGTAAACTGGTGAGCCCAACCACGAACTACATCTTCAATTCACACGCAGATAATCCCGGTGAGTTCGTTCCTTTTTGTGTTTATTCTTGTACTATATTGTTATCGGCATACTTTTCGTCATGAGTGATCCTAGCCCCAAGGTTATTCAGATTCGCTCAACCGCCAAAACAATCCAGCTAGTACCATATTGGCCAGATAATGCTGAAACGTGGTTTCAGATTGCTGAGTCCGATTTTTGTGAACATGGCATAACTGATCAACGTTCACAGTTCCTTGCACTTATTCACGCCCTACCGCGGGAATTCAGCAAGTGCGTAACTCTGCAGATGTCGGTAAGTAACTCGTACGAGTTGCTCAAAGCATCCATCCTCAAGAGAAACGTTCTCACAGATCGACAACGTCTGGATGAGTTATTTCGTAACATCGAGTTAGGAGATCAGTCAGCCGTGAGCATGCTGGCAAGAATGAAAGAGATCATTGGCCAAAGTCAGTTCGATGAAGGACTGTTCAGAGAACTATTTTTATCTAAATTGCCACAGTCAGTTCAGACTGTACTTGTGACACTTCAGGGTGTTCTCATGGATGACTTAGCTGTCTCTGCAGATAGAATTCTAGAGATAACGAAACGGCCAGTTACCGAAGTATACTCAGTTACCGAACAGACTTCGAAGAAGGATTCTGCAATGATAGAGTTAATCAACTCCGTCCAGCAGATGTTTAGGTCAAACAAGCCTAGCAATTCCTCCTATCGTCGTTCTAAATCCCCTCAACGGCAAAGCGCACGTGGACGATCTAAGTCCAACACACGCTCTCTCAAAAATCCTGACTGGTGTTGGTATCACAACACCTATGGCAAGGAAGCGAAATGTTGTCGAAAACCTTGTGATTTCGGCAAAACCTCCAAGTCTGTGGGAAACTATCCCGCCGGCACGCGTTAGCGGCAACCGTCGCCGGTGGCACTAGCCGCTTACTTTACATCCATGATGTAATTAGCCAGACTAGATATCTAGTCGACACAGGCGCCGAAGTCAGCGTCCTTCCTGCTACAGCAGCAGATCGACAGAAGGATCCTAACTTCAACCTACAGGTTGCAAATGGAAAACCAATTGCAACCTATGGTCGGAAATACGTCTATCTGAACGTAGGTTTACGCAAACCTATTCGGTGGATTTTTCTGATCGCTGACGTCACAATGCCCATCATCGGCACGGACCTACTTAATCATCATGATTTGCTCGTAGACGTCCGCCGTAAACGGCTAATTGACAACACTACTAGTTTGTCTATCAAAGGCATAACTTACGTAGGCCCCAGCTTGTCAATCGTTAAGATGAAAGCAATCCTCGATCCAACTTTTCAACCGATTGTTGATAAATATCCGGAACTGAATTGCCCATCTAACGACCTCCCGTGTATAACCAGCAATGTTATGCACCACATCATAACCTCAGGACAGCCCGTGACATCTAAAGCACGACGACTGGCCCCTGACAAACTGAGAATTGCCAGAAACGAATTCGATCATATGCTCACCCTTGGCATCATTCGGCCATCGAATAGTCCATGGGCATCCCCGTTGCATATGGTACCGAAAAAGGATAGCAACGATTGGCGACCCACTGGTGATTACCGGCGAGTAAACGCCAAAACAACTCCTGATTGCTACCCTTTGCCTCACATACCCGACTTGACGGCAACGTTATCTGGAGCATCCATATTCTCCAAAATCGACTTGGTTAAAGCATATAACCAAATCCCAATGGCAACGGAAGATATTCCGAAAACGGCTATCATCACGCCTTTCGGACTTTTCAAATTCCTACGTATGCCATTCGGCCTCCGGAATGCGGCCCAAACATTCCAACGCTTCATCAACGAAGTATTTCGCGGTCTCGACTTTGTATACGCATACTTAGACGACTGCCTTATTGCCAGTCCAGATAAGGAAACTCACCTTGGACACTTGGACTTGGCATTTGAAAGGTTACGCCAACATGGTGTTACCATCAATATACAGAAGTGTCAGATAGGCGTTGACTCACTCGATTTTCTGGGTCACACTATTGACTGCCAGGGCATACGCCCACTGGCTACTAAAGTCGAAGCAATACTGAACTTTCCCGAGCCAAAGACAGTAAAATGCCTTCGCACTTTTAACGGCTTGGTAAGTTATTACCGACGTTTTATTCCTAATTGTGCTTCTCTAATTCAGCCATTACCCGATCTCCTTCGAGGGAACAACAAGGCTATCGAACTCGACACGTCTGCTCGACATGCTTTTACTCAGGTAAAGAAAGCTATTGCGGATGCCACCCTTCTAATGTATCAGGATCCAACAGCACCTTTGAGTATCTCGGTTGATGCATCAGACACTGCAATCGGCGCAGTTCTGCAACAACTAGTTAACAAAGAGTGGCAACCACTCGCCTTTTTCTCGAGGCGCCTTCAAGTAGCTGAAACGAAGTACAGCACATTCGGAAGAGAACTTCTAGCTATGTACTGTGCTCTACGTCATTTTCGACATTCAGTTGAGGGTCGTGAATTCATCATTTTCACTGACCACAAACCTCTGACGTACTCTCTGAACTCAACTTCAGATAAGTATTCACCCAGGGAATCGCGACAACTAGATTACGTTTCACAGTTTACATCGGATATTCTCCATGTATCCGGAGTGAACAATACTGTGGCAGATGCCTTGTCACGTATTTGTTCTTTCACCCAAATCGACGGCATAGACCTTGTAAAACTGGCTCGTCTTCAAAAAGAAGATGTTGAGCTTCAGCGTGAGTTGTCGAAAACAACTCTACAATTAGCCAAGAAACCCTTAGGTATAGGAAAGGATACTATTCTGTGTGACGTTTCTACTAGTACTCCTCGCCCCATCGTGCCTAAAAGTTATCGCCGTAACGTCTTCAATACGTTGCATGGCTTATCCCATCCAGGTATTCGAACTACTGTCAAGCTCGTAACTAGCCGGTTTTGTTGGCCTGGTATGAACAAAGAAGTAAGGGAATGGGCACAGACGTGCTCAGCTTGCCAAAAGTGCAAGGTAATAAGACACACTAAAAGCCCCCTTGGCACTTTTCTTATCCCTGATGCCCGTTTCGAACACGTCCATATAGATTTAGTTGGCCCCCTTCCAGAATCTCATGGATACACCTATATGTTAACCTGCATCGATCGCTTCACACGATGGCCTGAAGCAGTACCCCTCAAGGATATATCTGCTGAAACTGTCGCACGCGTCTTTGTAGACAGATGGATCGCAAACTTTGGATGCCCATCTTCCATAACAACTGATCGTGGGCGGCAATTCGAAAGCGGTTTATTCTTCGCTTTGACTAAAATCCTTGGTTGCATGCGTTTTCGAACGACAGCCTACCATCCTCAAGCGAATGGTATGGTAGAACGTCTGCACAGACAGTTGAAAGCTGGTTTATCAGCTGCAAATAACACCCACTGGACTGAATCCCTTCCGTTAGTTCTCCTAGGGATACGAAACGCCTTAAAAACCGATGCTGGTTGTACTACCTCTGAGCTAGTATATGGCACAACACTACGACTGCCAGGTGAGTTTGTTTCTCCCTCGAGCTTCCCACCAGTGGTAGATCACTCCTCATACGTCAGCAGGCTTACAAACGCTATGCGTTCAGTTAAACCTGCTCCCCTCCGACCACAGTCCATTGATGTTTTTGTTCACCCTTGTTTAAAAACTTCTTCACACGTATTTGTTCGTCGCGACTCGGTACGTCGTCCTCTAGAACCCCCGTATGACGGACCATATAAAGTGATTAAACGTACTGATAAATTCTTCGTTTTAGATAAAAAAGGCCGCGAAGACACCGTCAGTATCGACCGTCTGAAACCGGCTTACTTGGAAGGTAATCCTATTAGCCTGGAGCTTAACGTACCCGATAATTCACAAGTAATTGAATCTACTTCAGTCTTCGAAGAACTCCCTAGCACGGCGAAAGCCACTGAACCTTCGGTCGATCTTTCTAAAAAAACGCGTTCTGGACGTCACGTTAGATTCCCAGAATACCTTCACACCTATTTCACATAACTGAGTGACACATCAATTGTTTTTTATGTTGCGTCATTTAACACAAGTAAATGATATTTTTCCTATAACCGTACATAAAATTATATAAGATGTATATTTTTTTTTCCCGATATTTTGAACTTGACATTATTTTACTGTATAGTAGATGCACTTCATTTTTTGTAAAAAACGCTAATTTGGTACATTTTTCTTGACAAGGTTCTCAGCAGTCTTGTTTTCTTTTCCAGGTGCAACGGGCACTGGACAGGAAACAAACGAAGCACGGGATCCAACGAACAACATCCGGGAAGCTATGTACAGACACCCTATTAGCATAGGAAGACAGACCAGCAGGCACTCCATCAAGCCGCTCGGAAGATTTTTTCACCCGTCAGGGAACCATCGAGATTTTTTTACTTCCGGCTGGTCATGTCTTAGGGTCCTCACAACCCCACTAGGGGGGGAGTGAGCTGTAGCGGTAAATAATTCCCCAAAATTATTAACCACAGCAATCATCACTCAACATTGGATGCTGACCATCACTGTTTAAGTCGACTTGTTTAGCTGAAGGCTTACGGTCAAGCATCCCAGCCATTTGGTGCTTCGTCGTGTCACGTGCGTGCACGATTACTAGCTAGCTAAGCATTCATTCCTACCCGCGATTTGGTCCCAAAATATATATCGTATTTGGACGACAAAATCTGGTCTTTTGCTTTACCATTTGGTACTCGAAGAACGAACACTATAGTGGTTGTTGGTATAAGATCTTGCGTTAGTATAATCCGTACAACTCGCGAACGTTCGATACCTATAGCTCCCGTAAACTGGTGAGCCCAACCACGAACTACATCTTCAATTCACACGCAGATAATCCCGGTGAGTTCGTTCCTTTTTGTGTTTATTCTTGTACTATATTGTTATCGGCATACTTTTCGTCATGAGTGATCCTAGCCCCAAGGTTATTCAGATTCGCTCAACCGCCAAAACAATCCAGCTAGTACCATATTGGCCAGATAATGCTGAAACGTGGTTTCAGATTGCTGAGTCCGATTTTTGTGAACATGGCATAACTGATCAACGTTCACAGTTCCTTGCACTTATTCACGCCCTACCGCGGGAATTCAGCAAGTGCGTAACTCTGCAGATGTCGGTAAGTAACTCGTACGAGTTGCTCAAAGCATCCATCCTCAAGAGAAACGTTCTCACAGATCGACAACGTCTGGATGAGTTATTTCGTAACATCGAGTTAGGAGATCAGTCAGCCGTGAGCATGCTGGCAAGAATGAAAGAGATCATTGGCCAAAGTCAGTTCGATGAAGGACTGTTCAGAGAACTATTTTTATCTAAATTGCCACAGTCAGTTCAGACTGTACTTGTGACACTTCAGGGTGTTCTCATGGATGACTTAGCTGTCTCTGCAGATAGAATTCTAGAGATAACGAAACGGCCAGTTACCGAAGTATACTCAGTTACCGAACAGACTTCGAAGAAGGATTCTGCAATGATAGAGTTAATCAACTCCGTCCAGCAGATGTTTAGGTCAAACAAGCCTAGCAATTCCTCCTATCGTCGTTCTAAATCCCCTCAACGGCAAAGCGCACGTGGACGATCTAAGTCCAACACACGCTCTCTCAAAAATCCTGACTGGTGTTGGTATCACAACACCTATGGCAAGGAAGCGAAATGTTGTCGAAAACCTTGTGATTTCGGCAAAACCTCCAAGTCTGTGGGAAACTATCCCGCCGGCACGCGTTAGCGGCAACCGTCGCCGGTGGCACTAGCCGCTTACTTTACATCCATGATGTAATTAGCCAGACTAGATATCTAGTCGACACAGGCGCCGAAGTCAGCGTCCTTCCTGCTACAGCAGCAGATCGACAGAAGGATCCTAACTTCAACCTACAGGTTGCAAATGGAAAACCAATTGCAACCTATGGTCGGAAATACGTCTATCTGAACGTAGGTTTACGCAAACCTATTCGGTGGATTTTTCTGATCGCTGACGTCACAATGCCCATCATCGGCACGGACCTACTTAATCATCATGATTTGCTCGTAGACGTCCGCCGTAAACGGCTAATTGACAACACTACTAGTTTGTCTATCAAAGGCATAACTTACGTAGGCCCCAGCTTGTCAATCGTTAAGATGAAAGCAATCCTCGATCCAACTTTTCAACCGATTGTTGATAAATATCCGGAACTGAATTGCCCATCTAACGACCTCCCGTGTATAACCAGCAATGTTATGCACCACATCATAACCTCAGGACAGCCCGTGACATCTAAAGCACGACGACTGGCCCCTGACAAACTGAGAATTGCCAGAAACGAATTCGATCATATGCTCACCCTTGGCATCATTCGGCCATCGAATAGTCCATGGGCATCCCCGTTGCATATGGTACCGAAAAAGGATAGCAACGATTGGCGACCCACTGGTGATTACCGGCGAGTAAACGCCAAAACAACTCCTGATTGCTACCCTTTGCCTCACATACCCGACTTGACGGCAACGTTATCTGGAGCATCCATATTCTCCAAAATCGACTTGGTTAAAGCATATAACCAAATCCCAATGGCAACGGAAGATATTCCGAAAACGGCTATCATCACGCCTTTCGGACTTTTCAAATTCCTACGTATGCCATTCGGCCTCCGGAATGCGGCCCAAACATTCCAACGCTTCATCAACGAAGTATTTCGCGGTCTCGACTTTGTATACGCATACTTAGACGACTGCCTTATTGCCAGTCCAGATAAGGAAACTCACCTTGGACACTTGGACTTGGCATTTGAAAGGTTACGCCAACATGGTGTTACCATCAATATACAGAAGTGTCAGATAGGCGTTGACTCACTCGATTTTCTGGGTCACACTATTGACTGCCAGGGCATACGCCCACTGGCTACTAAAGTCGAAGCAATACTGAACTTTCCCGAGCCAAAGACAGTAAAATGCCTTCGCACTTTTAACGGCTTGGTAAGTTATTACCGACGTTTTATTCCTAATTGTGCTTCTCTAATTCAGCCATTACCCGATCTCCTTCGAGGGAACAACAAGGCTATCGAACTCGACACGTCTGCTCGACATGCTTTTACTCAGGTAAAGAAAGCTATTGCGGATGCCACCCTTCTAATGTATCAGGATCCAACAGCACCTTTGAGTATCTCGGTTGATGCATCAGACACTGCAATCGGCGCAGTTCTGCAACAACTAGTTAACAAAGAGTGGCAACCACTCGCCTTTTTCTCGAGGCGCCTTCAAGTAGCTGAAACGAAGTACAGCACATTCGGAAGAGAACTTCTAGCTATGTACTGTGCTCTACGTCATTTTCGACATTCAGTTGAGGGTCGTGAATTCATCATTTTCACTGACCACAAACCTCTGACGTACTCTCTGAACTCAACTTCAGATAAGTATTCACCCAGGGAATCGCGACAACTAGATTACGTTTCACAGTTTACATCGGATATTCTCCATGTATCCGGAGTGAACAATACTGTGGCAGATGCCTTGTCACGTATTTGTTCTTTCACCCAAATCGACGGCATAGACCTTGTAAAACTGGCTCGTCTTCAAAAAGAAGATGTTGAGCTTCAGCGTGAGTTGTCGAAAACAACTCTACAATTAGCCAAGAAACCCTTAGGTATAGGAAAGGATACTATTCTGTGTGACGTTTCTACTAGTACTCCTCGCCCCATCGTGCCTAAAAGTTATCGCCGTAACGTCTTCAATACGTTGCATGGCTTATCCCATCCAGGTATTCGAACTACTGTCAAGCTCGTAACTAGCCGGTTTTGTTGGCCTGGTATGAACAAAGAAGTAAGGGAATGGGCACAGACGTGCTCAGCTTGCCAAAAGTGCAAGGTAATAAGACACACTAAAAGCCCCCTTGGCACTTTTCTTATCCCTGATGCCCGTTTCGAACACGTCCATATAGATTTAGTTGGCCCCCTTCCAGAATCTCATGGATACACCTATATGTTAACCTGCATCGATCGCTTCACACGATGGCCTGAAGCAGTACCCCTCAAGGATATATCTGCTGAAACTGTCGCACGCGTCTTTGTAGACAGATGGATCGCAAACTTTGGATGCCCATCTTCCATAACAACTGATCGTGGGCGGCAATTCGAAAGCGGTTTATTCTTCGCTTTGACTAAAATCCTTGGTTGCATGCGTTTTCGAACGACAGCCTACCATCCTCAAGCGAATGGTATGGTAGAACGTCTGCACAGACAGTTGAAAGCTGGTTTATCAGCTGCAAATAACACCCACTGGACTGAATCCCTTCCGTTAGTTCTCCTAGGGATACGAAACGCCTTAAAAACCGATGCTGGTTGTACTACCTCTGAGCTAGTATATGGCACAACACTACGACTGCCAGGTGAGTTTGTTTCTCCCTCGAGCTTCCCACCAGTGGTAGATCACTCCTCATACGTCAGCAGGCTTACAAACGCTATGCGTTCAGTTAAACCTGCTCCCCTCCGACCACAGTCCATTGATGTTTTTGTTCACCCTTGTTTAAAAACTTCTTCACACGTATTTGTTCGTCGCGACTCGGTACGTCGTCCTCTAGAACCCCCGTATGACGGACCATATAAAGTGATTAAACGTACTGATAAATTCTTCGTTTTAGATAAAAAAGGCCGCGAAGACACCGTCAGTATCGACCGTCTGAAACCGGCTTACTTGGAAGGTAATCCTATTAGCCTGGAGCTTAACGTACCCGATAATTCACAAGTAATTGAATCTACTTCAGTCTTCGAAGAACTCCCTAGCACGGCGAAAGCCACTGAACCTTCGGTCGATCTTTCTAAAAAAACGCGTTCTGGACGTCACGTTAGATTCCCAGAATACCTTCACACCTATTTCACATAACTGAGTGACACATCAATTGTTTTTTATGTTGCGTCATTTAACACAAGTAAATGATATTTTTCCTATAACCGTACATAAAATTATATAAGATGTATATTTTTTTTTCCCGATATTTTGAACTTGACATTATTTTACTGTATAGTAGATGCACTTCATTTTTTGTAAAAAACGCTAATTTGGTACATTTTTCTTGACAAGGTTCTCAGCAGTCTTGTTTTCTTTTCCAGGTGCAACGGGCACTGGACAGGAAACAAACGAAGCACGGGATCCAACGAACAACATCCGGGAAGCTATGTACAGACACCCTATTAGCATAGGAAGACAGACCAGCAGGCACTCCATCAAGCCGCTCGGAAGATTTTTTCACCCGTCAGGGAACCATCGAGATTTTTTTACTTCCGGCTGGTCATGTCTTAGGGTCCTCACAACCCCACTAGGGGGGGAGTGAGCTGTAGCGGTAAATAATTCCCCAAAATTATTAACCACAGCAATCATCACTCAACATTGGATGCTGACCATCACTGTTTAAGTCGACTTGTTTAGCTGAAGGCTTACGGTCAAGCATCCCCACCATTTGGTGCTTCGTCGTGTCACGTGCGTGCACGATTACTAGCTAGCTAAGCATTCATTCCTACCCGCGATTTGGTCCCAAAATATATATCGTATTTGGACGACAAAATCTGGTCTTTTGCTTTACCATTTGGTACTCGAAGAACGAACACTATAGTGGTTGTTGGTATAAGATCTTGCGTTAGTATAATCCGTACAACTCGCGAACGTCGATACCTTCAATCTCTAAAGTTGCAACAATTTAGAAATTGACCTGACAATTCAAGGCAATGCACTTCTACGACTGGAATCTGTACTGGACCTAGGGCTGAAATATTCACATAACTTATCATTTTCTGAACAAATCTCCAAATAAGTGTTTTACTTGATTAGGTATGCACAGATATGGAATAAACTACCAATGGAAATGCGTCAAGCAAGTACATTGGCCTCCTTCGAAAAGGTGCTTAATGACAAACTACAAGAGTTTGCAAACGATAGCAGTTCTAGTTCCTATCTGAGAGCCTCCGAAATTATAGGCCCATTTAATGTATAAGCTTAAATAATACACCTGTTGTTTTTTGCCTATATTTATAATTCTAGATAAAACATTAACGGTTAAGATACGTGCCCTCAAACAGACAAGAAATCTCGTTTGTAAAACTACTACCCAACACAATAAGTGGAATAAAATGGACATAAACCGACAACATGAAAAAGGTATAACTCACCACAACATCACATGGACAGATGTACGCTCGTTGGGCACCATATATCCCTCACCAACTGCAACCCACCTTTCCTTAGATAATGTGATGAACTTATATCCATAATGTTGCTGAGCAGTTAATATTCTCAACTCCTGTCGGAACAGCTGAATCTCATAAACCTTCCTCACGCTAAGAAAATACCCACAAGCAGTAGAAATCTATTAATTAATGCGCCTGAAGCTTATGTATTTGCTCCCAACAATGACATTGCAGATCAAATGAGATAAATATATAACTGATTTCAAAATAACACATCAATGAACTATAATCCAAGGATTCTGCACACAACAAAGTTATGTATGAATATTGACTTCAAGCTTTATTTTTTTCCCAGGCACTTATAATCCATCCACCAAAGACCCGGTTTTTTTGTTAATGCGAAGACAATACTTCTGTATTTCCTGATGTGTTGCACTCACTGACAATCTAGCAGATTTTTCCAACTGTGCACAGAAACTACTGTGTATAAGTGAAAAGGCTGTTTTATATTACTGGGATTAACATTTATCAAGTGTATGTATAATCTTCAGCGAACATGTAAAGCATTTCTTGCTACTGCCTGTAAATCGTGATTGAATTATATAGTTACATTTCTGTAACAATTTGATGATGCCTGTAAACTGGCGTCCCTCATGTACTGTACTATGAGAATAAATTTATTTATTTATTAGGTGAACTGATCTAACTTCTAATGAACAATCCCTTAACGTGGGTATGTGGACAAGAGGGGGGATAACCGTAGAAATGATGGCACATTCTCCAACGGGAAGATCGACAATACATGCATCCCATGATACAGTTGAACACTCGTAACACTCCCAGTGTATTCGGGACACATTTTCTGTAACATGTACACACTACACGATTGTCTTACGCAAATTCATCCATTACAGCCAACTGAAACAGACTGGCCCTTCACAAAATATATTTCTTTCATTATGTTACTCCTAATTGTTCCTTTTCTGAGTGGAATCAACGAGTGTCAAGTGTGGAAAATTCATATGTGTACATAAGTCTGTACCCTTGAGCTGAAAAGTCTAATGTCTGTCTTACCATTTGCACGCTTCAAACAAACTTCTCCAGTGGCTTGTAACCTTCGCTGAGTCGCAGCCATACTTCTCACATCCACCTTAAGATGAAACAATCGCTATGTCGCACGAATGCATGTGTATATACCTGTCAACATTTCTTCTTCTAATTCAGCAATATCTTTCCTGTCCATATACTTTGTGGATAACAAAAGAACTGCATTTCTGACTTCAGTAGTTGTCGCTCCACACACAATCAAACCATTCACACATAACTTCTCTGTTTAACTTTGCCCTCCGTGTTTGCTTTAGAAGGTGAACACACAACTTTCGTGTTCATAGCGAAGATTTCTCATCGTCTGTTCAACTACAAATATGTGGTCCGAACTAGAATTCGAGCACCGAAAAGTAACAAGGGAGTGCGAGCACACCAGTGACCTTGGAACACTCAGTATGCAAGTGAGTGACACCGGGCGAAAAATCCTACAATAATGAATAAAATATGTTCAGTGAAGCGTTGTGGTAATAAACGGGATATCTCACAAACTCTGGGTTGTGGTTTTGGGAAGTTTAGGTCACGACGCGGCCTAAGAACAGATTAGAGTTAGGTTAAACTAATAAGGGGTTTATTAGAGTTGATTCGAATTAGATTAGGGTTAGCTTACGGATAGTTTCGCGCTACAACTAGGTATCGGATGGAGAGGTTTACGGTTACCGTCAGGCTTAGAATACCTGGATAAGTACATCGATGGCGTGTTTTGATTACTCCAGTGAAACTTCAACGCAAAGCTGAGAGGTATTTTTGTCAATTGTTGAAGAAAGGTATCTAGTGTAACTCGGCCTTTATCCATTATTTTAGTAAACATGTGGATTTTATGCGTAGAAACGCCTGTTCATATGATCGGCGTGTTCAAGACACCTTGTCCATTGCCACATTTCGATCCTTAAAGAGAATCTGCCAACACGGTTTCTTGCAACACACACATTAGCCGCAACATTCACTCAAATGAAAATCCGCCAAACAGTGTGCGCAGGTGAAATTACAGCGCTCAGATCTTCCAATGAGGCAATGGTTGTCTCTATCTGTAAACAGTGTGCAGAATAACCATTTAGGCGGTCTCAGTAAGTCCGAATCGAATGTGGGATGTTGCATGAGAAAGATCTTTCTTCACCTGAATCAAGAGGAGCTCATTCGATCTGTTGTCATTTTTGTGTATTGATTCATGTGTGGATTGACATACCAGGACAGTAGGACGGGCGAGGAATCCGGATAAGCTAAACCCCGCCTTCACTCCACAATGTACTGTATGTAAATTTGATTAATGTACTGTAATCTATCTACATTTTCACGTTCCACTTTGTGCGAAACGCGGTATGCAGCCATATGCCAATAATGCTGTATTCACAGGCACAGATGAAAACCTGGAAAGTGTATTGTAAGCGAAATCAAATATTTGAAGTACGATAAAATAATGCAATCGTGCTTGATCGCGCAAAGTTCATATAAAACAATCGAAAATTTTTGTCCGATTTTACAATGGCAAATATTCGGTTAGCATGTGTAAAATCAGATTGTGAAGGACAATATGTACAGCAAAGATAACTTTTCGGTGATTTCATTCTCAAGAGCTGTACAATCGCATTTATATAGATAAGGTTACATGGATGCAATTCTTATTTGTTTAATTCCACATAGTAAAGAAGGTGATAATAATTTTCAACTTGATATGAAAGTTTGAAGGTACGAATATAGATTACAAGGGGCTTAGAGACAAGATTTTATGGGATTAGATAACAGTTACAACGTATGCAAAACTAATATTTGATAACTGGCGAAATAGTTTTAAAGGCGAATAAAAGGTGATAGCTGTTTTCAACTTGATATGAATTACAAGAGGCTTAGAACGAATTACAGGTGTGAACAAAGTGAGCATGGAAACAAATTGAAATCAAAATTTTTAACTTGAAGTGTAAGTTAGGAGGTGTGAATATAGATTACAAGAGGCACAGAAACAAAAATTTACACAGGATTAGAGCATACGTTTTCTACTTTAAGCTTTATTTCTACGAGTTACTTTTGAATTTATTGAGCGCATAAATGGCTTGAAAGTAAATGGCAAACGAATGTTATCACTGGACGTGAAATCTCTATTTTTTAATGTGTCGCTCACGGACACAATTTGTTTCCTTTGCAAGTATATTGATGACAAAAATCTGAGTATCGGAATACCAACCTCATACCTGAAAGAGTTGTTATTAAGATGCACACTCAACGTACAATTTACGTTCAACGACGTCATCTATAGACAGAAGGACGGGATCGCTATGGGCTCTCCCCTTTGCCCACTCTTGGCAGACTGCTTCATAGCCAGCATGGAAAACGGTACCCTAAAATCAACAATGAAAAATTGCTGCTGTACAAGAGACACGTCGATGACACTTTTATAGTTTGTCAAGATTCAGATTTAAATTGTATCTTACAGGAGTTTAATAACTGTCATCCTTCAATTAAATTCACAATGGAAGTTGAAAGTGAATCAAAGATTCCATTCTTGGACGTCGAATTGACAAGAAGAGACGACGGAACTCTGAAAAGATCTATCCATAGAAAACCAACATGGAATGGCCAGCTGACAAACTTCTACAGTTGGATACCTATCAGCCGTAAAAGAGCTCTCGTCATCTCGCTAGTCCACCGCACCAGAAGAATTTGTAGCGATGACTGTTTAGAAGAAGAGCTCCTATTCCTGAAAGCATCCTGGTTCAAAATGGATACCCACCACGTTTCGTGGAGAAGAACATGAAACCAAGGCCAAAGAAAGAAGAATACACTTCAGTGTAAAAGAAGACACTCTATTTGAATCTGGAATTCAGGGGAGTCCTAATAGCAGATGTCCTTAAAAGGAGAATCTCCAAATCCCTGAAGAAGACTTTTCCGGCAGCAACTCTAGGAGTGATATTCTCTAGCCGCCCACTACTTCGGAGCGACGGGAAGGATAGACTTCCGCACGTGACCACTTCAAGGTGCATATACCAGCTCACCTGCTTTTGCGGAGCTAGGTACATAGGTCGTTCTGTTCGGGTCTAATCAAAACATGTTAGAGAATATCATCCAGCATAGCTTCAAAGAGGAGGCACTGGTTCAATCAGAAGCCCAATAACTGAACATCTTGTCAATAGCTGTCACAGAATCTCAACCGACTAATCATTTTGAGTCATTTACAAAATAAACCAAAATCTACCAAATACAGTGTGCTTCCGACTTCTTTGTACTGCAGAAGCTCTCGCCATATGCATCAAAAAGCCGGAGCTATGTGTTCAAAAGAAACTATTCAAGCCTTTACAACTACCATGGACCTAGTTCAATATGTTCCCTTATCCTTCAGTTTTTTGTTTTGTTATCTGTGTGTGTAATTTTCTCTCTTTACCTTTATTCAATTCACCCTATTTTTTCAGTTATAAAATCAGTTATTTTAAGTCTGTTCTTATGCTCCTCCTGATCACACGTGTAATCCGTTTAGAATAACCATTTTACAATTATATTCTAATCCTGTGTAAATTTTTGTTTCTGTGCCTCTTGTAATCTATATTCGTACCTTCAAACTTTCATATCAAGTTGAAAATTATTATCACCTTCTTTACTATGTGGAATTAAACAAATAAGAATTGCATCCATGTAACCTTATCTATATAAATGCGATTGTACAGCTCTTGAGAATGAAATCACCGAAAAGTTATCTTTGCTGAACTTTTGTTCTTCTGACTATAATGTTCAAATTTCTATTTGCCACGATTTGAAATCATATTTTGTTAAAGTAAAATATAGTCACATGTGTTTGTTGCATAATCGTTCATTCAGTGTTATTACGACTGGTGTATATGTTGGTTTGTTTTAATGGTTTCGCTTGAACCTGTCTCGTCTATTTAGGCGAGTGTGCTTATTGAATGTCTCAGCTAATGGTAACGATGCAATCAGTTGCTATGGTGATATTATGACAAGTTACACTTTTAGATAGTCTTTGAATGAAATTTTCGTTAAAAAGCTTTTCTGACATTTACAGTATCGTCGGCATAATGAACTTGAATTGCGCTACACTTCTGAACTTGTATCAGGAAATGTCACCTAACACTGATATCTGCGCAGTGTGATGGATTCAACAAGGTGGAACGTTTGAAATTAGAGCGCATATTTTTGAATTTTCGTGGAATCATGCTGGTATATTCGGCCTATTTATTGAAATGCTATTATCTTAACTAGTTTGGTAGTTGTTGGTGTTCATAGGACAATTTCAGCTTTAGTTTCAGTTTTCATATACTCACTACAGTCCGATTTACACTTTAGGACAGAAGGCAATCGCATTTTGGGGGCAAGAGTAAACAATAGACACCAAAGTCAAATGACCTTGGTTTAACCAATCAGATTCTTTTAGGCGAAAAGTGGTGCTCAATTTACAAGGAAGTGTACCTACGATATATATGTAATGAAAATGAATCATATAGGGTATATAGCTCTAATATGCTGCAAAAGCTGGTCTCAGGTTCTCATAGAAGTGGTTATAGACATATCAAACCAGTGTATTCTCCTTTTCTCCATCTGTGTCAGAAGAAATGTTAACTCCCCCAAATGCTTAGTAACCTTAGACATCGACCTTGATAGTCATTGCAATACACAGGCAGATTTACTATCATCTAGTTCCATTCAATGGGATGCTTTTGAGCAGGCTACACATGTGCCGGTTCAGAGGGCAGATTGCAGCACCATCACTACTTATACCGATAAAGCCTCCCATCGCAAAAAATTCCATCGGTCATCAGCGACCTGTGGACGTCAACCTAATGCCAAATTTGAAAAAGCAAATTGCTCACTGCCTACGCAAAACACATCCAACCAAGCCAATAACCTGGAAAGCACAAACATTCGTCCATTAGTCCATGATATCTTACCCCTTAGGTATTTGATAAAGCCTGCTGATTATCCTGACTATGATACACTAAAGTCTTGTGAGAGAATTATAGATCACATTTTAACGGAAGTGATAAAGCGTGTTCAGTGCACGTATAATGCAATCGTTTTCAATGTGCCCAACAGTACGAACATTAAAACATTGAAAAACGCACTTTTAAAGGCATGTGAAATACCAGATTCCCACTGTACCTGCAAACGACTGCATAAATCTTCAGCTAATACATCTTGTCTAATAATGTTCAAGTTTAATAGCATTGCGGATGCTAGTCGCTTTGTAAATAACCAGCATCTCTTTAGGAAGGCAAGTAGCTTTAAAAATGTAGGTATCATTCACGACAGGACACCAATCCAGCGTCGTGCCAAACAAAGTATCCCAGCAGATGAAATAAATCCCCAAAAGGATACAACTGGCCCCACTGACGTCAGTACAAAACACCACCTAAAACTTAGAAGAAGCCCTCCACCTAGTTAACCTAAAATGAAGCTTGATACGGTTACCAATACTAAATCCAGTATTTCTCCAGTTGTTAAACAACCTGAAAAGCACTCACTTGCTGCGAAAGGTACCAATAAAAATCTTACCCACCATGCTAAAATTATCAGAAACCCTTGTAATACATTCATATCTAGCTTTACGATTCTGAGAAAAATGTAAGATATACACACTGTCAGGCCTGATTCAGCGTCGTCTACTATTAGGTAGCTGTCAGGTTTAGGTTGCAGTATCAACACAGTATAATTCCATTGTGGGTAAAATTTATTTTGATAAAGTCTCATAGTTTAATACAGTAATGTTTCCTGAGCAATAAATTGTGCTCGAAACGTCATCAGTAAATATTGCTGTATAACACTGTGAGACTTTATCAAAATAAATTTTACCCACAATGGAATTACACTCTACAGCAGTGTACAAGTACTATTCTTATATCAACACAGCAATTTAACCACACCCTATGCATGTAATTATTTAGGTCTTCTGACCCTTAAAATAACTCTGATCTTCTCTGAACCTAACCCTAAAGAGAAAATATCCCTAAACTAACTGCAATCTAACTCTAACCAACCCTAATGTCGCCTTTATTAGGTTAACCTAACCCTAACTTGTCCATGGCTTAAAGCGTAACTTAGTCTTTCCCAAACCTAAGCTGAAACTTGCCAGATATCTCATTTAATAGGATAACGCTTCGATAAGCATATTTTACTGATGATGAAAACATTATTTGCCAGGTTTCACTAACTTGTTCAGTGAGCGTTTCCAGGTTATTGGTGCGGTCGCACTCCATTGGTAGTTAATGGTGCTTAAAGTTTAACTTGGCTCAAATATCATTTTAACGAGATAGCATGAAGCAATTTAATTCCTTTGTGCTCGCCTCTTGGTTTTGAAGTAAGAAAAGAAATCAAATTGCTTCATACTTACTCGTAGAAACTACTTTGGATATTGCAACTCGAATTAACTAAGCCGTGCCAATGTAGACAATGTGAAGCAGGTTGTGTCCCTTCAAGTAGGCGTGTTTGTGCAGCCTTGTCCAGGCTAATGCAGTTGACGTGGTTTTGTGCTTATTTGGCTGTTGTTGGGTGAATTTATATACGAATTTTTGCTTGATACTGTTCCCAAATATGGACGCATTGTTTGTGCAGCAGGATACTTAAACCTGTGGTTCATGCAGTGAGTATTTGTTATGCGCAGTAAGCTTGGCGTACATTTCGTTGACTGGTTCTTGGAAAATTCCTTTGCAGCTTTGTGGCAACCTGTACTTGGTCTTAAATTTTCCGTTCAGCTGTTGTGCAGCACATATTTCTGTCGTGGGAACCTAAGAATACAGTTGATATCGAATTCGTGCTTCTGCACTTTGGTGTGTTTTGATTGCTAAAAGTAAATGCAATCCAAGTAGAGACTAGTATTCACATGTGGGCGGAAATTGCATTAACTTCGAAGAACACTTGCAGAATCCACTGTTTGGTGACAAACATTTTAACTGGGTTGAATGCACACTACAACACATTCTAGTACTGTGCTGTATTTGAATAACTTAAACGTCGTCGCGATCAGGTACGTAAGGACATTTGGGGTGTGCCTCATTTTGTCGTATTATTGTGTTTGCTTTCATAAACTTCCCACATTTTGCTATTATCCTGGAGCTACATTATGTGCACTTGTACGACAAAAATTCGCAGAATTATCTTGGAATCATGCAGACGTAGTGTGCAACATGTTTAAAGCTGTGGACGTATGGTTTAGAAACGGTTGCCATATCCACTTCTGTCAAAATTATTGACCGACGTAATATACATATATATATATATATATATATATATATATAAACATCTAGTAGTTCTCATCGTGTTAACTCGTTAGTGACTATATTAATAGTGATATTCATGTGTACATCCTGTGAACCCGTTTTCTCCTCCTCTAACTGCCCAGTAATTTCGGTGACCTCATGGGGTTCGTTGCTGAGGAAAGTGGTTTCCAGTATCGTTGATTTTTTATTGTGTTAAATCACTAATAAATGTATTGCCTATTCCTAAAATGGATATTCTACCTGTTAATAGTGAACATTAACTTTATCGAAGGTTGTGAGCTACAGAGTTTGGGAGATTAGCTTCATGTGTTACATTGAGTAGTGCATTTAGAAGAGAGGTTCGCCTTTGACTTATATTGTCATTAATATGCAGTACATTCTTGTTGTCGTGATAAATTTCTTAGCAGTAATCATTATCATTACCTATATTTTGGAAGGATGGTTTATAACGAAGCATACTAGTGCAGTAGTCAAAGGTTAGAACTATCCGTTTGAATTGAAACAGGTGCTAACGTAAGGGAGAATTGATACTTCGAAAGTCGAAACATTAAGTAAATGACAAAGTTATTAGCACCGTGTGTACATCCGAACAGTTAAAGTTGTATATTTCGAAGTAATAGTAACTTGTTGATAGTTTAAGTGGTGTTTTGATTGATAGGAACAAAGGTCGGACAGTATGACTGAATGCGTGGATAAGCAACACCAACTGACTAGTGTACACATATTTTGAAGCAAAACACAATCAGGCAAAGTATTTCGAAGACAGGAGTAGAGCATTGTCCTGAAACTGATAATTTAGTGAGTAGCTAAAGTTGTCTTTGAATTAAGACTGAAAGTAAACGGCTCGTTGATAGGCTAAGTGATTATTATTATTAATACTATTCAAATACCTTAGAATCAGTGTATCCAAGTACTATTTCGCTCATAATTCTGTCTCTTGAATAACTTAGTAGCCTGGCGTTTGCCTTTAGTTTTGAATTACTAAGTAAAGGTGGACATCCCTAAGAGTTTTTTGATAAAAAGACTAAATTTTCGCCAAAGTAAGTAAATATGTTCATATCTACAAAATGCTTAGATTTGGAGTTGTTTTTTCTACTACTACCACAATACCAGCTGACTCACTAATTACAGTCGCAAAGTAAAACCACGTCTATCGAAGACAGTGTGCTCCTGACTTCTAGATATCGTAGTGTACCGGGAAGGAGAATCTGATTCCATAGTTTTATAAGGTTAGACGCATGATAATAATTCAAAACTAGACGACTACGGTTCGCAGCCACAGAACACACCACTTTTCAATCTATTCCTTTAATTGTGTCAACCGATGTGACGCCAGTTAATACTAGAGAAGTTAGACCACTGGTTTTAAGAAAATCCACTTAGAGTGTTGCTTAAAATTATCTGCGTCTGTGTTAAGTATTGCATTTCACCAGCCTTTCGTCTACATGCCTCAATGGCACACTTCCATACTTCACGGATGCTCAGTTCATGAATTCTATTTGCACCTGCAGACATTTTAAAATTCAATGTGATAAATTGGAAATAAGATTATTTAGTATCCGGTTAAATATGCAACGGTGTAACAATGATTCAGCAACCAGTGAATTTTTGATTCTTTTCGATCTGGAACCAGAGTAACTGCGAACCAATCCTTACAAAAATGTTGAAAGAGGCATGCAGGAGCAGAATTTTACCATCGAATGAGTCAGTGGGATCTAAAATGCAGCTGTCAGCATATTTTCGTTACTTCACAGATATCCAGGTTTATTGGCGCTGTATAGGTATTGATTTGAATTTGTCATCATGATCGACAAATGGATGAATATTCAAACATGCACTACAACTTGTTTGCCTTTCGGATTTAGTTGATTATATCGCGTGTTGGGTTTGATTACTTTACGATTTTGACATATTCTGCAGTGTCGCCATGATGATGGGAAGTATGCATGTGCTTTAAATGCATTACGTTGTTGGCTGCTACCTCCACTGAGGATATACAACGGGAACTGTGTATTTATGTATTTCCTCACCACTGTGGATAAAATATCGCCGCATTCTTTTTGGAAAGGAGACCGGTTGGTGGATTATAAATGATGTCCAAGTAAATTATATCTTTCCATGTGAAGTTGTGGTAAATTTCGACCTTGTTTTCTCATATTTGATTCGTATGTTGGTTATGGTACAGCCTTTGTATCAGGTAGACATAATTCGATCGACTCTTATTTGTATGAGTGTTTTTGTCGTGATTACTGCTTTTTTGTCTGAAATTGTAGATAAACGTAAAAGAAACAACAGGTGTATTCTCTTAGTTCATACATTAAATGGGCCTATAATTTCTGAAGCTCTTACATGGGAATTAGCACTGGTATCGCTTGCAAACTCACGTAGTGTGTCATTAAGCGCCTTTTCGAAGGAGGCCAGTGAGCTTGCTAGTCGCATTTCCTCAGGTAGTTTGTTCCATTTTTGGGCATACCTAATCATGAAAAGCTTTTGCCTGGTGACTGTTTTACATTGTTCTATAGCCACCGAACCTTTAGTGAGTCTAAGGTTATATCCAGTGTCTTCTGAAAACTGAGTACAATAAGTAGGGATATACAACATTTGGTTAAGAATCTTGTAGAAGTGTACCAGATTTAGTCACAGTCGTCTTAACCATAATGTTTCTAGTCCTAGTACTTCACATCTAGTGGAGTAGTTCATGCCGTTTTCGGTGCCGAGTAATTTTAACGTGAAGTACCTCTGTACTCCTTCTACTTTCAGTTTGTCTTCTATGCGTATACTACCAAATATGAGTGAGCAGTAATCTAGGAGTGGGCGCACATCAACCTTGTACATCAGTATTCTGGATTCATTTCTGTAGAAGTTCCTGAGTAGGAAACCAATAAGCCTGCGTGATTTCGATACTTGTTTCGAGATATTCTCAGAAAATGATAGATTGTGTGAGTATTTCAGTCCCAGATCTAGTACAGATTTGAGTCTGGGAATTTTGTGCCCCTGAATTGCTAGGTCGCGTTCTACGTTGGAACAGCCCAAGCAGAGCCAGCCACACTTTTCGACATTAAACTCAAGTCTCCAGGTGTCACACCATATATCCATTTCTGTTAGTTCTTCATGCATGGAGTTCACAGTTGTACCAATATCTGTATTTGTGCAGGTATATGTCATCTTTAAGTCATCTGCATACAGTATTGGTTTGGTTATACTAAAGCACTCACATATACTGTTTATGTACATAATGAAAAGAAGGGGGCCCAATACACTTTTCTGGATGACACCACTGCTAATCGGCCTAGGTCTGGAGGTCATCGAGCCAATTTTTGTTGTCTGATATCTGTCACTGAGAAATGATTTTATCCAGTTGTGGAAGGGGTTGCGTATCCCTAGTGAGCATAGCCTGCTGACTAACAGACTAGGTGGGACTCTGTCGAAGGCTTTCCTTATATCGAAATAGAGGACAATTACTAGTTCTCTCCTACCTCTTAGATAGGCGACTTCGTTGGAAAAGTCTATATGGCAAGTGACGCATGATCTGCTCTTGAGGAATCCGTATTGTGACTGGTTGATGAGTTTGTGTTTTAGAAAGTTGTCTGATATTTGGTCTTTGATTACTTTCTCCATGATCCGTGATATGACAGGTGTTATATTGATAGGCCTATAATTACATGCACTAGTTTTGGCCCCTGCTTTGTGCTTAGGTAATATATACGTGTTTTTCCAAGTTTCAGGGTAGGTCCCAGTCACTAGTGAGAGGACTAATATTCTGAGCAATAGTACTGTCATATCCGTGCCACCGATTTTGTATATGACAGATGGTATATCATTTATTTCACATCTACAGTTAGCTTTTAATTGCTTTACCACTGAGGCTATTTTTTGTATATTAAGGTTAATGTCGCCTAACTTGTAGCTATTTTTGCAGGTTATGTCGAGAATTGGGGACGGATGCGCTTCGGTGTCATTGGAGAACCACTGGCTAAGCAATTCACTGATAGTCTGGGGATCATCATAAGTTATACCTTCATGCTCCAAGGGGCCGACATTACTGTCTTTACCTTTTTTTAGTCGTTTTTGCAAGATCTTGCGGAGTTCCTGAGTTTTAGAGGAGCCCCCTAGGGCTTCATTTTCCTCGAGTTGAGCCTTCATTTTATGTCTCTCCTCAAGATTTTCAAATGTTTCATGTATCTAATGGAATGCACTAAATTCTTTAGATACACGAAATTCTCTCTTCAGATTCATTAGTTTTAACCGCGTTTTGTGGTTTATGAATAGAGTTGGTGTCTTTAAGGCAGATTTTAGGGGTGTGATTGTGTCCCTTACCGAACTGACTGTCTTGTAGAAGGTATTAAGCGTTGCTTCTAAGTTATCATTTGCAAAGTATTCACCCCAGTCAGAGCTTCTCAAGAGCGTTGGTAGGAATTCCCAGTCGGCATTTCTATAGTCTCTATATTGATAGTGAACCGAGGAAATTTCAGGTGTGTGTCTAGTTGTTAGTTGAAGAGGTAGAGTGCAGCACAGTAAGTTTTGATCACTGTTGTCGAGTTTATACCCCACCTCTATCGAGATCGGCTCTATTCTGTGGTAGAGGACTAAGTCGAGAATATTGTTATGTCGTGTTAGGAGGCGTACGCACTGCTTCCATCCTCCTACATTTATAGCTCCTAGGAGCTCATCATGGATTCTAGGTCCAGTGTAGGTATCCTAGTTCACTCCAGGGGGGTTGAAATCGCCACAAACTAGTTTTTAGTCGAATTCCAGCGTAGGTACATCCCACTAGAATTTCATTTTTATTCGTGTGGATGCTTATCCACTTAGATTCTGGGAGTTTGTCGATGGTTGGGTTTGTAAAAGTACTGGAGTCAGTGGATTTAGAAGTATATATTAGACACCCACTACTGTATCATTTCTGTGGATGTCACAGTTATCAACTACCAGATTTGTGCCGGGTATATCATTAGCTGGCCAGGTTTCAGTCACCATGATCGGTGTTGGCCGTTCCATGTATACCCAGCTGCGAAGAGAAGTTATTTTGTTAAGGAGCGATCAAGCATCTGGAATCATTTCTCGTCATCAGATAGTCTGTTTCATTGTTCTGGTTGTAATGTACAGGGCCGAAGTAACCTGTTGTTAGGTTGTTTTGAGGGTAGTGCGTGCTAAGACTTTCGCAGTTGTACATTTGTGGACTCATTTTGTGCATGTACATAGAAGGACCGTGATTCGATCTATACCCATTATGCCGATGGGGCTTTACGTAACTACTACGAGGGTTCGAGTATGCATTTCCGTTCATATGGTACCTAGTGGTGTCTCGTCTAGTAGCCCATGTGTTTTCATTATTTATTATGGGTCTCGTTACCAGGTTATATGTGCCTATAGGCATATTACAACCTAGGCTATTACGGAAGTCGTGTGTCTCACTCTGTTGTTTAATCAGCTCGGCACTCCTTGCGTGTCTGCTGGCGTGTGATTTTGTGTGGATGAAGCTATTTTTGCTGTTAGTTTTCACCTCGTGTAGTCTGTCGTCCATAGTTTGTCTACTACTCTTAGTTCGACGAAGAGCACTTCCACTCACGTTTTCCGTCTCCTCTATGGGCCTGCCGCAATGCATGCATAGTTCATTTTTAGGCTTATGTGCTGCTTGTCACAGGGGAGGTATGTGGACGCCTGTAGAGAGACCTTTGTTTTTGGGGACCTCTTTCCGGCTTTTACAGTGAGACTATCTTGTTTGGCCCTGGGTACAGTGTGATCTGCCGATATTTGCAGGTTATCTGTAGCGGAAGCATCCATGTCTACTTCATGTGTGGGGTCGGTAGATTTCCTAGGAGTGCTCTCATGAACTTCGAGACCCCTTCCAGTGTTACTGCTTCTTTTGGGTTTCACTTCACTTTTAATTGTCGTTTGTTCACCTAGCACAATGCGAGTGTCACTTTGTGCTTCAGTGTCCTTCGATACTCCGGCACTGACGTTCTTCATGATTTGTGGTATAATCGTGTTCGTATCTAAGGTGTTTTTAGCTACTTGTCGTTGGTTGGGGCTTTATCCGAGACTATTTTAACATTTTTGGATTTTGTAGTGGAGGCCAAAATATCCCCTGATTTCCTAAATTGTTCGGCTATTATACAGATGTCAAACCTGAAAAGTATGGGACATGTGTGGTTTGAGTCTTTTTCACTTAGTCTAATACACTGGCAGGGTGTACTTAAGAGGTTTGCAGCTCTTAATAAGGAGTCCTGGACCGACTTTATGTGCTCGTTGTCAGGTATGTTGTACACTATGGCGTTCTGTGTAGGAGCAAGTCTCTTAACAACTTTTGGCGCATTATTACTGGTTAGTAATCTTAGTTAGTGTTTTCGTTGATACCTATTTTTCAGGTTCTGCAGGCTTTTAAGAATTTTGTCGAATTATTACTGGTGATAACATACCAGTAATAATGCGCCAAAACTCTTAAAAGCCTGTTTTAAGGAACACCAGTAATTTAGTAAATAGCCAAAGCTTATCTAGTAACTCATTATCACACCTAAAATCAGCTGTAATTAGCAGTTCGCCCAATACAAACGGTTCCAACATAATGCTAACACCTGTAATACAGATGGAAGACATCCTGTCAAAAAAGGCAGAGATTACTAACTTGGTCTGCGTCATAAACGACATGCAGCTACAAATAAATGAGCTCAGGACGAAACTATATCTACTTGACCTGGTGCCAGAAACAGTCTCACATCTTAAAAAGGAACTGGGGGATCTCACTTTCCTAAAACTCTTTAAACTGAAGACTAAACCAAACGATGCTGAATTGGAACATGCTAAGGAGCTAGAGAACGCCATGGACTATCTGTCGAGCGAAGTTGTTAGGAGACTTGCTCCTAAACAGAACGCCATAGTGTACAACATACCTGACAACGAGCACATAAAGTCGGTCCAGGACTCCTTATTAAGAGCTGCAAACCTCTTAAGTACACCCTGCCAGTGTATTAGACTAAGTGAAAAAGACTCAAACCACATATGTCCCATACTTTTCAGGTTTGACATCTGTATAATAGCCGAACAATTTAGGAAATCAGGGGATATTTTGGCCTCCACTACAAAATCCAAAAATGTCAAAATAGTCTCGGATAAAGCCCCAACCAACGACAAGTAGCTAAAAACACCTTAGATACGAACACGATTATACCACAAATCATGAAGAACGTCAGTGCCGGAGTATCGAAGGACACTGAAGCACAAAGTGACACTCGCATTGTTCTAGGTGAACAAACGACAATTAAAAGTGAAGTGAAACCCAAAAGAAGCAGTAACACTGGAAGGGGTCTCGAAGTTCATGAGAGCACTCCTAGGAAATTTACCGACCCCACACATGAAGTAGACATGGATGCTTCCGCTACAGATAACCTGCAAATATCGGCAGATCACACTGTACCCAGGGCCAAACAAGATAGTCTCACTGTAAAAGCCGGAAAGAGGTCCCCAAAAACAAAGGTCTCTCTACAGGCGTCCACATACCTCCCCTGTGACAAGCAGCACATAAGCCTAAAAATGAACTATGCATGCATTGCGGCAGGCCCATAGAGGAGACGGAAAACGTGAGTGGAAGTGCTCTTCGTCGAACTAAGAGTAGTAGACAAACTATGGACGACAGACTACACGAGGTGAAAACTAACAGCAAAAATAGCTTCATCCACACAAAATCACACGCCAGCAGACACGCAAGGAGTGCCGAGCTGATTAAACAACAGAGTGAGACACACGACTTCCGTAATAGCCTAGGTTGTAATATGCCTATAGGCACATATAACCTGGTAACGAGACCCATAATAAATAATGAAAACACATGGGCTACTAGACGAGACACCACTAGGTACCATATGAACGGAAATGCATACTCGAACCCTCGTAGTAGTTACGTAAAGCCCCATCGGCATAATGGGTATAGATCGAATCACGGTCCTTCTATGTACATGCACAAAATGAGTCCACAAATGTACAACTGCGAAAGTCTTAGCACGCACTACCCTCAAAACAACCTAACAACAGGTTACTTCGGCCCTGTACATTACAACCAGAACAATGAAACAGACTATCTGATGACGAGAAATGATTCCAGATGCTTGATCGCTCCTTAACAAAATAACTTCTCTTCGCAGCTGGGTATACATGGAACGGCCAACACCGATCATGGTGACTGAAACCTGGCCAGCTAATGATATACCCGGCACAAATCTGGTAGTTGATAACTGTGACATCCACAGAAATGATACAGTAGTGGGTGTCTAATATATGCTTCTAAATCCACTGACTCCAGTACTTTTACAAACCCAACCATCGACAAACTCCCAGAATCTAAGTGGATAAGCATCCACACGAATAAAAATGAAATTCTAGTGGGATGTACCTACGCTGGAATTCGACTAAAAACTAGTTTGTGGCGATTTCAACCCCTCTGGAGTGAACTAGGATACCTACACTGGACCTAGAATCCATGATGAGCTCCTAGGAGCTATAAATGTAGGAGGATGGAAGCAGTGCGTACGCCTCCTAACACGACATAACAATATTCTCGACTTAGTCCTCTACCACAGAATAGAGCCGATCTCGATAGAGGTGGGGTATAAACTCGACAACAGTGATCAAAACTTACTGTGCTGCACTCTACCTCTTCAACTAACAACTAGACACACACCTGAAATTTCCTCGGTTCACTATCAATATAGAGACTATAGAAATGCCGACTGGGAATTCCTACCAACGCTCTTGAGAAGCTCTGACTGGGGTGAATACTTTGCAAATGATAACTTAGAAGCAACGCTTAATACCTTCTACAAGACAGTCAGTTCGGTAAGGGACACAATCACACCCCTAAAATCTGCCTTAAAGACACCAACTCTATTCATAAACCACAAAACGCGGTTAAAACTAATGAATCTGAAGAGAGAATTTCGTGTATCTAAAGAATTTAGTGCATTCCATTAGATACATGAAACATTTGAAAATCTTGAGGAGAGACATAAAATGAAGGCTCAACTCGAGGAAAATGAAGCCCTAGGGGGCTCCTCTAAAACTCAGGAACTCCGCAAGATCTTGCAAAAACGACTAAAAAAAGGTAAAGACAGTAATGTCGGCCCCTTGGAGCATGAAGGTATAACTTATGATGATCCCCAGACTATCAGTGAATTGCTTAGCCAGTGGTTCTCCAATGACACCGAAGCGCATCCGTCCCCAATTCTCGACATAACCTGCAAAAATAGCTACAAGTTAGGCGACATTAACCTTAATATACAAAAAATAGCCTCAGTGGTAAAGCAATTAAAAGCTAACTGTAGATGTGAAATAAATGATATACCATCTGTCATATACAAAATCGGTGGCACGGATATGACAGTACTATTGCTCAGAATATTAGTCCTCTCACTAGTGACTGGGACCTACCCTGAAACTTGGAAAAACACGTATATATTACCTAAGCACAAAGCAGGGGCCAAAACTAGTGCATGTAATTATAGGCCTATCAATATAACACCTGTCATATCACGGATCATGGAGAAAGTAATCAAAGACCAAATATCAGACAACTTTCTAAAACACAAACTCATCAACCAGTCACAATACGGATTCCTCAAGAGCAGATCATGCGTCACTTGCCATATAGACTTTTCCAACGAAGTCGCCTATCTAAGAGGTAGGAGAGAACTAGTAATTGTCCTCTATTTCGATATAAGGAAAGCCTTCGACAGAGTCCCACCTAGTCTGTTAGTCAGCAGGCTATGCTCACTAGGGATACGCAACCCCTTCCACAACTGGATAAAATCATTTCTCAGTGACAGATATCAGACAACAAAAATTGGCTCGATGACCTCCAGACCTAGGCCGATTAGCAGTGGTGTCATCCAGAAAAGTGTATTGGGCCCCCTTCTTTTCATTATGTACATAAACAGTATATGTGAGTGCTTTAGTATAACCAAACCAATACTGTATGCAGATGACTTAAAGATGACATATACCTGCACAAATACAGATATTGGTACAACTGTGAACTCCATGCATGAAGAACTAACAGAAATGGATATATGGTGTGACACCTGGAGACTTGAGTTTAATGTCGAAAAGTGTGGCTGGCTCTGCTTGGGCTGTTCCAACGTAGAACGCGACCTAGCAATTCAGGGCCACAAAATTCCCAGACTCAAATCTGTACTAGATCTGGGACTGAAATACTCACACAATCTATCATTTTCTGAGAATATCTCGAAACAAGTATCGAAATCACGCAGGCTTATTGGTTTCCTACTCAGGAACTTCTACAGAAATGAATCCAGAATACTGATGTACAAGGTTGATGTGCGCCCACTCCTAGATTACTGCTCACTCATATTTGGTAGTATACGCATAGAAGACAAACTGAAAGTAGAAGGAGTACAGAGGTACTTCACGTTAAAATTACTCGGCACCGAAAACGGCATGAACTACTCCACTAGATGTGAAGTACTAGGACTAGAAACATTATGGTTAAGACGACTGCGACTAAATCTGGTACACTTCTACAAGATTCTTAACCAAATGTTGTATATCCCTACTTATTGTACTCAGTTTTCAGAAGACACTGGATATAACCTTAGACTCACTAAAGGTTCGGTGGCTATAGAACAATGTAAAACAGTCACCAGGCAAAAGCTTTTCATGATTAGGTATGCCCAAAAATGGAACAAACTACCTGAGGAAATGCGACTAGCAAGCTCACTGGCCTCCTTCGAAAAGGCGCTTAATGACACACTACGTGAGTTTGCAAGCGATACCAGTGCTAATTCCCATGTAAGAGCTTCAGAAATTATAGGCCCATTTAATGTATGAACTAAGAGAATACACCTGTTGTTTCTTTTACGTTTATCTACAATTTCAGACAAAAAAGCAGTAATCACGACAAAAACACTCATACAAATAAGAGTCGATCGAATTATGTCTACCTGATACAAAGGCTGTACCATAACCAACATACGAATCAAATATGAGAAAACAAGGTCGAAATTTACCACAACTTCACATGGAAAGATATAATTTACTTGGACATCATTTATAATCCACCAACCGGTCTCCTTTCCAAAAAGAATGCGGCGATATTTTATCCACAGTGGTGAGGAAATACATAAATACACAGTTCCCGTTGTATATCCTCAGTGGAGGTAGCAGCCGACAACGTAATGCATTTAAAGCACATGCATACTTCCCATCATCATGGCGACACTGCAGAATATGTCAAAATCGTAGAGTAATCAAACCCAACACGCGATATAATCAACTAAATCCGAAAGGCAAACAAGTTGTAGTGCATGTTTGAATATTCATCCATTTGTCGATCATGATGACAAATTCAAATCAATACCTATACAGCGCCAATAAACCTGGATATCTGTGAAGTAACGAAAATATGCTGACAGCTGCATTTTAGATCCCACTGACTCATTCGATGGTAAAATTCTGCTCCTGCATGCCTCTTTCAACATTTTTGTAAGGATTGGTTCGCAGTTACTCTGGTTCCAGATCGAAAAGAATCAAAAATTCACTGGTTGCTGAATCATTGTTACACCGTTGCATATTTAACCGGATACTAAATAATCTTATTTCCAATTTATCACATTGAATTTTAAAATGTCTGCAGGTGCAAATAGAATTCATGAACTGAGCATCCGTGAAGTATGGAAGTGTGCCATTGAGGCATGTAGACGAAAGGCTGGTGAAATGCAATACTTAACACAGACGCAGATAATTTTAAGCAACACTTTAAGTGGATTTTCTTAAAACCAGTGGTCTAACTTCTCTAGTATTAACTGGCGTCACATCGGTTGACACAATTAAAGGAATAGATTGAAAAGTGGTGTGTTCTGTGGCTGCGAACCGTAGTCGTCTAGTTTTGAATTATTATCATGCGTCTAACCTTATAAAACTATGGAATCAGATTCTCCTTCCCGGTACACTACGATATCTAGAAGTCAGGAGCACACTGTCTTCGATAGACGTGGTTTTACTTTGCGACTGTAATTAGTGAGTCAGCTGGTATTGTGGTAGTAGTAGAAAAAACAACTCCAAATCTAAGCATTTTGTAGATATGAACATATTTACTTACTTTGGCGACAATTTAATCTTTTTATCAAAAAACTCTTAGGGATGTCCACCTTTACTTAGTAATTCAAAACTAAAGGCAAACGCCAGGCTACTAAGTTATTCAAGAGACAGAATTATGAGCGAAATAGTACTTGGATACACTGATTCTAAGGTATTTGAATAGTATTAATAATAATAATCACTTAGCCTATCAACGAGCCGTTTACTTTCAGTCTTAATTCAAAGACAACTTTAGCTACTCACTAAATTATCAGTTTCAGGACAATGCTCTACTCCTGTCTTCGAAATACTTTGCCTGATTGTGTTTTGCTTCAAAATATGTGTACACTAGTCAGTTGGTGTTGCTTATCCACGCATTCAGTCATACTGTCCGACCTTTGTTCCTATCAATCAAAACACCACTTAAACTATCAACAAGTTACTATTACTTCGAAATATACAACTTTAACTGTTCGGATGTACACACGGTGCTAATAACTTTGTCAGTTACTTAATGTTTCGACTTTCGAAGTATCAATTCTCCCTTACGTTAGCACCTGTTTCAATTCAAACGGATAGTTCTAACCTTTGACTACTGCACTAGTATGCTTCGTTATAAACCATCCTTCCAAAATATAGGTAATGATAATGATTACTGCTAAGAAATTTATCACGACAACAAGAATGTACTGCATATTAATGACAATATAAGTCAAAGGCGAACCTCTCTTCTAAATGCACTACTCAATGTAACACATGAAGCTAATCTCCCAAACTCTGTAGCTCACAACCTTCGATAAAGTTAATGTTCACTATTAACAGGTAGAATATCCATTTTAGGAATAGGCAATACATTTATTAGTGATTTAACACAATAAAAAATCAACGATACTGGAAACCACTTTCCTCAGCAACGAACCCCATGAGGTCACCGAAATTACTGGGCAGTTAGAGGAGGAGAAAACGGGTTCACAGGATGTACACATGAATATCACTATTAATATAGTCACTAACGAGTTAACACGATGAGAACTACTAGATGTTTATATATATATATATATATATATATATATATATATATATATATATATATGTATATTACGTCGGTCAATAATTTTGACAGAAGTGGATATGGCAACCGTTTCTAAACCATACGTCCACAGCTTTAAACATGTTGCACACTACGTCTGCATGATTCCAAGATAATTCTGCGAATTTTTGTCGTACAAGTGCACATAATGTAGCTCCAGGATAATAGCAAAATGTGGGAAGTTTATGAAAGCAAACACAATAATACGACAAAATGAGGCACACCCCAAATGTCCTTACGTACCTGATCGCGACGACGTTTAAGTTATTCAAATACAGCACAGTACTAGAATGTGTTGTAGTGTGCATTCAACCCAGTTAAAATGTTTGTCACCAAACAGTGGATTCTGCAAGTGTTCCTCGAAGTTAATGCAATTTCCGCCCACATGTGAATACTAGTCTCTACTTGGATTGCATTTACTTTTAGCAATCAAAACACACCAAAGTGCAGAAGCACGAATTCGATATCAACTGTATTCTTAGGTTCCCACGACAGAAATATGTGCTGCACAACAGCTGAACGGAAAATTTAAGACCAAGTACAGGTTGCCACAAAGCTGCAAAGGAATTTTCCAAGAACCAGTCAACGAAATGTACGCCAAGCTTACTGCGCATAACAAATACTCACTGCATGAACCACAGGTTTAAGTATCCTGCTGCACAAACAATGCGTCCATATTTGGGAACAGTATCAAGCAAAAATTCGTATATAAATTCACCCAACAACAGCCAAATAAGCACAAAACCACGTCAACTGCATTAGCCTGGACAAGGCTGCACAAACACGCCTACTTGAAGGGACACAACCTGCTTCACATTGTCTACATTGGCACGGCTTAGTTAATTCGAGTTGCAATATCCAAAGTAGTTTCTACGAGTAAGTATGAAGCAATTTGATTTCTTTTCTTACTTCAAAACCAAGAGGCGAGCACAAAGGAATTAAATTGCTTCATGCTATCTCGTTAAAATGATATTTGAGCCAAGTTAAACTTTAAGCACCATTAACTACCAATGGAGTGCGACCGCACCAATAACCTGGAAACGCTCACTGAACAAGTTAGTGAAACCTGGCAAATAATGTTTTCATCATCAGTAAAATATGCTTATCGAAGCGTTATCCTATTAAATGAGATATCTGGCAAGTTTCAGCTTAGGTTTGGGAAAGACTAAGTTACGCTTTAAGCCATGGACAAGTTAGGGTTAGGTTAACCTAATAAAGGCGACATTAGGGTTGGTTAGAGTTAGATTGCAGTTAGTTTAGGGATATTTTCTCTTTAGGGTTAGGTTCAGAGAAGATCAGAGTTATTTTAAGGGTCAGAAGACCTAAATAATTACATGCATAGGGTGTGGTTAAATTGCTGTGTTGATATAAGAATAGTACTTGTACACTGCTGTAGAGTGTAATTCCATTGTGGGTAAAATTTATTTTGATAAAGTCTCACAGTGTTATACAGCAATATTTACTGATGACGTTTCGAGCACAATTTATTGCTCAGGAAACATTACTGTATTAAACTATGAGACTTTATCAAAATAAATTTTACCCACAATGGAATTATACTGTGTTGATACTGCAACCTAAAACTGACAGCTATTTTTATCACATGTAAGAGCAAGATATCCTCTGTAACACTTTTCTACTGGTTTTATGCATTATTTCATAAATATATGTATTCCATACACAAAAATGCCCCCTTCACGTGATTGGTGCTTTCGAGGTCATTCGCTGATCGGTAGTTAGTTGTGCTTAAAGTTTAACTTTGCCTAATTATTCGTTGTTTCACGTACTTTTATGCTTGTATTCCTAATTAAAGTCGATGGAATGAAGCGTTTCCAGCATAAACAGCAAATGCTGGTGTCCTTATCCGGCCGTAATTTACGGCCAGTTTACAAATAGTTGAACTACATACTTTTTCGTTCAGAAAATGTTGAATTACTTGAAGGCACACATTATAACGACTTTCAGTGAATTGTTTTGCAGTTTAAAGGATTACACATGGACATGATGAGCTAGTGGGCTAGTTCGTTTTGTTGATTATTCTCACTTACTTTGTTGTGTACTTTTGCTGATGGTGTCAAAGCTCCTCCACATGTATTTCTTTAAGGGAAATCTACAGAAATACTTGGGAATTATATGCGCATAGTATTTACTTATTTTATGGCATAGATGTGATGTTTACAAGGCAGATGCAATATCCCTTTTGTCTGCTTGAAGCATGTTGACTGACGTAATTATATACAATTTAACTCATTATTTCGTAATTTTTAACACTGTTAAGTAGTTAAATATTGCATTTACAGTGGTAACATCTTTAGAATTCTTATGTTCATTTTCAGATAATATCTACTTTCGGGAATTTCACGGAGTTGGGTGCTAAAGGAAGAGATTTCCGCATTGTCATTGATTTTGTATTAGATATTTATTCATTAATAAATCTATTCCTCGTTATTCGTTTGTATAATCTTTTTGATAAGACTGAATTCTAGCCGTTGCGTAAGTTGTGAGGTACGGGATATATGTTGCGATCTTAGAAATTCTAAGTAAAATTAGATATTCCGAAAGGCTCATTGATAAAAAGACTATGTCGTACACGGTAATGAAGTTAGAATCAACAAGAAATAAGAGTTGTCATAGGAAAATTTATTTAAAGTTGTCTTCAAAAATATGTACATATATCAGTCCGAGCATGACGATGTAGATGCCTGATCATCCTCCTGTGCACCGGCTTCATGTAGATAATAGTACATGTGAAGAAACGCACTCCTACATATCATCGGACGCGTCTGTTGAAGGTTTTTGACTTGATATATTATTCCTTGTATGAGCATCTGCATGCCCAAGTCCTCCGATGGTGTCGGCTGTGATTGGATGACAGTGTGGTTGTAGTCTCATAACCACCTAGTACTATGCCTAAATAAATCTTTTACAAATTTACTTGAAGACTACATGAACTTACCCAGACTGGTATATATATGTCATTTAGTATGAACTGGATGACGGCATGGCAATAGCATATTGCTGTTTTGAAAACATGGGCAGCTGCAGTCATGTTTGTCCACAACGGAGTTTCCATCACCTTCGAATACCACAAATGTTTCTGTGCAACCCGTAACTTTCATTTCAGGAAGCCTCTTGATGCTTTTGTAAAGTGAATAGGCGGCACAGTTTGTTAGATGCCTCAGAATGTTGGAAATACCTTCGTCCACCTAAAAAGATTTTAGACTACAACTATAGGACTTACGTCAAACTTAATGAAGTAATGCAGATTGCGATTCCTTTCACCAGCCTTTCTTCTCGATGATTCAATAGAACACTTCCAAATCTCACGAATGCTCAGTTCCAAGGGGAAGCACTTGCTCAGATGTGTCTTCGGGTGCTTATGGCAGCACTCGACTCTGTTATTGGTTTTGTTGCCAAGAGTGACAACCTCTCTCATATAACAGGCTGCCCACATATTACGGCAACTCCATAAGTTGTTACTTATGTACGACATAGCTGTAGGATACTGCAACCTCATTAACATTATCAAGTTGCTTAACCTAATAAAGTGTTAACACAATAACATTATTACCTGTCGTAATTGGTAATGCACACCATCTTTTTAAATATCCTTTTACATTGAGGATCACGGAACTTAAGGACGTTAGGTTGTTAGTAACGTCGCTTACTTTGTTATTAAAGGCTCGGATGACATGGAATGCACATAATACAATAGAGCAGGCACGTTGCTCCACAGCACTTTTGTCAGTCACAAACGTGACCGTCTGTGATGTACCACCTATGATATTCTTGAAGGACTGTAATACTGCTTCAAAGTCAACAAGTCTTTCACGAAGAGTTATACTGTACATGATTGGACAACTTCTGTTGAGACCATCTGTAACGACCAGTTGATATAGAGGATGACTGCAAGTGATTGGCTTTACATTTAAATCTTACTCTTCCTTATTCGTATTGTATGTTGAATCCATGCCGACAACCTCTGGAAATTTCTTATACAAACATATCATTTCCCTGGTTGCGAAACTAAACATCGCCACACGTCATCGACTGTCCATCACACCATACCGAACCTGTTTCACGAATTTCACGGATTAGTGTGTCAATATCTGTCATTCTGTTAACGCAATGTGATAACTCACTAGGGCAGACTAGCTCTCGGAAATTCCGATAGTCATCGTAAATCATCAGCTTTCCAAACTCAACATCAACCATATTTATAACTTGTGTAGGGGGGGGAAGGGGCGTTTCTTTCCACAAGAGGTAATAATTTTGATTTCTCTTCAGCACTCTGTCTCCGAACTTCCGGCTCAACAGACATCAGCAGTTCTCTTGTCAATGCATGGTTGTGTCTGGTATTGATAGGTTCGATCACTTTATAATGTCCTAATTCCAGCTTAAATTTGAAAGTGGATGGACACCGTACGTACTAAACTTAAATATGAAGCTACTATGCTTCACACTACTCACTGTGCTAGTCTTAGTCGTACTAGTTTTCTCTCCTGTTTATTGTAGTTTTATAAGCTATTCAGTCAGATCTGCCAATAAACACCTAATAGTGTATGTTGAAAATAGATTTAACAATATGCAAGGTGAATGTTTCTGATGATCGTTTATGTTGGTGGACGCTTTTTCACTGGTTTTTATGTTCATCAATTGATGTGTGGAGAGTAACCACTGATAGAACTTGTGATACCCTAATGATCAATCGATAGGTCCATTATGGCCAACTATACAGTGAATCATCGAGCGGATTGACTCAGTGGCGTCATCTCTGTGACTGCAGTAGTGTGATGCGACTTGGAGTCATCTGTGAAGAGAATCAGTGCCTAGGTGAAGACACTTTGGTAACGAGTGCCAATAAGAACAGAAGCTAGATCAACAGTTTTATGTCGATTACCTCCAACGAGCTTTGAGATGACTGTGTATATGTATACATGTCAGGTGTCCTTTGCAATGGAAGTTAGTTACTTGTACAAGGTGTTTTTATGTAGATTAGACTATAATTCGTAGATGCTACGTGAAGTGGCGGGTTTGTGGTATTAGTAGAGAGACCTGAGTTACATCTAGATCATTTCTAATATGAATTTTCAATAATGATTGTAGAAGTAATTCCAGGGTGTCTGTCCTATTATGCTGGTGCTTGATTTTTGTCTTTTACATTTTCATTCTTTTAGAATGTACTATAGATTATGAAGCTATTGAGAGTCTTGTGAATTGGTCACTTTGTCGTACGAATTCATTGTCTTCGGACATTAAAAACAACACTAGTGGATCAGTAAAGATCAGACCTGTCCGTGGTATTTTGCCTAGTTGGCATGTTACGCTGAGTCAAATACCTCCAGAAGATTGGGTTGGTTTAGTAGTCAGACCTATTCACCTTCCAGATAACGATCCTGGTATGTTTTCGATTTCAGAAGTGTGTTCGGAAACTCCTGTAAGTTGTGTGCCGCGGTGTTTAGCTTCGAAACTTCGTAACACGAAAAATGAAGAAGTATCAGCAGTGACCTATTTAGATTTCTACAGAACGAAGTGTCCCCTGATGAGAGATCTACCCATTGATATTTCAATGCCACTGTGCAAGACGTCACGACTGACGCGTCATCAAAATTGCACCCAAGTTACTGTGGGTCTACGAAGAGGTAAATCAATTCCCAGACAGTCAACTTTCGTATGTGAAGGGTGTTTATTACATCCATTATCTTCATGGCTTTGGTTTCTGGTGTCTACGATACCTGCAGTTCTTTATCAGATGTCGAGGGCATTGTTGGCATCACAATTGTCCACAGAATTGGCCGCTGAGTTAAAGAATCCCCATCCATTCTGTCACAAGACGAATCCATCCAATATGACGGATGATTCTCTTTCTCCTGTAACCATTTTCGTGCCTGACCGTCTACGTGATGCTAACTTCTCAAACGGTGAACTGATTAACGCAACTATGTTTGATTTTAAAGTTGATGAACTAACTTCAAAAGAAGATCAGGAGATGGATGATATGGCTGCAAGGGAATTCAAAGGCGCTCCGACAGTTTGTCCTCAACCCAGTGACCTGATCGAGCCAACTACTTTGTTAGGTGCTCGTGATGCAGTGAATCTTGAGCGTCTAGAATTTTATGGCGATTCGTTTCTGCATTTGATATCTACACTGAGTGTTTACGGCGCCAGTCCACAGGATGCGGATGAAGGACACTTAAGCTGGAAAAGAACTTCACTTGTATCAAATGCTCACTTGTGTGATATCGCTCGAGATTTGGCATGGTATGAATATTGTACTGGTCGAACATTCTTTCCATCAGAACATTTTGTACCTCCGTGCTACACTGTTTCGTCTGAGGTTAGTGGCTGTGATGGTAATCTTTGTAATGCAAACAAACATTACCATCACAGCCACTAACCTCAGACGAAACAGTGTAGCACGGAGGTACAAAATGTTCTGATGGAAAGAATGTTCGACCAGTACAATATTCATACCATGCCAAATCTCGAGCGATATCACACAAGTGAGCATTTGATACAAGTGAAGTTCTTTTCCAGCTTAAGTGTCCTTCATCCGCATCCTGTGGACTGGTGCCGTAAACACTCAGTGTAGATCTCGGTGGTCGCCGTATCATTAAAAAAAATTCTAGACGCTCAAGATTCACTGCATCACGAGCACCTAACAACGTAGTTGGCTCGATCAGGTCACTGGGTTGAGGACAAACTGTCGGAGCGCCTTTGAATTCCCTTGCAGCCATATCATCCATCTCCTGATCTTCTTTTGAAGTTAGTTCATCAACTTTAAAATCAAACATAGTTGCGTTAATCAGTTCACCGTTTGAGAAGTTAGCATCACGTAGACGGTCAGGCACGAAAATGGTTACAGGAGAAAGAGAATCATCCGTCATATTGGATGGATTCGTCTTGTGACAGAATGGATGGGGATTCTTTAACTCAGCGGCCAATTCTGTGGACAATTGTGATGCCAACAATGCCCTCGACATCTGATAAAGAACTGCAGGTATCGTAGACACCAGAAACCAAAGCCATGAAGATAATGGATGTAATAAACACCCTTCACATACGAAAGTTGACTGTCTGGGAATTGATTTACCTCTTCGTAGACCCACAGTAACTTGGGTGCAATTTTGATGACGCGTCAGTCGTGACGTCTTGCACAGTGGCATTGAAATATCAATGGGTAGATCTCTCATCAGGGGACACTTCGTTCTGTAGAAATCTAAATAGGTCACTGCTGATACTTCTTCATTTTTCGTGTTACGAAGTTTCGAAGCTAAACACCGCGGCACACAACTTACAGGAGTTTCCGAACACACTTCTGAAATCGAAAACATACCAGGATCGTTATCTGGAAGGTGAATAGGTCTGACTACTAAACCAACCCAATCTTCTGGAGGTATTTGACTCAGCGTAACATGCCAACTAGGCAAAATACCACGGACAGGTCTGATCTTTACTGATCCACTAGTGTTGTTTTTAATGTCCGAAGACAATGAATTCGTACGACAAAGTGACCAATTCACAAGACTCTCAATAGCTTCATAATCTATAGTACATTCTAAAAGAATGAAAATGTAAAAGACAAAAATCAAGCACCAGCATAATAGGACAGACACCCTGGAATTACTTCTACAATCATTATTGAAAATTCATATTAGAAATGATCTAGATGTAACTCAGGTCTCTCTACTAATACCACAAACCCGCCACTTCACGTAGCATCTACGAATTATAGTCTAATCTACATAAAAACACCTTGTACAAGTAACTAACTTCCATTGCAAAGGACACCTGACATGTATACATATACACAGTCATCTCAAAGCTCGTTGGAGGTAATCGACATAAAACTGTTGATCTAGCTTCTGTTCTTATTGGCACTCGTTACCAAAGTGTCTTCACCTAGGCACTGATTCTCTTCACAGATGACTCCAAGTCGCATCACACTACTGCAGTCACAGAGATGACGCCACTGAGTCAATCCGCTCGATGATTCACTGTATAGTTGGCCATAATGGACCTATCGATTGATCATTAGGGTATCACAAGTTCTATCAGTGGTTACTCTCCACACATCAATTGATGAACATAAAAACCAGTGAAAAAGCGTCCACCAACATAAACGATCATCAGAAACATTCACCTTGCATATTGTTAAATCTATTTTCAACATACACTATTAGGTGTTTATTGGCAGATCTGACTGAATAGCTTATAAAACTACAATAAACAGGAGAGAAAACTAGTACGACTACCACTACTACTATTAGTGATGGTGATGATGATATGTGTCAAATATAAAACTTGCGTGACACATTTCAATGAATTTCCCCAGAATGGTGAGCATAGTTTGATCATTTCAAGGGTGTATCAGTGACGATGTCGACCTCAGTCGTGGACTACTACTAATAAGGTTCAGTCATCAACGAGACATTCATCCGTAGGTCAGTCAAAAAGAGTGCCTTTCTCAGCTATCCGCATAAGCCAATCTTAAGATTCTCGGCAGAAGCATCACCATTCCACTCATTCTTACTGAGCACTGCTTTGAAATTCATAGCTCTTCGGGCCTCGTTTACTAATCGCGAATGTAAGAAATACCAGAAGTCAGTTGCTTAACATACTTCATTCAAGCAGGACACCGAAACAAAACCTTGCATGTTTAACCTCACAACCACAACACTATGCTCAGTAGAAATATAAGCGCCTCAGAAACATCCAAACTTTAATACAGCCATTAACACAATAAAGCCTGAAGATCTCATTTCTCACACAAAAGTAACATTAAGCTCCATAGATTAGACAAACGATACACAAGTTCAAGCACACAATCTATGTCAACACATTGAGACATCAAAAAACGACAAACAAAACTCATCAAAACCACAAATGTCAGCCCGAAAAAGCTAATTTAACGACAGAAGCATAGTAATTGCCAAAGCATATAACATTAACTTAACAGCAGTTATGGACAAATCAGATTACATTAAGAAAGTCAATCAACAAATTCAAATGCATCCCTATGAGGAGATTACGAAACCCACAGACATGCTTATCAATAGTAAGGATCAAAACTCCAACAGCTGGTCTAATACACCGAATGAAGTCACCTCTGGGTGAGTCGACATGGTTTAACTTAGTGACCAAGACTAGTATTCCTAGTAGAATGCACGGTATTACTGTCAAAATTCATGGGACAGGATAATCTGCTAGGCCAATAGTCGACTTTAGGAACACTACAGCATATGAACTATCCAAATATTTGGCATCTATATTATGCCCGATTAGATATCGGTCAGACTGCAGGCTGATTAACTTATTTGAAATGAAGTTGAAGCCAGGGGAAATTCAAATAGCAAAAGATCTACCTAGAGCTACAATTATCCAAACCCTCAGAATGTTGATTAATATCCGTGTGCGGAAACCAATGAGACACAATCCCAGAATGCATAATAAGAATATTAACTGCGAATTATTAAAACTCAAGATTGAGAAAGCAGGAAAATGATCTTGAGATAATTTTGAGATATTACCTCTCCCAGCTCCCTGCACATATTTGTCAGATAACAATAGCTTAACAAAACAGTTTTCGAGGAAGTGTTTACCCACATTTTCCAATAGATAAGTGTATGCATTTGACACCAAAATCCAACGGCACATAGTGCAGACACAACAAAAGAAGACTTAAGTGAGCAGAAGTATATCAGCCGTGGAAAGCCGAGCCTGGCGGAATTGTCCACCATAATGGCAGTGTCCTTTCAGACAAGATGAGGACTCAAATTCAGCTGGAGTGGTAACTCTAACATATTGACTAGGGTCGTTTAGGCTCATTCATCAGGGTGGGTTTGGAAGTGACTGGGCACTCGCCACAGTGCCACCCACTAGTCAATTACCACTTTCCACGAGAATACATGATTTAGTGAACTCAGCCAGCTAGTTAGTTGTCAGTGAAATTAGATAACTATCACAGTGAAGCTTCTCATTCCTCTTTATAATTCACTGACTTCTCAGATCAAGGAAGTTAGTACTTTCACTACTCTAATTAAATGCAGTCCTAATGATATCACACCACACATTCAACGCTGTATCCTGTAGTGGAGCTTCTGGTCCACAAGGATAAAAGGGGGTTCCCAATTATACACATGTGAAATAACACCTCACAAGGAAACGAGAGAAAACAAAACATTCCCTCAGAGATAACTGTTCATAAAAATGCTTAGAATCACCTTGGAAATCGGTTTCGAAAACAAAAGCCCAATAGCCCCGTCTGCCTTTTCGAAACAACTCTTCTCCGCATAGCAAAGGTCGGCAACGACATCAGGTGCAGGAACAGTCCACGTATACATATACACTGTTGTTCCGTGAGACGGTAAGGCTTGATATGGAAACGACAAGCATCTGGCACGCTAGAAATCAAAGTGATCAAAAGTATTTAATTCACCTGGATAAAACTGAAATCAAATATTTACAATCAAAGACAGACTTTCTCCAATGCTAATAGCTAATTAGTACTTCAGGAAGTGAGTATTCGGTCCTCCGTAACCTAAACACCACAACCCCTATCAAATCCTTTCTTTAGAAATGTGACATGCTGGTCGGAGAGACGAGATCACTGAACACAAAGTCCCAATCATCTTGGGTGGCAAAACAATGGTCAGAGGCCTTCCACATAATTCCCATTGAAAATATAGTCATGTTCACGTACCACTTTCCCAACTCATGACGAAATCTACCTTTTCATATAGCTGATTAATAGGGTTGTTAATCCAGGTTCTTAATCTACCAACTGAACGCCTTGATCTCTAAATATTCTACAGTGAATTTCATGAATGCCGTCAACTCTAAACCACACGGATAATCGTGCAATTTAATCCAAACCAACAGTTACTGAGCATCCATAAGACTACTTAGTAGTAGATAAATTTACAAACTAGTCCTTCTGTCTGAAACAAACATGCTTACATTTTCAGAGGCATACATTAAACACTGAGTTCCCACTTGAAAGTGATACTTCTACATACAGACGACTCAACTGGGAGTCAAGTCACCTGACTGAATTGAATCATTAAATCATTTCACACATATCAACTAGCAAAAGGTCAATCTCAGCAACACGTTCACAATAGAACAAACAGAAAACAAGTTAACTACTGATTACCGGAACAGGATAGAACTGAAATCTGATATTCGCTGCCTGATATTGTGAGTTCTCTTTATGGTCACTATTTGAACTACTGGAGGCAGAGACACTAAACGTTTTGGTCAATGACTTTGAGGTCCCAAGTGTTGGAGGAAGTAGCTCTTCTTCAATCTTAAAAGGTGGAGGGTTATCACAAACTGGAGGTATCCACATGGATTCTACAAAGTACAATTGAAGAATAAGACGGTATCTAAGTTAGACTGGGATATTTGATGTCTCTAAACTGTGGCAACCCAAAACGAAACTACCAAATGAACGGATTGATGACCCTGACGAATTTATATACAGAAATTGGCTTAACCTGACTATGAGGACTTCCATGGGAAATTGAGAGGCGTTTTGGAACATGCACAAGAATATTGTCTTATGTAGCCATTTTTTGACATTGCATTACTTGTATATAGACGTTTATTTCAAATTGCGAACTTCTACTTCTTACGGATCTGATTGATCGCTGGAAATACTTTCGTTTTCGGCTGCTGTGGTTTGAGTCACCGAACATTTGTTTACAGGATACAACTCCAACAACCTATCGAGAAACGGAATAGTTTAACACGGTCATTATATTTATCGATTCAGAACGACCGACCGAACAAATGACTCAACTCCTGTTGATAGCGGGTACAGACGAAACGCTCTTTTCTCCCACATTTGATCATTCAGCATATCTCCAATTTAAAGTGGCGCCTCTCGTTTCACCTTTTCGACATTGCCAGAATGTGTATCATTCGAATTCCAATATCATACACTGTTTGCAGTAGATAGTATAAATCTATTTGATTACTGTGTGCTCGCCTCTTGGTTCCGAAGTAAGAAAAGAAATCAAATTGCTTCATGCTTACTCGTAGAAACGACTTTGGATATTGCAACTCGAATTAACTAAGCCATGCCAATGTAGACAATGTGATGCAGGTTGTGTCCCTTCAAGTAGGCGTGTTTGTGCAGCCTTGTCCAGGCTAATGCAGTTGACGTGGTTTTGTGCTTATTTGGCTGTTGTTGGGTGAATTTATATACGAATTTTTGCTTGATACTGTTCCCAAATATGGACGCATTGTTTGTGCAGCAGGATACTTAAACCTGTGGTTCATGCAGTGAGTATTTGTTATGCGCAGTAAGCTTGGCGTACATTTCGTTGACTGGTTCTTGGAAAATTCCTTTGCAGCTTTGTGGCAACCTGTACTTGGTCTTAAATTTTCCGTTCAGCTGTTGTGCAGCACATATTTCTGTCGTGGGAACCTAAGAACTAAGGTGACCAAAAAGTTTAAAATCCTAGTCAATAGAAAGTGGTCAATACATATGTGAAGATAGTAACCAGGAGACGCAATTACATCACGCATGAGAAAATTTAAATCACTTCACTTCGTGATAAATATGGCGCTGAAGATGTTGTCCGGAAGGACGACGAAAGCTTCGCGATTAAACCAACCAGCTCAGAGAACGCTTTTAATTGTAAATCATCCACCTGAGCTACAAATCTTCTCTATTATTTCAAAATCTTACGAGCGTGATACGCTTCTGTGTTGTCGAAAATGGGAAGACTTTGCTAAAAGGCAAGTTTCTACAGAAGAACAACTATTCTTTCTTCATGAATGTCTCCGCCAGCAGATTCTACCAACTAGTGTCAAATATAAACCACCAATTAACTGCCCTTTAGGCTGGAAATTAGCCAAACAACATGGAAAACAAATGGTGAAATTAATGATCACGGATGCACACAATAGGATTAAAAAATACCAGCATATGATTAGATTCCATAAAGAAAAAGTTGAACAGACTCTTACGCCAGAACATCTGTCAACATTGAATACTGCCATTAAAATATTATGCGAACGACACAAAGAACGAAGACGAGTCGCCCTCAAAGGAAAACTAGCTAAGATATCCAAACAACCATCTGAAGAAACTCTAAATGATTGCGTAGTAAATCTATCAAAACAACCATTATCAAAAGCAGAAGAACAACTTCTTCAGAAAGGACTCAACTACAATACTGGTGACGCTTCAGTAACAGATTTTTGTGCTTCCTTAGAATCATCACTCAAATTATCAAAATTAAATGAGGAAGTACAACAAGAAGTACGTCAATGTATCATACCTATACTCAAACAGAAAAGACATAATTCCCAACTTAGCACTGAAGAGCAAAATGCATTGAAGAAACTGAAGAATAGAAAAGATATAGTTATTCTACCGGCTGATAAAGGAAGAACAACAGTAATCCTGGACACAGAAGACTACATAAAGAAAGCAGAGGATTTACTCAAAGATAATAATGTATATCAACAGTTGACAAAAAACCCTATACAAACATTAGATAACAAAATCAAAACAACGTTAAATAAACTAACGAAATCAGGACAAATTACAGAACAAGATCAATGGCGAATGAAATCTAACGGACCTATTTTACCTCGATTCTATGGTAGACCGAAACTACACAAACCAAATATTCCCTTACGACCAATCGTTTCGCTTCCAGGAACACCAACATATAATCTATCTAAAGAACTTTTCAGGAAATTAAATTACCTAACAGAATCATGCGACCATTCTATCAATTCGTCAATCCAATTTTTAGAGAAAATCAAAAACATTCAAGTAGAAGACAATGAAATAATGGTGTCCTTTGATGTCACAGCATTATATACTTCAATTAGTCCAAAACTAGCAATAGAAACCATGCAACAATTACTCTATAGTGATGAAAACACAAAAACGCAATTATCAACTTGGATAGAACTCATAAAATTATGCCTTACAACATACTTCCAGTTCAATACTCAAATATATGAACAAATAAAAGGAACACCAATGGGATCGCCCATATCAGGATTAATAGCTGAAGCCGTTATGCAAAGATTAGAATTAATAGCTCTACCTATAATTAAACCGAAAATCTGGATACGTTACGTTGATGATACATTTGTAATAATTAAGAGAAATGATTTAGAATATACTCACAAATTAATAAACAACATATTTGAAGACATCAAATTCACGAGAGAAGAAGAATTAGATAACAAAATCCCATTTTTAGATGTCTTAATCAGGAGAACCAACACAGGAGATTTAGAGACACAAGTTTATAGAAAATCAACGCACACAGATCAAATACTCAACTATACTAGCAATAATCCAGTTACTCACAAACGAAACTGTGTGCAGACATTGTTTAAAAGAGTTCAGACACATTGCAGCACTCCAGAGCTGAAAAGAATGGAAGAAAAGTACCTACAAACGGTCTTCAAAAAGAATGGTTATCCACAAAATTTCATCAAAAAGTGTTTAAAGTCGAATCAGAACACCAACAAGAAACCATCATCTAAGACCACAAGGAAATTCATTCTACCATACATGAGGAACATCTCTGAAATAACAGCTAGAGTACTGAAACCGTTTGATATAGATATAGCACACAAGCCAGTCAAATCGCTTAATTCGATATTATGCAAACCGAAAGATCCAACAGAAAAAGGGGATAAAATTAATACCATCTACAAAATAAATTGTATGAACTGTAACAAGCATTATATCGGCCAAAGTGGGCGTCCCCTTCGAATCAGAATCCAAGAACATAAATCAGCCGTGAAAAGACATGATATGAATTCTTTAGTATCAATGCATGCAGACAATTATGGTCATCAGTTTGATTGGGATCATGTCAAAATCTTAAACAGAGGAAACACGAAAAGTGCCAGAGAATTCCTAGAGGCCTGGTACTCAAGCGAAAATGCGATTAACAAACACGTTAATATAGATGAAGTATACCAATTAATAAAAAGTAAATCAGGTGACCAAAAAGTTTAAAATCCTAGTCAATAGAAAGTGGTCAATACATATGTGAAGATAGTAACCAGGAGACGCAATTACATCATGCATGAGAAAATTTAAATCACTTCACTTCGTGATAAATATGGCGCTGAAGATGTTGTCCGGAAGGACGACGAAAGCTTCGCGATTAAACCAACCAGCTCAGAGAACGCTTTTAATTGTAAATCATCCACCTGAGCTAAAAATCTTCTCTATTACCTAAGAATACAGTTGATATTGAATTCGTGCTTCTGCACTTTGGTGTGTTTTGATTGCTAAAAGTAAATGCAATCCAAGTAGAGACTAGTATTCACATGTGGGCGGAAATTGCATTAACTTCGAGGAACACTTGCAGAATCCACTGTTTGGTGACAAACATTTTAACTGGGTTGAATGCACACTACAACACATTCTAGTACTGTGCTGTATTTGAATAACTTAAACGTCGTCGCGATCAGGTACGTAAGGACATTTGGGGTGTGCCTCATTTTGTCGTATTATTGTGTTTGCTTTCATAAACTTCCCACATTTTGCTATTATCCTGGAGCTACATTATGTGCACTTGTACGACAAAAATTCGCAGAATTATCTTGGAATCATGCAGACGTAGTGTGCAACATGTTTAAAGCTGTGGACGTATGGTTTAGAAACAGTTGCCATATCCACTTCTGTCAAAATTATTGACCGACGTAATATACATATATATATATAATATAAACATCTAGTAGTTCTCATCGTGTTAACTCGTTAGTGACTATATTAATAGTGATATTCATGTGTACATCCTGTGAACCCGTTTTCTCCTCCTCTAACTGCCCAGTAATTTCGGTGACCTCATGGGGTTCGTTGCTGAGGAAAGTGGTTTCCAGTATCGTTGATTTTTTATTGTGTTAAATCACTAATAAATGTATTGCCTATTCCTAAAATGGATATTCTACCTGTTAATAGTGAACATTAACTTTATCGAAGGTTGTGAGCTACAGAGTTTGGGAGATTAGCTTCATGTGTTACATTGAGTAGTGCATTTAGAAGAGAGGTTCGCCTTTGACTTATATTGTCATTAATATGCAGTACATTCTTGTCGTCGTGATAAATTTCTTAGCAGTAATCATTATCATTACCTATATTTTGGAAGGATGGTTTATAACGAAGCATACTAGTGCAGTAGTCAAAGGTTAGAACTATCCGTTTGAATTGAAACAGGTGCTAACGTAAGGGAGAATTGATACTTCGAAAGTCGAAACATTAAGTAACTGACAAAGTTATTAGCACCGTGTGTACATCCGAACAGTTAAAGTTGTATATTTCGAAGTAATAGTAACTTGTTGATAGTTTAAGTGGTGTTTTGATTGATAGGAACAAAGGTCGGACAGTATGACTGAATGCGTGGATAAGCAACACCAACTGACTAGTGTACACATATTTTGAAGCAAAACACAATCAGGCAAAGTATTTCGAAGACAGGAGTAGAGCATTGTCCTGAAACTGATAATTTAGTGAGTAGCTAAAGTTGTCTTTGAATTAAGACTGAAAGTAAACGGCTCGTTGATAGGCTAAGTGATTATTATTATTAATACTATTCAAATACCTTAGAATCAGTGTATCCAAGTACTATTTCGCTCATAATTCTGTCTCTTGAATAACTTAGTAGCCTGGCGTTTGCCTTTAGTTTTGAATTACTAAGTAAAGGTGGACATCCCTAAGAGTTTTTTGATAAAAAGATTAAATTGTCGCCAAAGTAAGTAAATATGTTCATATCTACAAAATGCTTAGATTTGGAGTTGTTTTTTCTACTACTACCACAATACCAGCTGACTCACTAATTACAGTCGCAAAGTAAAACCACGTCTATCGAAGACAGTGTGCTCCTGACTTCTAGATATCGTAGTGTACCGGGAAGGAGAATCTGATTCCATAGTTTTATAAGGTTAGACGCATGATAATAATTCAAAACTAGACGACTACGGTTCGCAGCCACAGAACACACCACTTTTCAATCTATTCCTTTAATTGTGTCAACCGATGTGACGCCAGTTAATACTAGAGAAGTTAGACCACTGGTTTTAAGAAAATCCACTTAGAGTGTTGCTTAAAATTATCTGCGTCTGTGTTAAGTATTGCATTTCACCAGCCTTTCGTCTACATGCCTCAATGGCACACTTCCATACTTCACGGATGCTCAGTTCATGAATTCTATTTGCACCTGCAGACATTTTAAAATTCAATGTGATAAATTGGAAATAAGATTATTTAGTATCCGGTTAAATATGCAACGGTGTAACAATGATTCAGCAACCAGTGAATTTTTGATTCTTTTCGATCTGGAACCAGAGTAACTGCGAACCAATCCTTACAAAAATGTTGAAAGAGGCATGCAGGAGCAGAATTTTACCATCGAATGAGTCAGTGGGATCTAAAATGCAGCTGTCAGCATATTTTCGTTACTTCACAGATATCCAGGTTTATTGGCGCTGTATAGGTATTGATTTGAATTTGTCATCATGATCGACAAATGGATGAATATTCAAACATGCACTACAACTTGTTTGCCTTTCGGATTTAGTTGATTATATCGCGTGTTGGGTTTGATTACTCTACGATTTTGACATATTCCGCAGTGTCGCCATGATCATGGGAGGTATGCATGTGCTTTAAATGCATTACGTTGTCGGCTGCTACCTCCACTGAGGATATACAACGGGAACTGTGTATTTATGTATTTCCTCACCACTGTGGATAAAATATCGCCGCATTCTTTTTGGAAAGGAGACCGGTTGGTGGATTATAAATGATGTCCAAGTAAATTATATCTTTCCATGTGAAGTTGTGGTAAATTTCGACCTTGTTTTCTCATATTTGATTCGTATGTTGGTTATGGTACAGCCTTTGTATCAGGTAGACATAATTCGATCGACTCTTATTTGTATGAGTGTTTTTGTCGTGATTACTGCTTTTTTGTCTGAAATTGTAGATAAACGTAAAAGAAACAACAGGTGTATTCTCTTAGTTCATACATTAAATGGGCCTATAATTTCTGAAGCTCTTACATGGGAATTAGCACTGGTATCGCTTGCAAACTCACGTAGTGTGTCATTAAGCGCCTTTTCGAAGGAGGCCAGTGAGCTTGCTAGTCGCATTTCCTCAGGTAGTTTGTTCCATTTTTGGGCATACCTAATCATGAAAAGCTTTTGCCTGGTGACTGTTTTACATTGTTCTATAGCCACCGAACCTTTAGTGAGTCTAAGGTTATATCCAGTGTCTTCTGAAAACTGAGTACAATAAGTAGGGATATACAACATTTGGTTAAGAATCTTGTAGAAGTGTACCAGATTTAGTCGCAGTCGTCTTAACCATAATGTTTCTAGTCCTAGTACTTCACATCTAGTGGAGTAGTTCATGCCGTTTTCGGTGCCGAGTAATTTTAACGTGAAGTACCTCTGTACTCCTTCTACTTTCAGTTTGTCTTCTATGCGTATACTACCAAATATGAGTGAGCAGTAATCTAGGAGTGGGCGCACATCAACCTTGTACATCAGTATTCTGGATTCATTTCTGTAGAAGTTCCTGAGTAGGAAACCAATAAGCCTGCGTGATTTCGATACTTGTTTCGAGATATTCTCAGAAAATGATAGATTGTGTGAGTATTTCAGTCCCAGATCTAGTACAGATTTGAGTCTGGGAATTTTGTGCCCCTGAATTGCTAGGTCGCGTTCTACGTTGGAACAGCCCAAGCAGAGCCAGCCACACTTTTCGACATTAAACTCAAGTCTCCAGGTGTCACACCATATATCCATTTCTGTTAGTTCTTCATGCATGGAGTTCACAGTTGTACCAATATCTGTATTTGTGCAGGTATATGTCATCTTTAAGTCATCTGCATACAGTATTGGTTTGGTTATACTAAAGCACTCACATATACTGTTTATGTACATAATGAAAAGAAGGGGGCCCAATACACTTTTCTGGATGACACCACTGCTAATCGGCCTAGGTCTGGAGGTCATCGAGCCAATTTTTGTTGTCTGATATCTGTCACTGAGAAATGATTTTATCCAGTTGTGGAAGGGGTTGCGTATCCCTAGTGAGCATAGCCTGCTGACTAACAGACTAGGTGGGACTCTGTCGAAGGCTTTCCTTATATCGAAATAGAGGACAATTACTAGTTCTCTCCTACCTCTTAGATAGGCGACTTCGTTGGAAAAGTCTATATGGCAAGTGACGCATGATCTGCTCTTGAGGAATCCGTATTGTGACTGGTTGATGAGTTTGTGTTTTAGAAAGTTGTCTGATATTTGGTCTTTGATTACTTTCTCCATGATCCGTGATATGACAGGTGTTATATTGATAGGCCTATAATTACATGCACTAGTTTTGGCCCCTGCTTTGTGCTTAGGTAATATATACGTGTTTTTCCAAGTTTCAGGGTAGGTCCCAGTCACTAGTGAGAGGACGAATATTCTGAGCAATAGTACTGTCATATCCGTGCCACCGATTTTGTATATGACAGATGGTATATCATTTATTTCACATCTACAGTTAGCTTTTAATTGCTTTACCACTGAGGCTATTTTTTGTATATTAAGGTTAATGTCGCCTAACTTGTAGCTATTTTTGCAGGTTATGTCGAGAATTGGGGACGGATGCGCTTCGGTGTCATTGGAGAACCACTGGCTAAGCAATTCACTGATAGTCTGGGGATCATCATAAGTTATACCTTCATGCTCCAAGGGGCCGACATTACTGTCTTTGCCTTTTTTTAATCGTTTTTGCAAGATCTTGCGGAGTTCCTGAGTTTTAGAGGGGCCCCCTAGGGCTTCATTTTCCTCGAGTTGAGCCTTCATTTTATGTCTCTCCTCAAGATTTTCAAATGTTTCATGTATCTAATGGAATGCACTAAATTCTTTAGATACACGAAATTCTCTCTTCAGATTCATTAGTTTTAACCGCGTTTTGTGGTTTATGAATAGAGTTGGTGTCTTTAAGGCAGATTTTAGGGGTGTGATTGTGTCCCTTACCGAACTGACTGTCTTGTAGAAGGTATTAAGCGTTGCTTCTAAGTTATCATTTGCAAAGTATTCACCCCAGTCAGAGCTTCTCAAGAGCGTTGGTAGGAATTCCCAGTCGGCATTTCTATAGTCTCTATATTGATAGTGAACCGAGGAAATTTCAGGTGTGTGTCTAGTTGTTAGTTGAAGAGGTAGAGTGCAGCACAGTAAGTTTTGATCACTGTTGTCGAGTTTATACCCCACCTCTATCGAGATCGGCTCTATTCTGTGGTAGAGGACTAAGTCGAGAATATTGTTATGTCGTGTTAGGAGGCGTACGCACTGCTTCCATCCTCCTACATTTATAGCTCCTAGGAGCTCATCATGGATTCTAGGTCCAGTGTAGGTATCCTAGTTCACTCCAGAGGGGTTGAAATCGCCACAAACTAGTTTTTAGTCGAATTCCAGCGTAGGTACATCCCACTAGAATTTCATTTTTATTCGTGTGGATGCTTATCCACTTAGATTCTGGGAGTTTGTCGATGGTTGGGTTTGTAAAAGTACTGGAGTCAGTGGATTTAGAAGCATATATTAGACACCCACTACTGTATCATTTCTGTGGATGTCACAGTTATCAACTACCAGATTTGTGCCGGGTATATCATTAGCTGGCCAGGTTTCAGTCACCATGATCGGTGTTGGCCGTTCCATGTATACCCAGCTGCGAAGAGAAGTTATTTTGTTAAGGAGCGATCAAGCATCTGGAATCATTTCTCGTCATCAGATAGTCTGTTTCATTGTTCTGGTTGTAATGTGCAGGGCCGAAGTAACCTGTTGTTAGGTTGTTTTGAGGGTAGTGCGTGCTAAGACTTTCGCAGTTGTACATTTGTGGACTCATTTTGTGCATGTACATAGAAGGACCGTGATTCGATCTATACCCATTATGCCGATGGGGCTTTACGTAACTACTACGAGGGTTCGAGTATGCATTTCCGTTCATATGGTACCTAGTGGTGTCTCGTCTAGTAGCCCATGTGTTTTCATTATTTATTATGGGTCTCGTTACCAGGTTATATGTGCCTATAGGCATATTACAACCTAGGCTATTACGGAAGTCGCGTGTCTCACTCTGTTGTTTAATCAGCTCGGCACTCCTTGCGTGTCTGCTGGCGTGTGATTTTGTGTGGATGAAGCTATTTTTGCTGTTAGTTTTCACCTCGTGTAGTCTGTCGTCCATAGTTTGTCTACTACTCTTAGTTCGACGAAGAGCACTTCCACTCACGTTTTCCGTCTCCTCTATGGGCCTGCCGCAATGCATGCATAGTTCATTTTTAGGCTTATGTGCTGCTTGTCACAGGGGAGGTATGTGGACGCCTGTAGAGAGACCTTTGTTTTTGGGGACCTCTTTCCGGCTTTTACAGTGAGACTATCTTGTTTGGCCCTGGGTACAGTGTGATCTGCCGATATTTGCAGGTTATCTGTAGCGGAAGCATCCATGTCTACTTCATGTGTGGGGTCGGTAGATTTCCTAGGAGTGCTCTCATGAACTTCGAGACCCCTTCCAGTGTTACTGCTTCTTTTGGGTTTCACTTCACTTTTAATTGTCGTTTGTTCACCTAGCACAATGCGAGTGTCACTTTGTGCTTCAGTGTCCTTCGATACTCCGGCACTGACGTTCTTCATGATTTGTGGTATAATCGTGTTCGTATCTAAGGTGTTTTTAGCTACTTGTCGTTGGTTGGGGCTTTATCCGAGACTATTTTGACATTTTTGGATTTTGTAGTGGAGGCCAAAATATCCCCTGATTTCCTAAATTGTTCGGCAGGATATCTTCCATCTGTATTACAGGTGTTAGCATTATGTTGGAACCGTTTGTATTGGGCGAACTGCTAATTACAGCTGATTTTAGGTGTGATAATGAGTTACTAGATAAGCTTTGGCTATTTGCTAAATTACTGGTGTTCCTTAAAACAGGCTTTTAAGAGTTTTGGCGCATTATTACTGGTATGTTATCACCACTGGTGATAATTCGACAAAATTCTTAAAAGCCTGCAGAACCTGAAAAATAGGTATCAACGAAAACACTAACTAAGATTACTAACCAGTAATAATGCGCCAAAAGTTGTTAAGAGACTTGCTCCTACACAGAACGCCATAGTGTACAACATACCTGACAACGAGCACATAAAGTCGGTCCAGGACTCCTTATTAAGAGCTGCAAACCTCTTAAGTACACCCTGCCAGTGTATTAGACTAAGTGAAAAAGACTCAAACCACACATGTCCCATACTTTTCAGGTTTGACATCTGTATAATAGCCGAACAATTTAGGAAATCAGGGGATATTTTGGCCTCCACTACAAAATCCAAAAATGTCAAAATAGTCTCGGATAAAGCCCCAACCAACGACAAGTAGCTAAAAACACCTTAGATACGAACACGATTATACCACAAATCATGAAGAACGTCAGTGCCGGAGTATCGAAGGACACTGAAGCACAAAGTGACACTCGCATTGTGCTAGGTGAACAAACGACAATTAAAAGTGAAGTGAAACCCAAAAGAAGCAGTAACACTGGAAGGGGTCTCGAAGTTCATGAGAGCACTCCTAGGAAATTTACCGACCCCACACATGAAGTAGACATGGATGCTTCCGCTACAGATAACCTGCAAATATCGGCAGATCACACTGTACCCAGGGCCAAACAAGATAGTCTCACTGTAAAAGCCGGAAAGAGGTCCCCAAAAACAAAGGTCTCTCTACAGGCGTCCACATACCTCCCCTGTGACAAGCAGCACATAAGCCTAAAAATGAACTATGCATGCATTGCGGCAGGCCCATAGAGGAGACGGAAAACGTGAGTGGAAGTGCTCTTCGTCGAACTAAGAGTAGTAGACAAACTATGGACGACAGACTACACGAGGTGAAAACTAACAGCAAAAATAGCTTCATCCACACAAAATCACACGCCAGCAGACACGCAAGGAGTGCCGAGCTGATTAAACAACAGAGTGAGACACGCGACTTCCGTAATAGCCTAGGTTGTAATATGCCTATAGGCACATATAACCTGGTAACGAGACCCATAATAAATAATGAAAACACATGGGCTACTAGACGAGACACCACTAGGTACCATATGAACGGAAATGCATACTCGAACCCTCGTAGTAGTTACGTAAAGCCCCATCGGCATAATGGGTATAGATCGAATCACGGTCCTTCTATGTACATGCACAAAATGAGTCCACAAATGTACAACTGCGAAAGTCTTAGCACGCACTACCCTCAAAACAACCTAACAACAGGTTACTTCGGCCCTGCACATTACAACCAGAACAATGAAACAGACTATCTGATGACGAGAAATGATTCCAGATGCTTGATCGCTCCTTAACAAAATAACTTCTCTTCGCAGCTGGGTATACATGGAACGGCCAACACCGATCATGGTGACTGAAACCTGGCCAGCTAATGATATACCCGGCACAAATCTGGTAGTTGATAACTGTGACATCCACAGAAATGATACAGTGGTGGGTGTCTAATATATGCTTTTAAATCCACTGACTCCAGTACTTTTACAAACCCAACCATCGACAAACTCCCAGAATCTAAGTGGATAAGCATCCACACGAATAAAAATGAAATTCTAGTGGGATGTACCTACGCTGGAATTCGACTAAAAACTAGTTTGTGGCGATTTCAACCCCTCTGGAGTGAACTAGGATACCTACACTGGACCTAGAATCCATGATGAGCTCCTAGGAGCTATAAATGTAGGAGGATGGAAGCAGTGCGTACGCCTCCTAACACGACATAACAATATTCTCGACTTAGTCCTCTACCACAGAATAGAGCCGATCTCGATAGAGGTGGGGTATAAACTCGACAACAGTGATCAAAACTTACTGTGCTGCACTCTACCTCTTCAACTAACAACTAGACACACACCTGAAATTTCCTCGGTTCACTATCAATATAGAGACTATAGAAATGCCGACTGGGAATTCTTACCAACGCTCTTGAGAAGCTCTGACTGGGGTGAATACTTTGCAAATGATAACTTAGAAGCAACGCCTAATACCTTCTACAAGACAGTCAGTTCGGCAAGGGACACAATCACACCCCTAAAATCTGCCTTAAAGACACCAACTCTATTCATAAACCACAAAACGCGGTTAAAACTAATGAATCTGAAGAGAGAATTTCGTGTATCTAAAGAATTTAGTGCATTCCATTAGATACATGAAACATTTGAAAATCTTGAGGAGAGACATAAAATGAAGGCTCAACTCGAGGAAAATGAAGCCCTAGGGGGCCCCTCTAAAACTCAGGAACTCCGCAAGATCTTGCAAAAACGATTAAAAAAAGGCAAAGACAGTAATGTCGGCCCCTTGGAGCATGAAGGTATAACTTATGATGATCCCCAGACTATCAGTGAATTGCTTAGCCAGTGGTTCTCCAATGACACCGAAGCGCATCCGTCCCCAATTCTCGACATAACCTGCAAAAATAGCTACAAGTTAGGCGACATTAACCTTAATATACAAAAAATAGCCTCAGTGGTAAAGCAATTAAAAGCTAACCGTAGATGTGAAATAAATGATATACCATCTGTCATATACAAAATCGGTGGCACGGATATGACAGTACTATTGCTCAGAATATTCGTCCTCTCACTAGTGACTGGGACCTACCCTGAAACTTGGAAAAACACGTATATATTACCTAAGCACAAAGCAGGGGCCAAAACTAGTGCATGTAATTATAGGCCTATCAATATAACACCTGTCATATCACGGATCATGGAGAAAGTAATCAAAGACCAAATATCAGACAACTTTCTAAAACACAAACTCATCAACCAGTCACAATACGGATTCCTCAAGAGCAGATCATGCGTCACTTGCCATATAGACTTTTCCAACGAAGTCGCCTATCTAAGAGGTAGGAGAGAACTAGTAATTGTCCTCTATTTCGATATAAGGAAAGCCTTCGACAGAGTCCCACCTAGTCTGTTAGTCAGCAGGCTATGCTCACTAGGGATACGCAACCCCTTCCACAACTGGATAAAATCATTTCTCAGTGACAGATATCAGACAACAAAAATTGGCTCGATGACCTCCAGACCTAGGCCGATTAGCAGTGGTGTCATCCAGAAAAGTGTATTGAGCCCCCTTCTTTTCATTATGTACATAAACAGTATATGTGAGTGCTTTAGTATAACCAAACCAATACTGTATGCAGATGACTTAAAGATGACATATACCTGCACAAATACAGATATTGGTACAACTGTGAACTCCATGCATGAAGAACTAACAGAAATGGATATATGGTGTGACACCTGGAGACTTGAGTTTAATGTCGAAAAGTGTGGCTGGCTCTGCTTGGGCTGTTCCAACGTAGAACGCGACCTAGCAATTCAGGGCCACAAAATTCCCAGACTCAAATCTGTACTAGATCTGGGACTGAAATACTCACACAATCTATCATTTTCTGAGAATATCTCGAAACAAGTATCGAAATCACGCAGGCTTATTGGTTTCCTACTCAGGAACTTCTACAGAAATGAATCCAGAATACTGATGTACAAGGTTGATGTGCGCCCACTCCTAGATTACTGCTCACTCATATTTGGTAGTATACGCATAGAAGACAAACTGAAAGTAGAAGGAGTACAGAGGTACTTCACGTTAAAATTACTCGGCACCGAAAACGGCATGAACTACTCCACTAGATGTGAAGTACTAGGACTAGAAACATTATGGTTAAGACGACTGCGACTAAATCTGGTACACTTCTACAAGATTCTTAACCAAATGTTGTATATCCCTACTTATTGTACTCAGTTTTCAGAAGACACTGGATATAACCTTAGACTCACTAAAGGTTCGGTGGCTATAGAACAATGTAAAACAGTCACCAGGCAAAAGCTTTTCATGATTAGGTATGCCCAAAAATGGAACAAACTACCTGAGGAAATGCGACTAGCAAGCTCACTGGCCTCCTTCGAAAAGGCGCTTAATGACACACTACGTGAGTTTGCAAGCGATACCAGTGCTAATTCCCATGTAAGAGCTTCAGAAATTATAGGCCCATTTAATGTATGAACTAAGAGAATACACCTGTTGTTTCTTTTACGTTTATCTACAATTTCAGACAAAAAAGCAGTAATCACGACAAAAACACTCATACAAATAAGAGTCGATCGAATTATGTCTACCTGATACAAAGGCTGTACCATAACCAACATACGAATCAAATATGAGAAAACAAGGTCGAAATTTACCACAACTTCACATGGAAAGATATAATTTACTTGGACATCATTTATAATCCACCAACCGGTCTCCTTTCCAAAAAGAATGCGGCGATATTTTATCCACAGTGGTGAGGAAATACATAAATACACAGTTCCCGTTGTATATCCTCAGTGGAGGTAGCAGCCGACAACGTAATGCATTTAAAGCACATGCATACCTCCCATGATCATGGCGACACTGCGGAATATGTCAAAATCGTAGAGTAATCAAACCCAACACGCGATATAATCAACTAAATCCGAAAGGCAAACAAGTTGTAGTGCATGTTTGAATATTCATCCATTTGTCGATCATGATGACAAATTCAAATCAATACCTATACAGCGCCAATAAACCTGGATATCTGTGAAGTAACGAAAATATGCTGACAGCTGCATTTTAGATCCCACTGACTCATTCGATGGTAAAATTCTGCTCCTGCATGCCTCTTTCAACATTTTTGTAAGGATTGGTTCGCAGTTACTCTGGTTCCAGATCGAAAAGAATCAAAAATTCACTGGTTGCTGAATCATTGTTACACCGTTGCATATTTAACCGGATACTAAATAATCTTATTTCCAATTTATCACATTGAATTTTAAAATGTCTGCAGGTGCAAATAGAATTCATGAACTGAGCATCCGTGAAGTATGGAAGTGTGCCATTGAGGCATGTAGACGAAAGGCTGGTGAAATGCAATACTTAACACAGACGCAGATAATTTTAAGCAACACTCTAAGTGGATTTTCTTAAAACCAGTGGTCTAACTTCTCTAGTATTAACTGGCGTCACATCGGTTGACACAATTAAAGGAATAGATTGAAAAGTGGTGTGTTCTGTGGCTGCGAACCGTAGTCGTCTAGTTTTGAATTATTATCATGCGTCTAACCTTATAAAACTATGGAATCAGATTCTCCTTCCCGGTACACTACGATATCTAGAAGTCGGGAGCACACTGTCTTCGATAGACGTGGTTTTACTTTGCGACTGTAATTAGTGAGTCAGCTGGTATTGTGGTAGTAGTAGAAAAAACAACTCCAAATCTAAGCATTTTGTAGATATGAACATATTTACTTACTTTGGCGACAATTTAATCTTTTTATCAAAAAACTCTTAGGGATGTCCACCTTTACTTAGTAATTCAAAACTAAAGGCAAACGCCAGGCTACTAAGTTATTCAAGAGACAGAATTATGAGCGAAATAGTACTTGGATACACTGATTCTAAGGTATTTGAATAGTATTAATAATAATAATCACTTAGCCTATCAACGAGCCGTTTACTTTCAGTCTTAATTCAAAGACAACTTTAGCTACTCACTAAATTATCAGTTTCAGGACAATGCTCTACTCCTGTCTTCGAAATACTTTGCCTGATTGTGTTTTGCTTCAAAATATGTGTACACTAGTCAGTTGGTGTTGCTTATCCACGCATTCAGTCATACTGTCCGACCTTTGTTCCTATCAATCAAAACACCACTTAAACTATCAACAAGTTACTATTACTTCGAAATATACAACTTTAACTGTTCGGATGTACACACGGTGCTAATAACTTTGTCAGTTACTTAATGTTTCGACTTTCGAAGTATCAATTCTCCCTTACGTTAGCACCTGTTTCAATTCAAATGGATAGTTCTAACCTTTGACTACTGCACTAGTATGCTTCGTTATAAACCATCCTTCCAAAATATAGGTAATGATAATGATTACTGCTAAGAAATTTATCACGACGACAAGAATGTACTGCATATTAATGACAATATAAGTCAAAGGCGAACCTCTCTTCTAAATGCACTACTCAATGTAACACATGAAGCTAATCTCCCAAACTCTGTAGCTCACAACCTTCGATAAAGTTAATGTTCACTATTAACAGGTAGAATATCCATTTTAGGAATAGGCAATACATTTATTAGTGATTTAACACAATAAAAAATCAACGATACTGGAAACCACTTTCCTCAGCAACGAACCCCATGAGGTCACCGAAATTACTGAGCAGCTAGAGGAGGAGAAAACGGGTTCACAGGATGTACACATGAATATCACTATTAATATAGTCACTAACGAGTTAACACGATGAGAACTACTAGATGTTTATATATATATATATATGTATATTACGTCGGTCAATAATTTTGACAGAAGTGGATATGGCAACTGTTTCTAAACCATACGTCCACAGCTTTAAACATGTTGCACACTACGTCTGCATGATTCCAAGATAATTCTGCGAATTTTTGTCGTACAAGTGCACATAATGTAGCTCCAGGATAATAGCAAAATGTGGGAAGTTTATGAAAGCAAACACAATAATACGACAAAATGAGGCACACCCCAAATGTCCTTACGTACCTGATCGCGACGACGTTTAAGTTATTCAAATACAGCACAGTACTAGAATGTGTTGTAGTGTGCATTCAACCCAGTTAAAATGTTTGTCACCAAACAGTGGATTCTGCAAGTGTTCCTCGAAGTTAATGCAATTTCCGCCCACATGTGAATACTAGTCTCTACTTGGATTGCATTTACTTTTAGCAATCAAAACACACCAAAGTTCGATATCAACTGTATTCTTAGGTTCCCACGACAGAAATATGTGCTGCACAACAGCTGAACGGAAAATTTAAGACCAAGTACAGGTTGCCACAAAGCTGCAAAGGAATTTTCCAAGAACCAGTCAACGAAATGTACGCCAAGCTTACTGCGCATAACAAATACTCACTGCATGAACCACAGGTTTAAGTATCCTGCTGCACAAACAATGCGTCCATATTTGGGAACAGTATCAAGCAAAAATTCGTATATAAATTCACCCAACAACAGCCAAATAAGCACAAAACCACGTCAACTGCATTAGCCTGGACAAGGCTGCACAAACACGCCTACTTGAAGGGACACAACCTGCTTCACATTGTCTACATTGGCACGGCTTAGTTAATTCGAGTTGCAATATCCAAAGTAGTTTCTACGAGTAAGTATGAAGCAATTTGATTTCTTTTCTTACTTCAAAACCAAGAGGCGAGCACAAAGGAATTAAATTGCTTCATGCTATCTCGTTAAAATGATATTTGAGCCAAGTTAAACTTTAAGCACCATTAACTACCAATGGAGTGCGACCGCACCAATAACCTGGAAACGCTCACTGAACAAGTTAGTGAAACCTGGCAAATAATGTTTTCATCATCAGTAAAATATGCTTATCGAAGCGTTATCCTATTAAATGAGATATCTGGCAAGTTTCAGCCTAGGTTTGGGAAAGACTAAGTTACGCTTTAAGCCATGGACAAGTTAGGGTTAGGTTAACCTAATAAAGGCGACTTTAGGGTTGGTTAGAGTTAGATTGCAGTTAGTTTAGGGATATTTTCTCTTTAGGGTTAGGTTCAGAGAAGATCAGAGTTATTTTAAGGGTCAGAAGACCTAAATAATTACATGCATAGGGTGTGGTTAAATTGCTGTGTTGATATAAGAATAGTACTTGTACACTGCTGTAGAGTGTAATTCCATTGTGGGTAAAATTTATTTTGATAAAGTCTCACAGTGTTATACAGCAATATTTACTGATGACGTTTCGAGCACAATTTATTGCTCAGGAAACATTACTGTATTAAACTATGAGACTTTATCAAAATAAATTTTACCCACAATGGAATTATACTGTGTTGATACTGCAACCTAAACCTGACAGCTACCTAATAGTAGAGGACGCCGAATCAGGCCTGATAGTGTGTATATCTTACATTTTTCTCAGAATCCTAAAGCTAGATATGAATGTATTACAAGTGTTTCTGATAATGTTAGCATGGTGGGTCAGATTTTTATTGGTACCTTTCGCAGCAAGTGAGTGCTTTTCAGGTTGTTTAACAACTGGAGAAATACTGGATTTAGTATTGGTAACCGTATCAAGCTTCATTTTAGGTTAACTAGGTGGAGGGCTTCTTCTAAGTTTTAGGTGGTGTTTTGTACTGACGTCAGTGGGGCCAGTTGTATCCTTTTGGGGATTTATTTCATCTGCTGGGATACTTTGTTTGGCACGACGCTGGATTGGTGTCCTGTCGTGAATGATACCTACATTTTTAAAGCTACTTGCCTTCCTAAAGAGATGCTGGTTATTTACAAAGCGACTAGCATCCGCAATGCTATTAAACTCGAACATTATTAGACAAGATGTATTAGCTGAAGATTTATGCAGTCGTTTGCAGGTACAATGGGAATCTGGTATTTCACATGCCTTTAAAAGTGCGTTTTTCAATGTTTTAATGTTCGTACTGTTGGGCACATTGAAAACGATTGCATTATACGTGCACTGAACACGCTTTATCACTTCCGTTAAAATGTGATCTATAATTCTCTCACAAGACTTTAGTGTATCATATTCAGGATAATCAGCAGGCTTTATCAAATACCTAAGGGGTAAGATATCATGGACTAATGGACGAATGTTTGTGCTTTCCAGGTTATTGGCTTGGTTGGATGTGTTTTGCGTAGGCAGTGAGCAATTTGCTTTTTCAAATTTGGCATTAGGTTGACGTCCACAGGTCGCTGATGACCGATGGAATTGTTTGCGATGGGAGGCTTTATCGGTAAAAGTAGTGATGGTGCTGCAATCTGCCCTCTGAACCGGCACATGTGTAGCCTGCTCAAAAGCATCCCATTGAATGGAACTAGATGATAGTAAATCTGCCTGTGTATTGCAATGACTATCAAGGTCGATGTTTAAGGTTACTAAGCATTTGGGGGAGTTAACATTTCTTTTGACACAGATGGAGAAAAGGAGAATACACTGGTTTGATATGTCTATAACCACTTCTATGAGAACCTGAGACCAGCTTTTGCAGCATATTAGAGCTATATACCCTATATGATTCATTTTCATTACATATATATCGTAGGTACACTTCCTTGTAAATTGAGCACCACTTTTCGCCTAAAAGAATCTGATTGGTTAAACCAAGGTCATTTGACTTTGGTGTCTATTGTTTACTCTTGCCCCAAAAATGCGATTGCCTTCTGTCCTAAAGTGTAAATCGGACTGTAGTGAGTATATGAAAACTGAAACTAAAGCTGAAATTGTGCTATGAACACCAACAACTACCAAACTAGTTAAGATAATAGCATTTCAATAAATAGGCCGAATATACCAGCATGATTCCACGAAAATTCAAAAATATGCGCTCTAATTTCAAACGTTCCACCTTGTTGAATCCATCACACTGCGCAGATATCAGTGTTAGGTGACATTTCCTGATACAAGTTCAGAAGTGTAGCGCAATTCAAGTTCATTATGCCGACGATACTGTAAATGTCAGAAAAGCTTTTTAACGAAAATTTCATTCAAAGACTATCTAAAAGTGTAACTTGTCATAATATCACCATAGCAACTGATTGCATCGTTACCATTAGCTGAGATATTCAATAAGCACACTCGCCTAAATAGACGAGACAGGTTCAAGCGAAACCATTAAAACAAACCAACATATACACCAGTCGTAATAACACTGAATGAACGATTATGCAACAAACACATGTGACTATATTTTACTTTAACAAAATATGATTTCAAATCGTGGCAAATAGAAATTTGAACATTATAGTCAGAAGAACAAAAGTTCAGCAAAGATATTTTTTCGGTGATTTCATTCTCAAGAGCTGTACAATCGCATTTATGTAGATAAGGTTACATGGATGCAATTCTTATTTGTTTAATTCCACATAGTAAAGAAGGTGATAATAATTTTCAACTTGATATGAAAGTTTGAAGGTACGAATATAGATTACAAGAGGCACAGAAACAAAAATTTACACAGGATTAGAATATAATTGTACAATGGTTATTCTAAACGGATTACACGTGTGATCAGGAGGAGCATAAGAACAGACTTAAAATAACTGATTTTATAACTGAAAAAATAGGGTGAATTGAATAAAGGTAAAGAGAGAAAATTACACACACAGATAACAAAACAAAAAACTGAAGGATAAGGGAACATATTGAACTAGGTCCATGGTAGTTGTAAAGGCTTGAATAGTTTCTTTTGAACACATAGCTCCGGCTTTTTGATGCATATGGCGAGAGCTTCTGCAGTACAAAGAAGTCGGAAGCACACTGTATTTGGTAGATTTTGGTTTATTTTGTAAATGACTCAAAATGATTAGTCGGTTGAGATTCTGTGACAGCTATTGACAAGATGTTCAGTTATTGGGCTTCTGATTGAACCAGTGCCTCCTCTTTGAAGCTATGCTGGATGATATTCTCTAACATGTTTTGATTAGACCCGAACAGAACGACCTATGTACCTAGCTCCGCAAAAGCAGGTGAGCTGGTATATGCACCTTGAAGTGGTCACGTGCGGAAGTCTATCCTTCCCGTCGCTCCGAAGTAGTGGGCGGCTAGAGAATATCACTCCTAGAGTTGCTGCCGGAAAAGTCTTCTTCAGGGATTTGGAGATTCTCCTTTTAAGGACATCTGCTATTAGGACTCCCCTGAATTCCAGATTCAAATAGAGTGTCTTCTTTTACACTGAAGTGTATTCTTCTTTCTTTGGCCTTGGTTTCATGTTCTTCTCCACGAAACGTGGTGGGTATCCATTTTGAACCAGGATGCTTTCAGGAATAGGAGCTCTTCTTCTAAACAGTCATCGCTACAAATTCTTCTGGTGCGGTGGACTAGCGAGATTACGAGAGCTCTTTTACGGCTGATAGGTATCCAACTGTAGAAGTTTGTCAGCTGGCCATTCCATGGTGGTTTTCTACGGATAGATCTCTTCAGAGTTCCATCATCTCTTCTTGTCAATTCGACATCCAAGAATGGAATCTTTGATTCACTTTCAACTTCCATTGTGAATTTAATTGAAGGATGACAGTTATTAAACTCCTGTAAGATACAATTTAAATCTGAATCTTGACAAACTATAAAAGTGTCATCGACGTGTCTCTTGTACAGCAGCAATTTTTCATTGTTGATTTTAGGGTACCGTTTTCCATGCTGGCTATGAAGCAGTCTGCCAAGAGTGGGCAAAGGGGAGAGCCCATAGCGATCCCGTCTTTCTGTCTATAGATGACGTCGTTGAACGTAAATTGTACGTTGAGTGTGCATCTTAATAACAACTCTTTCAGGTATGAGGTTGGTATTCCGATACTCAGATTTTTGTCATCAATATACTTGCAAAGGAAACAAACTGTGTCCGTGAGCGACACATTAAAAAATAGAGATTTCACGTCCAGTGATAACATTCGTTTGCCATTTACTTTCAAGCCATTTATGCGCTCAATAAATTCAAAAGTAACTCGTAGAAATAAAGCTTAAAGTAGAAAACGTATGCTCTAATCCAGTGTAAATTTTTGTTTCTGTGCCTCTTGTAACCTATATTCACACCTCCTAACTTACACTTCAAGTTAAAAATTTTGATTTCAATTTGTTTCCATGCTCATTTTGTTCACACCTGTAATTCGTTCTAAGCCTCTTGTAATTCATATCAAGTTGAAAACAGCTATCACCTTTTATTCGCCTTTAAAACTATTTCTCCAGTTATCAAATATTAGTTTTGCATACGTTGTAACTGTTATCTAATCCCATAAAATCTTGTCTCTAAGCCCCTTGTAATCTATATTCGTACCTTCAAACTTTCATATCAAGTTGAAAATTATTATCACCTTCTTTACTATGTGGAATTAAACAAATAAGAATTGCATCCATGTAACCTTATCTATATAAATGCGATTGTACAGCTCTTGAGAATGAAATCACCGAAAAGTTATCTTTGCTGTACATATTGTCCTTCACAATCTGATTTTACACATGCTAACCGAATATTTGCCATTGTAAAATCGGACAAAAATTTTCGATTGTTTTATATGAACTTTGCGCGATCAAGCACGATTGCATTATTTTATCGTACTTCAAATATTTGATTTCGCTTACAATACACTTTCCAGGTTTTCATCTGTGCCTGTGAATACAGCATTATTGGCATATGGCTGCATACCGCGTTTCGCACAAAGTGGAACGTGAAAATGTAGATAGATTACAGTACATTAATCAAATTTACATACAGTACATTGTGGAGTGAAGGCGGGGTTTAGCTTATCCGGATTCCTCGCCCGTCCTACTGTCCTGGTATGTCAATCCACACATGAATCAATACACAAAAATGACAACAGATCGAATGAGCTCCTCTTGATTCAGGTGAAGAAAGATCTTTCTCATGCAACATCCCACATTCGATTCGGACATACTGAGACCGCCTAAATGGTTATTCTGCACACTGTTTACAGATAGAGACAACCATTGCCTCATTGGAAGATCTGAGCGCTGTAATTTCACCTGCGCACACTGTTTGGCGGATTTTCATTTGAGTGAATGTTGCGGCTAATGTGTGTGTTGCAAGAAACCGTGTTGGCAGATTCTCTTTAAGGATCGAAATGTGGCAATGGACAAGGTGTCTTGAACACGCCGATCATATGAACAGGCGTTTCTACGCATAAAATCCACATGTTTACTAAAATAATGGATAAAGGCCGAGTTACACTAGATACCTTTCTTCAACAATTGACAAAAATACCTCTCAGCTTTGCGTTGAAGTTTCACTGGAGTAATCAAAACACGCCATCGATGTACTTATCCAGGTATTCTAAGCCTGACGGTAACCGTAAACCTCTCCATCCGATACCTAGTTGTAGCGCGAAACTATCCGTAAGCTAACCCTAATCTAATTCGAATCAACTCTAATAAACCCCTTATTAGTTTAACCTAACTCTAATCTGTTCTTAGGCCGCGTCGTGACCTAAACTTCCCAAAACCACAACCCAGAGTTTGTGAGATATCCCGTTTATTACCACAACGCTTCACTGAACATATTTTATTCATTATTGTAGGATTTTTCGCCCGGTGTCACTCACTTGCATACTGAGTGTTCCAAGGTCACTGGTGTGCTCGCACTCCCTTGTTACTTTTCGGTGCTCGAATTCTAGTTCGGACCACATATTTGTAGTTGAACAGACGATGAGAAATCTTCGCTATGAACACGAAAGTTGTGTGTTCACCTTCTAAAGCAAACACGGAGGGCAAAGTTAAACAGAGAAGTTATGTGTGAATGGTTTGATTGTGTGTGGAGCGACAACTACTGAAGTCAGAAATGCAGTTCTTTTGTTATCCACAAAGTATATGGACAGGAAAGATATTGCTGAATTAGAAGAAGAAATGTTGACAGGTATATACACATGCATTCGTGCGACATAGCGATTGTTTCATCTTAAGGTGGATGTGAGAAGTATGGCTGCGACTCAGCGAAGGTTACAAGCCACTGGAGAAGTTTGTTTGAAGCGTGCAAATGGTAAGACAGACATTAGACTTTTCAGCTCAAGGGTACAGACTTATGTACACATATGAATTTTCCACACTTGACACTCGTTGATTCCACTCAGAAAAGGAACAATTAGGAGTAACATAATGAAAGAAATATATTTTGTGAAGGGCCAGTCTGTTTCAGTTGGCTGTAATGGATGAATTTGCGTAAGACAATCGTGTAGTGTGTACATGTTACAGAAAATGTGTCCCGAATACACTGGGAGTGTTACGAGTGTTCAACTCTATCATGGGATGCATGTATTGTCGATCTTCCCGTTGGAGAATGTGCCATCATTTCTACGGTTATCCCCCCTCTTGTCCACATACCCACGTTAAGGGATTGTTCATTAGAAGTTAGATCAGTTCACCTAATAAATAAATAAATTTATTCTCATAGTACAGTACATGAGGGACGCCAGTTTACAGGCATCATCAAATTGTTACAGAAATGTAACTATATAATTCAATCACGATTTACAGGCAGTAGCAAGAAATGCTTTACATGTTCGCTGGAGATTATACATACACTTGATAAATGTTAATCCCAGTAATATAAAACAGCCTTTTCACTTATACACAGTAGTTTCTGTGCACAGTTGGAAAAATCTGCTAGATTGTCAGTGAGTGCAACACATCAGGAAATACAGAAGTATTGTCTTCGCATTAACAAAAAAACCGGGTCTTTGGTGGATGGATTATAAGTGCCTGGGAAAAAAATAAAGCTTGAAGTCAATATTCATACATAACTTTGTTGTGTGCAGAATCCTTGGATTATAGTTCATTGATGTGTTATTTTGAAATCAGTTATATATTTATCTCATTGATCTGCAATGTCATTGTTGGCAGCAAATACATAAGCTTCAGGCGCATTAATTAATGGAATTCTACTGCTTGTGGGTATTTTCTTAGCGTGAGGAAGGTTTATGAAATTCAGCTGTTCCGACAGGAGTTGAGAATATTAACTGCTCAGCAACATTATGGATATAAGTTCATCACATTATCTAAGGAAAGGTGGGTTGCAGTTGGTGAGGGATATATGGTGCCCAACGAGCGTACATCTGTCCATGTGATGTTGTGGTGAGTTATACCTTTTTCATGTTGTCGGTTTATGTCCATTTTATTCCACTTATTGTGTTGGGTAGTAGTTTTACAAACGAGATTTCTTGTCTGTTTGAGGGCACGTATCTTAACCGTTAATGTTTTATCTAGAATTATAAATATAGGCAAAAAACAACAGGTGTATTATTTAAGCTTATACATTAAATGGGCCTATAATTTCGGAGGCTCTCAGATAGGAACTAGAACTGCTATTGTTTGCAAACTCTTGTAGTTTGTCATTAAGCACCTTTTTGAAGGAGGCCAATGTACTTGCTTGACGCATTTCCATTGGCAGTTTATTCCATATCTGTGCATACCTAATCAAGTAAAACACTTGTTTGGAGATTTGTTCAGAAAATGATAAGTTATGTGAATATTTCAGCCCTAGGTCCAGTACAGATTCCAGTCGTAGAAGTGCATTGCCTTGAATTGTCAGGTCAAGTTCTAAATTGTTGCAACCTATGCAGAGTCAGCCACATTTTTCGACATTAAATTGGAGTTGCCAGGTGTCACACCATCTATCCTGTTTTTCTTATTTTTGCTGTATGGCGTTTACTGTTATTCCAAGATCTGTGTTCTTGTATTTATACGTCACTTTTAAGTCATCTGCATATAGTATTGGTTTACCTACACTAAAGCATTGACAGATACTGTTTATATATATTATGAATGAGAGTGGGCCTAATACACTTCCCTGGATTACACCACTACTTACTGGTTTAAGCCTTCAGATTATCGAGCCAACTTTCGTTGTCTGACTTCGGCCACAGAGAAATGATTTTATCCAGCTCAGGAGAGGGTCACATATCCCTAGTGAGCATAACCTGCTGACTAGCAGATTATGGGGAACTCTGTCGAAGGCTTTTGTTATATCGAAATATAGCACAATTACTAGTTCTCTCTTGTCCCTACTTCGTGTAACTTCGTTGAAAAAGTCTGTGTGACAGGTCACACATGTTCTCTTTTTGAGAAATCCGTGTTGTGATGGATTGATAAGTTCATGTTCTAGTAAGTTGTCTGACACTTGGTCTTTAACCACTTTCTCCATTATTCGGGATATTACCGGTGTTATATTGATAGGTGGATAGTTGCATACACTGGTTTTGGCCCCTGTTTTGTGCTTAGGTAATATGTATGTGGTTTTCCACACTTCAGGATAAGTTCCAGTTTCTAGCGGGAGAGTAAATATTCTAAGTAACAAGACTACCATTTCGGTGCTACCATTTTTGTATATGACAGATGGAATGTCGTTTGTTCCAGTACTACCGTTAGACTTCAATGTCTTAATCGCTGAGTCTATATTTTGTATATTAAAGTCTATTTCGCCTAATTTGTGGTTACTTTTGCAGGTTATTTGGAAATTTTGATCGGGTGCACTCTGGCGTCATTGCAAAACCACTCACTGAGGAGTTCACTTATAACCTGGGGATTATTGTATATTATATGCTTATGTTCCAAGCTGCTTACAGTATTGTCTTTACTGCTTTTTAGACGTTTCTGCAATATCCTACAAAGTTCCTGAGTTTTGGAGTTACCCACAAGCGCTTTGTTTTCTTCAAGTTGTGACCTCATTTTGTGTTTCTCTTCAAGCCGTTTAAGAGTTTCATGTATTTGGTTTAACGCATTAAATTCCTTAAATACATGGTATTTCTTTTTCAATTTCTTTAGTTTTAGTCGCGTTTTGCGGTCTATAAATGGAGTTGGTGTCTTTGGAGCAGATTTTAGGGGCGCGATTGTGTCTCTTGCCGGGCCAATTGTTTTGTAGAAAATTTCAAGTGATACTTCTAAGTTATTGTTGATGAAGTATTCTTCCCAGTCAGAACTTCTCAACAGATCTGATAGGAATTCCCAATCGGCATTCTTATAGTCCCTATATTGATAGTGCACCGGGGAATTTTTAGGTGTGTGTTTAGTTGTTAGTCGGAGGGGTAGCGTGCAGTACAATATGTTGTGATCACTGTTATCAAGTTTATTTCCTACCTCTATCGAGATGGGCTCTATTTCATGACAGAGGATTAAGTCAAGAGTATTTTTGTTTTTTGCAGGGAGGCGTACGCACTGCTTCCATCCGCCTACGTCTATAGCTTGTAGTAACTCGTCATGGATTCTAGGTCCTGTACAGGTATCCCAGTTTACTCCGGGTAAGTTGAAATTGCCACAGACTACTTTGTAGTCAAAGTCCAGCGTAGCTACATGCTCTAGTGTTTCTCCAATAGTTATATCAGTCATTTGAGGGCTATTAGGGGTCTGTATTTACATCCCACGAGAATTTTATTTTCGTTTGTGTGGATGCTTATCCACTTAGATTCATGGAGTTTGTCAGTAGCTGGGTTATTGAAAGTATTGGAGTTAGTGGATTTAGAGGCATATATTAAGCAGCCGCCTCCTCTTTTGTCAACTCTATCGTTCCTATAGATGTCGTAGTTGTCTATTACTAGCTTTGAGTCAGGTATATCAGTAGTAAGCCAGGTTTCAGTCACCATTATTAGTGTTGGCTGTTCTATGTATGCCAGGCAGCGAAGCGATGTTATTTTATTAAGGAGAGATCTAGCATTCAGGAGCATAATCGTTAGTAAACCAGAGTTATTGGAGGAGAGGTTAACATGGGTACTTGATACTATCCCTACGTTATGTTTGGAGGAGCTCCGAGGTGAGACAGAGTCAGTGTGCAGTATTTCCTGGATGAATTGTGCAGCGAGTGAGGCTTTTGTTTGCAGCAGACGAAAATAATCCTTTTGCATATTTTGACTTTTAGCATCCATGGGTGGGCATCTGCGTTCATTTACTGGTGATATATAGTTTGACTGACCTAGGTACCCTGTGTTAAGATTACCGTGGTAGTTGTACCTCATGAGTCTTTCATAGTCGTATGCATATTGGCCCACATCACATGTGTGAGTGAAGTTATTGAGAGGGTCAAGTGTCGATCTATACTCATTATGTTGATGACCAATATTAATCTGCATTCAGTTGAATTAACATCCGGTGTTACTTGCAATAAAAATGATGTCAAAATCATAAAAATAAATCACTCATTTTAAATTAATACCCAATTTGAACATAAAACAAGATACGATGTCGCACACAACAAAGTTATATGGAGGAATTGACTTCAAGCTTTATTCTTTCCCAAATATTTGTAATTTACTCGACACATACTCGGGTTTTTATTTGTTAATGTGAAGACAGTATTTCTATATTTCTTAATGTGCTCCATTGAACGACTAGCTATCAGATTGTACTCACTAACAAATATCAGAAAGAACAGCAACCATGTAATTTTACTATAAACCAAATTCATGTAATGTAAATAGTACTTATCCATGCCTGTACAATTGGTGTGTCCTACGTATATAGGAATAAATATAGATATGAACTCAGTCCTTTTTATACACCAGTGCGATATGCTATTTATCGTTTATAGGGTAATTAGGAAAGTTCTACGGGTTCTTTAGGTATTGTAGAGATCCAAAAGTTAGGTGCGATATTGATCGGCCTGTAGTTACTGAAGTCTGTTCTCGAGCCGGATTTGTGCTTGAGCATTATAAATGTTGCTTTCCATATATCAGAGTAAGTTTGGGTTTCTATGGACATTGTGAATATTTAAAGCAGTAGTAAGCGGATGTCAGGGCCACCATACTTATAAAAGTAGGATGGTATACCGTCAGTTGCAAAAACTTTTGAGCTTCTGAGAGTTCTAGTAGTTTGGTTAATGTTAGCATAAGTGAATTTAACAGTACTAATTAAGTTTGGTGTGTGTGGAGATGGAGTTTGTGCCATATTAGTAGCAGGGTGTACATTGAGTAACAGGACTGCCAGCTTAAGGTGGTTACCTGCAAAAGTTGAGTTAAATAATTCACACATGTCTGCAGAATTAGTGCATAGTCTACCTTTGTCTATGAGGAGGGAATTGCTGTGATTTTTGCCATTCATTCGCTTCTTTAAGATTTCCGTGAGTGCATACACTCTAGCAGGACTGGCTACTGCGATGTGTTCTTCGTTTCTCATACGGAAATCTTGAGCCTGTGAGATGGGGCTAAGGGTGTTGAGTATTAAACATAGTGTGCCAAAGTCCTGTCGTCTGAAGTAACTTGTTGACAGTCTCTTCAGTTTCATACGATCCTTTGGCTTTATGAATGACTTTCTATGTGAGGAAACCTTAAGTGTTTGGAGTGGAATGACAGCATCTAAGTATGTGTTTGAGTTATAGTGAAAAATGTCTAGAGCTTTCGAGAGGTTATCAGTATAGAAGTACTCTCTCCATTCTGAGGATACTAACATTGATTTCACCAAAGTCCAGTCTGCCTTACTGTAGTTCCTGTATGTTATTTGTTGTGAAGTAGGGGTATGGGCTGCATTGCTACTTGACGGAAGTGGCAGTGCACACAGTACACTTTGGTGGTCACTCCCTGAAAACTCAGAACCTACTAGGGTAGAAAGGGGACTTATGGTGTGGCAGAAGATTAAGTCTAGTACGTTATTACCTCTTGTTGGGGTTGTGACAGTCTGTTTCCAGCCAAGTATATCCAGTGTGCCTAAGAACTTATCAAATTTAGTTGGGCCTGTGGGTATATCTCAGTTGATTTCTGGTAAGTTAAAGTCTCTATATAGGATCTTATGATCGTATTGTAAGGTGGATAATTTCTCCAGAGTATTAATAGGTTGGGTCTCGTAATTACTGAAGGTGCCAGGTGCTCTGTAGGTGCATCCAATTAATACTATTGCGTTATATAAGTGTACGTTAACCCATAGAGTCTCAGGCATGCTAAGTGTACTATTTTCTAGCTGTGATACAGTAAACGCATTCACAAAGTACATGAGACAACCCCCTCCCTTACCACCCTCCTTGTCACACCGAAAGTGTGTGTAGTTATCTAGGCTTATCTCTTCATCCAGTATGTTCGAGTTACACCAGGATTCAGTGATGACAATTATAGGGGGTTTGTATATTACTGTGAGTGCTCTGAGCATCGGTAGTTTATTTAGAACAGATCTAGCATTTATGAGGATCAAGTAAAGATGAGATTTGAAGTAGCATTTGAAGTATTTAAGTTCGTTAATCAGCCCCGAATGTGGTTCAGCACCCAGTAGTACTGTTTGACATGACGACCCTATGTTAAGAGGAGTTTTAACATCAAGCTCACCTTTGTCTATCGAGTTGGTGTGTGCTGTTTTCGGTGAAGAATTAGGCGTTGGAGTACTGGATTTGCTATAGGCTAAAGCATTTTTATTTTAGTTAAGCTAGAAACGTGGATGGGGATCTTTATTTGACCTAAATTTGTGCATGTATCAAGTGTGCTTAATGGATGCGGGTGCACTATACTGTTCCTGTATTCACGCAAGGGGGAAACAGCACTAGCGGTTAAGGAGTGTTAACATCCTTACCAGCCGTTTTTTCAACGCCGACAGGGACGCAGGGGATAAAAAAAAGGAAAACATTCATTTCCCGATACGAATTTAAAACAAGAAATAAAGGTTAATAAAGCAGGATTTAATGAATTCATCAAATTTCGGTAGGACTCGTCAGCTGAATACTCTACATACACATATATAATTTTGAAATTACATTGGGAGATATAGGACTGATAAGTAAATAAACTACATTGAATTAGTCATGCAGAAAGACAGGTGCGAATGTTTTTCCAGGTCATGTTCAATTAGATAAGGGGAAAGAGAGTATGGGAGATCAAAATTAAGATAAATTGCATTACGCTTCAATTACATCACTTAGATAAAGAATTAGACATTAGAGAATTTAACGAGAATTGCAACTAGAGGGATGTCAATAGTGATACTTATAATAATAATAATAATAATAATAGTGTTGAAGTGAGTTAAGATAACGCTACTGATAAAGGATACTTTAAATAAATCAAGAATAATAATAATGAGAATAATAATAGTATATTCTCATTTTTTACATGAGGAACGCCAGTTTACAGGCATCATCAATATGATAAATTACATATACCATTAGTAAGCATATTTAATAAAAGTAATTTAATAAAATACAATTTTTTCCTACCTGTGTAGGACACACCAATTGTACAGGCATATATGAGTATCATTTAAATTACATAAATTTGGTTTATCGTTCAGTTATAAGGTTGCAGTCATTTTTGTCTTTGGTTTGTGGGAACAATATGATAACTAGTCATACAATGGAGCACATCAAGAAGTATAGAAATATTGTCTTCGCATTAACAAAAAAACCCAAGTATGTTTTGGATGGATTACAAATACTTGCGAAAAAAATAAAGCTTGAAGTAATTCCCTCAAATAATTTTGGTGTGTACGGCATCGAGTCTTATTCTTGATTTATATCCAAATTTGATGCTAATTTAAAATAAGTGATACACTTGTATACTTTTGTCAGCATTTTCATCGTAACATCACAAGTGAATTGTACTCAATGTAGACCAATAATAGTGACAGTTTATATTTTCTTATAAACGGGTGTTTTCAAGAAATGCAAGCCATTTTTGCAGACACGATCAGTTATGTTGTAAGCTACAATCGTGAAGTATTATAAATCAATACTCTTTTATTGGTATAAAGGTATATTTCACAACTGTAATCCAGGTTGCGTCGTGGGGAAATGTAATGAGTAATTCACGAGGGAATGGTAGGATGTGGGACCAATAATGTTTGCAGATCATTTGTCATTGTAAATGGTCAAATATCCACATTCTTCATTCTCATTCAGAAGGTCAAATGGAAGCTAAAATGGTGAGAAAAAAGAAGACAAACAATAACAACGCAAAAGAAAGCAAGTGGAGTCCTTAAGGAGTGATTAATATGTATATATACATTTATATTCTGTTTAGTAACTATGGTTATTTTGGTGCACTAACTAACTAGTCCCGTTATGCAAACTTTTATGTTGTGTGAACTAATATTATTGTCCTGTGTAAAAATGTCTATCATGTACTTCCAATAATATAAAAATTTATAATTGTTGTTTGTTGTAACTACACGTTTAATGAACTTAAAATATCTATGTTGGGTGAAAAAGAGGGTGTAAGAGTCAGACGCAGAAGTGAATTGTCATCTTTGAGCAGTCTGGTGACTGAGGAGATGAACACTGCGAGTGTGTTTGCATCGCGCACATCAGCTGGTAGTCTATTCCAAATGACTGAGAACTTATTTAAGAAGAAGTTGCATCGCATGTAAGTCTGACAATGCTCTATGGCAGCTATGCCCTAATCTCCACGAAAGCATTTAGCGGTATTCATTCTATCACCTCAAATGACTCACTATTTGCAGTCACTTAACAAGTAAAAATCAATTTACTGAAGACAGTGCTCATGATTTCTGGATATCATAATGTATCATAAGGAAAAAGGTATATCCATAGTATTATGGCAGTTTCGTGGTTGCGGTATCGACGTTCGCAAATTGTACGGATTATACTAACGCAAGATCTTATACCAACAACTTCTTTAGTGTTCGTTCTTCGAGTACTAAATGGTAAAGCAAAAGACCAGATTTTGTCGTCCAAAGTACGTAGTATATTTCGGGACAAAATCGCGGGTAGAGGTAAATGCTTAGCTAGCTAGTAATCGTGCACGCACGTGACACGACGGAGCACCAAATGGCGGGGATGCTTGACCGGAAGCCTTCAGCTAAACAAGTCGACTTAAACAGTGATGGTCAGCATCCAATGTTGAGTGATGATTGCTGTGGTCAGTAATTTTGGGGAATTATTTACCGCTACAGCTCACTCTCCCCCAGTGGGTTTGTGAGGAACCTAAGACAGGACCAGCTGGAAGTATAATATCTCGATGGTTCCCTTATGGGTGAAAAGGAATCTTCCAAGCGGCTTGGTGGAGTGCCTACTGGTCTGTCTGCCTATGCTAATAGGTTGTCTGTACACAGCTTCCTCGATGTTGTTCGTTGGATCCCGTGCTTCGTTTGTTCCTTGTTCAGTGCCCGTTGCACCTGGAAAAGAAAACAAGAATGCTGAGAACCTTGTTTGGGAAAATGTACCAAATGAGCGTTTTTTTTAAAAATGACGTGCATCTACGATACAGTAAAATAATGTAAGGTTCAAAATATAGAAAAATATATATACATCTAATCTAATTTTTTTCTAAGTGCATGTATAATGTACGGTTATAGGAGAAAAAATCTTTTACTTATGTTAAGTGATGCTACATAAAAAATTGATGTGTCTGAAGAGAAATACTGATTAATACCACAAACGAGTGAGTTGGGTGAAATAGGTGTGAAGATATTCTAACGTGACGTCCAGAACGCGTTTTCTTAGAGTGTACGACCGAAGTTTCGGTGGTTTTCGCCGTGCTAGGAAGTTCTTCGAAGACTAAAGGAGATTCAATTACTTGTGGATTATCGGGGACGTTTAGCTCTAGGCTAATAGGATTACCTTCCAAGTAAGCCGGTTTCAGACGGTCAATGCTGACGGTGTCTTCGCGGCCTTTTTTGTCTAAGACAAAGAATTTATCCGTACGTTTAATTACTTTATATGGTCCGTCATACGGGGGTTCTAGAGGACGACGTACCGAGTCGCGACGAACAAATACGTGTGAAGAAGTTTTTAAACAGGGGTGAACGAAGACATCAATGGACTGTGGTCGGAGGGGAGCAGGTTTAACTGAACGCATTGCGTTTGTAAGCCTGCTGACGTATGAGGAGTGATCTACCGCTGGTGGGAAGCTCGAGGGAGAAACAAACTCACCTGGCAGTCGTAGTGTCGTGCCATGTACTGGCTCAGCGGTAGTACAACCAGCATCGGTTTTTAAAGCGTTTCGTATCCCTAGGAGAACTAACGGAAGGGATTCAGTCCAATGTGTGTTATTTGCAGCTGATAAACCAGCTTTCAACTGTCTGTGTAGACGTTCTACCATACCATTAGCTTGAGGATGGTAGGCTGTTGTTCGAAAACGCATGCAACCAAGGATTTTAGTCAAAGCGAAGAATAAACCGCTTTCGAATTGCCACCCGCGATCAGTTGTTATGAAAGATGGGCATCCAAAGTTTGCGATCCATCTGTCTACAAAGACGCGTGCGACGGTTTCAGCAGATATATCCTTGAGGGGTACTGCTTCAGGCCATCGTGTGAAGCGATCGATGCAGGTTAACATATAGTTATATCCATGAGATTTTGGAAGGGGGCCAATTAAATCTATATGGACGTGTTCGAAACGGGCATTGGGGATAAGAAAGGTGCCAAGTGGGCTTTTGGTGTGTCTTATTAACTTGCACTTTTGGCAAGCTAAGCACGCCTGTGCCCATTCCCTTACTTCTGGTCCGGGGTTCGAACCCCTGCCGGCGCACACCCGATATCTATGGTATGCCTGAATTTGGGCAACCGATATCCATGCTGAAAGTTCCACACTTGTACTGAAAATACGGTGTGGAAATCAAGCTGTAAATCCAAAAAAAAAAAAAAATACCAGGCCAACAAAACCGACTAGTTACGAGTTTGACGGTAGTTCGAATACCTGGGTGTGACAAGCCATGCAACGTATTGAAGACGTTACGGGGATAACTTTTAGGCACGATGGGGCGAGGAGTACTAGTAGAAATGTCACACAGAATAGTATCCTTTCCTATACCTAAGGGTTTCTTGGCTAATTGTAGAGTTGTTTTCGACAACTCACGCTGAAGCTCAATATCCTCTTTTTGAAGACGAGCCAGTTTTACAAGGTCTATGCCGTCGATTTGGGTGAAAGAACAAATACGTGACAAGGCATCTGCCACAGTATTGTTCACTCCGGATAAATGGCGAATATCGGATGTAAACTGTGAAACGTAATCTAGTTGTCGTGATTCCCTGGGTGAATACTTATCTGAAGTTGAGTTCAGAGAGTACGTCAGAGGTTTGTGGTCAGTGAAAATGATGAATTCACGACCCTCAACTGAATGTCGAAAATGACGTAGAGCACAGTACATAGCTAGAAGTTCTCTTCCGAATGTGCTGTACTTCGTTTCAGCTACTTGAAGGCGCCTCGAGAAAAAGGCGAGTGGTTGCCACTCGTTGTTAACTAGTTGTTGCAGAACTGCGCCGATTGCAGTGTCTGATGCATCAACCGAGATACTCAACGGTGCCGTTGGATCCTGATACATAAGAAGGGTGGCATCCGCAATAGCTTTCTTTATCTGAGTAAAAGCATGTCGAGCAGACGTGTCGAGTTCGATAGCCTTGTTGTTCCCTCGAAGGAGATCGGGTAATGGCTGAATTAGAGAAGCACAATTAGGAATAAAACGTCGGTAATAACTTACCAAGCCGTTAAAAGTGCGAAGACTTTCCACTGTCGTTGGCTCCGGAAAGTTCAGTATCGCTTCGACTTTAGTAGCCAGTGGGCGTATGCCCTGACAGTCAATAGTGTGACCCAGAAAATCGAGTGAGTCAACGCCTGTTTGACACTTCTGTATATTGATGGTGACACCGTGTTGGCGTAACCTTTCAAATGCCAAGTCCAAGTGTCCAAGGTGAGTTTCCTTATCTGGACTGGCAATGAGGCAGTCGTCTAAGTATGCGTATACAAAGTCGAGACCGCGAAATACTTCGTTGATGAAGCGTTGGAATGTTTGGGCCGCATTCCGGAGGCCGAATGGCATACGTAGAAATTCGAAAAGTCCGAAAGGCGTGATGATAGCCGTTTTAGGAATATCTTCCGTTGCCATTGGGATTTGGTTATATGCTTTAACCAAGCCGATTTTGGAGAATATAGATGTTCCAGATAACGTTGCCGTCAAGTCGTGTATGTGAGGCAAAGGGTAGCAATCAGGAGTTGTTTTGGCGTTTACTCGCCGGTAATCACCAGTGGGTCGCCAATCGTTACTACCCTTTTTCGGTAACATATGCAATGGGGATGCCCATGGACTGTTCGATGGCCGAATGATGCCAAGGATGAGCATATGATCGAATTCATTTCTGGCAATTCTCAGTTTGTCAGGGGCCAGTCGTCGTGCTTTAGATGTCACGGGCTGTCCTGAAGTTATGATGTGGTGCATAACATTGCTGGTTATGCACGGGAGATCGTTAGATGGGCAATTGAGTTCCGGGTATTTGTCAACAATCGGTTGAAAAGTTGGATCGAGGATTGCTTTGATCTTAACGATTGACAAGCTGGGGCCTACGTAAGTTATGCCTTTTATAGACAAACTAGTAGTGTTGTCAATTAGTCGTTTACGGCGGACGTCTACGAGCAAATCATGATGATTAAGTAGGTCCGTGCCAATGATGGGCATTGTGACGTCAGCGATTAGGAAAATCCACTGAATAGGTTTGCGTAAACCTACGTTCAGATAGACGTATTTCCGACCATAGGTTGCAGTTGGTTTTCCATTTGCAGCCTGTAGGTTGAAGTTACGATCCTTCTGTCGATCTGCTGCTGTAGCAGGAAGGACGCTGACTTCGGCGCCTGTGTCGACTAGATATCTAGTCTGGTTCATTACATCATGGATGTAAAGTAAGCGGCTAGTGCCACCGGCGACGGTTGCCACTAACGCGTGCCGGCGGGATAGTTTCCCACAGACTTGGAGGCTTTGTCGAAATCACAAGGTTTTCGACAACATTTCGCTTCCTTGCCATAGGTGTTGTGATACCAACACCAGTCAGGATTTTTGAGAGAGTGTGTGCTGGACTTACATCGTCCACGTGCGCTTTGCCGTTGAGGGGATTTAGAACGACGATAGGAGGAATTGCTAGGCTTGTTTGACCTAAGCATCTGCTGGACGGAGTTGATTAACTCTATCATTGCAGAATCCTTCCTCGAAGTCTGTTCGGTAACAGAGTATACTTCGGTAACTGGCCGTTTCGTTATCTCTAGAATTCTATCTGCAGAGACAGCTAAATCATCTATGAGAACACCCTGAAGTGTCACAAGTACAGTCTGAACTGACTGTGGCAGTTTGGATAAAAATAGTTCTCTAAACAGTCCTTCATCGAACTGACTTTGGCCAATGATCTCTTTCATTCTTGCCAGCATGCTCACGGCTGACTGATCTCCTAACTCGATGTTACGAAATAATTCATCCAGACGTTGTCGATCTGTGAGAACGTTTCTCTTGAGGATGGATGCTTTGAGCAACTCGTACGAGTTACTTACCGACATCTGCAGAGTTACGCACCTGCTGAATTCCCGCGGTAGGGCGTGAATAACTGCAAGGAACTGTGAACGTTGATCAGTTATGCCATGTTCACAAAAATCAGACTCAGCAATCTGAAACCACGTTCCAGCATTATCTGGCCAATATGGTACTAGCTGGATTGTTTTGGCGGTTGAGCGAATCTGAATAACCTTGGGGCTAGGACCACTCATGACGGAAAGTATGCCGATAACAATATAGTACAAGAATAAACACAAAAAGGAACGAACTCACCGGGTTTATCTGCGTGTGAATTGAAGATGTAGTTCGTGGTTGGGCTCACCAGTTTTGTGGACGAAGGTATCGACGTTCGCGAGTTGTAAGGATTATACTAACGCAAGATCTTATACCAACAACTTCTTTAGTGTTCGTTCTTCGAGTACTAAATGGTAAAGCAAAAGACCAGATTTTGTCGTCCAAAGTACGTAGTATATTTCGGGACAAAATCGCGGGTAGAGGTGAATGCTTAGCTAGCTAGTAATCGTGCACGCACGTGACACGACGGAGCACCAAATGGCGGGGATGCTTGACCGGAAGCCTTCAGCTAAACAAGTCGACTTAAACAGTGATGGTCAGCATCCAATGTTGAGTGATGATTGCTGTGGTTAATAATTTTGGGGAATTATTTACCGCTACAGCTTCTTCATTGAATATTCTTTCTTTTTTTCAAGCGACTGTAAGCATAGGAAAGAGTAAAACCTCATTATTTTCATGAAGATATGATCTAAAGTGTTACTTTTATACCTCTGATTTAAAAATATTCATATAAGTATCAGTATTAGTATTTTATGTGATATGAATTTGCTACAAAGTTGTAACAGAATAGGATACCTATTCTAATTCACATTTAAATTTGCCATGGAACTTCTTTCAAATTTAACCATAATGTTACTTAATACTGCAGACTATTTGCCGAAATTTCCCTCAGCCAATGAGATACTAGTAACTACACAACTTCTTAAAGGTCTGTTCACCTCTTTTTCTCACCAAAATGTGTGTTTCAAAAAATACATAGTCTGGTTCAACTGAACAGATTCTCAATAACTTACACAATTAGACCCTAAGAAACACACATCACTCAAGTATAGACAAATAACTTGCGACTAAAACAAATCCATGAAAAGTATGTTAATTAATCAAAATACTAGACAATGAACAGCCTTTTGTTCTCTTCTTTTCATCCTTTACGTTGTAAACTTAACACACGTCGATATCAAAACTGAGATGAGGCATCAGACAATGTCACTGATCTGTAAACTCTACAAAATGAACAGAAAGCAACCTAATGATACTTCATTGAAAAACCAGTCACATATATATACACACATATATACTCTGTGAGATCAGTTTCAGTATGAATTTGTAGAGAGACATAAATAAGTCAGAAATGTTTACTCGTTACTTCTATCTTGTGTTGCCAATTCTCCTTACATTTGAAATTAATCTGAGTAAGTTTAAAGCATATTATAATAGTTAATTATCGTAAAATTTCCCGTTATTTTTACTTTAAAAAATAAACTTCAAGTTATTTTAGAGTTTGTAAAATAAAACATATTCTTTGAATATATATATATATATATGTATATGTATACATATATATATATATATATATATACTTCCTAGTTGTTTTCTGCAAAAATTAAAACGTATGCATATTCCAAACATAATCGTTGAATACAACTCTATATTAAGTAAAAGTATTTAGAACAGAAAGTATTACATATAAAATTCTTGAATTACAAAGATTGTTATATTTCTTGGATTAAATTATGTAATGTAATATGTTAATGTAACTACACTGTTACATGTTTCAAAGGTTAACTGTATTTACAGTGCTACTATACAATCAAGATGTAATTTAAAGTCAAAATTTAGGCTATGGATGGACGTCAGCAAAGTTTCAAGGGCATTCAACAACAGTTAGGCTGTTCGTTGCAACAGCTAGTCACTTGATAAACATACAGTGTGTAGCTCTGTACTTCTGTTTGACTAGTACAATAAATAACGCTATTTTTATGAAGATCTTTTAAATCTCTACTTCTAGACAGTGTACAGTTTCAACAGTTAAGTGTTAGAATGTATTTCAGGATATTCAAATATTCTAACAGATATAAAATAAAGCGAATAAGTTTTTTACTACCTTAAATCACTTCTAGAGCAATAAGCATAATTCATATCCCGATATAGAAAGACAGTTTAAAAAACGAGAATCTGAGCTGTTAAAATGTATCTCTTGTTTTTCCAATGGAAAGCTCTTTTTTGATCAATCTTATTGTTACTAGCTTTTCATGAAGTAATCTAAGCAATAATTCTTGACCACATAAGCATAAAAATCATTTAACTATCAGAGGTTGTCTAAGCACGGAGATGCAATACACTTCAGCCATGCGTCTCCATTGCGTTCGGTTCTCTGCTAGAGTTTTCACCTGGCTCCAGGTCTGCCCACACGCTTTCATCTCCTCTTCACATGATCTCCTCCAGGTCACCCTTGGACGACCAACTCGTCGCTTCCCTTTCGGCTTCCACTCGAGCGATGGCTTGTCTAGTGATGTCACTTGATGGTTTCCTCAGAGTGTGGCCAATCCATCTCAATTTCTTCCTGCCTATTTATTTCACAATCGGTTCCTCGTTGGTTCGCTCCCAGAGATCTTTGTTGCTGATCCTTTCCGGCCATCTGATCTTGAGTATTGAGCGAAGACATCTGTTAATGAAGGTCTGTAGCTTGTTTGAGGTGCTCTTTGTGACACACCAAGTCTCTGATCCGTATAGTAGTACTGACTTCACATTGGAGTTGAAAATCCCGATTTTATTTTTGACGCTGAATGATGTTGACCTCCACACAGACTTGAGAGTAATGAAAGCTTGCCTTGCTTTCCCGATCCTTGCTTTGATATCCTCGTCAGTTCCGCCTGTAGTTGAAACAATGCTTCCCAAGTAGGTAAAGGAGGTAGTTTCTTTCAGGTTCTTTCCATTTATGCTGATTGCTGTCTGTTGTTGTTGTTGGTGGTGTTGGCCAGGGATCTTCATCACCTCCGTTTTCTCTATGTTCACCTGGAGTCCTATCTTTGATGCTTCTTCTGCCAAATTGTTACTTTTCACTTGCATATCTTCCTGTTTGCGGGAAATCAGACATATTTCGTCGGCGAAGTCCAGATCCTCCAAGTTCTTTGTGTGAGTCCATTTTATGCCTGTTTCCTCATTGCCCGCTGTTTGTCGCATTATCCAATCTACCGCAATCAGGAAAATCATTGGCGATAGTAAGCAACCCTGTCTTACTCCTGTCTTCACTTCGAAGGATTCCGTGTGTTTCCCGTTGTGGATTACTTGGCATGCAGCGTTGTCATACAACTGTTGGATGAGATGTATAATTGTCGGTGGCAACCCGTAGTAGCGAAGTAGTTTCCAAATCACCTCTCTATCGACGCTGTCAAAGGCCTTTTCAAAGTCGATGAAGTTGAAGCAGAGAGCTGACTGCCATTCCAAGCTGTGTTCAATGATGATCCGTAATGTGGCGATCTGATCAATGCATGACTTCTTTCTCCTGAATCCAGCCTGTTCCGGTCGAAGTTTTTCATCCAGGGCTTGTTTGATCCTTTCCAGGATGATGCGGCTTAGTATTTTGCTTGGGATGGACAGGAGTATAATTCCGCGCCAGTTCTTGCATTGACTTAAGTCTCCTTTCTTTGGCAGTTTGAATAAGTATCCTTTCTTCCAATCCTCGGGTACTTTGCCTTCTTTCCACACCTTCTCCAGTAGTGGAGTCATCAAGTCCGCTGTTGCCTCTGGGTCCATTTTCAATGCTTCTGCTGGGATTCCATCTGGTCCTGCTGCTTTTCCAGCTTTCAGCATCTTGATTGCCTTCAGGACTTCTGGTTTCGTCGGGGGGTTGGTGTTCACTGGTAATTCTGCTTCCGTTGTTGGTATTGTTGGGCGCGTTGTAGGTGGCGGTCGGTTAAGTAGTCTTTTGAAGTGTTCAGCCCAGTGTTTCCTTTGCTCCACTTTTTTGGTGATTGACTTTCCATTTTCATCCTTCACTGGCTTAATTTGTGACGAGTTTTTGCCTGAGAGGCGCCTAGTTGTTTGGTAGAGTGTTGCGAGGTCTCCTTTGCCTGCTGCTTGTTCTGCTTCATTGGCCATGGCTTCATAATACTTTCTTTTGTCTTCTCTGGCACTCTTCTTTACTCCTTTGTTCAGTGTATTGTAGCTTGCATTCAACTCCTGTTTCTGTTGCTCATCGGTGCACTGGATAATCTTTTGTTTCACCATCCTTCTCTCTTCTATTAGCCTCCAAGTGTCCGTAGTGAGCCACGGTTTGTCCTGCCTCTTCTTTCTGCCCAGAACTTCCATGCAGGTTTCGCTCCATACTGTTTTCAGGTTGTCCCAGTGTTTTTCGACGCTGACCTCTTCGCTAATGTTGATTTGTGTCTCAGCTTTGTCCTTTATACTTGCAGTAAAGATATCCTTTGTATCCTGGTCCTTTAGTTTTTGAGTGTTGAACTTGGCTTGTGGTCTATCTGCAGCTCCTGATTCTCTGAAAGCTTTTAATTCGAGTTGGATTGTTCCTTGTACGAGGTAGTGGTCTGAGCCAACGTCTGCTCCTCTTCTTACTTTTGTGTCCAGTAGGCTGCGCCGCCACTTCCTCGAGATTGTGATGAAGTCAATTTGGTTTTTGGTTCGCCCATCTGGTGACACCCATGTAGCCTTGTGAATATCCTTGTGTTTGTATAATCCCGATATAGAAAGACAGTTTAAAAAACGAGAATCTGAGCAGTTAAAATGTATCTCTTATTTTTCCAATGGAAAGCTCTTTTTTGATCAATCTTGTTGTTACTAGCTTTTCATGAAGTAATCTAAGCAATAATTCTTGACCACATAAGCATAAAAATCATTTAACTATCAGAGGTTGTCTAAGCACGGAGATGCAATACACCTTTTCAATCCAAGTTGTCTACAGACCTATCTAAACGAGAAACGCAGTTTAGTGAATCTATAAAGCTGAGACGAATACTCTCTGAGTTTGAAAGCTTTTCTCTGTTAAATAATTCAGATTAGATAGAAAAGGTTTGTAGTGGACTAAACTGCTAAGTTCGTTTATACGCGAAATAAAAAGGACAAAACAAATACTAATATGTATGTATGTAGAAGGGTATTCAGTCCACATAAGTTAATATACACATAAAATGCAGTTGTTTGAAAAGTTATAATAGTCCCAAAATACTCAAATATAGTCATGCAGTATGGTAGGGATGAAATATTCCTTTTCTTGGGTATACAGATGCTCACTACAAGTAAGAGATGCCAACGGCCGGAGGGCACTTACGGAGAGAAACGTAGATTGGAGGAAAGGACCCCAATGTTGATGTACTGATCAGTTACGAGACAGAATTGGTTGGAAAATGTGAAAAGAGAAAAGAAGTCTCATCCGTACTGCGCGCGGAGCTCGGTAGTGTCCTTATTCATTCTCACGTAACAACCATGATTTTCTGTAAATTCATTATGCTTACTATTTTATGATGAACGTATAATCTGATATTTTCCGGCCACCACAGGTTTCCAAGTCAATTTTTTTAATCCGTTGAAAACACCTTATGGTGTATGATAGGGACAGGTGGTAACCGTGATAACCTCACAGTTAAATAACTATCGTCTAAAATGCATTAAAAAATTGAAGATGACGAATGAACGAATTTGAAAAAAAATTAACAAGAAAAACGTTGACTTTACACTTATCAAGGACATCACAAAAGCTTCAACTATGATGTAATAATTACAATGTCTAGGTGACACAGGATTGAATCTTCAGACGGACATTTGTTTCTTCGATGTTGCAGATACACCTTACTGACAAATATCAGCAAACATGAAACTTAAATCCAAGACTTCCTTTTTATGGCCTGCAAAAATCTGAATCATATTTACCGCAGTTATTTAATGAGGGCTAGAAACTTTGTTATAGTTTTTAGTCTCAGTTTCAGTTTTAAAATTGTTTATTATTTCTCCTGTATGTGTATGGGTAGTTTGAATTTCAATGAGATTAAAGATATAATTTATCTGGTCCATATGAAAGCATTACTCAATTGAAATTGCAGTTAAAAGATTGGAAGAAAATCAGAAGCCTAAAATTATACATTAGCTTACCAACTAGATCTTGACCAGTAGAGAGAAATAAAGATAAATTACTAGTCATTGGCATATCGGTATGTATCTACAAATTTAACTGCTCCTATTCTGCTAATTACATTGATCTAATTCGGAAGACTTTATACTTACATGCTTACGAACAAGTATTAGTTTGGTTGAGAAAAAGAACAAATATGGCAATAAGTGCTGCTCATTCCCTTCATTTGGTAGAAAGTGAGCACCAGACAGAAGCAGAAGCTGTTACCATAATAGGGGAATTGTTGATTGCATCAACCATATATATAGCTTAAGCTATGCAAGTGAATCAAAGTAAACCCAATATTTGCGTTCATAAAAAGCATATCCAACTTATGTGATCAAACTGACCTACCTAGGCCAAGAACATCAAACATCTTTCCAGAAATGTCTAGAAACATGCATGATATTATCTATTTATACTCCTGACATCTTTTTGATATTAAACCACCTATGTTCCACCACAAGTGACTTTTCCTTCAATAGCTTAGTGAGTACTACTCAGAACCAAGAATACTGGATTCGAGTTTCAGTCAGGTTACCATTGATTAATGATGTGCAGATACATCCAACTAAATAGCCAGAGACCAGATGAAACACCTGTTCTGGATTACAATACTAACAACAGCCAGACAAATGACACTAACGATAATTGTGTTCATACTTATTCATAATTGACCTTTCTTTAAACTATATGAGAATTCAGTGCTTTTTCTGATTGCAAGAAATCAAGTGATTAAAATGAATGAACCCTGAAGACCATTGGTTAAGCAACCATTTGTACACGGCGATGGAATAACGTCTCCATTTTTGTGTGAAAAAGTGAATCGTAAGCATTTGAATCTAGCAGTTTGGAACGCTATTGCAGGGGTATTAATTGAGGTTCGAATAAACAACCAAAGTCAGACTTTAGGTAACCAGTATGAATCTCAGGGGACTCGAAAGGTGTTTTGTGTCACTTTGGAAATCCAGAGTAGTAAACAAAAAGACTCGAATTCATGACTGCCTAAATAACAGAAGTGTGTTTTGCCATTCAGGTACCTATGAATTCTAAACCCTGTTCACTTGCGACACAAAGATGCGGCCATCCAACACCACTAATGAGTATCAGTCCTCATGATTTCTCATCAGAGGTCTGTGAACTCCACCCAAAAGTGAGCAGCTAATGCAAAATGGACAAATTTTCAGTTGCTGATGTGTTCAAATGAAAACTTGTTCTCTTTATACCACACTGATTAACAGTCTTAAACTAGGACAAAGCAACTACGAAATGCTTCCTGGTTTTTAAAGAGATTTTTAGCAATTATCGATTCGTTACAAAATTCTCCTTTAGGCTAACTGAATACGCCAAAACTATACATTTGGAAAAAAGAAAATTTAAAAATAAATAAAATTATTAGGCTTTCAAAATTATTAAGTACCTTATATAGACTCTGCTATGCAGTCGTTCAGTCGGTCCTTTATCGATGAACTAACAGGCATAACATTGAATTTGTGGTTTAAATTAGGTGAAAGCCTATATCAGACATTTCAAAAGCTTTTAAGATCATTTAAAATACGACTCTATGTTTGAATATCAAATATTCTTTCTTGAAATTTGTCAAAAAGTCACTTTGTATTGAGTAAAGCATACTGGAATAGTAAGTCATGAATATTAACATTTCAACCTGCTTTTAAGTGAAGAAGGTCGGCTAAAAAACGCCTTTCGTGTGCAATCTACACGAACTAGGAGATATGAATACGAGAACAAGTATTGAAGCTAAGTGGTTGATAGCAGTTAGTAGGTAGCCGTGGTCCTAGATTTCATGTTTGTTGGTATTTGTCAACAAGGAGCATGCGCAACCTCAAGGAAATGGGTGTGAAAATCGATATTCAAACTAACTCGACACATTGTTATGGTTATAGACGTTAATTGTAAGCTACTTGGTCAAAGGTTTGCCCTGTTGATCACTTCCAACAAACATAGAAACCAGATTCAAGATTGTCTAATGATTTGTCTCGACTATGTAACATCAATCTGAAGTGCATCACGACGATAAGTTTCTTGGTTTATTAATCACGTAGTAAATATGATTCATAGAACCTATTAAGTGCTAAGCACTTGACAGTGTAGAATTGGTTATTTTCTGATAATTAGCTTACATGAGACTAGGAATTTCATCCTACTCAAACAATGTTATGACCTTGGAGTTTATTCAGTTATAATTAATATTTTCAAGTATTGGCTTTGTAGAGATTTGATTTATTGGTTATAGGATTTCATCATGAGCTGATAACGGTTAGAGAACCATTGGAAAACCTGAGAGTACTGAACAGCTGTTTCATTCTAGTTTGGGACTGTTCATCAATATGCACCCGCTGGGATTCATACCCAGGACCTCCTGGTTACAAGGCGAGCTAGCTTGTAGAACAATAAGCCATTGGGATGAGATCCAATGGCCGATGAATTCTAACTTCTGCCAACAACTTATCAACTTTACAATCGAATAGAAATATTAGTAATGGCTTCATTCCAAGAAGTACATTTGATGAGTTGTGGAATTCTCAGCATGTAGTACAATATTGCGTTTAACTTTCCCTTTGAACTACAGATTAGAGGGGAGAACCAGTTAACAGAGACATTTAAATCAATAATAGTATCAATAAAATATAAATACAAAATTAATTATTAGGTGGATTTCAGCAGTCTAGTTTACTTCACATTCCGTTGCAAATTTCTTGCATACAAATAAGATAGTAGTTGTCAACATTTCTATTGTCACATTCTTTTAAAATATATTTTAATTTTAAAATTTGTATTTTGTGACCAGTTTATAAATAATCTGAAGAATCACTAATTAACCACAAACTTCCCAATCTTTTTCTCTTCCTTTCTTCTCATCTCTTCAAATGACGACAATGAACAATCAACACCCAACTGATGACAAACAATACAATCTGCATTTTTTTTTCTTGAAGGCTTTGGAATAGAAATAAATGGGACCAATCTGATTATAAGAGCTGAATCGCTATGGACGCAAGGGACTGCACAGTTCATAACTGTTCAAACGGATACAGGTTTAACATTCAATTCCACAGGCACTGGTGTTATTGAAATACCTCTTAGCACTTGTCCAAGCCAGTTAACATACATGATTTATGTTTTCATTGAGTTACCATTCCAAGTAACCGTAGATGCTCCCTTTGAAATAAGACGTAAGTTGCATTAGAAAGATATCCGTGGGTTTATGAAAACGGCAACAGATGTTTAGACACAAAAGTATACTTTTGTTTCAATTGCTTACAAATCTTTTCTTTTTTTCAAAAGTTACACATCCAATTAATAAGTTTATCACTGGCTAGTAAATCAATATAACATTAGCAGAAGTATTTTCAAAAATACTAATTAGTAAATGAATTCTAGAATGAGAAGTTCACTTGGTAAAATTGGAATTAGCGACACTACTGAAGTGGGCTTAGTGATAATTTCTTTTGTTAAAAAACTTAGAAATCACATCAACAAGGCAAACTCATTAAATTATTACACGTGAAAAAAATTAAAACAAAAGTGGAAAGACTTCGTACATAAAGTGAGAATAAATATAATAATAGTGATCATTATATATAATAAAATTTTATTCATGAATAAAAAGACTAAACGAATTCAAAACAGCATAAGTAAGCAACCAATGTTCTTTTCATAACCTCATTGCAGAGCCGTAGAGTTATATATGTGATGTGAGTAAGATGACTGTCAGACCAAATAAGACTTTGGATGTCATGGCATTATTTCTGTCAGAGAACTTGAACAAAACAAGAACAATAAACTGAACACGATAACCATAACATCCTTTCATTTCGTTGGTTCTTTTTTGGCTGTATACAACTTTAATATTAATTTCATACAATTATTTCCTATGATGAATCATATTTATTGACCATAAAGGTGAAAGATATTAACATCATTTGATTAAATAGCCTAATGAAAAAAAGAATAAAAGTTGTTGTTAGCCTCATTAACGCAGATATAGAAATAATCACAAGAATATTCTAGTGATAGGAATGAATGCTGTGAATTAAACAGAAATGTGAAACTGACAAAACATTTACGTAAGGGTTAAATAATTTAGATGAATACAGTTCAGGAGTACAGATAAATACAAAGTTTCGTTTGTAGAATCACACTGTCATAACAAAATACAGACGAAAATACCAGCAGTTTTAATGATTTCTGTTATTTTCCCATATCTTACTACATTATGTTCAATGATGTTTTTTTTTTTAAATTTAATGAACTGAAGTGAAAAAGCTGTTCTCAGGACGATTTCATCAAACAATGGTTGGGCTATTAATCCACCAATTTGTCGAGTGACATATGATATAAGGTTAATGACTAACTCCCTGTTTTGCTTCAACTAATGTAAATTGCTTTGGAGTGCCTTGTGAATAAGTGGTACAGGCTCGTATGACTGGTGGGATATTTGAAAAATAACACTGGGAAATTTACCTTTCCTCATTTCTCAAAATGAAATCACTTATAAAAGCAATTTAAGATTAAGAGCACAGAATAACTCTTTCTTCGCAATATAGGACTTTTCAACAGTTTTGTAGCAGAGTGCAAAAAAACGGTTCATCCCAAGGACAAGCATCCAGTCATCTGGATATTATCATGAGTGAATATAAGACAAACAGTTTATTGACAGATAACTGTTCGGGATAAACGTGAATTTTTAAAATTAAATACATAGCAAAGAAACTATCATATAAGCGTTAAACATTTGACTTTATTCTTTCACAATCTATCAATAAACACTTACAGCTGAATACATTCCAAATGCACAAAATTTAAGTTTACAATTATTACCAAATTCAAATAATCGAATAATTCGTTTAAATTGGACAGTGGACAAAAATAAGGAGATTTTATGTCCGTATAAAGTGTTTGCCTTCTTCGAAGATAATGGAAAACGATGCGAATTTCCAACAGAGATGAACTATTTTGAATTTGATACACTCGATTTAAATAAAATGTATAAAATTGGAGTTGTCGTTAAATCTGTACAGAATAGCAGTTTACGTAATGAAGTCTACATGGATTATTCAACATGTAAGTTGAGAGAATACACTTATTTGTGAAATACATTTCCTAAAATTAAAAGGTTTACTTTAACAAATGGATTCAAGACGTGTATATATATGCATAGGAGATAAATATTAAGGTGAGGGTTTCTAACTCAAGATGAAAAGAATCGCAACTGTCTGATATTTTATAGACTCCAATATAACACAATGTCGCGTTTTCCATCAGATAAACAGTTACTAACAGTTGGCTTTAAAGTATGTTTATGTGCTCATTTTTAAGCACTAGTAACTGCCTGTCTTGGGTATGAATGGAATAAAACAGGAGAACTTTCTAACTGGACAAGCCAGATAACTAACGAACTAAATTACCTGTACAAATTAATGGCGATAAAAAGTGACAATAACACAAGAGCAGAATTGTCGCTCGTTTGAGATGGAGACTATCAGTAGTGTGCCTTAGTTGATCTGTCTAAGACAGGTAAGTGGCATAGTGCGACATCATGTGTGATGACCCAGTATAGGTAATTAGATGATTTGAAAACCTATATACAAATTTTATTGCGTTTTCACACGCTCTAATTAACAGAACTGTATAATATTGATTTATTGAGATGAGTAGTGTTATACTACTTATTTCAACCAGTAGTGCTTCATAGCCATATCAAAGTGGTCTAATCACCCGACAGCCGTTTCGCTCGTTTAGGACCGAGGTCATTAAGGATGGACCCAGTTTGGCTCAGCTCAGAGAGCCGAATCAGTTCAAACAACACAATATCTTGCTAGCTGCTTCTGCTAGCTGGCAGTTCCATAAGTGAAGCCCACAATTAGCAAATTAATTTTCAGTTTACACAATTTGAAGTGATTATTTCACCACATTTTCTCATGAAAACCGAAATTATTCAGATCACGGTACGTGAACTGCTTCATACCATAAGTAATCAAGAAAGAGAGGATTATTGAGTAAAACGATATATATATATATATATTTTCCGAAACTCCAATTTGGAATTCGTATGGCATTCATCAGAATTCTACTAGTGTATGTATTTGTACGAACATCTACAGACGATTATCGTTTAAATAATGTTGGTCAAAACATCAGTTAAATCAAATTCTTTGGTCTCCTACCTCTTCAGTATTGCATACTTATTAAGGAATGCATTTGTTTAGTTATAAATTTATTACATAGCTATTTTCATTACTTTAGGTTCTGAGTAAAACATAAGGCTTAATAGTACATCTCCATTTTCACCTGTTCTCTGTAATACTTTCCAGTTTGCTCCACAATCACCGTAAGCTCTAATCTTCTCCTCACAAGATCTTCTTTGTGTCACTGTCGATCACCTAACTCGTCGTTTCTCATTCAGGTTCTACTCAAGAGCCTGGGCGATATCACTGAACGGTCTCCTCAGTGTGCGTGCAGTCCGTCTGTGTTTTCTTCAAGATATTTGTTGAGCAATAGGTTGTTGATTGGTTCGTTCCCACAGTTTCTTTTTGTTAATTCTTCATGACCAACCATCTGATCTTCAGTGCAGAGCTAGCGAAGGTAGCAGTTGATAAAAATATGAAGTAGTCTGTCAGAAATACTTTTTTGACGCCCTCGCCAAGTATCTGAACTAAATAGATGGACTGACTTAAAGTTGATGCTGAAAATCCGAATGTTTTTCCTGATGCTGAGTGCAGAAGATTTCCAAACTGACTTCCGAGTGTTGGAGGTATGTCTCACCTTTCCGAGTATGGCTGGCTTTGACATTCTCATCCCTTCTGACTGGCTGCAGTTAAAACGATGCTGCCTAGATAAGTGAAGCAAGGAACTGATATCTTTCAAATTTCTTCCACTGACAGTGATCGGTGCTTGTTGTTGCTGTTAGTTGGTTGTCTTCATCGTCTCACTCTTCCCTATGTTCACCTGAAGTTCCGTCTTCGCTGCTTCTTCTGGTAGTTTGTTGACTTTCTCTTGTTAGTCTTCCAGTTTGCGTGACACTAGACACTGTGCGTCGGTGGCACAGTGGTTAGGACTCTCGCCGACCATGTACATGGTCCGGGGTTCGATCGCCTGCCGGCGCACACCCGATATCTATGGTCGGCCTGAAATTTAGGCTACCGATATCCACGCTGAAAATTCCATACTTGTACTGAAATACGGTGTGGCATCAAGCTGTAATCAAAATAAAAAATAAAATAAATAAATAATAAATCCTCTTCAAAATCGAGATCTTGAGTCTTACTGTCTCCTAGCTCCCCACATTCTGAAGTATAATCCAGTTGTTTAGGAGACAAATTAATAAGTGGTTAATAAACCTTTTTCAGAAAGACTTTGTTTCAATCTTTGAGTATTTTTTTGTTTCGATAATTCCCTTTCAGCTCATAGTTTGGTCTCAAATACTAAAAGACGGAGAAAAGTTACAAGCCTTTTCGTTACAGAAATAAGTGTGCATGAAATCTTAAGATACTTGAAAACAGATCTCCTAAGAACCTACTAAAATTGCTAATTTATAATAAAAGAATAATAGAAAGATTTTGACGTCCAACGGGCTATGGTACTCGATAGTGGAAGTTTCATCTCCTCAGTTGGCTGGCATCTTCAACACTAACCTCACTTCATAACATAGAGAAGATCAAACTATTCTCATCTTCAATTTAAGCAGTGTATCTTCCATATTATTTTCAAGTTGAGGGATAAAATCTAAGAGTTAAGATTCATTTCGTGATTGCAAAATAAATGAAGACAAATTTTATTCAAGTAAATATATTCTTTTCATTAAATTGTAGATACTGACAGAAGAATAAAATGTCCTACTCACTCAGGTAAAGTTTAAGGCTATCTCATGCTGAATTATTTGTGTTTTGCGTTTATTCAATTATATTGTAGTTTGTTTACATTTCTGATATATTATATTTTCTGGAGCTTGGTGAAAATTTCCATTTATAAGAGAGAAATGAATAAGACTGTCGGTTTTAATAACCTGTCATTCAAAAATTGGACTGAAATGTTTCTCTTCAAAGAATATTGCCTGACATCGCTTACAGTTTTGTAAAGTACATGTGTAAATAAAGATGTATGGTGTTAATGGTAGTAGGATTCATATAGGTGGGTTTGTGAATTAGGTTTTACTACAATCGTGAACTAGACTTACAATAAATTCATTATCAGTTTTCCAATCTATGATAGCTTAAACAACCTTCCTTCACCCTCAAAATTCAAATATTAACTTTATGCTTATATGAACAACTTGATTAACTCTTATTTTTTGAAAATTCTGTTTTCCCTAACCGTTTTCTTACTATAACAAAATCTCTAATATTCAAGTGTTGGTTTGTAGGGATTTGATTTATTGGTTACAGGATTTCATCATGAGCTGACATCGGTTAGAGAACCATTGGAAAACCTGGGAGTACTGGACAGCTGTTTCGTCCTAGTTTGGGAATCTTCAGAATTACGCACCTTGATGAAGTGTCCCAAACTAGGACGAAACAGCTGTCCGGTACTCCAAGGTTTTCCAATTGTTCTCTAACCGATGTCAACTCATGATGAAATTCTATAACCAAAAAATCTCTAATGTTCATTGCCATATGATGAATAGACATTGCCATTAATGTAGCCTAATGAAGAACAGTTTGATGTTTGAAGCAGATGGTGCTGATTTCGAGGTTTCAATGAAATGCTGCCACTAATTGGGATGCAGGCATATTCAGATAGTGAATTTCAAACAAGAAGTAAGCATCTGTCTTGCATTAAACTCCTGACCACCATATATAAAACAATACTGAGTAAAGCTTATCGAATCTAAGCCATCTTACTCGGTCTTTTCCTGATTCATCTAGAAACTGTAGAAAATGAATGACATTCATGTAAAGGAATGTGCAACTTATGCATATATATATATATATATGCACATAAATTATGCATCGACTTTCAGGCTTTCCTTTAAAGAAATGGATGTTCCGTGGTACTGAAGACATTTTCCGAGTTATATTTATCGGCAAAATAATTTCCAATTCTTCATTCACCCAAACAAATGATTTCTGTTCTTTTCAAAAAAAATCTCTTTTTAAAGATAATTCAGTATTGGGGATATTGGATGGTTTAAGAGTGAAGTCCATACCGAAAATTTCAGTTCATGCAATCAGCTGGAATAGTCCTTCTAGCAAATTAATTAAATGTCTTAGTCATTATGTAATTGAGCAGAGTGTAGAAAGAGATGGAGTTATACTAATGGAAACCAGCAATGTAACCTGGCATCTTAACAATATCATTCATTATTCATATGAAAATGCCAATTATTCCTATCGCGTACATGGGGTTTACCAAAACGGAATTTCTACAGCTATCAGCCAATGGGTATCGGTTCTAACACCGTCAGCTCGATCAAAAAGTAAATTTTATTATCATTGTTATCATTATGAACCGTGATTTTATTAAAAATGAGCCTGCTTAAATTATTTAGATACTGGAAAATGCACAACAAAATATCGATACATTTCTATAAGTCGTTGTCATTTCACCACATGCTTTGTAGACTGATTCTTTTTTCTTGAGGAATAAGCTAATCAAATACTCTTTTGCATTAGACTTTAAAATGTGCATAAAATGCTGCATTAAAATGATGTTTTCTAGGAATGAAAATTATTTTTATAGCTTTCCTGTGATGTTATTTCAATTATATTGGAATTAAAATGACACAGTTTATTACCAGAGTAGCAATTTATGCACTACTTGCTGATAAATACGAAACACTGGGCGTCGGTGGCACAGTGGTTAGGACTCTCGCCGACCATGTACATGGTCCGGGGTTCGATCCCCTACCGATGCACACCCGAAATCTATGGTCGGCCTGTAAAATTTAGGCTATCGATATCCATGTTGAAAATTCCACACTTGTACTGAAAAATACGGTGTGGCATCAAGCTGTAATCAAAAAAAGTAATGAAAATAAAAATATAAAAAAAAAACTATTAGTAGAATTGTATACCTACAAGAAGTTGGACTTGTGAATCATCATAAGATTAGCACAATGTCTTCTTTGTTAGAAGTCTGAGTAGTAATAATGATAACAGGATTGTTACCAGTGACATTATAAAATCGAATTGTTTTTCCGTTCCTTTGAGTTCCGAGCGCAACATAGAGCTTCATGCTTGAACATTCAAGTTTCAGAAGCAGTGGTTTTGTAAAATATTTTTTACGAGGTGAGGTTACTTACCTCACAGACAATCTTCCACCAGATAAGTAAGGCTTAAGAGTGCATCGTAGAGATGTAATTTATCACAGTGTAGTCTGTATTACTCAGTAATAGGTGAATAGGTTATTGATTTTAGGAACAAAACTGAACTGTATATATTCGAAGCAAACAGATTGGAAGAACTTGAATTCCGAATGACAGATATAAATGCTAACTAATTCTCATTATCAATAAGTCTTTTGAAATAAAATTTGGTCATGATGCGATAGCTGTCCAAATACAAAGACGAAAAGCAGTATTCAAAAAGATTACGACTCATATATAGCAGGAATTTATCCATTTCAATTTCAAAAGTTGATGTTAGTATGACGGAAGCCGACGGAAGATTGGCAATTATAAAATACATCTTAATGGCATGCTATTTCTAATCGGCAAAACTGCTGATTACTACAAAATAATAAAAGTAGATAGATACCTGCTTTATTCTATTCTTAAATAACTGAATCAATTCAATGCATGTGAGTATTATAGCAAGTTCATTGACAGAAAAGATTAAAAGGTGATGAATAAATCCAGCCATATGTATTATGAAGTTCCGTAAATTGATATGAACACGAATTCTGACTGAATCATGGTAAGATGACCTAACATAAACTCAGTGTGTTTAAAGCATTTCCCTGTAAAAGTCAGAGCTGTTTTCGAATAATAACTTGGATTTTAGCTGCATCCACCTAAAAGACATTTATCTTATAAGTTTTTAACTTGTTGACTATCGGTAGCAAAAGTGAAAGTAGAAATCTCGACTTTGAATATTGTTATCTGAAAAGAACACTTTAAACTTGATATCAATATATTAAAGTAGAAAAAAGTGTTATTTTCTTATTTTATGCATTCAGAATTTTTTTTAAAAATTTATGTATAAACCCTTATTTTGACATAAAAGTTGTAGGACTGTAATTCCATTATGGGTAAATTTTGTTTTGATAAAGTCTCACAGTGTTATACAGTAATGTTTACTGACGACGTTTCGAGCACAATTTATTGCTCATAATCATATCAAGTTAATCACACGACTTCCTAAATTCATTTATATAGTTCCGTTGTTTTTCACTTGATTTGATTGGTAGTAATATTTTCCATATTTCGGGTATGAGTGATGGATCATTCCTATTGCATGTGTTGGGTATAGATTCGATGAGCAAGGATTCAGTAATCAACCTCTCTCTCCACCTACCTAGATTACTTTTTAGAATTTTAACCCTCTCCCACCCTATTGTGTGGTTGTGTGTTAATGCATGCATTATTATTATTATTATTATTGTTCCCTTGGGTTCCTAGTGGAACATAGGGCTTAAACTGCACGTCTCCACTCGCTTCTGTCTTCTACTGTACTTATCATCTGCATCCATCTTAGTCCATACTGCTTCAACTCCTCTTCACACGATCTCCTCCATGTCACCCTTGGACGTCCCACTCGCCGCATCCTTTTCGGGTTCCACTCGAGCATTGGCCTGACGCGCGATGTCACCCAGCGGCCTCCTCAGCGAGTGTCCAATCCGTCTCCACTTTCTCCTGCATATTTGTTGACTGATTGGTTCTTGTTTTGTTTGTTCCCGTAGTTTCTTGTTGGTGATTCTTTCCGGTCATCTGATCTTGAGTACAGAACGAAGACAGCTGTTGATAAAGGTCTGCAACCTGTTGGAAATATTCTTTGTGACTCGCCAAGTTTCTGATCCGTACAAAAGAACTGACTTGACGTTTGTATTGAAAATCCGAATACGAATTTAGCTAAGGTAAGAATGGTTGACCCAGAGAAGATAAGTAATTTAGAAAAAAGCTCAGCAGTTGCAATGCATGCATTAACACACAACCACACAATAGGGTGGGAGAGGGTTAAAATTCTAAAAAGTAATCCAGGTAGGTGGAGAAAGAGGTTGATTACTGAATCCTTGCTCATCGAATCTATACCCAACACATGTAATAGGAATGATCCATCACTCATACCCGAAATATGGAAAATATTACTACCAATCAAATCAAGTGAAAAACAACGGAACTATATAAATGAATTTAGGAAGTCGTGTGATTAACTTGATATGATTATGAGCAATAAATTGTGCTCGAAACGTCGTCAGTAAACATTACTGTATAACACTGTGAGACTTTATCAAAACAAAATTTACCCATAACGGAATTACACTCTACCACAGTGCACAATTTTTATTCTTATATCAATGGTAGGACTGTATTTGAATTTCGTTCAATTTATATTTATTTCACTAATTTAGTATGCCCATGTGAATTTCAAAATGACGCAGATAGAAAATGGGAAATAACAAGTTAGTTTGACTGATTTTACTTGAATGTAGTTCACAGTTACTTTGAATATCAGAATAACGAAATAACAATATTCTAGCCTCTTAACTCCTTTTTTTATGTCATGAGATTTAGTATAGAGGCGAAAGCCTAAGATAAATAAACCTTAAAACAACAAGTAGACATGGTGTTATTTGTTTTCCCTGTAAGCAGCCGACAAGAAGGCAACGAAATAAAAGATGATAACATTTTATTCTGCTAAAACTGTAGTTCTTGCTTTGTTCAAATTCATTAAGGGGAATAAATGTATGAAATTCAACAAATAAGTGACTTGGTGCAACAAATTATTTTTCTGCTTTGTTTTGTGTCCCATTTAAGATTTATTAATCGTTTAATTGGTCTGAATTATCTTACGACTATGAACTAGGCAGCATTACGTGTCACTCTGAAAGGCAAGCTGAGGAAGACTGACCAACTTATGGCATCATTTGAATTCTAACCGGTACCATGAAAATACAAGTGATATAAATAAGTAGACAATCATAAAATAATGATATATGGCTGAAATAGCTAATTGTCAAAGTTTCTGACTGCACATCTAGTCAAAGTTGATTTGTACATCCCAGAAGGCATTAATTCCATTAAAATTGAAAATACGTCTTAACAATGTGTCGCAATAAATATAAAGACCAAGTTTCAGCATTCACTTCCAGTTTTCAGTAATCGTCCAACTTCATATTGTGATAACCACTGACAAGAGAGGTCAGGGTGTTATATATTTCGTGACGTTTATCGGTGGGTCCAAGAAGACCGTTTCATTCAATTTGAGACTCGTCAGCGGGGTGTACCTGCACCCCTATGCGTGATGATGTTTTTGCAGAGATCCAAACCCAACTCATGGTTCGAGGCATTAAAGCCACAGGTCAAGGGTGTTTGATGGGTTTATCATAAACAGTATGGAGATTTTTGCTTGAGTATGCATTTAATCGAGTATCACTATTTTTGCAGACATTGAATGACAAAAGAGAATATTGATTTCAAAGGATATCCTTCAAGCATTATGAGTTTAAAAATCTGTAATAGCTTACTGTCACCTTACAGTTTCTCTTACATTAATGAATTCATGGGATTTATCGACTTAGTAAACACCTCCTCTTTAACCTCCGGATATCTTTACTTTAAATCACTATTGTACTTATACGTCTTAGCCAGAATGTGCCTCATGTAAATGCTAATTCATTTTTTGTATGTGAGGACTTAATTTATGCCAGGGCAGAGTTTTGTCTAATTAGAAAATTGGAGTAAGATTAAGAACGGAAAATTTGTATTCTTCAGGAGGACACAATTATAAATCACAAAGATTCAGTCTGATGATTATGAGGTATTGCGCTTATATCCTTTAAATTCACTAACTTCATTGATAGGTGTAATACTTCTCACACAATTTTTCTTGTCTCCATCTCTAGTATCCCTGGTTCATAAAAGTGTGAATCCTACCTTACATAAGCCAAAGCAGTACATTCTTAGAAGTTTGACAGAAGCGGATATGAAAAACAAGACATTTCAATTATTCGTCCGTAATCGATCTGTTGTTATGCATGAAGTGTAGGTCAGTCAGTGAGTACTCATTTTCGTTTACATTTTCTCCATCCTTTTGTAAATTTTCGGTGAAACATGATTATCACCAACACTTCCTCTTAAATTTATGAATTAGACTCTTAAAATACCTGTTTATTACTAACTTACTGAAGATCAGATGACCGGAAAGAATCACCAACAAGAAACTACGGGAACAAACAAAACAAGAACCAATCGGTCAACAAATATGCAGGAGAAAGTGGAGACGGATTGGACACTCGCTGAGGAGGCCGCTGGGTGACATCGCGCGTCAGGCCAATGCTCGAGTGGAACCCGAAAAGGATGCGGCGAGTGGGACGTCCAAGGGTGACATGGAGGAGATCGTGTGAAGAGGAGTTGAAGCAGTATGGACTAAGATGGATGCAGATGATAAGTACAGTAGAAGACAGAAGCGAGTGGAGACGTGCAGTTTAAGCCCTATGTTCCACTAGGAACCCAAGGGAACAATTATAATAATATACTAACTTAAAATGAATTTAGCTAAACATCTTGATAGAATACGCATAATAATACGTAATTTTTACTGAATAAACACCACTTCAAGCATATTCTGAAATAAATGCGTTCCACGAATACCTTCAAAATCAAAATAAGGTGGATAGAGTCAAGTATCAATATAAAAAGTAATGCGGTAAATTATGATAAAAATCTTTTTTCGATCAATATTTATATCCTGATGCTGGATAACTGTTTACCTAAAATCATCGCTATTTCTGAATTTGGATTCGTAAGGATTTCATTTATTTCGTTGTAGATTATGCCATGAATTGACACCAGGTAGACAGTCGTCAGCAAAAAGGAGCTCTGGATAGCCGTTTTGTTAAGAATCTTGCTTATTTCTAAGTGGCTTAAAGATGGGCTTCTTGTATGAAGTAGTGACTGGCGGGGTTTGTCTTGCCATGTGTGCAGCAGACACTCATTAATAACACTAGTTGGAGCTATATAGTGTTTGATAGAGTTTAGAGCTTATGGCTGATTGGAATTCAATTTCAAAGTGCTCACGTAGTAACCTGATTGTCCATGACCCCACAATGTGTGTTTCCAGAAAGGATGAATAGATAATCCATAGAAAATTCTGAAAGCATACGTCACATTAAAGTTATCGTTGAAGACGTTGGGATAGATAATGAAAGGTTTGCAGTTGAGTCAATCATTCAGTTAGCTGACACACACACGCCCAAAGCAAAACAAGTCATTGTTATTTTCCACGTACATGTTCCTCATTGTATTGTAGCAGTGCATGATACTTGGGTCTTGCTGATACGCATGACTAGTACCTGAATATTAGGTAGAGATTAATTTTATTGAATGCTGAAGAATAAATTATTTTAAAATAGCGTTATATCACTGTATAACCTGCTTCACTTTTCTGCTTATCATATAAATTGTAATGAAGTTAATACGTAATTTTAAGAGACTAGTTTGTGGTATACTGCTGCCATAATTCAATACCCTCTCCAAATACCTCTTCTCACAACCGACTGGGGGAATTCTTCCGGTCACAAATCCTCTATATTGCCAATTGACAGATGTCTGATTTCAAGGATCACCGGTTTCTTACTTGTTGACTGAATGGTTAGCGAGTTCACCTCGTTACCTCAACTTCCGAGGTCTGATCCATAGTGCAGTCGTGAATGCACACAGTTGACGATCCAATAGTAAACTTAAAAAATTAAACACATGGGAACACAACAAATAGACGAGGTAGGAATAACTGACTAACGCGTGAAGAAACAAAAATTAAAATGTTAAACAGAATCCCATTGAGTAACAAAAGTTTCAGATTTTCAGTGGTATTTTTTTCGCATTTCTATTAGTGGTCACTTAAATATTGAGCAAAATATTGATTTTAAGTGAATAATCATTTAAATTAATAATCCCCATTGAGACACGGAAGAGTCAGTGATCTACTCCAGTCTACCAGAAGACAACCACATGCACACCAAGGGTGTGGCTACCATGATGTCACAGCCGGTAACGAAGGCCCTGATGCAATGGGAGGTGATCTCGCCCAGGATAATGATCGCCAGACTCAACTCAAAAGGAAGGAAAGTGACAGTTATATAATGCTATGCACCCACAAACAACGCAGACCTCGAAAAAAAGAAGAGTTCTATAGACAACAATGGACAATATTACAGTCTGTGGCATTAAAATTCTAGTGGGAGAAATGAACGCCAAACTGGGACAGAGGAAGAGAACTCATCATGCGTAGAGAAGCTCTCGGAGAAATGAATGAAAATGGAGAACTCTTCGCCGACTTCTGCGCTTTCAATGAACTAGTGATTGGTGACAGCGTATACAAACACAAGGATATCGACAAGGCTACATGGGTGTCACCAGATGAGCGAACCAAAAACCAAATTGACTTAATCTCAATCGCAGCGTGCTGGACACAAAAGTAAGAAGAGGAGCAGACGTTGGCTCAGACCACTATCTCGTACAAGGGACAATCCAATTCAAATTAAAAGCTTTCAGAGAAACAGCAGCTGCAGATAGACCACAAGCCAAGTCCAACACTCAAAAACTGAAGGACCAGGACACAAAGGACATCTTCACTGCAAGCATTAAGGACAAAGCCGAGACACAAATCAACACTGGTGAAGAGGTCAGCGTCGAAAAGCACTGGGACAACTTGAAAACAGTGTGGAGTCAAACCTGCATGGAAGTTCTGGGCAGAAAGAAGAGACAGGACAAACAGTGGCTCACTACGCACACTTGGAGACTGATAGAGGAGAGAGAGGGATGGTGAAACAAAAGATTATCCAGTGCACTGACGAGCAACAAAAACAGGATTTGAATGCAAGCTACAAGACACTGAACAAAAGAGTAAAGCAGAGTGCCAGAGAAGACTAAAGAAAGTATTATGAAACCATGGCAAGGGAAGCAGAACAAGCTGCAGGCAAAGGAGACCTAGCAACACTCTACCAAATAACTGGGTACCTATTGGGCAAAAATTTGACACAAATTAAGCCAGTGAAGGATGAAAATGGAAAGTCAATCACCAAAAAAGTGGAGCAAAGGAAACACTGGGCTGAACACTTCAAAAGACTCCTAAATCGACCACCACCTACAACCCAACCAACAATACCAACATCGGAGACAGAGCTACCAGTGAACACCAACCCCCCCGACGAAATCAGAAGTCCTAAAGGCAATCAAGATGCTAAAAGCTGGAAAAGCAGCAGGACCAGATGGAATCCCAGCAGAAGCATTGAAAATGGACCCTGAGACAACAGCGAACTTGATGACACCACTACTGGAGAAGGTGTGGAAAGAAGGCAAAGTACCCGAGGATTGGAAGAAAGGATACTTATTCAAACTGCCAAAGAAAGGAGACTTAAGTCAATGCAAGAACTGGCGCGGAATTATGCTCCTGTCCATCCCAAGCAAAATACTAAGCCGCGTCATCCTGGAGAGAATCAAACATATCCTGGATGAAAAACTTCGACCGGAACAGGCTGGATTCAGGAGAAAGAAGTCATGCATTGATCAGATCGCCACATTACGGATCATCATTGAACAAAGCCTGGAATGGCAGTCAGCTCTCTGCTTCAACTTCATCGACTTTGAAAAGGCCTTCGATGGTGCAGTGTCAATCCAGAGGTGATTTGGAAACCATTTCTCTACTACAGGGTGCTGCCATCCAACAGTTGTACGACAATGCTGCATGCCAAGTAATCCACAACGGGAAACTGACGGAATGCTTCGAGGTGAAGACAGGAGTAGGACAAGCTGGTTGAATGCCTAAAATCTTCGATGGTTTTCAGGATTGCGGTAGACTGGATGATGCGATAGACAGTGGCGGGCAGAGAGGAAACAGGCATAAAATGGGCTAATACAAAAAACTTGGAGGATCTGGACTTCGCCGATGATATACATTTGATTTCCCACAAACTGGAAGATATGAAAGCCAAAAGCAACAAGTTGGCAGAAGAAGCATCAAAGACTTCAGGTGAACATAGAGAAAACAGAGGTGATGTAGATTCCTGGTCAACAGCAACAGACAACAGTTAGCATAAATTGGAGAAATTTGAAAGAAGCAACCTTCTTTACCTATCTACCTGAGAAGCATCGTTTCAACTACAGACGGACGGAACTGACGAGGATATCAAAGCGAGGATCGGGAAAGCAAAGCGAACTTTCATTACCCTCAAGTCTGTGTGAAGGTCAACAGTGTATACATATATATATATATATATATTTAGTGTGCAGCTATGAAAATGAAATCGCCGAAAAGAGAATTTTCTTCACTGAATAATTATTTGTGTTTTTCTAGTTTTCATTTTTCGAATCACTTTTTAGGTGGTCATTACAATCATCAGTACAAACAATGAACCTCTGAGATGTGAAATAAAAGAATGTCATGACAACACAGAACTTTAATTTATTACAATTACTTTCATGACGTTTAATAATTTTATACATAGATTTGCTCGTTTTTCTTGTTAAATTAATTTGATAAATTTAAATCGAAGGATTGTATTACTACAGTAACAGTTTTCCGGACATTACGATAAATTATTTTGTAATCCTGTCGAAAATCTTCACAGTACAAAGGATGAAATAAATTCACATCCGAATGCAAATTGCGCCATGAACTGATGTCGGTTATAGTGTCGTTGTAATCCACGAAACAGCAGACAAATTTAAATACAGTGAAGATTTATAGTTCAAATAGATCATTTTGATGTAGTTGTATTCCCTGAAAGCTTCATAAGTAAACCATCCAGCTCAATGAGCACAACTTTACCACTAGACAAATTCTCTGTCCTAGTTCGGCGATTATTGATACTTAGTTCAAAACGTCAGTACACTGCAAGTTATCCATAATATTCGCCAGTAGTGGGGCAAAGTTAAACTTTCGACACCAATAACAACCAATCGGAAAACGACCTTGAACTGACCAATCACATTAAAGAGCCGTTTATGATAAGTGGAAGCGTATATTTGTATAAAAATGCGTAGAAAAAAAGTAATAAACCGTTACAGTGGGTATCTTTCTCGAACATGAGACAAAAACATCTCCCAATTCAACATGGGACTTTCAAGAGAAAAATCGCACCACTTTCTGTACATGTATTCGTCCAAATGACTGAAAATGATATCTTTTTGTGATCCATTTACAGCCCGGATCCTGTTTTTCAATCTCCCCCAAAAACCTTCAATTGAATTGGTATGAGTCCGAGTAACAGGATCGACGAAATCATTGGAGTGGTTCACTCTATGGGGAATGTAACCCAGAGATGACAAGGAATCGTAGCCTTTTCACTCGTCGGTATGCACAATTGATCCCCTTTTCACAAGTCGAGTTATAATAGGGATCAAAGTGCTCGCCTTCCTGTCTGCTATCCTTTCAACAAACCCTCTTCGAAGGGGCGTGTCATATAAACCGATAACCCAAATGTTGTTTACTCTCTGACGACCCCGATTGTATTTCTTTTTTATCAACACTGTTTCGTCTACATGGACTACTGCGTCCTCCCCGCCTAACAGTGAAGTAATTCTGTCCATTTTCCATGATGCGATGTCTCTACAATGCTGATACCGCTGGACTGTTGAGACAAGGCTATTCTCCGTCTCCGCAGCTGCCGCTCTCACTGGCTGCTTCAGTGCCCAATAAATTGCAGATATACCAAATTTGGGTTAGCGAGAGATGTGATCTAGCAAAAAAAGTCCCTACGAAATATTAAAATTAGCAGCTTACCCTCTCTAATACTAACTCTTTTCCAACATATTCCACAACGATGGACAAATCCATCAGTTGAACTCGAATAGCTTTTCAGAGTCATAACACCACCAAAGGAACACTTTCTCTCCTTTCTTAGCAAGCCTAAGTCTAGGCAATACTGAACTACACTATCCTCCTCAAACTGGAAAATCGATATAGGCAGATTCTGATTGGCTGTTGGCTAGCTGGCTTCCTATTGGTCTAAGATATATGTTAAAATGGCAATCTTCTTATTTTGACACGGAAATTTACAGTCAGTTTAATTTAAGGCTTACCTTACCATAATATAACGGCGTGTTAATCATTTTGGTGTGAGTGTAGTGTGATAGTCACACGCTATTTGGATGCATTTGTGGTATTTAAAGTACAGTGAGATGTATGAGAATGTCTAGCAAGTGAGTATAAATTAACAATAATTTTGTTGCATTTATTTTAAGCCCAAAATAGGATGTATGCATTTTTGCTTACTAGGCGAATATAATTCAACTACAATTCCTAAACATATAATGTGTCTTTAATTAGGACATATAGATATATGTATGTATTAACTGATCCACTATTTTAAGTTGTCAGTTTAGTGACCTGTGGGATTTGTGCATATGAGGTCAGCATAAATCAATTAAATTTACTAGGTCACAAAAGTGGTTTATGAGCAGTGAAATATATACTATTATTCATTTACTTGAAATTATAATGTTGTGTTCGTTAGTCATTGTTAAAACCATTACATGACGTTACAAGATACTCCTGCAGCCTCTACTTCACGAAATGTGTCATCTATATTGTCTGATGTGATGGCTATATTCCAAACAATAATGCTTAGTTGTGTATTTAATACGTGGGTGCAACTTAAGCAAGCTTTTGATACATTTATGAAGGTAACAACCAAATTGTTCATTATTTCTTTGAAAGGAATCCAACACATCCTAACGGCTTGATTCAGGTAAAAAAAGACCCATCTGGCCCTATGGAATATAAGTTTGTGAGGTATGAATGCACTTTTGGAGGTATAGTATAGTAAGCTTGGGATGCTTGAAAGACCAACCTTGCAACAATTCTCAGCAAATTCTAACCAACACGTCAATAATGCCTTTTTACGGTAAATGAATATTTTATCTACTTGAAGTGAACCCAGTATGTACTGAAATAACCCTGGTCGTTCTAAAACGCTACTATATTTGGGTCTCGCCTACTCAGGAACATTCTGCCTCCCCCCCCCTGTACTATAATTATAGGAAATTTTCCCTGGCAGTATACTTACTTTCGAGTACCAAATACAGCCGACTGTTTCTGGATGCTGTTCGGACAGATTGAAGTAATTTCTTATTGCAATATGAGAACTGTTTCGGAGATGAACATATTGTTTACAATATTAATTTTCTGAAACATACAGTGGATGACGTCGAGCTGCATGGGCTATTAGAAGGATTCAGTGCATTTCCCTGTGAATCCTATATGCGCATGATCAGACAGTTCGTGCACTGTGGATATGTTGTGGCTGAGCAGGCAGCTCAGCGTTATGTTGAGCACGTGCACTTAATGAAAAGTACAGGTGTCAAGTATGTACCTAAAGAAGCTAGTACTAAAGGCGTTAAGTTTAGCAAAGGAAAGTTAACTTATCTGAACGTCATATTTACTTCTTATTCTCCGGACAATGTAATCTTAGCCTCAGGTAAACCGGGGGAATATAGTTGAAATGGAAAGTGAAGATAGGATACGCTTTCGACCCTACTGTGATTTTAGTGATGATTTTAATGCCCCATTTAAATCAAGGAATTTAGGGATATTCAGATGTTCGAAATTCAGTCACGAGATGTAAGGTTCATTAATGAAGTACTTATTTCTGTAGCGACCAACTGATGACATCGAGAGAGGTTGGTGACATAATGGATTAGTCCACGAAATCGTTCATTCATAATTTGAAAGATCGTGTCCAAAGGCGTAACCTGAAGAAAGGAATTCAGGTAATACTGTTAAACGCCCGCTTCGTTTTATAGGTTAACGTTAAGACAACATCTAGTAATCACATTGTTTTTATTTCTAGGCAAATGGAAAAGATAGCAGGGGATATAACAGTGGCAGTTATGTAAGAAAACTTTTCTAAATGCAAATGCTGAGAATGTGATGAGCACAATGTTTCATCAACTGATATTTTATTTTGCTTATTTACAGGGTGCTACCAGTGGACCTAACTTGACGGATTAGCAGTGACACTGTACTACAGTTTCCAAATATAATTTCCAAATTTAAGCTCAAAAAATTGCCACTATGTGCTAAATTAAGTCTTTTTCTTCTGAAATTAAGCTAGTCCGTACTGAAAATGAGCTCAAAGGGTTTAAATAAAGCTGATAAGCAAAACCAGTAGGTTCTCATCTACTCCTGAAAATGTCTAGAAAAAGAACATGGTGTTGAATTAGTGTCAGTCATGCTGAAAACCAAAACTGAGCTCTGGACTGTGACATTAAAGAGTCTATTTAAGAAAAGATCCAGAATTTACTGACTGTAGAACATTAGTGAGATTTAATTCAGCATAATGGTAAGCTTGGGAGGAGCAGAACCTGGACTAGAAGGGCTGCAATAAGGCTGATAAGCTACTTCTGATAATGCGTAGAATAAGAGCAAGGTGCAGTCATGATGATAAACCAGCGCACAGTTCTACCTTAAGCAAATAATCCGTAACTGTTCTGCCACTGTTTGATCCAACAATGGCAGAACAGTTAAGGCGTTTAATTACTGAGAAAAGTTACTATATTAGCATAGTATACGTGAATTGGCTCAATGATTGCAGATTTACCATAATCCTTAACTATCAACATAAAAACTGGGAACTGCAAGCTAAAAATAAACGCCATAGTAGCATCCAGTGACAAAAAACTGACTTACATACTCCAAAACAAGCAAAACGTTCGAAAAACCCTTTAAAATTCAATAGAAAACGAATTCACGAAAACATATAACCAGTAGACGCAGGAACCCATCATGACCTTGAAACTGACTAGTGTCTTTCGTAAACGTAAACTTTTAAGGGCACGCATTTAAATGAATCAAGCGCTATACAACATTGAACTACGTTCGTGGATCTGATTGAATAATTCAACGTCATCGCTGATTGGCAGTAATTGTTGGCTAAAGTTTAACTTGGCCGTTAAATCTATGTTGATGGAACTGATTCTCAAGCAGATTTCGTCATAAACCTACTTCATTTAGGGAACTACTGAACAGAAGATGTAATCCAGGGTGATGATATGCGTGAGAACGTGTTAAATCTTCCGCGCTTAAGGGCTTCCTCAGCTTTGATTGGCTAGAACAGTGGCGGCCAATTTGATATTTAATTTGTCCTAGGTAGGTAATATCGTGTGCAGGTTTGCGTGGTTGCGGCATGCGTTGTTTGCAAGCATGTTTGATGAATATAAATGTAAAATATTGGTATTCTAACGTTTTCTTTTACTTATTTTGTGCATGTACCAGGCTTGGTTTATCATACACTCGGTTTGTTGGCCTATCGGTTGCTGGCAATGTCAAAGAATCCGTGAGTTCTAGGGCTTTTCTCGATTTTAGGTTATACATCTAGCATTTTATTGATGGATATTGCGAGACAGATGGATGCTAATTGACAACGCCTTTTTAGTTTATTGAAGGTAGGCAATGCGAGTGAAAGTACTGTTGACGTCAGTGGAAATTTCGGTGAAATTATGCTGGGAAGGCGTTTCTTTAGCTGGGAGGAATTTGAGAATACCTTAGGAGAATTTTAAAAAGTGGAGAAGTCATTTAACGCTAACAGTGTAGTTGTCCTGCACTCACTATGTGCATATTCAAAGCAAAACAACAGGGGACGACAGATATAAGTACGCTTACGTTTCTTTTAAATGCACTTTTGGCGTGAACCGTGGACAAGGTGGCCTGAAATTGCGGAACAAGTCGTAAGAGGAAGTTTGTTATGATATTATGTATGTTTAAGGTCTAAATGTTGCAAGTGTCTGTCTGCATTTCGCGTAATTTTGCGTTATAGTGAATACGTGATAACATCCCACAAAATGGTCCACAACCATCCATGCACCAGGGTGTATATGCAGAATGATTCATGGTGTAGACGACTAACAGCGGAAGAGAAAGAAAATGTAGAACCACTTCTTCACCAATCACACTCATCAGATGAAATAATTATGCATGTTAAGGAAACATTCCACAAGGACATAACTCTTAATGACTTTAGAAATCTGAAAGCTTTAGTTAATAAAGGAAACGTTGATGTAAATGTAAATTACTTCAGGTATGTCGAGCCGTTATGACATTTTTGAATTCCTTAAGTCCCGTGGGAAGTTTTTGGAGTATTATTCAGATGAACCGATAAGGAATTCACTAATGAGAGTCTGTTTTTCTGCTTATCAGCAAATAGATTTGTATAAACAGTTTCCGGAGGTTGTTGGCATCGATTCTACATATAACACAAATAAAGGGAAGTAAGTTTATCAATTAATTAATCAACATGCAGGTATTCTTTGTTTCAATTAGTTGTGACGGATAATTTTGGTCGTGGGAGACCGGTTCTGTTTGCTTGGACGCGAAAGGAATTCAAACGTGATGTTGTTTGGATTTTGGACTCGTTTCGTAGAATAACGGAAGACACCTCTAAAACAGGAATATTCATTATGGATTGTGCGCAAGCTGAAATAGGAGCAGTGAAGTTAACACACAGAGAAGCGCACATTGTTCTTTGTTCTTTTCATGTTTGTCGTGCATTTTGTCGTAAAGTAAATTATTTAAAAGCATAATTAAGATTTCAATTTTAGATGCGGGATCCCATTGTGAAGAACTACTTATGTCGCTTAGTTCAGTGTAAAAGGAGATCAGAGTAATGCCTTTAATATTTTCATTTTCCAGATTTAACTTCTATTTCAGAGTTATAGGCAGATTGGATGTTGGTGTTAGTCAGTATTTACAACGTCGTTGGATGAGTCGACGACACTTGTGGGCAGCAGCTTTCAGGGAACATGTGCTGACTTTGGGTAATGATACCAACAATCGAGCAGAAAGTTCTCACAAGCAGATGAAGCGGTACTTGCTTAGATCAGATAGTCTGCATAAAAGCATGCTGAAGGTTTACAAATTGTTCCAACTAAGTAATTCTAGATTAGAGCAGGAGGCCATGATTGCTCAGTCGCGTTCGTTCAAGTATTCATGTTCCAAACGTATAATACCAATTTTTCGCCAGCTGACGCCGTACACTGTGAAGAAAGTGATCGCTGATTATGCAAAGCGACGATGGACTTCTTTACAGTTTGAAGCTTTTGATTATATCTTCTTGCAGGACAATGGGAGACAAGTGAGGGTGGATCTGCGTGCATGCACATGCACTTGTATGACGTTCCAGACTTGTCGGTATCCCTGTCGACACTTGCTGTTGGTGCATTTCAGAAAGGCGTGTTTCACAGGTAAAATACCCTTTTTTGAAACTTGTATGTTCATTTACACGTAAGTTATACTAGGTTACCACCTGAAGTATTCCCTATTTTATGTCTCCATAGTTAATACATATTAACCTACTCCTAACTGACTGAAAATCGTAGATACTAAAATGTATATATAGTTCATAGGGGTTTGTGTTAACTGAAAACAGGACGTAAGCGCTGCCACTATTTATCCTTTAATATTGTGTGCATAATTCTATTTCCGTTTACTGTTCCACCTTTTTTAGTTAATCATGTGCTGCAGAAGTGTAAACGATGGACATGGTCTCGCAACTCGTACGCATCTCGAAGCACGTCAGTGATTGTGCCGCGAATTCAATGTAACTTATACGTAACCAACAGGAGGCTTATGAATGCGGGCCTGACGAGAATTTGTGACAAACATGGAGAGATGTTCGCCGCAGATTACGCGGAAGAAGTAGTCGCTCAAATGAACAATGTTCTTGATGTGTAAATTAACTACTTTCGTATTACAATAAAAATAAACTTTTCGTATTAACATTGTTGTCATTCTGTTCGTGCGTTCGCGTTGGGAGTACGGCATGCTAGACCGGTGCTCCCTAGGATATGAATTCGTTACCATACGTGAGTGCCATTCTGTAGGAACACTATCCATCGATATAAGTGGTGAATTATAAGTACTTCAGTCAAGTCTAAAAAGTTATGCGATTAGGTCTCCTAGTCATAGATAAATCTGTAGGGACTAATGACAAAAATACCTAACTTCAGTGTTTGAAAAATAAGAATAGAACTTAGGGCCCTGCAGTTTAGTTCGATTTTGTATGAAGTTAAGTGTAATCAAAAGTAGTGTATTACTATCATTTCACTTAAAGCAAGATGTCAATCCATATGACCACGGGTGGTAACATACAGTGTTAACTGAAGCCTACACGAGACGAATAATTTAATAGGTTGGGCTGTAGCAATGTTAGTACGATTTCGCCTACGTTGAATTATGCCTACAATTACTTTCTCAGGTCTCATTGGTAGGTCAGGCCTCCATCTCGTCATGATGACAAATTTAGTTTCACTGAGATAGAATAAGAAAAGTATGGTAAGCAGGATGTTAAATATATTTCATGAAAAATAATAAGCGAATGTCCTTACACAATTGTTTTTCGTAATTACATCTGGGATGCGTAATTGCTGTGACCAGGTTGACTGACTTCACCGAACATCTGCAAGTAAGTGAATAAAGTGTAGTTTTTAAATCGTTGAAGTTAAAAATAAGTAATGTAAAAGTGAAACGCTTTATATTCTCCTACCTTTGCTGAAAAAGGTTCATTCTCCTTTCTCATTCTTTGGTCATGACAGCATTCTTCTGCGGCTTTCACTGTGACACACATTGTTCCTCTTCTAAAGTATAGCACCAAGCAAATAATGGCTTAATATGTTGCATAAATGGGTGTTTACAAGGAATGCATTACATCTCTACAGGCACAATAAGTTAGGTTATAAATCACAATCGTGAAGTATCGTAAATTAAAACTTTTTCAAAAGTTTAGATTGTTCAATTATTGTACAAGCAATTGCAACGGATTATCATAAAAGTTAAACTGCGGACCCTTCACAATGAACATTGCATATATTTGGGTAAGTGCTATTCCCTCACACAATTAAAAGGCACTCCAGGAGGAGAACAGCATCCTGAAAAACTGCTGTAGTATTTTCTAGCTGTTCGGAATTTTTCCTTTGATACAGTTTCTTATCAACAGTTTGCGGTGTTCATAGTGACTTTAGAGGAAATTTTATTCTATCTTCACTTTCACCAACTGTCCCTTCAAGTACAATGGCATGCAGTAACTACATACACTCAAGCATTGTAACCTGAACATCACAAAATCCCTACAGATAACTTGTTTAATAATAAATGCTTTAGAAACATGAGCCATAAGTGCACCTTCCATGTCATTCATAGTCACAAGTTTTTCATTAAGGATCTCAGAATATCTTAGTGATCTGAACACGAAAAATTATTAAGACTGATGTAGCTGCTAGCTACTATTCTACAGAAAGCTGATTCTAATTTGAAGCAGTCTGACATTTTATAAGGACTATCTATGTTGTTCTTTTTGCACAAATGCACAATGATATCAAGATTATCTGATGCAATGTAATGCACTCAGCAATTACGGTCTCCCAAAATTCTATGTGACAATGTAAATTAAACTAGTATCACATCTTCAACTGAGCGATTTTAACTAGGAACTTCATAGAAATGGATAAAATCACCAGGAAATTCAGCAGATTGTCTCATTCATCGCATACTCTCTTCGATGTGTTACGGAATATTTCAATCATCACGGATGATGATAAAAAGTGTTTGGCATCCTCAAAACGTATATTTAACTTGTGTCTGTGGGCTAGTTCTCCTTCAAATGTCTCGTTATCATAGAATAACTGCTATGAAAACAACCATTGCATATACTTAATTTTCAACCTTAATATCCTCAAAAAACTAGCAAATAATATACCATTACGGCTCTAAAACGCGAAGAATAGTCTTTCTATGCTAAATTTCTTATATACGATGAGTTCTTGAAGTAATACATCCTCCGGGATATCATGACAGGTTCATCCATTAATACGAACACAATACTGGAAAATGTTGCTTTTTCGGCTATAGAAGCCTGAAACCAGTTATACATTATATACTTTCACAAAAATAAACGCCTATAACGCCTCTATAGGCGTGAACACGATAACCCATACATTGCGCGATAATATATCACGATAACGTTTATTATCACCCGTAAGTGATTTCATTTCCCGCTGCTGATTCGTAACACATTCACTTTATAAACTAGACTTTATTAAACTAGTGCGGAGATATTAGTTCAACAAATGTTTAGTGGTGATTAGAATGGAAAAAATAGTGGTTTAATTATGGGTAAAATGAGGAAAGACTGGTCAAGTGAAGGAGAAAATGTTGTCTCGAAAGGCCTTTAGTAAGAGTTAAAATGGTGAAATACTGCTTAAATAATAGTTAAAATGGGGAGGTGGTAGTTAAATAATGGGAAATATTGGCTAAATATCAGTCAAACGACGGTCAAGATGATAGAAATTGTGTCATTCAACCAAAATTCGCTTATTTGGTTCGCCATTTCCATGCCTATTATTCGCCCATTTACCCATTATTCTACCGTTTTTCGGCTTGGGACCTTTCACTCAAGGTGGAATCAAGATGGCACAGGCCCCCGCAAATGCTGAAAGGCAGACAAAATTCTTCAGCATGCTGACGCATAAAGAACTTGTTGTCATAAAAGACGTTATTGAAACGGCCACCAGCAGAAGTCAAAGGAGTCCTTGAAATAATGTGGTTTGATTCCAATTATAATACTATACGACATCCATGTTTTCACTTTTTATGCATTTATGGTACTAGTTTATTTATAGTCTTTGGGGAAGTAAGGGTATTTAAGCGCGTTTAGGTACTGTAGTAGACTAATAGTTGATTCGTTCTAGGAATAAATAGTTTATTTATATAGTCGGTAGAGTGAAATAGTGTGTACAGAGAGCGTTTGAAACTTATAACCATATTGCAGTTCCTGACTTCTAGGGGCAGATTGTTCCATATATTATAATACATTACTGTGGAGAAGTTTTCGCGGAGTGTTGACTTAAAGGCTTTTATTGTCACTGTGCAATTTTGGTTACGCAGATCGTAAGAGCCTTCTTGTGCGAGTTGTATGTCCTTACTGTCTGAGAATGATATTTTGTGTAGGACCTTATAGAAGAATACTAGGTTTATAATTAGTCGTTTTGTCCAGAGTGGGTCAAGTTGTAGAATCATGCACCGTGAGATGTAGTCTTTCTTACATTCGTAGCCAAGTAGTTTTGAGGTAAAATATCGTTGGATACTTTCTATTCTTAGCTTTTCACGTGTGTGAGTGCTGCTAATAATAAATGGACAGTATTCTAGTAGTGGCCTCACACAGGTTTTGTACAGAATTAGCTTTGCTTCATTGTCGTGAAAGTTCCTAAGAGCATCCTCGACTTTTGAGTCTGTGATGCCACTTGCTCAGAGAATGTTAGGTTACTCGAGTACCTCAGACCTAGGTCAACGACACTTCGGAAGCTGGTTAGGCTAGCCGATTGAAGCGTTAACTTCATGTTGATTGAGGGTGCACCGAAGCAGATCCAGTCACATTTTTTAAGGTTAAATTGGAGGTTCCATAAAGACGACCAAGCAGTCACTTTATCTAGTTCTTTTTGTATAACATTCTGGAAGTACCCTAGGTCATCAGATTGGAATGTATAAGCTACTTTGAGGTCATCTGCAAAGATGAATAGTTTCCCATGAGAAAAGCAAGCGCATATGTCGTTAATAATAAATAGAAGGGGTCCAATGACACCACCTTGTACTACACCAGAGGTGATTGGGCTAGGTTTCGAAGTTATAGATCCGAGTTTAACTATTTGGGACCTATTGTTAAGGAATGATTTAAGCCATCCTAATAGTGGGTCACGTATTCCTGAGGATTTCAGCTTGTGCATTAGTAGTAAATGGTCGACACGGTCAAATGCCTTTGAGATGTCAAAGTAGATGACAAGTACTAGTTGTCGTCTGTCACGACTGCTGGTCACAAAGTTAAAGAAGTCTAAGTGGCATGTTAAACAAGATCTGGATTTTAGGAATCCATGTTGGTTCGGACTTATAATGTTGCAGCTAAGCATATGCCTGATTAGGTTGTCTTTAACTAGTCTCTCCATAATTCTAGATGCTATAGGTGTAATATTGATCGGCTTGTAGTTATTGATTTCTGTTTTCGAGCCAGATTTGTGTTTAGGCATAATAAACGTTGTTTTCCACACATCAGGGTAAGTTTGGGTTTCTATGGACATTGTGAATATTTTAAGTAGTAGTAAGGGAATGTCAGGGCCACCATATTTATAAAAATAGGATGATATGCCGTCAGTACCGAAACCTATTGAGCATTTTAGGGTTCTTATAGTTTGTTTAATGTTAGTATAGTTAAATTCAACAGCACTAATTAAGTTTGGTGTGTGTGGAGATGGAGTTTGTGCCACATTAGTAGCAGGGTGTATATTGAGTAACTGGACTGTGGGCTTAAGGTAGTTACCTGCAAAAGCTGAGTTAAATAATTCACACATGTCTGCGGAATTAGTACATAGCCTACCTTTGTCTATGAGGAGGGAAATGCTGTGATTTTTGCGATTCATTCGCTTCTTTATGATTTCCGTGAGTGCATACACTCTAGCAGGACTGGCTACTGCGATGCGTTCTTCGTTTCTCATACGGAAATTTCGAGCTTGTGAGATGGAACTAAGGGTGTTAAGTATTCAACCTAGTGTGCCAAAGTCGTGGTGTTTGAAGTAACTTGTTGAGAGTTTCTTCAGTTTCATACGATCCTTTGGTTTTATGAATGACTTCCTATGTGGGGACAGCTCAAGTGTTTGGAGTGGAATGACAGCATCTAGACATGTGTTGGAGTTATGGTAGAAGGTGCTCAGAGCTCTCGAGAGGTCATCAGTAGTGAAGTATTCGCCCCATTCGGAAGATCTTAGCACTGATTCTACGAAGACCCAGTTTGCCTGACTATGGTTCCTATATATTACTTGTTGTGAAGTGGAGGTATGAGCTGCATTGCTATTCAGTGGAAGTGGCAGAGCACACATTACTGTTTTGTGGTCACTACCCGAAAACTTAGAACTTACTTAGTTCTAGAGGGGACTTATTTCGTGACATAATATTAAGTCCAGTACGTTGTCACCTCTTGTAGGGATAGTGACAGTTTGTTTCCAGCCGAAAATGTCCAGTGTCCCTAAGAGCTTGTCGTATTTAGTTGGCCCTTTTAATAAGTCCCAGTTGATTTCGGGTAGGTTGAAGTCTCCACATATGATCTTATGCTCGTATGGAAGAGTGGATACTTGCTCCAGTACATTTATAAGTTGTGTCTCGTAATCACTAAAGGTGCCAGGTGCTCGATAGATACATCGTATTAGTAGTGTAGCACTTTTGAAGTGTACGTTGACCCACAGAGTGACGTGCATGTCATCGAGTTCCCTGTTTTCTAGCTGTAATACAGTAAGTGTGTTCAGGAAGTACATCAGGCAGCCTCCCTTACCACTCTTCCTGTCACAGCGAAAGTGTATGTACCCATCGATGCTTATCTCTTCGTCTGGTATATTGGAGTGACACCAGGATTCGGTAATAATGATTATTGGGGGTTTGTATACCGGTGTGTGTGCTCTGAGCATCGGTAGTTTGTTTAGGATAGATCTAGCATTAATAAGTATTCAGTAGAGTTGAGATTTGAAGTATTTAAGCTCGTCAATAAGGTTTAGGTGTGGATCGGCACCCACTGTTTCCGCGTGGCATATCAACCCTGTGTTGCAACTAGTTTGTCCACCTATGTCTGTTGAGTTACTATCCATTTGTTTTAGTGGGTAATGGGTTTGATTATTAGATAAGCTATACGATGACGTGATCCTAGGCTTGGGTAGGTTTGAGACTTGGGTTGAAGTTTTTATTTGGCCTATGCTTGTACAGTCATTGGGCGCGATTAATAGTTCCGTGTGTACTAGCCCATGTCTGTTTTCTTCGCGATAGGGGGCCAACGTTAGTGGTACGGGTTCAGAAGGGTTAACATCCCCACCAGTTGTTTGGTTAGCGCTGACAGGGATGTGTTGGATAAAAATCTTTGGTACCTTGTGATGCCCATGACTTGTTAATCCGCCTACTGTGTGGACATTCCAAGAGACCTTACATGGGTGTCGTTATGTGCATAGCTGCACTGTGGTTTGTTTCCCAGAAGACTTGTTCCGTATAATCTGCCAAAGTTAGTTTGTGTGTCATGCTTTGTAGACCCTGAGTACCTGATGGCTGAGCTCCGAGTATTGTCACTTATACTACTTTTGGTGATAGCGTCACTACACCAGATACCAGTGTGACTTGACACAGTATGCGAGTAGGTTGTGTCGTTGTTGTCCTTGGACTCGATTTCCTTATTTTTGTTTTCAGCTTGGTTGCTGGCATGGTTTTGAATATTATTTACCTTAAAGCGTGAGATATTCTTGGGATTCTGAATATGTTGAGGATTCTTCGCAACAAGTGGTTATTTCGGCATGTTTTGTAACCGAGTTCCATTTGCGTTGTCACGTTTTGGCTAGGAGAGGATGTTGTCAGCTTACAAGAGGGATTGATTACCATCTTATGGCTGTCCGTAGACATATCTAGATCCACCGTAGAGGGAGGAGAGGTTACTTTAGGAGTAAGACTATAGCTCACAAGTCTTTAGTTTGGTTTCGTTTTCTCTGGAGCTATTTTTGTGGGATCAGAGAGGGGGGAGCCTATGATTTCTACCGTGTTGGTAGTGTGTATATCTATTTTAGTGGCTTGAGGTGTCTTGCCATCTGGTTTATTAAGGTGATTGTAAGCACGCCTTTCAATCACTGTCTTATCTGCTACAACTTTTATCTGTTTGTAGCTTGTGTCCTGTAATAGGATACGTTGTGTGTTGGTGAATTTTTTAGCATCTGTCTGGGTTTCGAACTGAGGGCGTATAGCATAGCCGTGGTCGTGCTGACTCTTCTTCAGTCTGTGACATTTTGTTTGGGAGTTAGGCATTTTCGCCGCCCTAAGTAAGATAATTTGAAGCTTTTTCAACCCCTCATTACCCGATATATTGTAGACGATCACACTTAGTTTAGTATCAATTCTTTTGATAACCTCTGTTGTGATGAAGTTTATCAAGGTGTCTATCTTAGTTACTGATTCTCTGTCAAGTTCGCCACGGTTTATGGTCTTAGCGAAGATGTTCAGAGGGGCAAGTTCACAGACCTGTGATTTTATATCACCAATCTGTGTTGATAGTTCAGATAAGTTGGCCAAATTTTCTGAAAATCCTGCATTCATAACTTTTCTACATCTTATGTCCCTCATCTCAGTCTTCAGTTCTTCTACAGACAGCTTTAGTCGTTCTATTTCTGAAGTAAGTGTTGGAGCTGGACTTGGTATCTGAAGTTTCGTGACACGTATATAGGGTGAAGTGAAGAGGTTTATGTCAGGACCAGGTGCTGAGTTTGTAGAAGCGATGCTACTGCTGTTTGTCAGCAAGTTTTCGCCCTCAGTTTCAGCCACAGTAGATGGTAGTGAACCGGCAGCTCGACGCTTGCGGCGTATTGGCAAGCTGTGTGCCTCACTTCCATACTTCGTGGGAGTTGTGCTGCTCGTTGTTGCGAGCATATTTGTACTATTAGTCATCACGTTGACAGGTGACTGAGTTCGTGGCTTTTTTGTATGACTAACCATAACTAATTAGTGAAAGAGCTATTGGTTAAATTTATGGAACTGGAGAAACACTTGTGCGAGTTTCACAGTTAAAATAGAAATATATAGCGAATCAGGCTAAAATGTAACGCAAACGTTGAACGTACCGTATCACATCTTCAACTGAGCGATTTTAACTAGGAACTTCATAGAAATGGATAAGATCACCAGGAAATTCAGCAGATGGCCTCATTCATCGCATACTCTCTTTGATGTGTTATGGAATATTTCAATCATCACGGATGACGATAAAAAAGTGTTTGGAATCCTCAAAACTGCATCACTAGTAGTCGCGAAGCACGTAAGCTAGTTGTTGTTCTCTACTTCGATATATCTAGGGCATTTGACATGGTATCTCACAGTATTCTCTTTGAGAAGCTGTATCCATGTGGGATTCGCAATCCATTACTGAACTGGTTAAAATCGTTTCTAAGCAACAGGGTACAAATAACCAAGGTTGGATCTGTATTGTCCCATCCTAGGCAGATCACAAGTGGGGTTGTGCAAGGTAGTGTCCTAGGTCCACTTTTATTTACAGTATACATTAACAGCATTTGCAACCGCTTCACCTCAGGTAAATCATTCCTATATGCTGACGACCTCAAAGTCGTTTACTCCTGCTACGCTCATGAACTAAGCGATATGGTAAATAAAATACATCTTGAACTAAGTGGTCTCGCAACATGGTGTACTGAATCCCGCCTAAAGTTCAACATTGATAAGTGCGGCTGGATTTGTATCGGAAACAGTAACCTTGACGTGAATCTTGAAATAAATGGGCGTAAACTAGCCAAGCTCAACTCAGTCGTAGATCTCGGTATCAGATACTCTAGTAACTTAACGTTCTCTGAACAAACTGATTATGCCAGACGTAAAACACGAAGGCTCCTAGGATGCATAACTCGCAATTTCGTTTGTTGTGAAACTAGGGTTTTATTATATAAAGTATGTGTCCGACCTATTTTAGAATACTGCCCGTTTATTCTTAGCGGACTGGGACAAAATGACAAGCTTAAGTTAGAAGGAGTGCAACGGTAATTCACCTTAAGAATTCTTGGTTTAGAAAGTGGTCTCCAATACTATGAACGTTGCGACAGACTAAGTTTGGAACCACTCTGGAAAAGACGTCTTAAGCTGAACCTAATTTTTTACTACAAGCTAACTAATCTGCTCGTGCACTCCTCCGAGCCAATAATTAAACCTACCGCTGTCATCAGTTACAATCTTAGAAATCATCACAACCTAGCTGCTATAGAGCATTGTCAGACTTACATGCGGTATAACTTCTTCTTAAATAAGTTTTCAGTCATTTGGAATAGACTACCAGCTGATGTGCGCGATGCAAACACACTCGCAGTGTTCATCTCCTCAGTCACCAGACTGCTCAAAGATGGCAATGCACTTCTGAGTCTGAATCCTACACCCACTTTTTCGCCCAAAATAGATATTTTAAGTTCATTATACGTGTAGTTACAACAAACAACAATTATAAATTTTTATATTATCGGAAGTACATGATAGACATATTTCCACAGGACAATAATATTAGTTCACACAATATAAAAGTTAGCATCACGGGAATAGTTAGTTAGTGCACCAAAATAACTATAATTACTAAACAGAATATAAATGTATATATACATATTAATCACTCCTTGAGGATTCCACTTGCTTTCTTTTGCGTTGTTGTTGTTTGTCTTCTTTTGTCTCTCACCATTTCAGCTTCCATTTAACTTTTTGAATGAGAATGAAGAATGTGGATATTTGACCATTTACAATGACAAATGATCTGCAAAGATTATTGGTCCCATATCTTACAATTCCCTCGTGAATTGCGCATTGCCTTCACCAATGACGCAACCTGGATTACAGTTGTGAAATATACCTTTATACCAATAAAAGAGTATTGATTTATAATACTTCACGATTGTAGCTTACAACATAACTGATCGTGTCTGCAAAATAGCTTGCATTTCTTGAAAACACCCGTTTATAAGAAAATATAAACTGTCACTATTATTGGTCTACATTGAGTACAATTCACTTGTGATGTTACGATGAAAATGCTGACAAAAGTATACAAGTGTATTACTTATTTTAAATTATTATCAAATTTGGATATAAATCAAGAATAAGACTCGATGCCGTACACACCAAAGTTATATGGAGGAATTGACTTCAAGCTTTATTTTTTTCGCAAGTATTTGTAATCCATCCAAAACATACTTGGGTTTTTTTGTTAATGCGAAGACAATATTTCTATATTTCTTGGTGTGCTCCATTGAATTACTAGTTATCATATTGTTCCCATAGACAAAATGACTGCAACCTTATAATTTTACCATGAACCAAATTTATGTAATTTAAATAATACTTATCCATGCCTGTACAATTGGTGTGTCCTACACAGGTAGGAAAAAGTTGTATTTTATTAAATTACTTTTATTAAATATGCTTACTAATCGTATATGTAATTCATCATATTGATGATGCCTGTTAACTGGCGTCCCTCATGTACAAAATGAGAATATACTATTATTTATTTATTTAACTTGTGTCTGTGGGCTAGTTCTCCTTCAAATGTCTCGTTATCATAGAATAACTGCTATGAAAACAACCATTGCATATACTTAATTTTCAACCTTAATATCCTCAAAAAACTAGCAAATAATAGACCATTACGGCTCTAAAACGCGAAGAATAGTCTTTCTATGCTAAATTTAAACAAAGCAACAACTACAGATTTTGCAGAATAAAATGGCACCATATTTTATTTCGTCGTCTTCTCTTCAGCTGCTTACAGGGCAAAAACATTATTAAATGTATCTATTGCTTCTCTATTCTGCATAAGGAAGACTCTTCATATTAAGTTCAGCAAGGACAAATAGAAGTTTCCCACTTCAGTTTTATGAGTTAATTTGTGAACTGTGTAGGCTTTCACAGTAATACATTTGACAAGGAGACTTCATTTTAAAATCAAAAGTGTACATGATTCTCAAAATCTTATGCATTTCCTGTATACATTTTAGCTCGTCAAGTAGTCATTTAACAATTTCTGAATGTTGCAATTAAGCTAAAATTTGAACTTTTAATTCAGATAATTGTTGTCACTTTCATTTTCAGCAGTTCTCGATCTATTGAATCTATACAACCACAATATTCATATCTCATTTTACCAGGGGAAACATTAACTAGGTTCTTTCGAAAATGTAGCACGTCATTTTGGGAATTTCATGAATTCCACAGACTGCATTCTATTCACTTAGCACTGACAATAAACTACGGAGGAATTCATATTCCCAAGCAGGATGTAATACAAGGCTCATTTCTACAACTGTCGTCCTCGTTTTAGTTTAATTTCATCCTCCATTACTAGAAGAATTCTCTATCATTGACTTTAGGGACTTACCAGGGAACTGTCTCGTCAACTTGGAGTATGCTGATGATATTGTCCACCTAGGTTGTTAGAAGTGACCGTTGAATTTGGAAGATGTGAAAACACTACTGGTGTTTGATCGTAGGTTTCTGTGCCAGTGCCGGTGAGTAATATTTGGGTATAGTGTAGAGTGTTAGGTAGAGATGTGACTCCAATTCGTTGTCGCTGGCACAGATCCATTCACTTTGTGTAGTCTCACGAACCGAATCAACCCTTTTATTTCATTATTGAGATGCGACCACGTGGGCTCTGCACAGATATATGGGGCATCTTATAAATTGACATGCTTTCCTTTGTCGTATTTTCGAATATCACTTAACAATGTCTCATCTCATGCATTTTCCAATAACGTCTTCACTTGCTCATTATATTCCACTAAACCTATCATTTTATAGCTCTTTATGAATTTGATTCGACTTATTTTATTCCTATTCTCTATAGGGTACGGTTGTGCACCAAACAAAAAAGGGTATGAAATTAAAACAACCGGCTTGTGAATAATTGTATTAATACCATCATGATAGTAAGACCTATATGGGTAGCATTATACATTGCGAATGAACTTTGTCAGCCTAGGGATTATAGTCTCCCATTGTATTTCCTTTATGAATGCATATATCAATGATACATTGCATTTACCTATTTCATTACACTTTAATGATTCACCTTAGCATCTTTACTTTTCTAAAACAGCTTACTATCCGTTGTAAACGTTGTACTTACCTCAGTATTGGTTGGTTATCGTGTGCCTACAAACACGGGTTGAAAACGAAATGAAGTCGATTTTCCCGCGCAACCTGGAGGACTGCTGTTCAATTCAATAATGATACGGCCTGGGTCAGACAAAGAGTGTATTTTTACATATATCAAATATTTAACTGTTCAAACATTACTAACTTGTAGACAATCTATTTCAAGTTTCCTATTATAAAATTACGATTAGACTGCTGAAAAAATTGGAATAAATATATCAATGATCTCAACATTATAAATCAATGAAAAGTAACTCAAGGATGCTGCTCACAACGAAGTTATATAGGAGAATTGACTTCAAGCTTTATTTTTCCCAGATATTTGTATTACATTCATCTGATGTCTGGGTTTTTTGTTAGTTCGAAGACAATATTTCTTTATCTCTTTATGTGTTACACAGACAGACTATTTTGCAGACTGTTCCGACTGACTGCAATGTCAGAAAGAACAAGCAGACTATAAATTCAACATACATCGAAATATGTGTAATTTATATAAAAACTTATCCATGCCTGTACAATTGGTATGTTCCTGCATAAACAGGAATAAATAAATATTGTTATATCATACTTGATCGTGCCTGTAAAAATGGCATGCATTTTCATGTAAATTTATGCTTATATGAATATACATATTATTATATACTTTTATTCAATTGTACTATGCCATCTATGTTCCTATCACTCAAAACGTCTCTCGAAATATCAACAAGTTGCCATCACCTTGAAATAAATAACCTTAACCATTCGCATTTAAACGACGCTAATAGCTTTATCACTTACGTGATCTTTCGACTTTTGAATATTCAGCGTTCCCTTGGGTTAGCACCTTTCTCAATTCAAACGAATATTTCTAATCTTTGACCACTGCAATAGTATGCTTTGTTATGCACCATCCTCCCAAAACATAGGTACTTATAATAATTACTGCTATCAAATTTATGACGACAACAAGAATGTACTGTATATCAACGACAATATAACTCAAAGACAAACGTCTCTTCTAAATGCACTACTCAATGTAACACATGAAGCTAATCTCCCAAACTCTGTAGCTCACAACATTGGCAAGAGTTAATAATCAGTATTAGCAAGTGGAATTTCCATTTGAGGTGTCGGGAATACATTTATTAATGACCCGACACAGAATAGAAAATCAACGATACTGGAAACCACTTTCTTCGGCAACGAATCTCATGAGGTCAATGGAATTACAGAGTAGCTAAAAAAGAAAATAAGAGTTCGCAGGATACATATGTGAATGCAACTATTAGTATTATAATTAATGAGTTAACACAGTAAGAATTAAAAGACGTTTATATCAATGTGCGACTACATCAGTAACTTTGTAACACAAGTGGGTATTTTGACAAGGCGATAAGAAGACGCAATTTTTCTGAATCGTGTAGTGTTGTATTTGCACAACACATTTTGAACAATCTGATCACACACGGACTTGTCATAAGAGTATATTTGAAATTAATGCGGAGTTTTGAGGTGAGAAAAATAAATTTGTGTCGAATTAAAAGGATATTTTAAAGGTCAATATAACAATGAAGATCACCAAACCAAATAATAGAGGTAATGATACATCTGTCATGGCTGGTATCAAAACAAATTTACCAAGAGAGGTAGGTTCAGTGTGACGACGAATTGTTTTTGAACCCCAAAATGTGATTTAAACTTACTAATCTGACTTGAGCTTCCACAAAATTTAGGATACGCCTCAAACAAGTTTTACAGATAGGTTTGAAAGATGTGTAAACGTCAATTTTATGTCCTGTCTCTACGCGGTACATTCAACGTTTGCGTTACATTTTTACGTGATTCGTTTCATAAAATTTATCTTGTTGTAATCCTTGCACAAGTACTCTACTACCTCCATACCTGTTGCTCTATAGGTGTTCAGTTTCTGCGTGAATCATCTTTCCGTATTATTTTGGAAATTAGCCGCTTTCCTCACATAGGGCAACGCGCGCTCCTTGAATACGACGTGACTTTTCCTCTCTAACCGGAAAATACCTATTTTGTGAATTATCCGCTTGGGAAACCTGATCTTCCTAGCTGGCGAATTGAATTCAACCATTACTTACATATCGAATCTCTGTGTGGTAAGTCCAGCTGTCTCGAACTACTGCCAAAGCTTCAGGTGCTATTTTTGTAGCAGCATCTTCCTCACTCGTTCAGATAAACAAGACTTGTTGGTCCACCACGTGACTGCTGTGAAGCCAATCATCCAGAAAGTACTAGGTAAAGTCGAAAACCCTTTATTTTCCTTGTCTTGTACTTTTTCAGTCTTATTCTTGTTCTTGTGGGTAGATACTGTTGCACTCTTATTCTTAAACAGCATAAGTTTTAGCGATAGTTAATATGGCTGTAGAAAGTAACCTTAGAAATGGCACCAAAACACCTTACTCTGTAGTCACAAGGGCTTCAGCCAGAGAAGGCAAAAACGCAGGGACACCAACCCCAAGTCGCAAACCCATCCTAAAGACCCGTGTAGGACTCGTCTGTCCTGATACTATGCCTGCATTGCCACAGTCTAGTCCTGAAACGGCGCAGGCAATACTAGTAGGACAGGATACTACACCTGCACCAACTGAAAGCCAATGCGTGAAGTACAACAAACCTAAAAGGAAACGCTCAAGACGTCATAAGACCTCGAAGGCGTCACCAAGTAAGGGAGACGAATGCCAGGCGTGCAATATCATTGTTTCTAAAGCTGACTCAGCTTTCGAATGCAATTTTCGCAAACGGTGGGTGCACTGCCGATGCGACAAAGAGGTACCGAAGTCATACTACGAGTTGATGAGAAATAACCCGTGCCCGTGGTTTTGGTACATCTGTCCACTCTGTCGCCCTGGCGTAGTCACACAGAGCGTGTCTGTGGTTAGCAGAAACAACACGCCGCCCTTGTGTCCCAACACGGTCTTATGTAGCTCCCCACCTGCTAACATCACATTGCCAAAACTTGGCACAGACAGTAAGAAGGACACTACAGTCCTACTGACTGAAAATGCCAATTTTCACAAGGTGAAGGTTCACAAGGTTGGACCTAAAACATAAAGGAAAGATAGAATTAGAGAAGCGCCACTTGCATCCACAAGCAAGCTTAGCAACACAATAAAAACTGGCCAGAACCCGATGAAGCCTAAAGTTGCTGATGCTGCAAAGGAATACGAGAAGACAAAGGCCAAACCTAAGTCTGAGGTTAATCGGTCTAATTCGCTCATCCTCTTTAACGTACCTGTGAGCAAGGACAGCTTGCTTGAACAACGGGCCCTGTTTGATCAGGAACAGTGGTCCAACCTGTGCAATAAACTAGGTCTGAATATTAATTCAGTGAAATTGTGCAGGCTGTACAGGGGTGTCCACACACCTCAAGGTAAGCTACCCCCATTACGGGTTACACTGGACTCTGCCGAAGAGGCCGAAAAGGTACTATTGATGGCTCAGGTACTAGCCATCGACAGAAGCTCTAACATAAGGGTGAGACAAGATAGACCATGGGCTGTCAGACAAATGGCGAGGGAGACACCGGAACTTTTGCCTTCTACCTCTATGGTAGTACATGGTGTTCCGGAGCTGGAAACGGGCACTGCCTGTGAAAAACACATGCATGACGTACAGCAGTGGAGATGGCTGTCGTCTCAGATGGCCCTTGGCGCTTCTGGGGCCATCTCCGTTTACCGACTACCTCGCCCCGCTCATCTCACACTGATTAGCTCCCCAAAGCTGCTAAGTGTCACATTCAACTCCCCAGAGCAGTTGGCCATAACACTTCAACGGTGGTATGAGATCAAGGGGAAATTGGGAGGACACATCCGATGATGCGAAAGCAGACCTCGAACCATAAGGAGGCAGCAAACGGAGGCTTTAATACGTCCCCAAGCTTCAGTGACACTCGAGCGATGCAGTTCTGAGAATAACAGTCTGTGCCACCCAAGTGTCCTGCCTAAATCCAAGGGAAAAAACCACAACGGGCCGGTTCCATCGAAACTGGCCAACTAGTCCCAACACTAAGTTCCCTACCAGCAGACAGCTTCACGTCAACTACCCCACAACACGATGAGGTTGTAAGACTCACTGTCAGCTGCCTGTATAGCAATGTGAGGGGGCTGAGAGTAAAAATAAGTGAACTCCGAAATCTCCAAGCACACCTACAACTGAAAATGATCATTCTCACCGAAACATGGCTAACCCTCACTATCGCCGATAATGAAATCAGTATAGGTGATATGGTTTCGGTCAGGAGAGACAGGGATAATAAGGAAGGAGTGGGAGTTGCCATATACTTTGATAGGCAACTTAAATGTGTGCGCGCAACAGACCCACCACTTATTGAACTCCCAGACTCCATATGGTGTCATTTCACCGTAGGCCACACCAAGCATTTACTTGGTGGCATCTACCGATCTCTCACCTGTGGGGCAGAGCACAATCAGCTACTGCTCAGCACTATCACAGGGATACGAGACTTGGGCTATGACCAAATCACCATTGCTGGAGATTTCAATGCCCCACCACTGAACCTTGGCTCGGGGTATGCTAACGGAAAATTCGGCCGAAATCTACTACAAGCTATTCAGAACACGGGACTGACTGAGAACGTTGGAGACGACACTAGGTGGGGCACTGGTGGAAAGTCATCAAAACTAGACTACATTCTAACTAGTGACCAACTACTCGTCGAAAAGGTCCAGGTCATGACTCCTCTAGGAAGTAGTGACCATGCAGTCATAGGTTTCGACCTCGTTCTCCGTGAGCACTTGCAGTGGGACGCTACGCAACCATGTCTGTGTTATAGCAAGGCTGACTATGCTGAAATGCGGAGGCTCTTGTCCGGTGCAGACTGGCCCTTAGCATGGGATGAGCTGTCTGTGGATGAACACTGGGAAGCGGTAAAAAAGATTATTCATACAGGAATCTCGGATACCGTCCCTTTAGTCACAGCACAGCTCAAAAGAAAATCATTAGGGTTAAAGAGAGGCATGCAGCGTATTCTGCAAGCAAAGCGGAAGGCTTGGTTTACGTGGCGCGTATCTAAAAGCCAGATCGACCATGATGCATACCTGGAGCTCAGGAACCGGTGCAATGCAAGAGTCAGGAGGGACAGAAGGTCATTCCGGGCTAACCTTGCTAAAAAACTCCTGGCAAACCCGAAGAATTTGTACCGATTCATGTCGGAAAGGAAACCAACCAACCAAGGGGCTTGCACCTTAGTAGGCCAAAACGGTCAATATCTTACTAGTCTGGAGATGGCTGAAACATTCAGTTTAGCCTTCGCCAAACAGCTAAACAGCAATGTGGGTATTACCGTTACGAACCAAAATGGTGGCATGACTATTTCACAGGAGGAAGACCAAATAGCCACCCCCCAAATAAACCCTGCAATAGTACTGAGAAAGCTGCAGCTACCTGGGAAGTCCCCAGGTTGTGATGACATCAGGCCATCTGTTCTGAAACAGTGCGCCGAAGCTCTCTGTAGGTCTTTATGCGACTTGTTCCAACACTCCATGGAATCGGGGAAACTGCCAAAGGAATGGAAAAGAAGCATCCTTTCTCCGATCTTCAAGGGTGGGGATAGGCGAAATCCCACCAGTTATAGACCAGTAGCTCTACTCCTAGTGGTATCGAAAGTACTGGAAAGTATTATTGATGATCACATCAGGGAATATCTGGATAGGTCTAAAATACTCCATGAAGCCCAACACGGTTTCAGGAAAGGAATATCCTGCGTCACTAACTTATTATCAGCTTGGGACGACTGGACATCATGCTGGGATATGAATGTTCCTGTCCATGTGATCTTTCTAGACTTTGAGAAGGCATTTGACACTGTTCACCATGATCTTCTCCTACACAAAATAAGCCAGGTAGGTATAGGCAAACCACTTCTGTCATGGTTGAAGGACTACCTAACTGAAAGGCAATTTTGCACCAAGGTCAATCGAGTCCGATCATCTTGGCACAGCTCGTCATCAGGAGTGTCGCAGGGTTCTATCCTAGGACCACTGATGTTCTTGATTTTTATCAGTGATTTACCACGCCGTCTAAGCTGCCCGACTCTTCTATACGCTGATGACGTAAAGATATGGAGGGCGATAAAGTGTCCGGAGGACTCAGATAGACTGCAGGCAGATCTAAGGTTTCTGGAAGACTGAGCGGTAACCAGTGGCATGACTTTCAACCTGAAAAAGTGCAAAGTAGTGAAGTTACGCACCTGTAGACTGCAGAATGTAAGTTACACCCTGTGCAATGAAAGCTTGTCCTGCTCAACGTCGGAACGTGACTTAGGTCTAGTTCTAACGGAGAAAATGGACACAAGCGTAAATTACACGGGGGATGTAGCGAGGGCATATGCGGTCATACACTTTACACATAGACAATTAGGTGCACTCACTCCTGAGCTCTTTCTAAGGTTATCAGACCGCATCTTGAAGTGAATAATATCATTGCACCCCCACTGCTTAAAAGAGACGCCAGCCTCTTGGAAAGAGTCCAACGACGGGCAACAAAAGGAGTGGTTGGTCTCCGAAATAAACCATATGACGAAAGGCTGAAGAAATTAGGCCTATTCACACTCAGTTACCGTCGCCTGAGGGGGGATTTAATTACTGCCTACAAAATAACAAATAATCAGAATCACCCAAACAAAGGTGTTCTGCCATTGAGTAGGTATAGGCTTCCTCGTGGAAATCCTAGAAGGATAGCTCATCAGAGGGCAAGGACCCGGGTGGGCTCCCACTTCTTTTCCCTGCGGGTTTGCCGTCTCTGGAATTCCTTACCGGCAGATATAGCTATGGCACCATCTGTAGACGCCTTTAAGCGAAGGCTGGACAAACATGCAGCGACACAAGGACTGCATCCAAATGGCCTATCCCCTTAAAATCGCATATACTATTCAAAGGTAGACAATTAAACTGGTCGTTTTACTTCTTCACATTCCCTTCAGTCTTACTCTCCTGACAGCTTTAACTACACCTATTATTATTATTACTGGTATATATATACCGGTTGACTGACTGTTGTTACGTTTTCTTATTCTTTCTCTGTCTGTTAGCCTGAATACCTTTACTAATTATATCTATTATTATTGTTATCTCTTTTCCATTGACGACGATACCGAAGGACTAACTGGTGAAAGGATCAACTCCATTCACAGTAGTAACAGTCTTAACACACTTCATACTACAAACCCCATATAATTAACCCCAGCACTACTCCTGTTGGAGTCAACCAAAGCTACGACAGTCGAGTGGCGGGACGAGCTACACAGACGTTTACCGAAGATCAGGAACCTCTACCTCACAATCAAGAGGTGAGCATAAAGAAATCAAATTGGTTTATACTAGATCGTAAAAACGATATTGGATATATTGGATCCACATATCAATACTTAACAAGGATTGTATTGTATCACCTGAAACTACATATAGTATTCACCCGTGAAATCTACAACTCGGAATCTTCTGATACCCTCTCTAACCACGTGGAACTCAGGATTTTATTCACAGCAAGCACTGTAAAGGAAAGTCTGACTTTTTATTTTGCAATATATCTGTTTATCGTAGTTGTTTTGATACTTCGGTAATACAGCTACCTTTTTATATCCTCAAGACTTTTTTTTCTGGAAACTGTGAAAATTCTTATTTCTGTAATGGTTAAGTCAATCAAACGTGTAAGTACCGTTAAGAGACTGAGATCTAACGCTCGTCAACCATCTGAGGGCCTCAGCTCCGTTGACGATTCTACACTTTTGACACCAGACACACCCAGAGTTATGGTATCTGATATCACGGGTGAACTGACAGAGAATGCGGCCTGTAGCAAAAATGATTTACTGATACTTCAGAAGTCAATGGCAGACCTACAGAGCAAGTTTGAAAGCATTATGCCCCTCGCGCAATTGTGTGACCCATCACAAAACATCTGTCTTGAATCACTTATGAAATCCGAGCGCGTAATTGACTATTTGGCTGAAGAAGATGTTAAGAGCATTATGTCTTCACATAACGTCTTGGCCTATAACATTCCAGACAGAGAGCCTATTGCCAAACTTAAAGCTTCGTGTCTGAAGGCTTGTAGTATGTCGTTGACAGAATGTCAGGTTTTGCGTCTTCGTAAGAAATCTGCAAACCACTCATGTCCGGTGCTTTTCAAGTTCAGCTCTGTCGAAGAAGCCAGAAATTTTCTGAAAGCTGGTAAGATAATAGGCTCTTCAACACCCTACACTAACATTAAGGTTGCACTCGATTTAACACCGTGCCAAAGACGATGCCGCTTAGGAACACTGAATACTGATAACTCTAATAGGACAACTGTAGATGATGTTCCATGCGTTATTCCGTCTACTGAAAAACCCGATGACCGTATGCACCAGACATTTTCTCAAGCACAGACTAATATTAGCCAAGTATTATATAACGACACTGATGCAGACACTGAAATGGTGGACATAGATGAGTCAACGGAACATAATGTTGAAATACATAGTTTTCACACTGACACAAACGTCAAGAGCCCGAAACCATTAAAACCCATCCCACTGGTGTTCCACCCATCCCCTTCTAAGTCAGTTACTCCTCAGTCTGATAATCCATCCACTGTGAAGCACCAGTCGAACGTAGCTATACAAGTTAGCAAGTTTTCTAGGCGTTATGACAAACGTCCCATTTCCATTAAGAAAACTAAAGCGCATGAGGTGTCCAAGCAACAGAATCGCTACATAGCATGTGCTGACTGCCCTGTTAGCCATCATCAATCAGTTGATCATAAGAAAAGGGAAAAAGAAGTAAATAAATTAAATACTGAACCCGGAGTAAGAAAGCCCTTTGATATGATAGGGACGAAAGCACCTCTGAGCCATCATCCCAAGAGAAAGTCAAATATGGTAGACCTAGCTCCTAGGGGTAGGCCTAATTGGTGTCAAGTGGAAAGTCAGTTATATCCTACCACTAATTCTAGACAAACAGCACAGCAAGGTAGTAGGTATTATTCTGCTCATCCACTACGTAAACCCATTGTTAGCCAACCCCCTTCCAATGTTCTATCAACTGAAAGTTATAGAAAATCCCCCAAACATCGGCCACAGACTACATTTAGCAAGCCAACAGAACCCACTCATACATCCCATGCATCTAGTAGGGAGCATGTGCCAATTTCTACACAAAACTTGCTATGGTCTGATGACTACCCGGAACATATACAAACACATAATTCTTGTACTGGCAACAAATTACCGAATACTCATATCGGTTATACTTTCGGGCAGGATTTTCACCAGCGCCAGTTAACAGGAACACATGGCATCATGCATATAGCACGCATGATATCAGATCAATTCCTTGCCTGCATAGCGAACAGTCTACAGCTAGGGCAAGGCATATTTCCTGGGAGATAGCTGACACTTTGTCGACACCAAATAAGTCTAACAACATGCATATGGAGGATACTCATGGATTATTTTATCAAGATGTTGTCCACTCACTGAAACCACATAACCAGTGTTTATCTATTATCCCAGTAAATACTAGATCAGTTCTAAGCAAACACCTAACACTAAGTACATTAGCTTCTATATGCAGACCGTCATTGATTATGATCACTGAAGCCTGGTACACAAGTGATATCTCCAATGATAGCCTAAGGATTGATAAATACAACCTTTTCCGAGGGGACAGACAGAGAGGTCGTGGGGGTGGAACACTAATTTACTGTGAACAATCCTTAAGTGCAACCCAGTTCAGTAACCCAATTCTGTCACAACTCAATGACTCGATCTGGGTTGAAATAAAAGTTGTCAGAAGTAAACCTATACTTGTGTGTTGTGTGTACCGACCCCCTTCATCCAACAGGGAATATGGTAATATGCTCAGCAATATTTTTAATGTTACAGCCAATCTTCACCACATACGCGATCGATAAAGCTGTCGCAAATCTTAAGCTTAGTAACACTATTGGACCAGATGGTATATTTTCCATTCTGCTGAAAAACGGTGGTACTGACATGAATTTACTCCTGCTCAAGTTATACTCAATTTCACTAAGCGATGGGATATACCCCACCTGCTGGAAGAAGTCTTATATTGTACCTATCCATAAATGCGGGCCTATAGCTGATATCAACAACTACCGCCCCAACAACATAACGTCTGTAGTTTCACGTGTAATGGAAAAGATAGTAAAGACTCAAATCATTCAGTATTTGCTGTCAAATGATCTACTATCCCCATCCCAATACGGTTTCTTAAGTAGAAGGTCGTGTATTACTTGCCACTTAGATTATTTTGACTACATTACACAATGCATTGATAATGGGCATTCGGTAACAACATTATTTCTCGACGTAAGCAAGGCCTTCGATAAAGTCCCGCATATCAGACTCATAACAAAACTCCAATCCTACGGAATAACCGGGAAACTTCTCAAATGGATAAATTCTTTTCTCACAGAAAGAGAGCAATTAGTCAAAACCAACCACCAGCTGTCTTCATCAAAGCCGATAACTAGTGGTGTAATACAGGGTAGCGTTCTTGGCCCTATTCTCTTCCTCTTATTTATAAATGACATAGTCTCTGTGATCAAGTATGGCAAGCCATACCTCTTTGCAGATGATCTCAAGATAGTATATGATTATGGGTACGATGATAAGAGCGTCGAAAGCAAAATCCAACATGACTTAAACAATCTAGGCGATTGCAGCGAAAAGTGGCAACTGACTTTCAACCCAGACAAGTGCGGTATAGCCCACCTGGGACGCTGGAAACCGAGAATGTGCCTATATATGTACGGTAAGCTCCTCTCGAAACTGAACACTGTCACAGATCTCGGGATAACATACTCAGATCTAACCTTTTCCGATCATGCAAATAAGGTTGTATCCGACTGTAAGCGACTTATTGGCTTTGTGCTGCGTAACTTCTACACCCAAGAAGCAAGATTAGCTATATATAGAACATGTATCCGCCCCAAACTTGAATATTGTGCTCTCCTGTATAGTAACCTAAGGTCTGCAGACCGAAAAAAACTGAGTGTTCAGAGATTCCTAACGAAACGCATAATAGGGTTTGACCAACCAGTGGAATATGTTGACAGGTGTATGCGTCTGAATTTAGAACCTCTGTGGTTAAGGAGAGTGAAGTGCAACTTATTTCTACTTTTCAAAGTCATAAGAAAACACTGTTATAGTAACTCATCCATAACGTGGGAAAATATTAAATCATATCAGCTGCGAAACCACAACTACCTTGTCAAGGTGGCTACCCACAGAAAATCCATTAGGGCAAACTTTTTCACCATTAAATATTGCACTCTTTGGAACCAACTACCATCTGAAATTAGATGTTGTGAAAACCCCAATGGGTTCAAACGGAGCCTAGAGAGACACATTAACATGTCCACCCTAGCTTGTCTAAAGGACCACAAATGTTGGTAAAATGGTAAATGAAAGCCGGTCCAGTCTTCAGCTCAGTCAGTTACATATAACTCGACTCTACTACTTACGCAGCGAATGTTTAACTAATTTACTGATTTTCCTTTCTGTATAGTCTTCAATAAGTTATGTTGATATAAGTACTTCTAGAAAGTTATATTAGCAACCACATCTTTTAATATTTTACATATGTATATACAGTTAATAATACAATGCTATTTGTTGTGTCTGAATGACTTTACTCGGCCAATAACCACCTTTTCTCATACACCTTCCTAAAACGTATAATCTTTATAATATTTCGCAGTATTTTTAACATTATATAAGATGAAGGGTTACTTTGCAATATCTAAAGCGCACGGTATGAAAATCGGTCATGAAAATTTAGCATAACTAGCTCTGTTAACCGGCTGTTTTCTTCAGGATCATTATACATAACTTTATCACTAATTGTTCCACTACTCATATCACTCTGCTAAATAGAATATAACTTAGTTGCTCTAATATTAGCTATTTTTATACTTCATAACTCTTAAGGGAAACCTAATTTCTTAGTCTTTTGTAGTAACCCACTAGTTCACAAGTATGATGATAATACTGCTAACAATGTCCTCTGGTATTATTGTGCCATGTGACCTAACGGGAAGCACTTGTCATGAAAGCTGTTACGAATTATAATATTGATTACACTCTTATCATATATAGTTTGATTTACTTTACGGCTCCCTGTAAGACTAACTACCCTTCTTCAGGATACACACACTGCGGTATTGTTAACCAAATGTTAAAATTCTGTTGGTTCTGTGTTAATATCGTTTTATAATATGTATAGACTGGTTACTTTGCAATGTCAAATGTTTACTATATAAAAGACTGTCATGATAATTTAGTACAATAAATCCTGCCAACCGACCTTACCTTCAGTTCATACTACCTACATTGAACTCTAACTATAGTGTTCTGATGAATCTTGCTCCACTATTCACAAAACCTATTCTTTTTACTCTTTAAGGGTTTAACATCTTGTAAACTAATCTGTTCATTAGGACGCATGCACACATATATAATATGTTCATAAATCTGTATGTGGAGATCTATTGGAAGCACTCACTAAGAAAGCTAGGCAAACGGAATGTGAGGTACGAACGTGTCTGGAATCAAGCAATATATTTGCTGTAGCCATAACAATCAGAGCCTAACATCATAAAAGGAGGGAGGGTGGCGCATGCTGATCAGTAGATATGGTGGTGGACACTAAGGTGAATCGCCGCATTCTGCAGGAACAGCAATATGCAATTTGATGGCTCGAGATTTCTATGAGGGCTTGAATCTTTATCTTGAATAAGATAATAATGATCGCCTGCATAGATCATGCTTCTACCTTTAAACATATACCATTCGGTCAGCCTATTGCTGAGATGCGACCACGTGGGCTCTGCACAGATTTATGGGGCATCTTATAAATTGACATGCTTTCCTTTGTCGTATCTTCGAATATCACTTAACAATGTCTCATCTCATACATTTTCTAATAACGTCTTCACTTGCTCATTATATTCCACTAAACCTATCATTTTATAGCTCTTTATGAATTTGATTCGACTTATTTTATTCCTATTCTCTATAGGGTACGGTTGTGCACCAAACAAAAAAGGGTATGAAATTAAAACAACCGGCTTGTGGATAATTGCATTAAACCAAAAGTGGAAAACATGATAGTAAAACTTGTAGGGTAGCATTATACATTGCAAAGGAACTTTGTCAGCCTAGGGATTATAGTCTCCCATTGTATTTCCTTTATGAATGCATATATCAATGATACATTGCATTTACCTATTTCATTACACTTTAATGATTCACCTTAGCATCTTTACTTTTCTAAAACAGCTTACTATCCGTTGTAAACGTTGTACTTACCTCAGTATTGGTTGGTTATCGTGTGCCTACAAACACGGGTTGAAAACGAAATGAAGTCGATTTTCCCGCGCAACCTGGAGGACTGCTGTTCAATTCAATAATGATACGGCCTGGGTCAGACAAAGAGTGTATTTTTACATATATCAAATATTTAACTGTTCAAACATTACTAACTTGTAGACAGTCTACTATTTGACATTATATCATACTTGATCGTGCCTGTAAAAATGGCATGCATTTTCATGTAAATTTATATTTATATGAAAATATAAAATTATTATTATTATAACTATTAACTCTCATATCAAATATTTATGGTTAACCAAAGTTAAAAGCAACGAACTCAATCCCCTGTAAATCTGATGACTAATGTTTCGTCTTTGATTGCTACATCAAGCAGCATACTCCATATAAACGGTTACAATGAGAAACATAACTCACTTTCATGTCGTAAGCGTCGAGCTGGAAATGGGGATAAAGCTGTACCTACAACTAGTATTAGCATTACTCCTAAAAATGCAGTACCCCCTGCTCATACAGAACTTCTCCCTCCCTACACCTTATGTGCTTATCGAAAAGCTCAAGCCTTCAAGCTCTGTTTCAGTACTATCTTCTGAAATAGAACTTCTAAAGTTGTCTATAGGAGAACTTAAGGCCGAGTTAAGGGAAATAAGAAACAATAAGTCAGTAAATCCTGGAATTTCTGAAACCAATGCCAAAATATCCAAATTATCAGATCAGATCAGCGATATCAGATCGCAGGTCTGTGAACTGACACCTTTAAGTATCTTCATGAAAACCGTAAACCTTCACAAACTCGACACAGAATCGGTAACTAAGGTAGATAACCTCATTAACTTTGTTACTACAGAAGTAACAAAGCAACTCGACGCTAAACTAAATGCTATTGTGTACAACGTTCCGGACAATGACGCACTAAAAGGGGTACAGCGCATCTTACTCAGTGAAGCGAAAATGCCCAACTCCAAGACTAAGTGCTACAGGCTGAAGAAGAGTCAACATGAAAAGTGTTGTCCTATTCGTTTTCAGTTCGCAACACCGGCAGAGGCCAGAAAATTCATCCACTCCCAACACACCCTATCGCAAGCCGGAAACTACAAACTAATAAAGGTTGCGGTGGACAAGACAGTCATAGAAAGGCGCGTATATAATTATCTCACAGAGTCTAATTGTGGAATAAAGAATAGGACATTGCAAGCAGCAATTATACCCAACCGTTTGAGAGATACCGTAGAATCCACCGCACCACCCCTCTCAAACCACACAGAATTATCCTCTCAGAGAGCGACACCAACCGAAAGGTCACTAAATTGTTATCACATAGCCAATAAAACTATACCACCTATCACCGTAGATATAGACATGTGACCAAATAATCCCGGAAAAAAGTCAAAATCCCGTGAAAGTCGACCCTGTCCTCTCCTAGCCATAAGTCCATTGGCAGAGAAAAGGAGAATATGACTCCAAATCATGCCAACAACAACAATGACAGTATAAATAAGCCCACATTCCCAACGGTCAATGGTATTGGCGAAATAGCGCCATGGCCCACACTGATAACCAACGCCACAAAAATGCCACCCTCAATAGTACAAGTGGCAATATTCAGAACTCGACCACCAACAACTCAGGGTATTCACATTATGGCACACAAATAAATTTTGATCGGATATATGGTACAAGTCTGCTGGGAACTAACACACACACGAAACGCATACAAGGACACAACTAGTGCCTAACAATAGGTGGGATAATAAACCATGGTCTCCACAAGGTCCTAATCATTTTTTATCCCCTGCGTCCGTGTCAGCGTTGAAAAAACAGCTGGTAGGGATGTTAACACCCCTAAACCGGTAGTGCTGGCTCCCCCTTTGCATGAATACAGGAACAGTGTGGTGCACCCGCATCCATACTTAGTACTCTTAGCTCCATCTCGCAAGCTCATAACTTGCGCATGAGAAATGAAGAATGCACCGCACTAGCCAGCACCACCAGAGTAGGTGCTCTCACAGAAATCCTAAAGAAACGAATGAATCGCCAAAGCCATAAATTTTCTCTCCTTATAAACAAGGGTAGCGGTAGTTCAGGAAGAACTAGATAGAGTAACTGCATGGTCCTCCACTTGGAACCTAAAATTCAACCTTAAAAAATGTGGTTGGATCTGTTTCGGTGCACCCTCAATAAATATCAAACAGGCACTTGAATCAATTGACTTGCCTAAACTCCAAAGTGTTGTTGACCTAGGACTTGGGTACTCTAGTGACCTGACATTTTCTGAACAAGTGGCGAAACAGACGCGTAAATCGAGGATGCTCTTAGGATGCATACTCAGGAATTTCCACAACTACGAAGCGAAACTTATATCATATAAAACTTGTGTCAGACCACTATTTGAATATTGTCCATTTATTCTCAGCAGCACTCGCGTAAGTGACTAGCATAAAGTAGAAGTGTCCAACGATACTTCACGTCCAAATTACTAGGATTTGACTGCGAAAAGGACTACACGTCAAGGTGTATAACTCTAGGTATCGATCCACTCTGGACTGAGACGGCATTCTTCTTTAAAATATTGCATAAAATATCATTCTCAGACAGCAACGACATACAGTTCTCACCGGGAGGCTCTTACAACCTTCGTAACCAAACGTGCACAGTTTCTTGGAAAAACTGTAAAACAGCACTCCGTGCAAACTTCATCGTAGTCATGTACTCTAAGATCTAGAACAGCTTACCCCTAGAATTAAGGACCTGTCACTCTATCATAACCTTCATACGCTTGCTATATGAACTGTTTCATCCCAATGGCCATGCTAATCACACCGCACCACTTAGTTCTAAAACGCATGAGCTATTAGAAAACTATAACGCCTAGACTCATTACTAAATATTACGACACTAGATAAACTATAAGACTTCGCAAAAATACATGAAAAACAACTAGATCATAGGTAATGTTTACTATACAATGATATACATTTATAAACATTTATATGTACATAAAATATTAATGTTCGTTCCATGTTCACATACTTTCTCTTTCTGGGAATCGATTGCTGAGCATACACTTCTATATACCTTCTGGTCGAGGCAGAACAACCCAACATTTAAACTGAAATGACCATTTAGGTAAATTCACACTCAAATTCCATGAACGATCCGATGCTACCATTTGAAAACGCTGGCCAACATTCTGTACAAGGAGTATTCTTGATCTGAAATAAAGAAGCAACAGGTTTTCAAACATTTTTCAATGTATTACTCATCTTACATGTACAGTCTGCCATGCTGACACAAATGGCGCCAATGGATAGTTCTAGAATCGACCTCGGCCCCATTCCATGCAGTAAAACAATCTGACATGACCTAATTTACTTTTCGTATCCACGATCAAATTTCCTTCCTATTCTAAAACTACGATTAGACTGCTGAAAAAATTGGAATAAATATATCAATGATCTCAACATTATAAATCAACGAAAAGTAACTCAAGGATGCTGCTCACAACGAAGTTATATAGGAGAATTGACTTCAAGCTTTATTTTTCCCAGATATTTGTATTACATTCATCTGATGTCTGGGTTTTTTGTTAGTTCGAAGACAATATTTCTTTATCTCTTTATGTGTTACACAGACAGACTATTTTGCAGACTGTTCCGACTGACTGCAATGTCAGAAAGAACAAGCAGACTATAAATTCAACATACATCGAAATATGTGTAATTTGTATAAAAACTTATCCATGCCTGTACAATTGGTATGTTCCTGCATAAACAGGAATAAATAAATATATAACACCACTAGTTTTAAGAAAATCGGTTTGTGTTCCTTAATATTATGTACATTCCGTAATTATAGGCAGATTAGGAAACTCACCAGATCATTACATATATACGAAGAATAATTGAGCGTACAGCGGATGGTCGATTTAAAGGAATACCTTCTCGATATGGCCCAGAGTTCACTTGAAGTAAAATAGGCCTAGATCTCTGCAGGTGCGTGTGTAAGGTATTGCATTTCGACAGCCTTTCGTCTAGGTGACTCAATGGGATGCTTACAAATTTAAGAAATGCTCAGTCCATGAATTCTACTTGCACCTGCAGAAATTTACAATTCAAAGAATACTCTGTCGGAATATGGTCCTGTGTTACACTAGGGTTACTCGGTCTACAGGTAAATCACACTTAATAATATCAGTATTGCAGCTTTTCGTCGGAAAAGTAATCTGACTGTGTTACAGATGCTTTTGGCTGGCTTCCTCAGTACGAGAGCGCATTGAAGAAACCCTGCACGGAGATTTTGCGACTTCGCCGAAAATCGAATAGGAGCATTCCACTTATACAAGATGTATACAGTAAGGAATACACTATTGACTCACTGCGCTCAGCCCTACACTACTCTACAAAATTTTCTTGTTTGGAAATGAAGCATGTACATATAAATATATATGTAGTCAGTAACTGAAAATTCACATTAACATCTAAATTTCATACGCCTTCTGTCTCACTACTCCATATAACAATAGTTTGATAGTTATTTATGGATGCAGTAAAAAGTGTTTTATTGACCCTAATGGATAAGATTTTATTTTGATAAATCACACAGTGTTGTACAGTTATATGAACTGAAAACGTTTCGAGCACAAACTATTACTCATAATCATATGATATGATTACGAATATATACGAATACCAACAACTAGCGAACCAATTAAGACAAGATATACATATAAGAGCAACAAGTTTATGAGACACAAATCGAAAATATATTTCTGGCTTACACGTTTTATTATAAGTGTTACTATGGGAATATTTGGTGTTTTTCACAAATTATCACAGTGTAATTCTAGATCTCATATAGCAAGTGATTGCGATATTATTCTTAATTCTTTTTTTGTCACTTTGTTTTATTTAACTCTTTCATATATATTGTCTTGACAAGTAAATGTGTGATCAGATTGTTCGAAATGTATAGCGCTAATACATTACATTTTTCAGATAATCACCATCTTCTAATATTGCTATCAAAATACTCACAACAGGTAAAAATTCACCTGAGGTGAAGACCCCACCTAACTGAGGGGAATTAAACACGGCTGTAATAAAGATGTCGATATCATCACTCATGTGAAGTCTAACTACTTTAGTGAAAACTGTGAAGCAAATCAACCGTGGTTGCATCATTTCCACCAACGTGGAGGGAAAAGGGTTCCCGAAAGTCACTGTCATATCGAAGGATCGTCCGCACCACCCATTCACATCGTGGACACCACCATTTCAAGACTTACAACGACGACGAGTCGTCGCTGGCAAGAAATACCGAAAACCTATGCTAACAACCGCATTAAAAATAATAATTAATCCATACGGTCCACGAACAATAACGGAACAACTTGCTAGCACACTATGCCTAGTCGCACTAATAACTAGTGTAGCAACACGATCACGCAAAATGGTACAAGTGGCAACACTCAGAGCTCAGCTGCCAACCACTCTGGGTCTTTAAAGTACTACACAATTAAACTTTGACAGAATATACGGCACAAGGCTGTTGAGAATTCAACAACAATGCAGCAATGTATATAATGAAAACCATGTAGCGACACTTAGAATGTCTCCAAACAATACTCAGATTAATAAGTCATGGGCATCACAAGGTACCAATGATTTTTATCCGCCACATCCCTGTCAGCACCGACCTAACAGCTGGTGGGGATCTTAACTCTTCTGGACCCGTACCGCTAATGTCGGCTTCCTATCAACAAGAAAACATACACAGTCTAGCGCACACACAATTAGTGGTCACATCCAGCGCGTGTGCAAATATAGGCTAAATAAAAACTCCTACCTATGCCTCGAACTAACTCATCCTGTAGTGAATCCAATAATAAGACATTATTCCCTAAAAGAAATAGATAGTAACTCAATAGACATAGGTGAACATGGTACTCACGCTAATTGCAACACAGGGTTGTTACGCCATGCGGAAACAGTGGATGCCGATCCACACTTGAGCCTATCTGACGACCTTAAATACTTCAAACACTACTTCAACTCTCAACTTTACCTAATCCTTATTAATGCTAGATCTATCCTAAACAAACTGCCGATGCTCAGAGCACACACACCGGTATACAAACCCCCAATAATCATTATTACCGAATCCTGGTGTCACTCCAATATACCAGACGAAGAGATAAGCATCGAAGGGTACATACACTTTCGCTGTGACAGGAAGAGTGGTAAGGGAGGAGGCTGCCTGATGTACTTCCTGAACACACTTACTGTATTACAGCTAGAAAACGGGGAGCTCGATGACATGCACGTCACTCTGTGGGTCAACGTACACTTCAAAAGTGCTACACCACTAATAGGATGTATCTACAGAGCACCTGGCACCTTTAGTGATTACGAGACACAACTTATAAATGTACTGGAGCAAGTATCCACTCTTCCATACGAGCATAAGATCATATGTGGAGACTTCAACCTACCCGAAATCAACTGGGACTTATTAAAAGGGCCAACTAAATACGACAAGCTCTTAGGGACACTGGACATTTTCGGCTGGAAACAAACTGTCACTATCCCTACAAGAGGTGACAACGTACTGGACTTAATATTATGTCACGAAATAAGTCCCCTCTAGAACTAAGTAAGTTCTAAGTTTTCGGGTAGTGACCACAAAACAGTAATGTGTGCTCTGCCACTTCCACTGAATAGCAATGCAGCTCATACCTCCACTTCACAACAAGTACTATATAGGAACTATAGTCAGGCAAACTGGGTCTTCGTAGAATCAGTGCTAAGATCCTCCGAATGGGGCGAATACTTCACTACTGATGACCCCTCAGTAGCTCTGAGCATCTTCTACCATAACTCCAACACATGCCTAGATGCTGTCATTCCACTCCAAGCACTTGAGCTTTCCCCACATAGAAAATCATTCATAAAACCAAGGGATCGTACGAAACCAAAGAGACTCTCAACAAGTTACCTCAAACACCACGACTTTGGCACACTAGGTTTGTCACTCAACTCTCTAAGATCCATCTCACAATCTCGGGATTTGCACATGAGAAACGAAGAACTCACCGCGGTAGTCAGTCCTGCAAAAATCACAGTATCTCTCTCCTCATAGACAAAGGTGGGCTATGCACTGATTCTGCAGACATGTGTGAACTATTCAACGAAACATTTACAGCTAACTACCTTATGCCTACAATTCTGTTACTCGGTAAACTTCTTCACAGTCATTTATTCTAAAATATGGAATAGCCTGCTCCTAGATGTCAGGACTTGCTCTTCAGTTATGTTTCAAACGCTCTCTGTACAAACTGTTTCACTCCACTGATTATATAAATAAACTATTTATTCCTAGAACGAATCAACTAATAGTCTACTACAGTACCTAAAGAACGCGCTGAAATACCTTTACTACACTAAAAACTTGAAATAAACTTGTAGCATAGATGCATAAAAAGACTTAGTAGGAATAAATATTTGTTCAGCAAACTACAATGTACAACTAATATAAACATATATGTCCCACTCCACATACTTTTCCTCTGCCCTTTGATACTTTGTTGCTCGCCTCTTCTGTTGTATTTGCCTTGTAGTAGAAGTTGCATTGATCCACATCCCAACTGAAGTTGAGAAACAAATGAAATCACTTACCCAAATAACATTCCTCAAGGTTTGGCTGGTAATGACTGCGCATCTTTGATAAAATCTACTGTCACAATAACAAGAATCTGAACAGTACCTTATACAAGCACTGTCAGTGATCTAAAATGGCTAACATATAGCTTTCTACGTGTTAACAAAGTTACATGGAGGAATCGACTTCAAGCTTTATTTTTTCCCAAATATTTGTAATTTATCCGACACATACTTGGGTTATTTTGTTAATGAGGAGAGACAATATTTCTATATTTCTTTATGTGCTCCGTTGAACGACCAGCTATCAGATTGTACTCACTAACTGATGTCAGAGAGGACAGCAACCATGTAATTTCACTATAAATCAAATTCATGTAATGTAAATAATACTTATCCATGCCTGTACAACTGGTGTGTCCTGCATATATATGAATAAATATATATTATTCGTAATTTGGCTGATCAATTCTGTTGATTTGCTCTGCCTTTGGTCTACGCGGAACGAATATCACAGAGGTTGTGGGTAGTAGATCTCGCGCTAGAATACTTCGTACTATCCGTGAACATCAACACACGCATCCTCTAATTTATCAGTCGATTAACTGGCTAGTTTTGTGACGACAACTATTATTTTTCGTAATTGTATGAAACTGATTAGAATAATTTATTGCAAAGCCAGAATATTCTTTGTTCAGGTTGGCTTTCAATGCAAGACATGTGAATATGTCACAATCATAAAAAATGTTACTATAATCACGACAACTTTTCGCTAAGTGATGACAAAACAGAACGGCAGTTAATACAGTAAACTTGATTACTGTAATCAATAATTCCTGTTGAGAACAGGATGTTCGGCGAGGAGACTATTTTCAACGAGTTTACTGCTGAGAATTCCATTCTGTATTATAAGTTCTGTTTTTGGAATAAAGTAGATTATTATTGTTATTGTTTTTATGTACATACGGCTTTTTCAATCGGAAAACAGACACCATTCAGAAGGTTTGATTGTTTATCTTCTCCTCATCTCAAAAAGCTACGAAGAGGAGAAGAGTGGCTGTACAAGTTTAAAGACAAGTTTGGTCTAAAAAGGATAAACATGCTGATTAAATCAGAAATTCAGTAGCCGAACACCATATATAACTGAAGACTCTTGTCTTGTAAAACTCCCAGAAACATGTGGGAAATTTTAAGTGAAATTACGGGTTGTGGTAGGCAAAGTGTTGATGTCCCCTCTGTTGATGTGAACGCTTTCAGCAAGTCTTTCATTCACTGTGCTAATGGTGCTTTTGTCCCCAATATAACAAATAACAAGGTCAGTGACTTTCGTGGTTTTAACACTTTTAATGTTCTCAGTTGTTTTTGAAATCTCTACAACCTTCCCAGAGCCTAGGTCCTGATGGTGTACCTACTGTTGACCTAAGGAGATGTGCTGATACATTATGTTGCCCACTTACAAACGTATTCCATACTTCACCTTAGCTATCTGTAGTAGACGAAGTTCAAATACTGAGTCCATTGAAAAGATTCGGCATATTCAGATGAATGACGCTGAATGCTCTTGTTTTTCCACTCAATGAACACTATCGACCAAATATGACAAAACGGGATATCGGATGGCCTTTTTCTGTCTTTAACCAGACCACGATGTGTGTTCAGTGGCACGTCATCATCACAAGTCGCTCCACATTTTCATCTTTATTATTTGTGGAAGAATTATTCGAGTTTGACCACGGATTGATATCAGTCAGAGAACCATTGAACAGGAGGGAGTATTGGACAGCTGTTTCATCCTAGTCTTGATTTTACATGATTTTACAAGGGAGAAAACGAAGAGTGTGCTAAGCTCTATTCTAGATTACTTGATCGAATCCTCTCACTGTGTCAACCGTGACCATGATTTTAAGATCACTTATGGAATTCATGCTAACTTGCTGCGTTTTCTTCACTATAAACCTCTCAAGACGGTGGGGGCATTGGCCATTCATGAATTCAAACTAGACCTTTGTGAATAAAAGAAGTATGCAGGGTTCCCACTTCTGACTTAGCCCTAGAGGTACAGACATTGATTGATTGATTGATTTTGTTTATCTGGTTGATCTATGCACCTCCCGTATTATTGCGACAATTACAAATAGACATTCCTAATAATGTTAGTATGCTCACTTTGAACTGTTTCGACCTGTCTTACTTGTCATTCTCAATACAAACGTTTTATTGCAATAATGAATCCCCCTTTTCAAATTTCACAACATGCAATGTAAGGTTTTATGTTAGGTTCAAGCTGGATATTGTCTCGCTGACACTTTCACTCAGTGTCACCGTGTGGCCATAGTCCTACAAATGCTGTGTAATTGACATCCTTGGGGTGCTATTATGAGCAATCATGTTATTCAGGTGCTCAAGTGGAAGCTGGACAGAAAACGACGAACTGGACATGACTCCGAGGACGACATGGAGGTGATCGTGCGAGGAGGTGTTGGAGGAATATTGTCAATTACGGGGCCAGATATAGACGACTGTTGAGAACAGGACAAAGTGGAGATGTGCTGTCGAATTCCTCACGATTTAAAGTTACCCAGTTTTCAGAGTGCATTCGAAGTGTTTAGCCTACCAATACAAGTCATGCAAGTTGACAGCATACGTTTGGAAAGTGATACTTCGTTATTCCATGACAAACGCATGCAAACATCTGATCCATTTTGTGTCGCCATATCTCATTTAAGCGAGTAGACTAAATGTTACTGAGACGGATCGCGCAAACCCTACTGATGCATAGCAGGAATAATGACGGTGTAAGACATTGACAATATTTCACTCGGGCGTTACCACTTTGCCTGCTATTCTCCCTAACTTCACCTTATTCTTGAAATGATAAATGAAAGGGATACAAGTCTACAGAAATGCATATATTTAGGACGAACTGACGACCAACCAACTAAGATATAGCTTGGTATGAAAGAGTACATGGTTTGTAAAAAAGCATTGCTAAATTTCGCTGTAGTAGATTGTTTACACCTGCGACTTAACCATTGTAAAGTCTACTAATCATGCTGTCAATGAGATCTGCGTCACTATCCGTCAGTTGGTAGTGATACTGGAAAAATATTTGCACTTTCCCATCACCACCAGAATCTCCATGAGAAACTGGATGTAGTGTTTCTACTGAAAATTGAGATTGCACTCTCTCGACTACCTTAAGCTGCATCAAACTAAACTTTGAGCGGCCAGCCCACCAGTGACCTTGGAACACTCAGTATGCAAGTGAGTGACACCGGGAGAAAAATCCTACAATAATGAATAAAATATGCTGATTGAAGTGATATGATATTAAATGAGATATCCGGCACTTTTTGGGTTAGGACTGGGACAGATTAAGTTAAGGCTTTGGCTAATAACACATTAGAGTTAAGTTAAACTATTACTGGGGATATTAGAGTTGACTAGAGTGAGATTATGATTAGCTTGCGGATAGTTTCGCGCTACAGCTAGGTATAGGATGGAGAGGTTTACAGTTAGAGTTAGGCCTAGAATAACTGGATAAGCATATCGATGGCGTGTTTTGATTACTCCAATGAAAGTGCGATGCAAAGCTCAGAGCTATTTTCGTCAATCGTTGAACAAAGGTATCTAGCGTAACTTGACTTTTATCCATTATTTCAGTAAACAGGTGGATTTTATGTGTAGAAACGCCTGTTCATATGATCGGCGTGTTCAAGACACTTTGTCCATTGCTACATGTTGATCCTTAAAGTGAGAATTCGCCAACACGGTTTCTTGTTACACACACCTTAGACGCAACACTCACTCAAATGAAAATCCACCAAACATAGTGTGCATAGGGAAATTCGAGAGCTCTGACCCCCCAATGAGGCGTTGATCCATCTATCCTCTCTCTGTAAACCGGCTGCAGAATAATCATTTAGGCGGTCTCAATATGTCCGAATCTAATGTGGGCTGTTACACGAGAAAGATCCTTCTTCACCTGAATCCAGAGGACCTCATTCGAACTGTTGTAATTTGGGTGTATTGATTCATGTTTGGATTGACATACCAGGATGGTGGGACGGGCGATGAATCGGAATAAGCCAAATTCCGCTTTCACTCCATGGCGTACTGTATGCAAATTCGATTATTATGCTGTAATGCATCAACATTTTCACGTCTTACAATGTGCTGAACACTGTACATGGCCAAATACGAACAATGCTGTATTTACCAGCACAGATGGAAACTTGGAAAGTGTATTGTAAGCGAAATCAAATATTTGAAGTACGCAAAACAAATGCAAGCGTGCTTGACTGAGCGAAGTGCATATGGAACAATCGAAAGCAAATTTTTGATTATACAATGGCAAAAATTCGGTGGGCATTTGTAAAATCAGATTGTGTAAAAGTAAAATATGGTCACATGAATTAGTTTCAAAAGCAATCATTCAGAGTTATTATAGGGGTATTACGACTGCTGTGTATGTTGATTTGTTTTAATGGTCTCACTTGATAATTTGTTTTGTGTACGGCACCAGCGTCATTTTAGTCAGTTCTTCGGTCAGTGGGTCTGCATTCATAAATGTAATGACTACGTTAAACTGTTGCGTTTTCCAATAGATTGTTCGAGTTTTATCTTGTAAATAAACATTCCATTCTAGCTTAGACGACTTTTATTTTTCGATATATAGAGGTAATGTTTTCAATTGTACTTTGTAGAATCAATGTGGATACCTCCAGTTTGTGATAACCCTCCACCTCTTAATATTGAAGAAGAGCTACTTCCTTCAACACTTGGGACCAAACCGCCTACTGTTTCTGCCTCCATTAGTTCAAGTAGTGACCATAAAGAGAACTCACAATATCAGGCAGCGAATATCAGATTCCAGTTCTATCCTGTTCCGGTAATCAGTAGTTAACTTGTTTTCTGTTTGTTCTATTGTGAACGTGTTGCTGAGATTGACCTTTTGCTAGTTGATATGTGTGAAATGATTTAATGATTCAATTCAGTCAGGTGACTTGACTCCCAGTTGAGTCGTCTGTATGTAGAAGTATCACTTTCAAGTGGGAACTCAGTGTTTAATGTATGCCTCTGAAAATGTAAGCATGTTTGTTTCAGTCAGAAGGACTACTATTAAGTAGTCTTATGGATGCTCAGTAACTGTTGGTTTGGATTAAATTGCACGATTATCCGTGTGGTTTAGAGTTGACGGCATTCATGAAATTCACTGTAGAATATTTAGAGATCAAGGCGTTCAGTTGGTAGATTAAGAACCTGGATTAACAACCCTATTAATCAGCTATATGAAAACGTAGATTTCGTCATGAGTTGGGAAAGTGGTACGTGAACATGACTATATTTTCAATGGGAATTATGTGGAAGGCCTCTGACCATTGTTTTGCCACCCAAGATGATTGGGACTTTGTGTTCAGTGATTTCGTCTCTCCGACCAGCATGTCACATTTCTAAAGAAAGGATTTGATAGGGGTTGTGGTGTTTAGGTTACGGAGGACCGAATACTCACTTCCTGAAGTACTAATTAGCTATTAGCATTGGAGAAAGTCTGTCTTTGATTGTAAATATTTGATTTCAGTTTTATCCAGGTGAATTAAATACTTTTGATCACTCTGATTTCTAGCGTGCCAGATGCTTGTCGTCTCCATATCAAGTCTTACCGTCTCACGGAACAACAGTGTATATGTATACGTGGACTGTTCCTGCACCTGATGTCGTTGCCGACCTTTGCTGTGTGGAGAAGAGTTGTTTCGAAAAGGCAGACGGGGCTATTGGGCTTTTGTTTTCGAAACCGATTTCCAAGGTGATTCTAAGCATTTTTTATGAACAGTTATCTCTGAGGGAATATTTTGTTTTCTCTCGTTTGCTTGTGAGGTGTTATTTCATATGTGTGTAAGTGGGAACCTCTTTTATCGTTGTGGACCGGAAGCTTCACTACAGGATGCAGCGTTGAATGTGATATCATTAGGACTGCATTTAATTAGAGTAGTGAAAGTACTAACTTTCATGATCTGAGAAGTCAGTGAATTGTAAAGAGGAATGTGACCACTTCATTACACCTTGATTAGTATTTGTTTTGAGCAGTGATGGAGAAACTTCACTGGCTGGCTGAGTTCACTAAATCATGTATTCTCGTGGACGACAACATGAAAGTGGTAATTGACTAATGGGTGGCACTGTGGCGAGTGCCCAGTCACTTCCAAACCCACCCTGATGAATGAGCCTAAACGACCCTAGTCAATATGTTAGAGTTACCACTCCAACTGAATTTGAGTCCTCATCTTGTCTGAAGGAGCACTGCCATTACGGTGGACAATTCCGCCAGGCTCGGCTTTCCACGGCTGATATACTTCTGCTCACTTAAGTTTTCTTTTGTTGTGTCTGCACCATGTAGCATTGGATTTTGGTGTCAAATGCATACACTTATCTATTGGAAAATGTGGGTAAACACTTCCTCGAAAAGTGTTTTGTTAAGCTATTGTTATCTGACAAATATGTGCAGGGAGCTGGGAGAGGTAATGTCTCAAAATTATCTTAAGATCATTTTCCTGCTTTCTCAATCTTGAGTTTTAATAATTCGCAGTTAATATTCTTATTATGCATTCTGGGATTGTGTCTCATTGGTTTCCGCACACGGATATTGCTCAACATTCTGAGGGTTTGGAGCACCTCTATCTGCTTCTACGGGGTTGGCATGTTAGATATCAGTTATTGATAATGGCTCATAACATAGTACATGAAGGAAATTGTGCACAAGACAAATCAGTTAACTGCTGTACGACGAAGGGAAGTTGGTTTTACTTAAGTGTGGAGTGTTATTTATGAATGTGAATGATCGCTTGGACACATTTGTAACCTCCTGTACATTATTGGCTTCATATGATTTGACAGTCTGAAATTATAGCAGGAATTATTAAGTAAGAAAGCTGAACTCTCTTTGGTGTTTTTTCTTTCTTTTTGTAAACAGAAAGAATATGTTTGTCGAATTCCCCTGTATTTGACACGTGGTATGGCTCGTTCGCGTGTCCGATTAGTGGGGAAGCTTACACTTAGTGAACGGGAATTGGAGTGCATAAAATCAGCTCACTCAGTGATATGTGAACTGATTACAAATATAGCCCATTTATCACATGTTGGTCATAAACCATCGAGTCAGGCTCTTTGCGATCTTATGGAGAAACAGAAAGATCCAAATGAAGTTCCTGAAAGTTTCGGAGTTACAGTTATCGATCGATTTACCGATCTATTATTCAGTCCTGAGAAGGCTAATATTCTGGCGTTGATGACATTAATTCGGTTACCAGGTAAACTTTATTTATTATTATTTTTGTTACCTTTAATTCCTAGAGGAACATAGGACTTCAGCCGTGCGTCTCCATTGCGTTCGGTTCTCTGCTAGAGTATTCACCTTGTTCCAAGTCTGCCCACACGTTTTCATCTCCTCTTCACATGACCTCCTCCAAGTCACCCTTGCACTGACGACCAACTCGCCACTTCCCTTTCGGGTTCCACTCGAGGACTTGTCTAGTGATGTCACTTGATGGTTTCCTCAGAGTATGGCCAATCCATCCCGATTTCTTCCTGCCTATTTGTCTCACAATCGGTTCCTGGTTGGTTCGCTCCCAGAGATTTCTGTTGCTGATCTTTTCTGGCCATCTGATCTTGTGTAGTATTGAGCGAAGACAACTGTCAATGAAGGTCTGTAGTTTGTTTGAGATGCTCTTTATGACGCTTAGTGCAAGTCTCTGATCCGTATGGTAGCACTGACTTCACATTGGAGTTGAAAATCCGGATCTTATTTTTGATGCTGAGTGCTGTTGACCTCCACACAGACTTGAGAGTAGTGAAAGCTTGTCTTGCTTTTCCGATTCTTGCTTTGATACCCTCGTCAGTTCTGTCCGTCTGTAGTTGAAACGATGCTTCCCAGGTAGGTAAGAGGTTGTTTCTTTCAGGTTCCTCCCATTTATGCTGATCGTTGTCTGTTGTTGTTGTTCTTGTCCAGGAATCTTCATCACATCTGTTTTCTCTACGTTCACCTGAAGTCCTATCTTTGATGCTTCTTCTGCCAACTTGTTGCTTTTCACTTGCATATCTTCCTGTTTGCGGGAAATCAGACATATATCGTCGGCGAAGTCCAGATCCTCCAAGTTTTTTGTGTGAGTCCATTTCATGCCTGTTTCCTCATTGCCCGCTGTTTGTCGCATTATCCAGTCTACTGCAATCAGGAAAATCATTGGCGATAGTAGGCAGCCAGCTTGTCTCACTTCTGTCTTCACTTCGTAGGATTCTGTAAGTTTCCCGTTGTGGATGACTTGGCATGCAGCATTGTCGTACAGCTGTTGGATGAGATGTATAATTGTCGGTGGCACCCCATAGTAGCGAAGTAGTTTCCAAATCACCTCTCTATCGACGCTGTCAAAGGCCTTTTCAAAGTTGATGAAGTTGAAGCAGAGAGTGCTGACTGCCATTCCAAGCTGTGTTCAATGATGATCCGTAATGTGGCGATCTGATCAATGCATGACTTCTTTCTCCTGAATCCAGCTTGTTCCGGTCGAAATGTTTCATCCAGGGCATGTTTGATTCTCTCCAGGATGACGCGGCTTAGTATTTTGGTTGGGATGGACAGGAGCATAATTCCGCGCCAGTTCTTGCATTGACTTAAGTCTCCTTTCTTTGGCAGTTTGAATAAGTATCCTTTCTTCCAATCCTCGGGTACTTTGCCTTCTTTCCACACCTTCTCCAGTAGTGGAGTCATCAAGTTCGCTGTTGTCTCAGGGTCCATTTTCAATGCTTCTGCTGGGATTCCATCTGGTCCTGCTGCTTTTCCAGCTTTTAGCATCTTGATTGCCTTCAGGACTTCTGGTTTCGTTGGGGGGTTGCTGTTCACTGGTAGCTCTGTCTCCGATGTTGGTATTGTTGGTTGGGTTGTAGGTGGTGGTCGATTTAGGAGGCTTTTGAAGTGTTCAGCCCAGTGTTTCCTTTGCTCCAGTTGTTTGGTGAGTGACTTTCCATTGTCATCCTTCACTGGCTTAATTTGTGTCAAACTTTTGCCCGATAGGTACGTAGTTGTTTGGTAGAATGTTGCGAGGTCTCCTTTGCCTGCAGCTTGTTCTGCTTCCCTTGCCATGGTTTCATAATACTTTCTTTAGTCTTCTCTGGCACTCTGCTTTACTCTTTTGTTCAGTGTCTTGTAGCTTGCATTCAAATCCTATTTTTGTTGCTCGTCGGTGCACTGGAGAATCTTTTGTTTCACCATCCCTCTCTCCTCTATCAGTCTCCAAGTGTCCGTAGTGAGCTACTGTTTGTCCTGTCTCTTCTTTCTGCCTAGAACTTCCATGCAGGTTTGACTCCACACTGTTTTCAAGTTGTCCCAGTGCTTTTCGACGCTGACCTCTTCACCAGTGTTGATTTGTGTCTCGGCTTTGTCCTTAATGCTTGCAGTGAAGATGTCCTTTGTGTCCTGGTCCTTCAGTTTTTGAGTGTTGGACTTGGCTTGTGGTCTATCTGCAGCTGCTGTTTCTCTGAAAGCTTTTAATTTGAATTGGATTGTCCCTTGTACGAGATAGTGGTCTGAGCCAACGTCTGCTCCTCTTCTTACTTTTGTGTCCAGCACGCTGCGATTGAGATTAAGTCAATTTGGTTTTTGGTTCGCTCATCTGGTGACACCCATGTAGCCTTGTCGATATCCTTGTGTTTGTATACGCTGTCACCAATCACTAGTTCATTGAAAGCGCAGAAGTCGGCGAAGAGTTCTCCATTTTCATTCATTTCTCCGAGAGCTTCTCTACCCATGATGAGTTCCCTTCCTGTGTTGTCTGGTCCCAGTTTGGCGTTCATGTCTCCCATTAGTATTTTAATGTCACCGACTGGAGTATTGTCCACTGTTGCCTGTAGTTGTCTGTAGAATTCTTCTTTTTTTTCGAGGTCTGTGTTGTTTGTCGGTGCATAGCATTGTATAACTGACACTTTCCTTCCTTTGGAGTTGAATCTGGCGGTCATTATCCTGGACGAGATCGCCTCCCATTGCATCAGGGCCTTCGTTGCCGTTAAGGACATCATGATAGCCACGCCCTCGGTGTGCACGTGGTGAACTTTATAGTTCTTGTTTTGATAACATAACTAACCCTCGTCTACTGGTTAATCGTATTTCGCTTAATTAGGTCTATTGAGTGTTGAAGGTGACAAAGTTTGTCTGTGAGTAAATGGGTTGTTTTAAATGTCCCTCTAGTTTCAGTGGTATTAAGACTCCTATGTAGGTCTTCTGATGTTCCTTCTTTACATGGTAGTGCCGTCGATGTTTTGAATTCGTTATCACTTATGTTTTCATCATCTATATCACACACTTGAATAAGACCTGATGGATAGTTGTTCACTGGTATTTTCTCGATTTTTCTATTTCATCACTTAAATCATCTGACGTACTAGTCAGGCTCCTAACTGAACTACATACATATTCGACTGAACCCACTTGTAGTCATTTCGGATGGGATAATTGTAGCTCTAGGTAGATCTTTTGCTATTTGAATTTCCCCTGGCTTCAACTTCATTTCAAATAAGTTAATCAGCCTGCAGTCTGACCGATATCTAATCGGGCATAATATAGATGCCAAATATTTGGATAGTTCATATGTTGTAGTGTTCCTAAAGTTGACTATTGGCCTAGCAGATTATCCTGTCCCATGAATTTTGACAGTAATGCCGTGTATTCTACTAGGAATACTAGTCTTGGTCACTAAGTTAAACCATGTCGACTCACCCAGAGGTGACTTCATTCGGTGTATTAGACCAGCTGTTGGAGTTTTGATCCTTACTATTGATAAGCATGTCTGTGGGTTTCGTAATCTCCTCATAGGGATGCATTTGAATTTGTTGATTGACTTTCTTAATGTAATCTGATTTGTCCATAACTGCTGTTGAGTTAATGTTATATGCTTTGGCAATTACTATGCTTCTGTCGTTAAATTAGCTTTTTCGGGCTGACATTTGTGGTTTTGATGAGTTTTGTTTGTCGTTTTTTGATGTCTCAATGTGTTGACATAGATTGTGTGCTTGAACTTGTGTATCGTTTGTCTAATCTATGGAGCTTAATGTTACTTTTGTGTGAGAAATGAGATCTTCAGGCTTTATTGTGGTAATGGCTGTATTGAAGTTTGGATGTTTCTGAGGCGCTTATATTTCTACTGAGCATAGTGTTGTAGTTGTGAAGTTAAACATGCAAGGTTTTGTTTCGGTGTCCTGCTTGAATGAAGTATGTTAAGCAACTGACTTCTGGTATTTCTTATATTCGTGATTAGTAAACGAGGCCCGAAGAGCTGTGAATTTCAAAGCAGTGCTCAGTAAGAATGAGTGGAGTGGTGATGCTTCTGCCGAGAATCTTAAGATTGGCTTATGCTGATAGCTGAGAAAGGCACTCTTTCCGACTGACCCACGGATGAACTTCTACTGACAGGAAATGTCTAATAGTGTTTTCGATTTTCTAGGGATGTGACGGTTTGTTGATTGATTTTACACTGAGAAGTTTGATTTGATATGTAGTTCGAAGTGTATCTTGGAAAAAACTACACTTGCTACCCAGTGAACAACTGGAGTAAGAACGTAGTGTTTAAAGTAAGGGTTTACACTTTCGGTGTGTAGAGATGCCTAGAATGTAAAGGTATGAAAGCAGATGGTTGTTGTTCATAGTTTGCTGTGGTGTCGACAGAGATATTCAGACACTTCATTTCTCCTGGCTGTCCGTATATTGCAAGTTGTTGTCTATCGATTGCATGTAAAGTGGAAAACGTATTGAATTTACGTGTTTGTAGTATCATGAGGATTTCTGATGGGATTGATTGTTTGTATGTGGTGTGCATTGAAATGTCACGATTCGTGTTCTGTCCTTATGGAAGACTTCACCTCAACTGTTCAGTTCACCATAGATGTAATGGAGGATTAAATGTCTAGAATAAGTTAAGTGTTGTTTGTCCAATAGAACCGCTCACTGTTGTTAGACTCTTTCCTCCAGCAGTCGAAGAAGTAGTCAAGTCTATAATGACAGTTAATTTTAGTCATTTATCGCTCGCTATCCAACTGACCTATGTAGATTGACAGTATTTTCAGAAGCATTCATTCATCGTAGCCACTGTCACTCAGCGATCAGGATAGTATGCAAGCCTCACCATAGTATTGAAGTGGTTGCTCGCTATCATTCGGACTTTTATAAAACGATATTGACGATGTAGATGAAATATGCAATATGAGCTGCACACATCATATTTATGTAAATGGCGTAGAAATATTGCATGCGTGTTTGAATTCTATGATCTGCATTAAAACTGTCCATATTTTTTTAAACTAGTCTGAGTGGTTATCTTCCAATGGGATTATTAACCCCAACGAGAATGTCTTGTTGATGACTGAACCTAATTATTGAGAAACCTCATGCATTTATTCCCCTTGATGAATTTAAATAAAGCAAGAAAAACTGTGGTTTGTGCAGAATAATTATTATTATTAGTAGTAGTCCACGACTGAGGTCGACATCGTCACTGATACACCCTTGAAATGATCAAACTATGCTCACCATTCTGGGGAAATTCATTGAAATGTGTCATGCAAGTTTTATATTTGACACCTATCATCATCACCATCACTAATAGTAGTAGTGGTAGTCGTACTAGTTTTCTCTCCTGTTTATTGTAGTTTTATAAGCTATTCAGTCAGATCTGCCAATAAACACCTAATAGTGTATGTTGAAAATAGATTTAACAATATGCAAGGTGAATGTTTCTGATGATCGTTTATGTTGGTGGACGCTTTTCCACTGGTTTTTATGTTCATCAATTGATGTGTGGAGAGTAACCACTGATAGCACTTGTGATACCCTAATGATCAATCGATAGGTCCATTATGGCCAACTATACAGTGAATCATCGAGCGGATTGACTCAGTGGCGTCATCTCTGTGACTGCAGTAGTGTGATGCGACTTGGAGTCGTCTGTGAAGAGAATCAGTGCCTAGGTGAAGACACTTTGGTAACGAGTGCCAATAAGAACAGAAGCTAGATCAACAGTTTTATGTCGATTACCTCCAACGAGCTTTGAGATGACTGTGTATATGTATACATGTCAGGTGTCCTTTGCAATGGAAGTTAGTTACTTGTACAAGGTGTTTTTATGTAGATTAGACTAGAATTCGTAGATGCTACGTGAAGTGGCGGGTTTGTGGTATTAGTAGAGAGACTTGAGTTACATCTAGATCATTTCTAATATGAATTTTCAATAATGATTGTAGAAGTAATTCCAGGGTGTCTGTCCTATTATGCTGATGCTTGATTTTTGTCTTTTACATTTTCATTCTTTTAGAATGTACTATAGATTATGAAGCTATTGAGAGTCTTGTGAATTGGTCACTTTGTCGTACGAATTCATTGTCTTCGGACATTAAAAACAACACTAGTGGATCAGTAAAGATCAGACCTGTCCGTGGTATTTTGCCCAGTTGGCATGTTACGCTGAGTCAAATACCTCCGGAAGATTGGGTTGGTTTAGTAGTCAGACCTATTCACCTCAAAGATAGCGATCCTAGTATGTTTTCGATTTCAGAAGTGTGTTCGGAAACTCCTGTAAAATGTGCCGCTTCGAAACTTCGTAACACGAAAAATGAAGAAGTATCAGCAGTGACCTATTCAGATTTCTACAGAACGAAGTGTCCCCTTATGAGAGATCTACCCACTGATATTTCAATGCCACTGTGCAAGACGTCACGACTGACGCGTCATCAAAATTGCACCCAAGTTACTGTGGGTCTACGAAGAGGTAAATCAATTCCCAGACAGTCAACTTTCGTATGTGAAGGGTGTTTAGTACATCCATTATCTTCATGGCTTTGGTTTCTGGTGTCTACGATACCTGCAGTTCTTTATCAGATGTCGAGGGCATTGTTGGCATCACAATTGTCCACAGAATTGGCCGCTGAGTTAAAGAATCCCCATCCATTCTGTCAAAGGACGAATCCATCCAATATGACGGATGATTCTCTTTCTCCTGTAACCATTTTCGTGCCTGACCGTCTACGTGATGCTAATTTCTCAAACGGTGAACCGATTGACGCAACTATGTTTGATTTTAAAGTTGATGAACTTACTTCAAAAGAAGATCAGGAGATGGATGATATGGCTGCAAGGGAATTCAAAGGCGCTCCGACAGTTTGTCCTCAACCCAGTGACCTGATCGAGCCAACTACGTTGTTAGGTGCTCGTGATGCAGTGAATCTTGAGCGTTTAGAATTTTATGGCAATTCGTTTCTGCATTTGATATCTACACTGAGTGTTTACGGCACCAGTCCACAGGATGCGGATGAAGGATACTTAAGCTGGAAAAGAACTTCACTTGTATCAAATGCTCACTTGTGTGATATTGCTCGAGATTTGGCATGGTATGGATATTGTACTGGTCAAATATTCTTTCCATCAAAACACTTTGTACCTCCGTGCTACACTGTTTCGTCTGAGGTTAGTGGCTGTGATGGTAATCTTTGTTTGTATTTTCACGTTTGCTCCGAGCATTTCAATTCCTGTATGTATGTATATGTATAGTTACTCAAGTTGAAAACTCATGTGGTAGAGATTGCTAATTTCATGCTGTGTGTGGATGGCTCCACAGAAAGCGTGCAAGTGATTAGTTCCGATTCCGATTTATTGGCTGAGGATAGAAGGCTTGAAGCCTATGTTAATCGTTTTGTAGTGAATTTCTGTGGTTTCTTGAATAAATGAATTGAGGGCGCTGACACGACTTTTGATCTCAATTGGTATTTCCTCTGAGGTGTTCCGATGTCGTCTGGTAGTAGGGAAAAGAGAGAATGGCCAGGTGTGTAGTGATTATTGGAAATTCTGACGGTTGTAATGAGATCTCTCTGCCTGTAGTGTGACCGGGAGGGAGAAGAGATTCAAAGTGTGTAGTCTTTCGTCATATGATAAGTTGGTCATGCCAATAATCATACGTATTTCCCTCCTTTGAAACGCATCTCGAATGTGTGAGTCCCCCTTAAGACAAGGACTGGCGGTCTGGATACAGTTTTCCAGTGTCGACCTGACGAGAGATGTACGCGAAGAAGTGAACATATCTCTGGTGATTCTAGCAAACTCTGTGCGTATTTAGTGCCCATAAAGATGTGAAAGTACGAGCTGTCACATAGGAATCTGTGTTCACTTCGGAAATTCATCATCATTATCAGTCGACTGACAAATAGACAATATACTTGTTCTTTGGTGTACTTACTTGTATTTTTCTAGAATCATTCGCATTGCTATTTTGTTCATCTCTAGAATGTTTGATTTTCGTCCATGTGTGTCCACCTATCAGGGTGAACAGTTATTTTCCACATTCACCAGCCTGTGGATTACACTCGGTGATACTGTTGCAGTCGTCCAGTTTGAAGTCTGTATAAATAAAGATAATTCACCGTTGATTTTTTTCATGGTGACAATCTGGCTAGTAAAATGCCTTTTTGAGTAGTGTATTTTTCTCCGATAGCTTTCATAGCTCTTTTCACTTCTAGTAAGTGAGTATAAAAGTCGTGTCAATTTATTGTGTTTGGCTTTTCTACAGGTTTCTGAATACGATGCTCGTTTATATACCCGCCTATATGACAAGTCTTTAGCGGATATGGTTGAAGCCTTGTTAGGATGTTTTCTAGTGCACATTGGACTACCATCGGCTGTAAATCTCTTACATTATCTTCAAATATGTCCGGTGAATTGGAATACAATAAAATGTGACAAAGAATATAAGATTGATGCTCCATGGCATTGCCTTCTTCACTCAGAAAATGATATTGCTAGCAGTTCAAATTCCAGACGTCACCTTCTCCGTGCATCATCACAGAATTCACCGGCCACTTACAAATATCGAGATCTCAATGAGAAATATTTTCGTTTACAATTGAAATTGGATTATCGCTTTAGAAATATTGCATTACTTGCTACAGCTATGACACACCGGTCATCAACTAACACAGAGCACTGGGGGAATTATCAGAGGTAAGCTGTAGTTCATTCTTCTCTTTCTCTTCTAAAATACGTGTTTCTTTAATGTAAAACATTTGGCAACTTGGATTGAGTGAGTAGTGCACACTTTTATTTAATTAATGATTGACTAAAACACATCCAGCACATTATATATGGGTACGAAGAAATGCTCCACACAAAATCGGATAGTTTGTGTGGGTTGTGAGATACTGGTCGGACGTGTAGACTGATGCAAGTGGTTGAATGAAAGCGGCCACCTGTCTCCCCCCGAGCCTTTGGCTTAAAGTCAGATCCACAAGGCAACCAATGCATGTATTGGAATCAGGGTTTTCCAGCTCCGTTAAGTCAACCCGAATGTCCACCAGTCCCAGTATGACGAGGTGTTCCACATCTTTAATGACAATATTCATATGCAGAGTGACTGTGATGAATTCTTATTTGTTCGATCTGTCTATTTATCTTAAACTTTGCCATGGATGACATTCTGGAGCCATCTGTGAGAGACGTGTGTGTTGGCGGTGTAGATTTGCTTCCTATTGAAAGACCTTTTGACCTCGAGAATGCAGGTGATATCGTCTTATTGTGCGATAGCATGCAGGCTGCCCAAATGGCGCGTAATAGGTTGGTGATCAGTGTCTGTAAGTATAGTATGTGCTTTTCGCCATCTGAGTGCAAGGTGTTGTTACAAGATTGGCAGGAGCGTGCACCTGGACTCACTCCAGCAGATGGACTGCTTGAAGTTATCGATAAGTTCGTGTATCTGAGTAGTTGTGTGGGTGCTGGCGGAGGTATGACGGACAGGATTTCCAACTGTATTATGAACGCTAGGGTGGCGTACGTCAAATGACACGGGGCTTGGCGAATTAATGTATGTCGTGTAGATGTTAGACCTTCTTAGTATTTAACCACCAAGGTCGGGTTTACAGTGCATCAGTGCACTCTGTCTTGTTCTACGCCTTCGAAAACTGGTTATAGGATTAGGCGACAAAATTGAATTTCACAGTATGGAAGTTATGCAGAAGAATTTTAGAAATCACAAAGACCATCTCATATCAGAAGCAGCTCATGTCAAAGGAAATGGAGTCTGTCTGAATTTGATCTGGTCCCAACAACTGCGCGTCGGCTACCATCAAGTGAGAGAATCAACATAAATGTGATTATTAATTTCAGTGTGAAGTTATTGGAAGTTGTAATGCTGGCACGTCATCACACCAGCTGTGTTTCAGACAAGTAATTACAAATGACATGAGTCTGGGAGAGTTAATGTCTGTTGTGTGGATGTTTGACTTTCTTGGAATTTAACCACTCTGAAGATGATTTGTCCTTACGACCCAGCATAAGCTAATACAGCAGTTTTGTAGAGACGCGTAAGCACTCGATTCCCAGACTTACTACTTTACTTTACTTCGGCTATCTCCTACGGGAGGATGAGCCGGCTTCATGAACATCTCGAATCATCGCTGCCCAGGCGCGGAAGAGTCGTTTGTAAGAGAGTTCATGAAGTTTCATGGGAATTTGGTACGAGTGATGTCCCCAGAATCGCTCGGCCTTTTGTTTGAGAGTGCAGCTCTAGCCTTTACACAACCAAGTGTGACCTACAAGGCAGTAGGAGTGGAGTAGGGAGTCCACTATCCATTGGCAACCAGTGACCAGAGTTCGGTTCATACGCCATTTTGAATGGGGCCAGACATCCAAGACATCCAACAAGCCCTTTGTCCATACGTCTGCCGGTGAGCTCCAGTGAGCTTCATACGCCAGTCGTTGGAGGTTTGGAATCAGGGTTTAGCCATCTCCCCTAGACTGTCATCCAACGGGCAGTCAACCCGGTGAAGAGCGCCGGGCATCCGCTTTCGCCCTCTCACTATGGTGAAAAACACCTCCGCCACGTGAAGGCAGTGAGTGGGACTTCCTCAGGAGAGGCTATGTAAGACGCCCGGTCATATGGGAGCATTTCAAGAGGTGTGCGGAGGGGTGGCCAACCCGCAGCGCAAGGCACCCACCCCCGACCATCCTGAGGCTTTGGAGACGATGGATGACAAGTTCCAATCCTATTCCACCTGCTCCAACCCGTTGAAATGTGTAGTAAATGAGCTGGAGAAGCATTGATAAGAAAACATCTAGTCTTGCATCTGAACAAGGTGTGTGTAGACATGAAACACACTTGTTTTTAGTGTCTAAACAGTCTGTATGTGTGGTTACTTGGTTACACATTTATAATAGGCTGTACAGTGTTGATATTGGTTTGTGAGTGTGGACAATGATTGTTGCCAGTTTGTGTAATGTTTTGAGAGCAGGGAATGTCAGTTATTGGGTTATGATTACCCGTTTATGTGAATTGTCTCGGCCACATTGTTTATTTTGGTTGGGGGGTAGGTAGATTGATGGGACGATGACTTCTATCTTGCGGAGCGATTGGACAAGTTGTTGACTTGAAATAAAATCCAGGGGCTGACATCTGACAAGTGTTTGTGAGCGAATTTCTTTGCACGTGGACTGTACCTAATTTGTTGTACTTAAATGAATGAGATAAATGCAGAATTGATGTATCATGTGTGCATGCGTTGGTGAAGTTTTACCACTGTTGACTTTTCATCTCTTTTTATTGTTTCATATGTTGTTGTTTTGTTTTCATGGAACACTTGTGTCATCTGCCTATTCATCATGGTTGTGTTGTGACAATGAAACAAGATTGGAATTTCTCGGTGATTCGGTTATGGGTTTCATTGTGAGCAATCAGCTGTTCAGAAAGTGTTCTCATGCTTCTCCAGGTAAGTGTGTTAAAGTGAAATGAGTGTTGTTATGAATTTGCGACTTTTTCTTCTCAAAATGTTGATGTTGGAGTGATGAAATGGGATAGCCTGAATATTCCGCCCCTCTCCGTTTGTGTGACATTTACTGTTACAGAGTAGTGAGAACCGTGAAGTTGTTGAAATCAATACCTGGTAGAATTTTTCCCCGATTGATGTGAAGTATCTAAATAATACGCCATCATGTCACTGATGTGATTACTTGAACACGAGAAGGCTACAATCAGCCTCATTGTTCTGGTATGTTATCAAGCCACACTAATGTTGACGATTAAAGTGTTTTGCAAATATGAATTGTTTTTTCAAGAAAGGATAAATGGTCAGTGGACGCGTCATTTCTTCGTTGTTCCATCATGTATGCATTAATTTATCTACCAACGAATATGCATGTACTGCTAATGGCCCAACAAGTCATATAGTCACAAGGAAGCTATAAAATGCCATAGCAGTGAGAATCTCCTAAGTTAACTGTCTAAGTTATTGCAAAATCCGAGAAGTAATGGATAGCGGTTTTTGGGTTGAAATATTTATAGTGATGAACAGATTTATAACGAAGTAGATGTCGACGGGTACGAAGATCACCTAGGAAACATAATGAATGTGAATGATAATCACAGGGATTGTTGGTCATAGACAAGTCAGTGAAGAATGTTGCATGTTCTTGTTGTTGTTATCAGAACGCAGTTATCCGAACCAGGGTTTCCACTTATTTGGCTGTGATGCACACTTATTGCGTGAAGGCTGAAGTAGGTGGAGTGAGATTTGAACGCAGAACTCATTGACTGAGTGTTTGAGCCAATGAACTGCATCTCAGAACTACATCAGAAAAGAAGCAAATCAATAGGTAGTGTGATTTCGGAGTGCGTTCGGCACACAGCATGATCCCACCAAGTTAGGCAGTTAGTTATCTTTGAGTTTCTCGATGCTGTTGGTGAGTTATCAGTGACCAGGTCGGTCGGTTTTCGACATAGAACTTTGCACATATGTGCGGCAGTTCAAGTCGCCACACTCTATGTAGCACACAAAGGAAGAGAAGAAAGTAGGGGAAATGCATAATATAGACAGTAAACAGAGGTTTGAGACAAAGGAATAGTAATAACAAAGAACAAAACAGTTTCATTGGAAATCATAAGTCACAAGGAGTGTATGTATCTACACCACTGAGAACGATTTTGAGCCATGTCACCAATTGTTTCCAACCATTGGTTTTTACCGTCCCGAGGACCCCAACCAGGAAGTCTACACCTTCCTACGTGGCTTAGACTAACTGTTGTAGACTTCATTAACTGGTGCCATGTTTTCGTTTGACCGCCTCTAGCTCTTTACCAGCCTGGCCCTATATCAGCTAACATTGACCGTCGAGGAAGCCGATGACTAGGCATACGTAACACATGTCCTAACCATCTCACTCAATGTAATTTCACAGTCTCGTCGACTGATTTCCCCGCCTTACCTAGCACTCGAGGCCTAACCTCAATATTGCTCACCTTATTATCAGTCACCACGTTGACGGCCATTTTGACAGAAAACTAGCATACAGCCAATCTCTTTTAGGAGGAGAATTCAGTCTGCACCAAACCCAAGGATTGGATGCATGACATTAGTTGCTACCTAGTGTCAAATCAAAGTATCCATTACAGTCCTATTGTAGGTGATTCGTGGGGTTGAGTAGCAGATTGGAAATGTCTCTGACTGTACCATTCAGTGGGTAACCCGAGTTGGAATCTCAGAAGGGACATGAATTCCTTGAAGATTTCAGATACGCCTTGCTGACAAGTGCCAAGGAGGACGAAGCCTAGGTCGAAGGCTTCCTGGCAGTTGCCTCAAATCACTTCACTTGAGATACAGACTTGGTGTTGTGAACTGTTAAGCTGAGCGTGTGGTGACTTTGCAGCTACTTGTTTCCTGAGTGTCTAACGATGGATTTATTTTTATACATAAGTGCAATCACTAGACTTCTGAAAAACAGCGAGAGTGAGAGGGAGTCGGAGACAGTTTTCCACTTTTTCCTGCAATAATGGCTTATGAAAAAATTATCTATATTTCATTGTTGGCTGGATGTCAATGACGCCTCCAAGTGATAAAATATTTCATATTATGTTTCGTTCGTGTCGATGTTTAGAAGCAAAGATCAAGTATTTTCTCCTTTTCTTTTTTCCCCACTTTAATTTGAAGGTAAACTGAGTGAAATGCGATCGACAATCGTGAGTAATAACAATTTGGCCAACACTGTAGTCGAGCATGAAATATATGCATTTATTGACTCTGGGGTTTGTGATATAAAGCCGTGCATTGATGAGATACAAAGTATTCATCAGCGAACCGATTCGATTTGTGAACGTATCGAGGTAAATTAAGAGATTTCTGCGTTGTTCACTATTACTAATTGTCTTGACTATATTGTAGAGTTGTAGGCTAATTAAATAGTCATATATATACCAGGCTAAAGTGCAGTATGTTCATTTATTATGGTAATGCTGATAATCGTCACTGCTGAAGACAATCGCCAGAGTATTGTTAAGTATTGAAAGCAAAAATGTAAAGACTGTGTATATTCGAGGCTATCTACTTATCTATCGTGCTCTGTGAGTGCAGGAGAAGATTATCAGCAAATAGCTCGTAAATATAATGTAGCATATTGAAATCGTGCTTTCATTTGACAGTCTGTATGTATATTTATCAGCAGGTGTGATTTGTGGACAGAGCATGTGAAGAGCAGTTTCTTTGACGTGAACCACCAGCCTAGACTAGCCTTGATTGTAGGTTTTGGTGAGCAATCTGGCCGGACGGGGGAGACGGCTGTTGTGTGGTCGCTCCACAGAATGACACTGCATGCGCTGGTGTCACCTTGCAAGAGTCAGGTGTGGGTGTGTTCGGCTCTTCTGAAAACCAATGTATGACTGGTGAGTCAGTGGGTGTATCACTATGTGTACTCTCATGGGTGGTGCAATGGTAGAATGCTCGCCTGCCACACGGGTGGTGCTGGTTCGCTTCCCTACCGGCACACACCTAAACCTTGCCTAGCTGGTGAAGTAAGCCCGGTAAAGAGGAAAGGTTTGTAGTGAGACGTAAAACAAGTTCATGTATTGGTGTTATGTTTTAGTCCGACCGTCCTTGCTTTTTCATGGTATTTCTGTTTCAGTTAACTTTTCCGGTGGAGGTAGTTGTTGCCTTGGTGTAGGTAACACATATGGTAACCATCTGTATCTGTGATGCGCGACATCCGTTGTTGGTTAATTCTGTTGATTATTGTCATTGACTGAGTGGGCCTCAACATAGAGGTTTGCACAGAATTGCAGCAGTTCAAGTTGTCACACACTATGTTGTACACAAATTCAGAACAAAGAGATCGAAAGGAATGATAGCAAGCAGAAATGTGAGGAAGAAAGAATAGTCACAGGGAAAAGCAAGACGATTTAGTGGTTGTGGGGGATCGTGGAGAGGGAATGCATCTACGCCATTGGGAGCCATATCAGCGACAGTCTGTAGCCATTGATTCTTAGTATCTATCTATCCTTCATTATTGTTAACCACTTTGATCTGTCTAAAACGAGAGGGTAGGGCTGCACTTCAACGAAGCAAAAGTAGATTAAGCACAGAGGTATTTTAAGACTCGGCTTTTCGAAAAAGCTATAAGGGAATTTTGTCAGTTTCGGAACTTGCATGATATTTCATAAAGGTATACTAAATGAGGAGTTTGTGATCATTTTAAAAGAGCATGTGGAATTTATGTGGTTTTTTATCACGATGTTAGTCTTGTACCAGTCAAATGAAGATATTGACGAAGTGTAAACCGATTAACCTTAATGACAATTCACTTAACTGTCTGTGCGTAGTGTGTAAATATTGACTCTTACAGTTTCACTGAAGTCTGTGTTTCATCATACTGCTTTTATTACTTTACTTCACTTTACTACATAGCTACTGATGAAGAAGGTTGGTGAGGGACTGAATGTGAAAATTTTAGCCGATGTATTTGAATCAATTCTTGGGGCTATTTTTGTGGATAGTAACGGGAATCATGCTGTGTTATCATCAATTATTTTGCGATTCTTAGGCAGAAGTATTGGTGAGTTTTTCTTTTCGCAGTAGTAGTAATAGTTGTTGTTGTCGCTGCTGTTGAGAGTTTTATTGTCTGTGAAGAAACCATTTCATTGTGTTTTGTTTTGTTTTTGTGATAGGAGAATCGTAGAAAATGAATCTCGTAGTTATGTGCATGTATTTGGAGAAAGTAGAGTGAGATTATGTTCGTTGAGACATTGGCTAATGTGATGTATCAATTGCAAGCGTGATCACAGTTGTTATATTTTCGTCAGGAAGAGTTAGAGATATGATTGAGAAGCAAGCAGCAGTGGAGGGTCGTTTCGTGCCATTCTGGGATTCTTCTCAGAATTCTTCTCGATAACCCCTCGAGGAATGAAACCCGGGTCCTGCAGGTTACGAGACCAAGTGACTGAATGGTCAACGAGCCTGTTGTCATTTTGGTAACTTTAGGGTGGTGCCATTGCCATCGGTCGAAAATAAAAGGAGTCCAACAATGTCAGAATCGCACCAATGTTTAGATAAACTATGATAGGACAGAGTTACGTATGTTAGCACTACCCGAATAGCTCATACTAACATTTATTGTTTTACCAATGTATCACTATCAGAATACTTGTGAATTTACCTCGACTATTGAAATTGTGGTTTTAGAAGTATTAAATACAGGTCCAGCTTAATCTGTGCCCACAATTTGCATATTGGCTGGTGGTGGGGTTGCACTAGTGATAAGTGGTGTTACTCATGAATCGTGGTCCTAGTTACATGCACCGACAATCGGAAGTAGTAAGTTGTGTACCTACAGAGGTGTTATGAGTTTACAGCAGTTCAAAGAAACCATTGATAGCCTTGTATTTATATTTTCGTCAACGGGTGTTTGTTTATGAACGTGCATTAATATTCAGGTAGTTTTGAGTCATTGTAGGACATCGTGATTTCGGTAACATCAGTTTTACTAAATATCTTGTTGTATTGGAAAATATCCCTGGACTAGTTATGAAGGGAAAGAAAAGCCTCAGTGTACATCACAGTTAATTTAATGTCTCGTAAAGAAGAAACACCACTGTTACTGAAACGTCAAACCTCAGGCAGGCAGTCAGGTAGGCGTGGAGCCTCATGTTCCACTCAGCACACAAAGCCATAAGACAAGAATAATAATTAATCAATTTATATCAATAAGTAAACCGTTTTCTTTATTTTCACTGTCCTCTTTCAGATTATTGCATTGACAAACTACCGAAGAATCCAATTCAGCAGCTTCCTTTATCGCATCCTGATATACGCCATCAGTACGTCTAGGAAGAGATGTTTTCCAAATTACATTTATAATTAACGCATCGCTTCATGTGTGTATATACGAATTGAAACAAGTTGTTCATCTGTTGTGAAACTGACTAGTTTGTTCACAGAGTTGATAACAATGCTACGTGTAATACTTTTCGTCATATAAATACTGCTTACCTGTTATGTATTTACGGAGACAGAAATCATTCGCTGTCCGATGCTGTGGTATAAATTCACGAAGAAGAAAAATACCATTTCCCCCAAATGTAGCTTTATTGTTCCGAAACTTTTGAAATTAGTAGTATTGTGTTTTTAGAATTAATTTTCCTGTGTTTTTGTTCTCAGCATTTTGTGGTGAAAAAGGAAAAATCTTAATTAATCTTCTGTTTACTTTTCAGGAACAGTTCTGTTGCTTTCAGCTCACAGAACAGTCAGAAACGGTATGTTATGAAGCATGCGAACCAATTTATTGTGTATTATTGGTGTATGTTTTTTTTTCTTTTTAACCAATGGTTCGATTTCTGGGTATTACAATGCTTGCACAAAAGATTTTGAGTTTGCGTCTTTACTTGATGGAGTAACAAGTGTTACCGAGAGAATAGATATTTTACTGTAAGGGTGTTAAAATAGCACTGAATTACTATTATTATTATTGTTATTGTGTGTTCATCTAGTTATGTGCTAGTAATGATGCAACCAGTCCGTTTGATTCGTTCAAACAGGAAGAACGATCATATTTGCAGAATGATACGACCTCATTTCATTCCATTGATCCTCGTAAACTGAATACAACGTAGACGAAGATTGTGAATGTACTTTTCTCACAGTGGCGTCGAGTTACCGATTGAAAGTGCTGGAATAGCTAATTATTTATAGGTGAAACTAGACAAGAAGTGGGCTAAGGAAACGAGGTGTAAACCTGACATAGAAACAAGGATAGACTAGAGACAGAGTAAATTTATACCTGATATATTATGATGGGAATTTCAATAGGACGGAGTGGATATTAGAAGTGGAATCACGACTCAGACAACCAATTGAGTAAAGCTGGAAACTCATTAGTGAATTCATCTCAGTAGTTGGTTGAAATCAAAATTAGGTGAAGTGTTAGGCAACAGAACCAAACACGAAAGGTCCACGAACGAAACAGTTGCAGTTACCAGGGTGTAGAGACTGACTGACTGCTTTCAACAAAGAACCTTGCACCAATGTGCAGCAGTTCAAGTCGCCACACTTCACTCAGCACACAAAGCCAGAGAAGAAGAAGAAAGTAAGAAGAGACGCAAACTAGAGACAGTAAACAGAGATATGAGGCACAAAGAATTGTAATATCGAAGAACAATATAGTGTTATTGTGTGTTATAAGTCACAAGTAGTGGATGCACATGTGCCGTTGAGAACGATTTTGAGCCATTTCATCAATTGTCCCCAGCCATTGGTGTGTACCGTTCCGAGGACCCTAACCAGGAAGTCTACATCTTCCAAGTGACTTAAATTAAGTGTTGTGGATTTCATTGACTGATGAAGCCATGTTTTGGTTTGACAACCAGCGGCTCTTTTCTAAACGAACTCGATGTCAGCTAATATTGCCTGCCGAGGAAGGCGATGACAAGGCTAGACATGCGTAACACATGTCCTAACCATCTCAATCGATGTAACTTCACAGTCTCGTCGATTGATTTCCCCTCTTTACCCAGCACTCGACGCCTAAGCTCAACATTGCTCGCCGTATTATACCACGTAACACGGGAGATAGAACGCAGGCACCTATGATCAAAGACAGCTAGTCTTTCGATGTCTTCCACTCTTAATGGCCAGGTCTCACAGCCATAGAGAAGGATGAAACGGACTGGTGAGCAGTGCACAGGCCCTTTGGTCGAAAGTCAGCCGGTTGTCACGTCTACGCCAGAGACAGCGTAAACTGGCATATGCGAAACGCGCCTTCTGTAGCCGTGCTGAGATTTCGTCAGCGACCAACCTATCGGGGCTGATGCAACCTCCCAAATAAGTGAAGTGGTCAACATGCTCCACCAATCTCTTCACTCCCCATTTCTAAGCTAGGGGTCAATGTAGTCCAGTCCTGTAGAATCACCTTACATTTGGTGGGGACGAATCGCATGCAAAACAGTCGAAGATTGCAGCTCAAGGTGTTCAGAGGACTCTGCTTTGCCTCGTCTCAGATTAGTGACAGCTTTAGTAACCTCAGTTAGTGATGGTGGACCAGTGTCTATATCCCATTCAGGGAGGTGTTGGATGTTCGATAAGTTGAGAGTTGCGGTAGGCCAATTAAATTCCTCCTCAAGGTGTTCTCTCCAACGTTCTAGTCGTCTATCCTGAGGGCTAATTATGGTGCTATTTTTCTCAGAGATTGTTTTACTTATCGTTTGCCTTTTACCATCTGTTTCCCTGGTAAGCCTAAATAGTTGTCTGATATTACCAATCGCCGATGCCATTTTCATCTCTTTTGCTCTTGTCGCCCACCACTGTTTACGGTCGTTTCGGAGGCTTCTTGTTAGCTTGCGTTTGAACAGCTTTCGCTCATCATAATCGGAGCTCGCTGGAATCAGTCTTCTTGTGTCAGTCAGTTCGGATGAGGCGGCAGAAATCCACCGGCTCTTAATAACTTTTAGTTTCAGGTTATTAACAGTTGTGTCTACAGCTAACTGTATGTTGTGCCAGGCTTCTTCAATAGGAGTCCTACTGTCGACCTCAGGTACACGTTTTGCTATTTCTTCCTTAAATAGCGACTCGGAGTCTCGATCTAGTTGAGGGGACGTAACTGCTTCACTGCCAACAATTTATGTCCGTTTAGTCGTTTTGCAGCAAACTAGACAGTTTCAGGTAGAATTCATCCTTTATTTCATCCGAGCTGCAGTCTGTTGGGGGCGTAAGCGGAAGCTACGAAAAGACAACGACGTATAACGTCGTCCTTACTTCTTCTAACAGACCCGTTCAGATGGACCGCACACCTACGACTATCTACTGGAATCCAGTCAAGAAGTGATTTTTCCGCCCTAACGCTCAATGCTATGCCTACACCTGCGAGTCCTCGCGAACTAGCTAAGGGGTGTCCTGACACCCTTTAAGTGAATTTTGCAGATTCACCTTGTTGGCCAGGTGAGGTTAAGTGGATGACCACACTCGGGTCTTGTATGTGTGTCTCTGAAACACAGCATACATCCATGGCTCGAGATGCCAGAGTTCTTGCTAGTGATGCCTGTTGTCCGATTTGACAGAGAGTCCTGACGTTGAATGCTCCTAAATGAAGTTGGCAACGTGGCTTTAGGAGGCTGTCGGGGGTGTTTTTCTGGCTCTCATCGTTGCTTGTGGTCACAGAGTGAAGGAAAGGTGACTCACTAGCCTGAAGAATAGTACCGACTCTACTAGGGAAGTAAGATGCTGAAGGTGATGTGGGTAAAGCAGAATGATGCTCAGAAAGGCTGCGTTTGCTTTCGGAAGTATGTGGGCGGTTGTTACTTCCCAGCTGCCCACACCGTGGAAGTTGATCGATTCTTGGGGTACCTGAAACAGAAAGAGGGTTGGTGTTGCGTGACCGAGGAGCCCAGGGTACAACTGCTTGAGACCGGTCACACACGGTCTGTATGAACTGGTTTCTTGGATTGGTTCCGTACTAGTAAATTTTACCTCCGGTTACGGACTACCGTAGGGCAAGTCGGGATGTACATTTGCTTGGGTCGACCTTTGCTAACCCCCTCTCCAGAGTGTAGAGACAGCTTAGCTGGCATGCTCGTCATCTCAGAGAAACAGCTTACATATAAGGCGTTACAATTCCCACAATTGATCTGGTACACACAGTTCTGTTGGTTGTCTTCTTCTATTTTATCCTTAACCTTCACAAGCGATGAGCTTTAGGGTGTTAGTTACACGAAAATGCACTCTTATGTCATGATTGTTGAGGATTCGCTTATTTCATCCTGTGTTTGTTTGCAGTAAGGAATCACCACTGTGCTAACCCAATTCTTAGCACCAGATTTCGATTCATCCTTATTTTCACATTGTAAACATCGTTTTATGAAGGCTTTGGGATAATTATTTGATTCAAGAGTGAACTAAACCAATTTATCTGATATCCTGTTTAGTGTTGAATTGATGCATATTATCTCTGTCTTAGTGATCCATTTGCGGTGTAGTGTGTGGATACTACATTCATCATGTTTTTTTTTGTTTTCCTTCACGTTCCCAGTGGAACATAGGGCTTCAAGCTGGTCGCTTGAAGTTTCTGTAGCAGTGTTTATTTTACAGAATGGGGTTGCTAGCCTCATGCCCAACCTTTCCTCTCCACCAGCATTATTTCTGACTTAGCGAGTTAAAGGAGTGCGTCGGCTGGGGATCGAACCCCGGACCATGTGCATGGTTGGCGAGCGTCCTAACCACTATGCCACCGACGCACATCATGTTGTTAGTAACAATATTTCTTCAATGATTCCTGTCATATAAATATCGAAGAGAATATTCTTTCTTTATTGAATCAGTCTTTCCAATTCTATTTTTTACGTGATTTGTTCAGAATTTCAATGTTTGTTGTTATTTGGTTGTTGCTGGATCTTCTGGTGAACATTTTGACTTATTTATTTATTTTTGTGATAGAAATTCAAACAATACAGCATCGGATTCAGATAATGAAAATACGTATGAGTTGATTGCATCGACTTCTGGTAAACGTATCTGTGTCACTGGGAATACACGAAATGAAGGTCGTCTTCAATTAGCTGAAACTTTGGCTATATCAGATGAGAATAAAGAGAATGTCGCGATTTCCGATGATCAAGTATGCATGTCGTTATCGTAGTTGAGAGTGGATGGGTTGGTTGATGAATTTCAACATTCGCTACTTTTTAACTGATTGACACTTCGCTTGTTACCGAAGAAGATTTTATTTTCTCTTATTTTTTGTACTAGTTATATCTTTATTTACTCTCTCTCTCTCTCTTGAGAGAATGAACAAATAAACATTTTGATTCGGTGAAGTGTTCACCTCTAGAATGTTGTCTTTATTTTAATTTAAACGTTCAATGTGCGCGTTGTCTCAGTTATGGCTGACAGTTGGTGGCTAAGTTTCAACATTGTAGTGTGTACAGAAGTGCAAGAGTTTGGGTTGCCATAATCGATGTACCAGACAAAGGTAGAACAAGGAAAGAACTATAATGAGGAGAGATTTTCATTCGAGAAAGAATAGTAACATGGAAAGAAGATGAGGGATCAATAGATCTGGGAGATAACAGAGAGTGAATGCATCTGTGCCACTGAGAACGGTTTTGAGCCGTATTTTGTGCCATTTGTGGCTCAGCATCATGAGGACCCCAGTCAGATAGCCTACACCTGCCTACGTGGTTGGTTCAAACCAACTGAGTCACATGTCATTGTTTCTTTCTCACCTTGTAGTTTAGATTTTTTCAGGCATCCTATTTCATGCTTGAGGTAGAAATGAAATCAGTGCATTAGACATAGTCGAAGCATCCGTACTGGGGGTCGACTTGTCAAGAGAGGCCGAAAATTTCCGTCCACTGAAACTCAGTGGGAACAGTATCATTCACTGAGAGCGCGGGTAAAACCTGTCAGCGAGTCCGAAATAGGAGGGAGTGGGCATCGTGGATTTCACCGCGCGTCACCCTCCACGAAATTACTTAGAGCTCATTGGACTGAAATTTGGCTGAATGTCAGTTCGTTAGTGGATTAGCTAATCAGAATGATGGTCACACTGTGCTCACTTCTATAGTAATTTGTATTAAAAGCGTAGTCATCTCTCTCTCCCAATGTATGGTGTTTATTTACTTATGCATAGGACGAAATAGCTGTGTAGTACCCATGTGATTCATCCAAGTGCCACTCCATCATGTGAAGTATCAGCTTCGAAAATGTACGATGGCCTAACATTACATCTAAATCTCGAAAACAATTGACATGCATTTAGTATACGATTGAAGAGTGTAAAATATTTCTTCTTAGCATGCATGAATTAAAAGTCAGTGTGAACGAAGAATTCTGGTTTCATTAAATTCACTCTGGAGACAGATATCTTGCAGAATAGCACACTTGTCATGATTACTAATTCGATGTCATTTTATGGCTGTGAAACGTGTTTGTTAGGTAGTTTGTACAAAGATGGCATATATGAAATAGACTATAGTGAGACTGTTGTGAATAGATCATCCTCGTCATCAAATAATGAATATGTGAAATGAGTGAAGTGGAGTCATGGATTATCACTAACAATAATCAATCAGAATAGCTTGTCAGTTTCCATATGTATAAGAAAAATTCGACAGTGCTATAGGAACGGTAGAATGAAGAAGGTAAATGATAAAATATTGAGACCAGATTAGTTTAAACAGTGGGAAATACTGAGGAGGTAACTTTAATCGAAGTCTGGTCACGATGGGGATGACCTCGGGTTGCTCACTCTGAACACAGAGTTCTGACTTAGTTTATCTTAAGTCAACAGCTTTAGGTATGTGTAGAAGAGTAGGCGTACTGTATATGGTAATGAGTGCGAGGTGTGACGAATAGTCCTAAAGAATACGTTAACGCTAATCCGATGTCATGTATCTGCGGAGTGTGATAGAATTGAACTTTCTATGCATCTGATTTCACCCTGTGTATATTAGGCTGGTGAATGATCTCAGATCTATAGACGAATGTCATGATGAAGTGTTCACCTCAATCTTAGTATTGTTTTGTCCAATGCAGTCCACTCGCTCGCTGACATGTCTGCAATATCCAGAGAAACTTGGGTTATATTATTAGTAAACATGAAGTGGCAGTGGTGAAGAGAAAGCCATCAATTCTACGTCTACAATTCTAGGGAGATGTTTCTAAGAAGATTCTACCCGAATGTCTAACCAGAAAGATAAAGAATACTTCCTAGTCTGGAGATCTCTTCGTATCATTCAGTAGCCGTCTAATGTTCTCTCAGAAACTAAAAGTCGTCCTGCCTAATAATAAGTCATCCTCCTAATGTATTTTCCGTCTCAAGCATTCGCGTGGTTCAAGTTGTATGGGGTGTAGGAGGGGGTGTGTTCGCCTGTGGATTGAAGAGCATCTATCAGGCTAGTACAGAAAGGGTGCAATCAAATGCATAAAATGTTCAATCCTATCACACTTGGTGGATACAGGAGGTCTCATTAACGCAAACACAGCCTTCATTCATTATTCTATTGCTTTCCGAGTGCAACATAGGGCTTCACCAACACATCTCCAGCCTTCAGCATTGTATGTCACATTCCGAAGTCAATAACACGCACAGTTCGCCTACAACTTCTACCTATATATAAAGCTGTTGCAATAAAATCGGAACTATGTATCCAAAAGGAATACATTCAGGTGGTGTTGCTGCCGTGTTCAAACCTCAATTAGAAATTTTTCTCCCCACGAAGAGTGGATTTTCCTCATTTGTCTTTTGCTTTGGTGTTTTAGTTTTTGCTTCCTTTTGTTTTCATTCTGACAGTTTTAGCCACAATGCATTATAATTTATACCCTTCATTCTAGTATCCTTTGAACGCCATTGAATTCTCCATTTATAGTATTCTGACTTATTACTAGTGATATGATCTCTTTCCTCAATATATGCCTCCGTCCATTTGATTTCACATATTAGTTATTTCATGATGAAGCATTCACAGGTGATACTATCTCCACTTTGATGCATACTATTTCGTACTAGCCACTTACTCAACACATTTTACAACCTTGAACTAACTTATCGGTATTCATTCCCCTACCTTGATTGTATGACTCATCACCGCCATCATCTCGCATTTGACAATATTTTGTAACTGCATTCATTCCATCCCGTTTGTCAGACAAATATTAGTTGTAACAAATCTGTTAGTCTATGTTGCATAAATGTATTGTAGCGGCAGGAAATTCCCCAGAATTTTTAGCCACAGCGTTCATCAATGAACATTGGATGCGAACCCTCACTGTTTTATTCGATTCGTTTAGCTGAAGGCTTACGGTCAAGCATCCGTGCTATTTGTCACGCCGTCGTGTTACGTTCGTTCGTTCGTTCGTGAACGACACCTAGCTAGCTAAGCGATCATGTCGTAATCATCCGATTTGGTCCCGAAATATGCTTCGTAATTTGGGCGATCAATTCTGTTGATTTGCTTTGCCTTTGGTCTACGCGGAACGAAAACAATAGATGTTATGTGTAGTAGATCTTGCGTAAGTATACTTCGTACTATCCGTGAACGTCAACACCTCAGCCTCCAAACTGGTGACCCCTATCGCGAACTTCATCCTTGGTGGATACGCAGACAAATCCTGTGATTTCGTTCCATTTGGTATTTGTTCTTGCACTATTTATGAAGTGCATTCATTTCTCTATATGTGACCATACGCCGAAGGTCATGCGTATTCTGCCAACTAACAACACTATTCAGCTCGTGCTATTATGACCAGATAATGTGGAATCATGGTTTCAAATACCTGAGTCTGATTTCAGTCAACATGGGATTACTAGCCATCGTTCAGAGTTCCTTGAAGTTGTCCACGCTCTGCCGCGGGAATTCAGCAAATGCGTAATTATGCATTTGTGAAGTCCAGAGGTAAGTAACTCGTACGAGGTGCTTAATGCAACCCTCTGAAACAGAAACGACCTCATGTATCGGCAGCGTCATGACGAACTATTTCGCAACGTCGAGTTAGGTGATCAGTCGGCTGTGAACATGCTAACGAGAATGAGGGAAGTTGTCGGCCGACTTTGGTTCGACTAGGGACTCTTCAGAGAGCTGTTCTTATCCAACCGCTACAGTCAGTACAAGTTGTGCTTGTGACATTCCAAGGTGTTACTATAGTCGACTTAGCTACTTCTACCGATAAAATTCCAGAAATAACACAATCGCCAGTCACTGAAATGCGCTCGATTGCCAAACAGTCTTCGAGTGGAGACACTGCAGTGATCGAGTTATGCAACTCCGTTCAGCAACTACTAATATCAAACAGTCCCCATGTTTCCTCCTATCGTCAACAGAATTCCCCTCAACGCCGAAACCCACGTGGTCGGTCGAAATCCAAACTACTTTCACTAGAAAACACTGACTGGTGTCGGTATCACAATACCTATGTTTAGGAAGTGAAATATTGCCGAAAACCTTGTAATTTTGGCGATGACTCGAAGATTATGGGAAACCATTCCGCCGGCACATGTTAGTGGCAACAGTTGTAAGGAAAGTTCGTATACCGATGATTCCCAAGACTAGGATGAAACAGCTGTCCAATACTCCCTCCTGTTCAATGGTTCTCTGACTGATATCAATCCGTGGTCAAACTCGAATAATTCTTCCACAAATAATAAAGATGAAAATGTGGAGCGACTTGTGATGATGACGTGCCACTGAACACACATCGTGGTCTGGTTAAAGACAGAAAAAGGCCATCCGATATCCCGTTTTGTCATATTTGGTCGATAGTGTTCATTGAGTGGAAAAACAAGAGCATTCAGCGTTATTCATCTCAACTCGTCCTTGTTCTTGTGTTAGTTGTGTTGCGTAACAGTCTGCCTAATTTTGTTTTTCACTAACTGACTGAGTTGAAGTCACCATTATGTTTCCAAATTTACGTAATTGTTTCTGTATGTCATGAATTTACTCTTCACTCCCATCCTGTCCTGTTGATCCTTGCATCATATTATGTATAGATTCACTGTGTTGCTCGATCCTGTATTCCGTCTGTAGTCAATACTAGTTTCTATATATGGATATAGACATATGGATAAATTTGCAAGAAACGGTCAGAGGCAGTACAGAATAACTTTCAACAAAAAAAATCATTCAATCAGAAAACGTTGCTTCTCAGCCAACAACGCTAATAATGATGTACATAGAAATCTGTAAATATCACTTGATTTTCTGAATAATCGATCTGCTGCCTGGCCCTTGACAATAGGTTTTTGAATACATAATTTAGGTGTTTCTCCATGTATTGCCAGAGCTTCGGCTATACATAAGTGGGGAAAACATAAGCTGTTGAAGAAATTGTATTTGGTCCTGTAGATATGCTTAAAGAATGTATCACGTGTGGCTGAATGTGCTGACTCCAGAAGGTGTTTACTCGACTTTCATTAACTGAACTGGGTAGTGTTCAGCTACGCATATATGGAGATCACGCTTACAACATCCAACATAATCAGCTGATTACATTACTATTATTATGACAAATACGCGTTAAGTGATGACAAAACAGAACGGCAGTTAATACAGTAAACTTGATTACTGTAATCAATAATTCCTGTTGAGAACAGGATGTTCGGCGAGGAGACTATTTTCAACGAGTTTACTGCTGAGAATTCCATTCTGTATTATAAGTTCTGTTTTTGGAATAAAGTAGATTATTATTGTTATTGTTTTTATGTACATACGGCTTTTTCAATCGGAAAACAGACACCATTCAGAAGGTTTGATTGTTTATCTTCTCCTCATCTCAAAAAGCTACGAAGAGGAGAAGAGTGGCTGTACAAGTTTAAAGACAAGTTTGGTCTAAAAAGGATAAACATGCTGATTAAATCAGAAATTCAGTAGCCGAACACCATATATAACTGAAGACTCTTGTCTTGTAAAACTCCCAGAAACATGTGGGAAATTTTAAGTGAAATTACGGGTTGTGGTAGGCAAAGTGTTGATGTCCCCTCTGTTGATGTGAACGCTTTCAGCAAGTCTTTCATTCACTGTGCTAATGGTGCTTTTGTCCCCAATATAACAAATAACAAGGTCAGTGACTTTCGTGGTTTTAACACTTTTAATGTTCTCAGTTGTTTTTGAAATCTCTACAACCTTCCCAGAGCCTAGGTCCTGATGGTGTACCTACTGTTGACCTAAGGAGATGTGCTGATACATTATGTTGCCCACTTACAAACGTATTCCATACTTCACCTTAGCTATCTGTAGTAGACGAAGTTCAAATACTGAGTCCATTGAAAAGATTCGGCATATTCAGATGAATGACGCTGAATGCTCTTGTTTTTCCACTCAATGAACACTATCGACCAAATATGACAAAACGGGATATCGGATGGCCTTTTTCTGTCTTTAACCAGACCACGATGTGTGTTCAGTGGCACGTCATCATCACAAGTCGCTCCACATTTTCATCTTTATTATTTGTGGAAGAATTATTCGAGTTTGACCACGGATTGATATCAGTCAGAGAACCATTGAACAGGAGGGAGTATTGGACAGCTGTTTCATCCTAGTCTTGGGAATCATCGGTATACGAACTTTCCTTACAACTGTTGCCACTAACATGTGCCGGCGGAATGGTTTCCCATAATCTTCGAGTCATCGCCAAAATTACAAGGTTTTCGGCAATATTTCACTTCCTAAACATAGGTATTGTGATACCGACACCAGTCAGTGTTTTCTAGTGAAAGTAGTTTGGATTTCGACCGACCACGTGGGTTTCGGCGTTGAGGGGAATTCTGTTGACGATAGGAGGAAACATGGGGACTGTTTGATATTAGTAGTTGCTGAACGGAGTTGCATAACTCGATCACTGCAGTGTCTCCACTCGAAGACTGTTTGGCAATCGAGCGCATTTCAGTGACTGGCGATTGTGTTATTTCTGGAATTTTATCGGTAGAAGTAGCTAAGTCGACTATAGTAACACCTTGGAATGTCACAAGCACAACTTGTACTGACTGTAGCGGTTGGATAAGAACAGCTCTCTGAAGAGTCCCTAGTCGAACCAAAGTCGGCCGACAACTTCCCTCATTCTCGTTAGCATGTTCACAGCCGACTGATCACCTAACTCGACGTTGCGAAATAGTTCGTCATGACGCTGCCGATACATGAGGTCGTTTCTGTTTCAGAGGGTTGCATTAAGCACCTCGTACGAGTTACTTACCTCTGGACTTCACAAATGCATAATTACGCATTTGCTGAATTCCCGCGGCAGAGCGTGGACAACTTCAAGGAACTCTGAACGATGGCTAGTAATCCCATGTTGACTGAAATCAGACTCAGGTATTTGAAACCATGATTCCACATTATCTGGTCATAATAGCACGAGCTGAATAGTGTTGTTAGTTGGCAGAATACGCATGACCTTCGGCGTATGGTCACATATAGAGAAATGAATGCACTTCATAAATAGTGCAAGAACAAATACCAAATGGAACGAAATCACAGGATTTGTCTGCGTATCCACCAAGGATGAAGTTCGCGATAGGGGTCACCAGTTTGGAGGCTGAGGTGTTGACGTTCACGGATAGTACGAAGTATACTTACGCAAGATCTACTACACATAACATCTATTGTTTTCGTTCCGCGTAGACCAAAGGCAAAGCAAATCAACAGAATTGATCGCCCAAATTACGAAGCATATTTCGGGACCAAATCGGATGATTACGACATGATCGCTTAGCTAGCTAGGTGTCGTTCACGAACGAACGAACGAACGTAACACGACGGCGTGACAAATAGCACGGATGCTTGACCGTAAGCCTTCAGCTAAACGAATCGAATAAAACAGTGAGGGTTCGCATCCAATGTTCATTGATGAACGCTGTGGCTAAAAATTCTGGGGAATTTCCTGCCGCTACAATACATTTATGCAACATAGACTAACAGATTTGTTACAACTAATATTTGTCTGACAAACGGGATGGAATGAATGCAGTTACAAAATATTGTCAAATGCGAGATGATGGCGGTGATGAGTCATACAATCAAGGTAGGGGAATGAATACCGATAAGTTAGTTCAAGGTTGTAAAATGTGTTGAGTAAGTGGCTAGTACGAAATAGTATGCATCAAAGTGGAGATAGTATCACCTGTGAATGCTTCATCATGAAATAACTAATATGTGAAATCAAATGGACGGAGGCATATATTGAGGAAAGAGATCATATCACTAGTAATAAGTCAGAATACTATAAATGGAGAATTCAATGGCGTTCAAAGGATACTAGAATGAAGGGTATAAATTATAATGCATTGTGGCTAAAACTGTCAGAATGAAAACAAAAGGAAGCAAAAACTAAAACACCAAAGCAAAAGACAAATGAGGAAAATCCACTCTTCGTGGGGAGAAAAATTTCTAATTGAGGTTTGAACACGGCAGCAACACCACCTGAATGTATTCCTTTTGGATACATAGTTCCGATTTTATTGCAACAGCTTTATATATAGGTAGAAGTTGTAGGCGAACTGTGCGTGTTATTGACTTCGGAATGTGACATACAATGCTGAAGGCTGGAGATGTGTTGGTGAAGCCCTATGTTGCACTCGGAAAGCAATAGAATAATGAATGAAGGCTGTGTTTGCGTTAATGAGACCTCCTGTATCCACCAAGTGTGATAGGATTGAACATTTTATGCATTTGATTGCACCCTTTCTGTACTAGCCTGATAGATGCTCTTCAATCCACAGGCGAACACACCCCCTCCTACACCCCATACAACTTGAACCACGCGAATGCTTGAGACGGAAAATACATTAGGAGGATGACTTATTATTAGGCAGGACGACTTTTAGTTTCTGAGAGAACATTAGACGGCTACTGAATGATACGAAGAGATCTCCAGACTAGGAAGTATTCTTTATCTTTCTGGTTAGACATTCGGGTAGAATCTTCTTAGAAACATCTCCCTAGAATTGTAGACGTAGAATTGATGGCTTTCTCTTCACCACTGCCACTTCATGTTTACTAATAATATAACCCAAGTTTCTCTGGATATTGCAGACATGTCAACGAGCGAGTGGACTGCATTGGACAAAACAATACTAAGATTGAGGTGAACACTTCATCATGACATTCGTCTATAGATCTGAGATCATTCACCAGCCTAATATACACAGGGTGAAATCAGATGCATAGAAAGTTCAATTCTATCACACTCCGCAGATACATGACATCGGATTAGCGTTAACGTATTCTTTAGGACTATTCGTCACACCTCGCACTCATTACCATATACAGTACGCCTACTCTTCTACACATACCTAAAGCTGTTGACTTAAGATAAACTAAGTCAGAACTCTGTGTTCAGAGTGAGCAACCCGAGGTCATCCCCATCGTGACCAGACTTCGATTAAAGTTACCTCCTCAGTATTTCCCACTGTTTAAACTAATCTGGTCTCAATATTTTATCATTTACCTTCTTCATTCTACCGTTCCTATAGCACTGTCGAATTTTTCTTATACATATGGAAACTGACAAGCTATTCTGATTGATTATTGTTAGTGATAATCCATGACTCCACTTCACTCATTTCACATATTCATTATTTGATGACGAGGATGATCTATTCACAACAGTCTCACTATAGTCTATTTCATATATGCCATCTTTGTACAAACTACCTAACAAACACGTTTCACAGCCATAAAATGACATCGAATTAGTAATCATGACAAGTGTGCTATTCTGCAAGATATCTGTCTCCAGAGTGAATTTAATGAAACCAGAATTCTTCGTTCACACTGACTTTTAATTCATGCATGCTAAGAAGAAATATTTTACACTCTTCAATCGTATACTAAATGCATGTCAATTGTTTTCGAGATTTAGATGTAATGTTAGGCCATCGTACATTTTCGAAGCTGATACTTCACATGATGGAGTGGCACTTGGATGAATCACATGGGTACTACACAGCTATTTCGTCCTATGCATAAGTAAATAAACACCATACATTGGGAGAGAGAGATGACTACGCTTTTAATACAAATTACTATAGAAGTGAGCACAGTGTGACCATCATTCTGATTAGCTAATCCACTAACGAACTGACATTCAGCCAAATTTCAGTCCAATGAGCTCTAAGTAATTTCGTGGAGGGTGACGCGCGGTGAAATCCACGATGCCCACTCCCTCCTATTTCGGACTCGCTGACAGGTTTTACCCGCGCTCTCAGTGAATGATACTGTTCCCACTGAGTTTCAGTGGACGGAAATTTTCGGCCTCTCTTGACAAGTCGACCCCCAGTACGGATGCTTCGACTATGTCTAATGCACTGATTTCATTTCTACCTCAAGCATGAAATAGGATGCCTGAAAAAATCTAAACTACAAGGTGAGAAAGAAACAATGACATGTGACTCAGTTGGTTTGAACCAACCACGTAGGCAGGTGTAGGCTATCTGACTGGGGTCCTCATGATGCTGAGCCACAAATGGCACAAAATACGGCTCAAAACCGTTCTCAGTGGCACAGATGCATTCACTCTCTGTTATCTCCCAGATCTATTGATCCCTCATCTTCTTTCCATGTTACTATTCTTTCTCGAATGAAAATCTCTCCTCATTATAGTTCTTTCCTTGTTCTACCTTTGTCTGGTACATCGATTATGGCAACCCAAACTCTTGCACTTCTGTACACACTACAATGTTGAAACTTAGCCACCAACTGTCAGCCATAACTGAGACAACGCGCACATTGAACGTTTAAATTAAAATAAAGACAACATTCTAGAGGTGAACACTTCACCGAATCAAAATGTTTATTTGTTCATTCTCTCAAGAGAGAGAGAGAGAGTAAATAAAGATATAACTAGTACAAAAAATAAGAGAAAATAAAATCTTCTTCGGTAACAAGCGAAGTGTCAATCAGTTAAAAAGTAGCGAATGTTGAAATTCATCAACCAACCCATCCACTCTCAACTACGATAACGACATGCATACTTGATCATCGGAAATCGCGACATTCTCTTTATTCTCATCTGATATAGCCAAAGTTTCAGCTAATTGAAGACGACCTTCATTTCGTGTATTCCCAGTGACACAGATACGTTTACCAGAAGTCGATGCAATCAACTCATACGTATTTTCATTATCTGAATCCGATGCTGTATTGTTTGAATTTCTATCACAAAAATAAATAAATAAGTCAAAATGTTCACCAGAAGATCCAGCAACAACCAAATAACAACAAACATTGAAATTCTGAACAAATCACGTAAAAAATAGAATTGGAAAGACTGATTCAATAAAGAAAGAATATTCTCTTCGATATTTATATGACAGGAATCATTGAAGAAATATTGTTACTAACAACATGATGTGCGTCGGTGGCATAGTGGTTAGGACGCTCGCCAACCATGCACATGGTCCGGGGTTCGATCCCCAGCCGACGCACTCCTTTAACTCGCTAAGTCAGAAATAATGCTGGTGGAGAGGAAAGGTTGGGCATGAGGCTAGCAACCCCATTCTGTAAAATAAACACTGCTACAGAAACTTCAAGCGACCAGCTTGAAGCCCTATGTTCCACTGGGAACGTGAAGGAAAACAAAAAAAAACATGATGAATGTAGTATCCACACACTACACCGCAAATGGATCACTAAGACAGAGATAATATGCATCAATTCAACACTAAACAGGATATCAGATAAATTGGTTTAGTTCACTCTTGAATCAAATAATTATCCCAAAGCCTTCATAAAACGATGTTTACAATGTGAAAATAAGGATGAATCGAAATCTGGTGCTAAGAATTGGGTTAGCACAGTGGTGATTCCTTACTGCAAACAAACACAGGATGAAATAAGCGAATCCTCAACAATCATGACATAAGAGTGCATTTTCGTGTAACTAACACCCTAAAGCTCATCGCTTGTGAAGGTTAAGGATAAAATAGAAGAAGACAACCAACAGAACTGTGTGTACCAGATCAATTGTGGGAATTGTAACGCCTTATATGTAAGCTGTTTCTCTGAGATGACGAGCATGCCAGCTAAGCTGTCTCTACACTCTGGAGAGGGGGTTAGCAAAGGTCGACCCAAGCAAATGTACATCCCGACTTGCCCTACGGTAGTCCGTAACCGGAGGTAAAATTTACTAGTACGGAACCAATCCAAGAAACCAGTTCATACAGACCGTGTGTGACCGGTCTCAAGCAGTTGTACCCTGGGCTCCTCGGTCACGCAATACCAACCCTCTTTCTGTTTCAGGTACCCCAAGAATCGATCAACTTCCACGGTGTGGGCAGCTGGGAAGTAACAACCGCCCACATACTTCCGAAAGCAAACGCAGCCTTTCTGAGCATCATTCTGCTTTACCCACATCACCTTCAGCATCTTACTTCCCTAGTAGAGTCGGTACTATTCTTCAGGCTAGTGAGTCACCTTTCCTTCACTCTGTGACCACAAGCAACGATGAGAGCCAGAAAAACACCCCCGACAGCCTCCTAAAGCCACGTTGCCAACTTCATTTAGGAGCATTCAACGTCAGGACTCTCTGTCAAATCGGACAACAGGCATCACTAGCAAGAACTCTGGCATCTCGAGCCATGGATGTATGCTGTGTTTCAGAGACACACATACAAGACCCGAGTGTGGTCATCCACTTAACCTCACCTGGCCAACAAGGTGAATCTGCAAAATTCACTTAAAGGGTGTCAGGACACCCCTTAGCTAGTTCGCGAGGACTCGCAGGTGTAGGCATAGCATTGAGCGTTAGGGCGGAAAAATCACTTCTTGACTGGATTCCAGTAGATAGTCGTAGGTGTGCGGTCCATCTGAACGGGTCTGTTAGAAGAAGTAAGGACGACGTTATACGTCGTTGTCTTTTCGTAGCTTCCGCTTACGCCCCCAACAGACTGCAGCTCGGATGAAATAAAGGATGAATTCTACCTGAAACTGTCTAGTTTGCTGCAAAACGACTAAACGGACATAAATTGTTGGCAGTGAAGCAGTTACGTCCCCTCAACTAGATCGAGACTCCGAGTCGCTATTTAAGGAAGAAATAGCAAAACGTGTACCTGAGGTCGACAGTAGGACTCCTATTGAAGAAGCCTGGCACAACATACAGTTAGCTGTAGACACAACTGTTAATAACCTGAAACTAAAAGTTATTAAGAGCCGGTGGATTTCTGCCGCCTCATCCGAACTGACTGACACAAGAAGACTGATTCCAGCGAGCTCCGATTATGATGAGCGAAAGCTGTTCAAACGCAAGCTAACAAGAAGCCTCCGAAACGACCGTAAACAGTGGTGGGCGACAAGAGCAAAAGAGATGAAAATGGCATCGGCGATTGGTAATATCAGACAACTATTTAGGCTTACCAGGGAAACAGATGGTAAAAGGCAAACGATAAGTAAAACAATCTCTGAGAAAAATAGCACCATAATTAGCCCTCAGGATAGACGACTAGAACGTTGGAGAGAACACCTTGAGGAGGAATTTAATTGGCCTACCGCAACTCTCAACTTATCGAACATCCAACACCTCCCTGAATGGGATATAGACACTGGTCCACCATCACTAACTGAGGTTACTAAAGCTGTCACTAATCTGAGACGAGGCAAAGCAGAGTCCTCTGAACACCTTGAGCTGCAATCTTCGACTGTTTTGCATGCGATTCGTCCCCACCAAATGTAAGGTGATTCTACAGGACTGGACTACATTGACCCCTAGCTTAGAAATGGGGAGTGAAGAGATTGGTGGAGCATGTTGACCACTTCACTTATTTGGGAGGTTGCATCAGCCCCGATAGGTTGGTCGCTGACGAAATCTCAGCACGGCTACAGAAGGCGCGTTTCGCATATGCCAGTTTACGCTGTCTCTGGCGTAGACGTGACAACCGGCTGACTTTCGACCAAAGGGCCTGTGCACTGCTCACCAGTCCGTTTCATCCTTCTCTATGGCTGTGAGACCTGGCCATTAAGAGTGGAAAACATCGAAAGACTAGCTGTCTTTGATCATAGGTGCCTGCGTTCTATCTCCCGTGTTACGTGGTATAATACGGCGAGCAATGTTGAGCTTAGGCGTCGAGTGCTGGGTAAAGAGGGGAAATCAATCGACGAGACTGTGAAGTTACATCGATTGAGATGGTTAGGACATGTGTTACGCATGTCTAGCCTTGTCATCGCCTTCCTCGGCAGGCAATATTAGCTGACATCGAGTTCGTTTAGAAAAGAGCCGCTGGTTGTCAAACCAAAACATGGCTTCATCAGTCAATGAAATCCACAACACTTAATTTAAGTCACTTGGAAGATGTAGACTTCCTGGTTAGGGTCCTCGGAACGGTACACACCAATGGCTGGGGACAATTGATGAAATGGCTCAAAATCGTTCTCAACGGCACATGTGCATCCACTACTTGTGACTTATAACACACAATAACACTATATTGTTCTTCGATATTACAATTCTTTGTGCCTCATATCTCTGTTTACTGTCTCTAGTTTGCGTCTCTTCTTACTTTCTTCTTCTTCTCTGGCTTTGTGTGCTGAGTGAAGTGTGGCGACTTGAACTGCTGCACATTGGTGCAAGGTTCTTTGTTGAAAGCAGTCAGTCAGTCTCTACACCCTGGTAACTGCAACTGTTTCGTTCGTGGACCTTTCGTGTTTGGTTCTGTTGCCTAACACTTCACCTAATTTTGATTTCAACCAACTACTGAGATGAATTCACTAATGAGTTTCCAGCTTTACTCAATTGGTTGTCTGAGTCGTGATTCCACTTCTAATATCCACTCCGTCCTATTGAAATTCCCATCATAATATATCAGGTATAAATTTACTCTGTCTCTAGTCTATCCTTGTTTCTATGTCAGGTTTACACCTCGTTTCCTTAGCCCACTTCTTGTCTAGTTTCACCTATAAATAATTAGCTATTCCAGCACTTTCAATCGGTAACTCGACGCCACTGTGAGAAAAGTACATTCACAATCTTCGTCTACGTTGTATTCAGTTTACGAGGATCAATGGAATGAAATGAGGTCGTATCATTCTGCAAATATGATCGTTCTTCCTGTTTGAACGAATCAAACGGACTGGTTGCATCATTACTAGCACATAACTAGATGAACACACAATAACAATAATAATAATAGTAATTCAGTGCTATTTTAACACCCTTACAGTAAAATATCTATTCTCTCGGTAACACTTGTTACTCCATCAAGTAAAGACGCAAACTCAAAATCTTTTGTGCAAGCATTGTAATACCCAGAAATCGAACCATTGGTTAAAAAGAAAAAAAAACATACACCAATAATACACAATAAATTGGTTCGCATGCTTCATAACATACCGTTTCTGACTGTTCTGTGAGCTGAAAGCAACAGAACTGTTCCTGAAAAGTAAACAGAAGATTAATTAAGATTTTTCCTTTTTCACCACAAAATGCTGAGAACAAAAACACAGGAAAATTAATTCTAAAAACACAATACTACTAATTTCAAAAGTTTCGGAACAATAAAGCTACATTTGGGGGAAATGGTATTTTTCTTCTTCGTGAATTTATACCACAGCATCGGACAGCGAATGATTTCTGTCTCCGTAAATACATAACAGGTAAGCAGTATTTATATGACGAAAAGTATTACACGTAGCATTGTTATCAACTCTGTGAACAAACTAGTCAGTTTCACAACAGATGAACAACTTGTTTCAATTCGTATATACACACATGAAGCGATGCGTTAATTATAAATGTAATTTGGAAAACATCTCTTCCTAGACGTACTGATGGCGAATATCAGGATGCGATAAAGGAAGCTGCTGAATTGGATTCTTCGGTAGTTTGTCAATGCAATAATCTGAAAGAGGACAGTGAAAATAAAGAAAACGGTTTACTTATTGATATAAATTGATTAATTATTATTCTTGTCTTATGGCTTTGTGTGCTGAGTGGAACATGAGGCTCCACGCCTACCTGACTGCCTGCCTGAGGTTTGACGTTTCAGTAACAGTGGTGTTTCTTCTTTACGAGACATTAAATTAACTGTGATGTACACTGAGGCTTTTCTTTCCCTTCATAACTAGTCCAGGGATATTTTCCAATACAACAAGATATTTAGTAAAACTGATGTTACCGAAATCACGATGTCCTACAATGACTCAAAACTACCTGAATATTAATGCACGTTCATAAACAAACACCCGTTGACGAAAATATAAATACAAGGCTATCAATGGTTTCTTTGAACTGCTGTAAACTCATAACACCTCTGTAGGTACACAACTTACTACTTCCGATTGTCGGTGCATGTAACTAGGACCACGATTCATGAGTAACACCACTTATCACTAGTGCAACCCCACCACCAGCCAATATGCAAATTGTGGGCACAGATTAAGCTGGACCTGTATTTAATACTTCTAAAACCACAATTTCAATAGTCGAGGTAAATTCACAAGTATTCTGATAGTGATACATTGGTAAAACAATAAATGTTAGTATGAGCTATTCGGGTAGTGCTAACATACGTAACTCTGTCCTATCATAGTTTATCTAAACATTGGTGCGATTCTGACATTGTTGGACTCCTTTTATTTTCGACCGATGGCAATGGCACCACCCTAAAGTTACCAAAATGACAACAGGCTCGTTGACCATTCAGTCACTTGGTCTCGTAACCTGCAGGACCCGGGTTTCATTCCTCGAGGGGTTATCGAGAAGAATTCTGAGAAGAATCCCAGAATGGCACGAAACGACCCTCCACTGCTGCTTGCTTCTCAATCATATCTCTAACTCTTCCTGACGAAAATATAACAACTGTGATCACGCTTGCAATTGATACATCACATTAGCCAATGTCTCAACGAACATAATCTCACTCTACTTTCTCCAAATACATGCACATAACTACGAGATTCATTTTCTACGATTCTCCTATCACAAAAACAAAACAAAACACAATGAAATGGTTTCTTCACAGACAATAAAACTCTCAACAGCAGCGACAACAACAACTATTACTACTACTGCGAAAAGAAAAACTCACCAATACTTCTGCCTAAGAATCGCAAAATAATTGATGATAACACAGCATGATTCCCGTTACTATCCACAAAAATAGCCCCAAGAATTGATTCAAATACATCGGCTAAAATTTTCACATTCAGTCCCTCACCAACCTTCTTCATCAGTAGCTATGTAGTAAAGTGAAGTAAAGTAATAAAAGCAGTATGATGAAACACAGACTTCAGTGAAACTGTAAGAGTCAATATTTACACACTACGCACAGACAGTTAAGTGAATTGTCATTAAGGTTAATCGGTTTACACTTCGTCAATATCTTCATTTGACTGGTACAAGACTAACATCGTGATAAAAAACCACATAAATTCCACATGCTCTTTTAAAATGATCACAAACTCCTCATTTAGTATACCTTTATGAAATATCATGCAAGTTCCGAAACTGACAAAATTCCCTTATAGCTTTTTCGAAAAGCCGAGTCTTAAAATACCTCTGTGCTTAATTTACTTTTGCTTCGTTGAGGTGCAGCCCTACCCTCTCGTTTTAGACGGATCAAAGTGGTTAACAATAATGAAGGATAGATAGATACTAAGAATCAATGGCTACAGACTGTCGCTGATATGGCTCCCAATGGCGTAGATGCATTCCCTCTCCACGATCCCCCACAACCACTAAATCGTCTTGCTTTTCCCTGTGACTATTCTTTCTTCCTCACATTTCTGCTTGCTATCATTCCTTTCGATCTCTTTGTTCTGAATTTGTGTACAACATAGTGTGTGACAACTTGAACTGCTGCAATTCTGTGCAAACCTCTATGTTGAGGCCCACTCAGTCAATGACAATAATCAACAGAATTAACCAACAACGGATGTCGCGCATCACAGATACAGATGGTTACCATATGTGTTACCTACACCAAGGCAACAACTACCTCCACCGGAAAAGTTAACTGAAACAGAAATACCATGAAAAAGCAAGGACGGTCGGACTAAAACATAACACCAATACATGAACTTGTTTTACGTCTCACTACAAACCTTTCCTCTTTACCGGGCTTACTTCACCAGCTAGGCAAGGTTTAGGTGTGTGCCGGTAGGGAAGCGAACCAGCACCACCCGTGTGGCAGGCGAGCATTCTACCATTGCACCACCCATGAGAGTACACATAGTGATACACCCACTGACTCACCAGTCATACATTGGTTTTCAGAAGAGCCGAACACACCCACACCTGACTCTTGCAAGGTGACACCAGCGCATGCAGTGTCATTCTGTGGAGCGACCACACAACAGCCGTCTCCCCCGTCCGGCCAGATTGCTCACCAAAACCTACAATCAAGGCTAGTCTAGGCTGGTGGTTCACGTTAAAGAAACTGCTCTTCACATGCTCTGTCCACAAATCACACCTGCTGATAAATATACATACAGACTGTCAAATGAAAGCACGATTTCAATATGCTACATTATATTTACGAGCTATTTGCTGATAATCTTCTCCTGCACTCACAGAGCACGATAGATAAGTAGATAGCCTCGAATATACACAGTCTTTACATTTTTGCTTTCAATACTTAACAATACTCTGGCGATTGTCTTCAGCAGTGACGATTATCAGCATTACCATAATAAATGAACATACTGCACTTTAGCCTGGTATATATATGACTATTTAATTAGCCTACAACTCTACAATATAGTCAAGACAATTAGTAATAGTGAACAACGCAGAAATCTCTTAATTTACCTCGATACGTTCACAAATCGAATCGGTTCGCTGATGAATACTTTGTATCTCATCAATGCACGGCTTTATATCACAAACCCCAGAGTCAATAAATGCATATATTTCATGCTCGACTACAGTGTTGGCCAAATTGTTATTACTCACGATTGTCGATCGCATTTCACTCAGTTTACCTTCAAATTAAAGTGGGGAAAAAAGAAAAGGAGAAAATACTTGATCTTTGCTTCTAAACATCGACACGAACGAAACATAATATGAAATATTTTATCACTTGGAGGCGTCATTGACATCCAGCCAACAATGAAATATAGATAATTTTTTCATAAGCCATTATTGCAGGAAAAAGTGGAAAACTGTCTCCGACTCCCTCTCACTCTCGCTGTTTTTCAGAAGTCTAGTGATTGCACTTATGTATAAAAATAAATCCATCGTTAGACACTCAGGAAACAAGTAGCTGCAAAGTCACCACACGCTCAGCTTAACAGTTCACAACACCAAGTCTGTATCTCAAGTGAAGTGATTTGAGGCAACTGCCAGGAAGCCTTCGACCTAGGCTTCGTCCTCCTTGGCACTTGTCAGCAAGGCGTATCTGAAATCTTCAAGGAATTCATGTCCCTTCTGAGATTCCAACTCGGGTTACCCACTGAATGGTACAGTCAGAGACATTTCCAATCTGCTACTCAACCCCACGAATCACCTACAATAGGACTGTAATGGATACTTTGATTTGACACTAGGTAGCAACTAATGTCATGCATCCAATCCTTGGGTTTGGTGCAGACTGAATTCTCCTCCTAAAAGAGATTGGCTGTATGCTAGTTTTCTGTCAAAATGGCCGTCAACGTGGTGACTGATAATAAGGTGAGCAATATTGAGGTTAGGCCTCGAGTGCTAGGTAAGGCGGGGAAATCAGTCGACGAGACTGTGAAATTACATTGAGTGAGATGGTTAGGACATGTGTTACGTATGCCTAGTCATCGGCTTCCTCGACGGTCAATGTTAGCTGATATAGGGCCAGGCTGGTAAAGAGCTAGAGGCGGTCAAACGAAAACATGGCACCAGTTAATGAAGTCTACAACAGTTAGTCTAAGCCACGTAGGAAGGTGTAGACTTCCTGGTTGGGGTCCTCGGGACGGTAAAAACCAATGGTTGGAAACAATTGGTGACATGGCTCAAAATCGTTCTCAGTGGTGTAGATACATACACTCCTTGTGACTTATGATTTCCAATGAAACTGTTTTGTTCTTTGTTATTACTATTCCTTTGTCTCAAACCTCTGTTTACTGTCTATATTATGCATTTCCCCTACTTTCTTCTCTTCCTTTGTGTGCTACATAGAGTGTGGCGACTTGAACTGCCGCACATATGTGCAAAGTTCTATGTCGAAAACCGACCGACCTGGTCACTGATAACTCACCAACAGCATCGAGAAACTCAAAGATAACTAACTGCCTAACTTGGTGGGATCATGCTGTGTGCCGAACGCACTCCGAAATCACACTACCTATTGATTTGCTTCTTTTCTGATGTAGTTCTGAGATGCAGTTCATTGGCTCAAACACTCAGTCAATGAGTTCTGCGTTCAAATCTCACTCCACCTACTTCAGCCTTCACGCAATAAGTGTGCATCACAGCCAAATAAGTGGAAACCCTGGTTCGGATAACTGCGTTCTGATAACAACAACAAGAACATGCAACATTCTTCACTGACTTGTCTATGACCAACAATCCCTGTGATTATCATTCACATTCATTATGTTTCCTAGGTGATCTTCGTACCCGTCGACATCTACTTCGTTATAAATCTGTTCATCACTATAAATATTTCAACCCAAAAACCGCTATCCATTACTTCTCGGATTTTGCAATAACTTAGACAGTTAACTTAGGAGATTCTCACTGCTATGGCATTTTATAGCTTCCTTGTGACTATATGACTTGTTGGGCCATTAGCAGTACATGCATATTCGTTGGTAGATAAATTAATGCATACATGATGGAACAACGAAGAAATGACGCGTCCACTGACCATTTATCCTTTCTTGAAAAAACAATTCATATTTGCAAAACACTTTAATCGTCAACATTAGTGTGGCTTGATAACATACCAGAACAATGAGGCTGATTGTAGCCTTCTCGTGTTCAAGTAATCACATCAGTGACATGATGGCATATTATTTAGATACTTCACATCAATCGGGGAAAAATTCTACCAGGTATTGATTTCAACAACTTCACGGTTCTCACTACTCTGTAACAGTAAATGTCACACAAACGGAGAGGGGCGGAATATTCAGGCTATCCCATTTCATCACTCCAACATCAACATTTTGAGAAGAAAAAGTCGCAAATTCATAACAACACTCATTTCACTTTAACACACTTACCTGGAGAAGCATGAGAACACTTTCTGAACAGCTGATTGCTCACAATGAAACCCATAACCGAATCACCGAGAAATTCCAATCTTGTTTCATTGTCACAACACAACCATGATGAATAGGCAGATGACACAAGTGTTCCATGAAAACAAAACAACAACATATGAAACAATAAAAAGAGATGAAAAGTCAACAGTGGTAAAACTTCACCAACGCATGCACACATGATACATCAATTCTGCATTTATCTCATTCATTTAAGTACAACAAATTAGGTACAGTCCACGTGCAAAGAAATTCGCTCACAAACACTTGTCAGATGTCAGCCCCTGGATTTTATTTCAAGTCAACAACTTGTCCAATCGCTCCGCAAGATAGAAGTCATCGTCCCATCAATCTACCTACCCCCCAACCAAAATAAACAATGTGGCCGAGACAATTCACATAAACGGGTAATCATAACCCAATAACTGACATTCCCTGCTCTCAAAACATTACACAAACTGGCAACAATCATTGTCCATACTCACAAACCAATATCAACACTGTACAGCCTATTATAAATGTGTAACCAAGTAACCACACATACAGACTGTTTAGACACTAAAAACAAGTGTGTTTCATGTCTACACACACCTTGTTCAGATGCAAGATTAGATGTTTTCTTATCAATGCTTCTCCAGCTCATTTACTACACATTTCAACGGGTTGGAGCAGGTGGAATAGGATTGGAACTTGTCATCCATCGTCTCCAAAGCCTCAGGATGGTCGGGGGTGGGTGCCTTGCGCTGCGGGTTGGCCACCCCTCCGCACACCTCTTGAAATGCTCCCATATGACCGGGCGTCTTACATAGCCTCTCCTGAGGAAGTCCCACTCACTGCCTTCACGTGGCGGAGGTGTTTTTCACCATAGTGAGAGGGCGAAAGCGGATGCCCGGCGCTCTTCACCGGGTTGACTGCCCGTTGGATGACAGTCTAGGGGAGATGGCTAAACCCTGATTCCAAACCTCCAACGACTGGCGTATGAAGCTCACTGGAGCTCACCGGCAGACGTATGGACAAAGGGCTTGTTGGATGTCTTGGATGTCTGGCCCCATTCAAAATGGCGTATGAACCGAACTCTGGTCACTGGTTGCCAATGGATAGTGGACTCCCTACTCCACTCCTACTGCCTTGTAGGTCACACTTGGTTGTGTAAAGGCTAGAGCTGCACTCTCAAACAAAAGGCCGAGCGATTCTGGGGACATCACTCGTACCAAATTCCCATGAAACTTCATGAACTCTCTTACAAACGACTCTTCCGCGCCTGGGCAGCGATGATTCGAGATGTTCATGAAGCCGGCTCATCCTCCCGTAGGAGATAGCCGAAGTAAAGTAAAGTAGTAAGTCTGGGAATCGAGTGCTTACGCGTCTCTACAAAACTGCTGTATTAGCTTATGCTGGGTCGTAAGGACAAATCATCTTCAGAGTGGTTAAATTCCAAGAAAGTCAAACATCCACACAACAGACATTAACTCTCCCAGACTCATGTCATTTGTAATTACTTGTCTGAAACACAGCTGGTGTGATGACGTGCCAGCATTACAACTTCCAATAACTTCACACTGAAATTAATAATCACATTTATGTTGATTCTCTCACTTGATGGTAGCCGACGCGCAGTTGTTGGGACCAGATCAAATTCAGACAGACTCCATTTCCTTTGACATGAGCTGCTTCTGATATGAGATGGTCTTTGTGATTTCTAAAATTCTTCTGCATAACTTCCATACTGTGAAATTCAATTTTGTCGCCTAATCCTATAACCAGTTTTCGAAGGCGTAGAACAAGACAGAGCGCACTGATGCACTGTAAACCCGACCTTGGTGGTTAAATACTAAGAAGGTCTAACATCTACACGACATACATTAATTCGCCAAGCCCCGTGTCATTTGACGTACGCCACCCTAGCGTTCATAATACAGTTGGAAATCTTGTCCGTCATACCTCCGCCAGCACCCACACAACTACTCAGATACACGAACTTATCGATAACTTCAAGCAGTCCATCTGCTGGAGTGAGTCCAGGTGCACGCTCCTGCCAATCTTGTAACAACACCTTGCACTCAGATGGCGAAAAGCACATACTATACTTACAGACACTGATCACCAACCTATTACGCGCCATTTGGGCAGCCTGCATGCTATCGCACAATAAGACGATATCACCTGCATTCTCGAGGTCAAAAGGTCTTTCAATAGGAAGCAAATCTACACCGCCAACACACACGTCTCTCACAGATGGCTCCAGAATGTCATCCATGGCAAAGTTTAAGATAAATAGACAGATCGAACAAATAAGAATTCATCACAGTCACTCTGCATATGAATATTGTCATTAAAGATGTGGAACACCTCGTCATACTGGGACTGGTGGACATTCGGGTTGACTTAACGGAGCTGGAAAACCCTGATTCCAATACATGCATTGGTTGCCTTGTGGATCTGACTTTAAGCCAAAGGCTCGGGGGGAGACAGGTGGCCGCTTTCATTCAACCACTTGCATCAGTCTACACGTCCGACCAGTATCTCACAACCCACACAAACTATCCGATTTTGTGTGGAGCATTTCTTCGTACCCATATATAATGTGCTGGATGTGTTTTAGTCAATCATTAATTAAATAAAAGTGTGCACTACTCACTCAATCCAAGTTGCCAAATGTTTTACATTAAAGAAACACGTATTTTAGAAGAGAAAGAGAAGAATGAACTACAGCTTACCTCTGATAATTTCCCCAGTGCTCTGTGTTAGTTGATGACCGGTGTGTCATAGCTGTAGCAAGTAATGCAATATTTCTAAAGCGATAATCCAATTTCAATTGTAAACGAAAATATTTCTCATTGAGATCTCGATATTTGTAAGTGGCCGGTGAATTCTGTGATGATGCACGGAGAAGGTGACGTCTGGAATTTGAACTGCTAGCAATATCATTTTCTGAGTGAAGAAGGCAATGCCATGGAGCATCAATCTTATATTCTTTGTCACATTTTATTGTATTCCAATTCACCGGACATATTTGAAGATAATGTAAGAGATTTACAGCCGATGGTAGTCCAATGTGCACTAGAAAACATCCTAACAAGGCTTCAACCATATCCGCTAAAGACTTGTCATATAGGCGGGTATATAAACGAGCATCGTATTCAGAAACCTGTAGAAAAGCCAAACACAATAAATTGACACGACTTTTATACTCACTTACTAGAAGTGAAAAGAGCTATGAAAGCTATCGGAGAAAAATACACTACTCAAAAAGGCATTTTACTAGCCAGATTGTCACCATGAAAAAAATCAACGGTGAATTATCTTTATTTATACAGACTTCAAACTGGACGACTGCAACAGTATCACCGAGTGTAATCCACAGGCTGGTGAATGTGGAAAATAACTGTTCACCCTGATAGGTGGACACACATGGACGAAAATCAAACATTCTAGAGATGAACAAAATAGCAATGCGAATGATTCTAGAAAAATACAAGTAAGTACACCAAAGAACAAGTATATTGTCTATTTGTCAGTCGACTGATAATGATGATGAATTTCCGAAGTGAACACAGATTCCTATGTGACAGCTCGTACTTTCACATCTTTATGGGCACTAAATACGCACAGAGTTTGCTAGAATCACCAGAGATATGTTCACTTCTTCGCGTACATCTCTCGTCAGGTCGACACTGGAAAACTGTATCCAGACCGCCAGTCCTTGTCTTAAGGGGGACTCACACATTCGAGATGCGTTTCAAAGGAGGGAAATACGTATGATTATTGGCATGACCAACTTATCATATGACGAAAGACTACACACTTTGAATCTCTTCTCCCTCCCGGTCACACTACAGGCAGAGAGATCTCATTACAACCGTCAGAATTTCCAATAATCACTACACACCTGGTCCATTCTCTCTTTTCCCTACTACCAGACGACATCGGAACACCTCAGAGGAAATACCAATTGAGATCAAAAGTCGTGTCAGCGCCCTCAATTCATTTATTCAAGAAACCACAGAAATTCACTACAAAACGATTAACATAGGCTTCAAGCCTTCTATCCTCAGCCAATAAATCGGAATCGGAACTAATCACTTGCACGCTTTCTGTGGAGCCATCCACACACAGCATGAAATTAGCAATCTCTACCACATGAGTTTTCAACTTGAGTAACTATACATATACATACATACAGGAATTGAAATGCTCGGAGCAAACGTGAAAATACAAACAAAGATTACCATCACAGCCACTAACCTCAGACGAAACAGTGTAGCACGGAGGTACAAAGTGTTTTGATGGAAAGAATATTTGACCAGTACAATATCCATACCATGCCAAATCTCGAGCAATATCACACAAGTGAGCATTTGATACAAGTGAAGTTCTTTTCCAGCTTAAGTATCCTTCATCCGCATCCTGTGGACTGGTGCCGTAAACACTCAGTGTAGATATCAAATGCAGAAACGAATTGCCATAAAATTCTAAACGCTCAAGATTCACTGCATCACGAGCACCTAACAACGTAGTTGGCTCGATCAGGTCACTGGGTTGAGGACAAACTGTCGGAGCGCCTTTGAATTCTCTTGCAGCCATATCATCCATCTCCTGATCTTCTTTTGAAGTAAGTTCATCAACTTTAAAATCAAACATAGTTGCGTCAATCGGTTCACCGTTTGAGAAATTAGCATCACGTAGACGGTCAGGCACGAAAATGGTTACAGGAGAAAGAGAATCATCCGTCATATTGGATGGATTCGTCCTTTGACAGAATGGATGGGGATTCTTTAACTCAGCGGCCAATTCTGTGGACAATTGTGATGCCAACAATGCCCTCGACATCTGATAAAGAACTGCAGGTATCGTAGACACCAGAAACCAAAGCCATGAAGATAATGGATGTACTAAACACCCTTCACATACGAAAGTTGACTGTCTGGGAATTGATTTACCTCTTCGTAGACCCACAGTAACTTGGGTGCAATTTTGATGACGCGTCAGTCGTGACGTCTTGCACAGTGGCATTGAAATATCAGTGGGTAGATCTCTCATAAGGGGACACTTCGTTCTGTAGAAATCTGAATAGGTCACTGCTGATACTTCTTCATTTTTCGTGTTACGAAGTTTCGAAGCGGCACATTTTACAGGAGTTTCCGAACACACTTCTGAAATCGAAAACATACTAGGATCGCTATCTTTGAGGGGAATAGGTCTGACTACTAAACCAACCCAATCTTCCGGAGGTATTTGACTCAGCGTAACATGCCAACTGGGCAAAATACCACGGACAGGTCTGATCTTTACTGATCCACTAGTGTTGTTTTTAATGTCCGAAGACAATGAATTCGTACGACAAAGTGACCAATTCACAAGACTCTCAATAGCTTCATAATCTATAGTACATTCTAAAAGAATGAAAATGTAAAAGACAAAAATCAAGCATCAGCATAATAGGACAGACACCCTGGAATTACTTCTACAATCATTATTGAAAATTCATATTAGAAATGATCTAGATGTAACTCAAGTCTCTCTACTAATACCACAAACCCGCCACTTCACGTAGCATCTACGAATTCTAGTCTAATCTACATAAAAACACCTTGTACAAGTAACTAACTTCCATTGCAAAGGACACCTGACATGTATACATATACACAGTCATCTCAAAGCTCGTTGGAGGTAATCGACATAAAACTGTTGATCTAGCTTCTGTTCTTATTGGCACTCGTTACCAAAGTGTCTTCACCTAGGCACTGATTCTCTTCACAGACGACTCCAAGTCGCATCACACTACTGCAGTCACAGAGATGACGCCACTGAGTCAATCCGCTCGATGATTCACTGTATAGTTGGCCATAATGGACCTATCGATTGATCATTAGGGTATCACAAGTGCTATCAGTGGTTACTCTCCACACATCAATTGATGAACATAAAAACCAGTGAAAAAGCGTCCACCAACATAAACGATCATCAGAAACATTCACCTTGCATATTGTTAAATCTATTTTCAACATACACTATTAGGTGTTTATTGGCAGATCTGACTGAATAGCTTATAAAACTACAATAAACAGGAGAGAAAACTAGTACGACTACCACTACTACTATTAGTGATGGTGATGATGATAGGTGTCAAATATAAAACTTGCATGACACATATCAAGTTAAGTAGGTCACTTCCTTCTAATTTTTCCGTTTATGGTGAGCAGTACTTGTTGTCGCTGGTCAGGTGTCTTCATCATCTCAGTCTTCTCTACGTTTACTTGAATTCCTGTTTTCGACGACTGTATCTCCTGAAAATTTGTTGGTTTTCGCCTACAGATCTTCGAGTTTGTGTGACACTAGACATATATTATCCATGAAGTCCGGAACTCTTTTTCAGAATAGTGTTCACTGACTGTTCTTTGGATGTTGGTGGTACTTCTGGGAAGGTTGCAGGTGGCGATCCATTCAAGAGTCCTTTGAAGTAGTCCTCCTGGCATTTTCTTCGCTCCTCTTTTTTGGTTATTAGGTTCCCTTCACCGCTTTCATTGGTTTCAGTGTGCTGATTTCTTTCCCGATAAATACCTGTTTATCTGGTATAGTAATGTGAGGTCCCTCTTACCTGTAGTCTGTTCCGCTCCAGTTGCCAGTGTGCGTAGAGTTAGTTGTCTTTTATTTTTCCTAGCACTCTTTACTTCTTTATATTTGTTGTATCTTGCTGTCTTGCTCTATGCCTGTGAAACCTGGCCTCTCCGAGCTGAGGATGTGAGGCGACTCTGCATGTTCGATCGTCGCTGTCTCCGAAGGATTGCTTGCGTTCGATGGCATCATCGCGTGAGCAATTCTGAGGTTCGGCGGCGCGTGTTTGAACACAGTGGAGATCACCATTCATTGAGTGTCGTCATCTGGAAACACCAGCTCCGGTAGCTTGGACATGTGCTGGGAATGTCATCACAGAGGCTTCCGTACAGGTCTCTGTTCGCTAGCCATGGAACGGGATGGAAAAGGCGGAGGGGTGGTCAGTCCATCACGTGGCGTCATGGGATGAAGGACTTTTGTGCTAGATTAGCATCGGTTGTTGCGTCACGACTCCCTGGTTGGGGTCTGCAAGATAGCTCGAATCGATGGCTCGAAACGTTATTGGATATGGCCATGAATCGTAATCAATGGCGAACGTGTTGCAATTTCCTCCTTTCTTCCCTTCCTGATGATAGTTAACGAATACTGTTTGAACTTGTTAAACATGACTGTTTTCCTTCCAGATGAAGTTCTTTATCCGTTTTCTACTTATATTTTTACTTTTAATCTATGTTGTTTTATTATTATTGTGTGGCGCAACTTTCTTGGTGCCAAATTGTATCAATAATACTTCTTTATATAGTGAGATGTACGCTGAACCGAACTTCTTCTTCTATTGTCCATCTTTGCATTGGTTCATCTTCTGTTCCGCCATCCTTTATCTTCTATTAGCTTCCAAGTGTCCGTTTAGAGCCTTTCCTTGTCTTTCCTCTTCCTCCTTACTAAGATAGCTGTACAGGCTTCCTCCAATATCGCTTTCAAAGAGTTCCAGTATTCTTCTATACTAGTCTTCTGAGTGGTGCTACCAAGTATTATAATGTTTTCTGGTAATTACTACCGGTCTATTAAGCGGCAGTTTTTAAGTTTGTCAAATTTAGGAGGGAAAAGGTTACTCAATGTTCGAAAAATATAGCAGCTATTCTGTATCACGAATCAAGAGAAGTGGTTAACCATTGAGTATTGTATTCCAACCTACTGACTTAAAGGTTATTTTTGTTGTCTTGGCGTAACCTAACGGTTCTGACTTCTGTTTGCATTGATGTCGAGAATGCACACTGGCAAAGAGTTCTTAACTAGGATGAAATGATGACGAAGTGCTTTTTGGTTTTCCATAGTTCTTGGATGATTTGGATATGTCATGAAATTTAGAGTTATCTTAGTCAATCTCTCATAAACCCAATGTCTGGGGATTACAGCGCTAAACAGAGAGGATAGGTAAGAAAACAAATAAACACGATTGCGACCTCATTTATTTCCGGTTGATAGCCCACAAATCTTAACGCTATTGGAACTGGTTGCTAGGCTCCTTACCAACTTGTCAGTTGATTCCCTACACTGATGAAGCTTTCATGATGCACTAGAAGGGGGTTCAAGCTATTTAATACATATGCTGTACATCTTTACCTATGCAGTTTAATTTCTGGGGGAATATATTCTATCGTCTATGAAAAGCGGCTCACATATAGATGAAAACAGCCTTCAAACGTATTAACTGTCTATTCATGTGTTAGTTGCTTCTTTACACATATTATCCACTTCTCCAGTTATGATCCATTTCGTGTGTAGACAGTATTTAAACTTATTCATTCATTTGTTTTACTTTATTTTGACATCTACAGGACTTAAAAAGGTCTCTAACTATATATTTTCCTTATTAGAGTTTATGGTGGTTTTCATAAACCATCCGGCTTCATAAAGTTTGATGCCAGTGTTCACGGACATGGAGTATTTATATGCACATGGTCTGCATATGAATGATAGGCACATCGGATTCCGTCTTAACAATGTTATCTGCGATAAGCCTACAAGATCTGATTTCACTTACAGCGGGTCACAACGGTAGGAAAGGGTGTGACAGATGTTGCGTTGTTGGAAACCATGTCAACCGACGCATGGTATTCAGCGATGTTAACAGCTGCCGCAGAACAGATAGCAGCTTTAGGAATAAGGATGATATCGATTACCACCGTGACACATCCGTATCTGAGAGACTGCTAATTGATATGGTTAGTAGTTTCCCATTGGATTACAGGTACTAAGTTTGCCTAGGTGTTGTAGGACGCCGTTTGGTCTTAAGCAGTGAAACATTTGCTTGCATTAACTAAAGGCTGTAGGATGCAGAAAGCTGCATTCCTAAGGACTTCCAAAGGAAGTGTCGAAGTTTGGAGTTTCTTCACTTTTGGAAGGCAACCGAATGCCAGATGCTTATTACGTATTTGGGCCCAGTCGTATTACATTGCGTTTTACCTGATCCACTGTACGCGAATTTCCTCAGGTTGTTCAAAAATGTCTACATTTTATGTCATCCACGTTATCACTATAAATTGTGCAACATTGTAAAACAACAGCTTAGGCAATATCTACTATGTTTCGACAGTCTTTACCTTGATGAGTTGGTTTACAATGTGCATGCTCTTCAGCATTCAGCTTAGGACGTCTCTGAACACGGTTGTCTGGATACCCTTTCAGCCTTCCCGTATGAGTCACATTTGTGCCAAATCAAGAGAGGGGTGAGGAGTGGCTTCAGGGTAGCGAAACAAGTAGTCTCTCGAGAAGTCGAAAGATGCTTGTTTGCCAGCTCTGCGAATGCAGGTAAAACCCCTGCTGAGCTAGCCCCGCCATGCGTTACAGTTGATTTAACAAAGCAGTCATTCTGTGTTGGCAAGACTTACTATTCAACTGTATCGCCTGACAGATTCGTAGTAGTTAAAAGTGTACCTAGGATTATCTGTGCTGTGGGTGAAGGTACTGTGTTTAAATTCAGACCTTGTATGGATAAGAAGGCATTTTTTAATAAGCCTTTCGATTCAACGAAGCTTGATGTATACAAATCAGGCCAGTTCTCAGACGACACTGAGTGGGTTGCAATTAATGCCACTAAATATAAATGTATTACAATACCCACAAATCACTTCAACGTTTTCATCCTAATGCCTCACACATCGGCCAGATAAGTTGTTTCCATTGTTAATTCGTGTTGTTTCATTGACGTCAGTTGCAGTTTATGAGAGTCAGAGGTAAGGGGCAACATCATCGACAAAGTTGGTTGGGTTTACTAGCATATCAGTTTGATTTTACACTCCCCCACTACCTTTAAGTGGTTTACTTTTAAGGTAATTCCTTTTTCATTCAATATTGTACTGTTCCTTTTAGAATAAATGGGGAAATACCGCATTGCACTAACTGATGGAAAAAATGAGGCGGTGATGTGCCGGAGCTCCTGTTTTCTTGGACCAAAGATGGTTGTTTGCAGTCAAGAAACTTGCGATACTGCATATGAGGAAGAATACCCGAAAGTTGACTGGAAGTTGGAGCAATGTGAGGTTATTTGTGGAACGGGTTAGCCGTTTCGCTACTCAACTACTTCTCCAGATGACTTGCAAGAATCACTTGTAAAGCACAAGGCATTGCAAAGAACCTACAGCACCACCAATTGCAGTCAGTCCTCGAAATCTGCTGTAGTCTGCACACAAAAGCGTCGAAGAACGTAAGAATCGCTTAATACTTGACTCAATAATTAGTGCGCCGAAAAATGACCTTTTCGTAAGTGACAACTACCCATCTGACCTGACGGATAACCAGTGCAATGTCTTCCACGACCCAGATTATGCAGACCTTGATAGCAGTGTACGTGCTTCGAAAAGGAATACCAGGTATGAAAGATGTTCAACCTTACATTATAATGAAGTGGTTTAAGTTTCATGTCGAAGAATAGTTTACAGATGATTGCTATTGCTATTACACCTGGGCAATGTGGGCTAATCGGGTAATTTTGATCTGTAATGAAAGAAAGAAGGACCAGTTGAATAGGCGTCGATGACCATAATGCACATATCCGGGGTGGAAAAAAAGTTAACCGACTGGGTATGAGCATGAACGTTAATATTTTTGCTGTGTATACATTATGTGTCATAAATCCGTTGTTTTTTTAAAAATTAAAATCTTTGCACAACTTTTCGTTAAATAATTTTATCATTTCATGGTGTTTCGCTGAACCTACTAGATATCAACCAACGATAAATTGCGAAGTTTAGTGAGAACTATTTAGTTACTAATATATAGTGTCTGTAAAGTGATTATGTGTAAATGCTTATCAGGCAGACATCTAGAAAAAAGTTTTATTCAGGTCATACATGTACTACCCATGTTAATAATATTTTTCTTAAACGTTTTCAGACTTATGGTGGAACATGTGTGTGCTGTGTACGCGGATGGAACCTGCTAACATTAACAGAAGACTACTCATCTGAATTATATGTACATCTGAAATCTAATTTTTGTTTAATAAACACCTTTTCAATGAATCTGTGTTCCTTCTGTTGTAATGCGATTCTGTTCCAGTCACATTAGTAACACTTGCTAAAGTAGGAATTGAGGGTAAACTATTAGGAGTAAATGAGGCGGCTGGGAGACTTGTTTACGTGATTAGACGAACAGATAGCAACGTGCCGTGTTCTGTGGCTGCGAACCGTAGGCACTCTGTTTTTAATTATTATGATAACCGTAGTTGCACTGAGTTATAAGTCTAACAGATTCAGATTATAAGGATAGAAGGCTCTTGTTGCCTATGTTAATCCTCGCGATATAAATCTGCAGAGATCCTGTTTCTCTTTGAAAGCGTTCACCGATGGAACAGTTACTACTGAATCAGGTAAGCAGTTCCAGCAGTTGACCACTATGTGAGAGAATGTAAATTCCACACGTATTTTGTTCGACCACGGTTTGAGCGCCTTCCTGTGGTGACCTCGTAAATGCATCCTAGAGAGAGAGAGAGAAAAAGGTTTGAAAGGTCAATCCCTAAATCACCCATGACTATATGGTAACCCAAAATTAAGTCGCTTTTCCTCCTTCGGTATGATAATGGAGAGAGATTTAAATGCTCCATCTTATTTTTCATGATAAGTGCCGTTGACCTTGTTGCTGCTCTATTTTGACTGAACTAGCGTATACACATATCCTAATACTTCCTCGCGTTTACAATTGTGCCCTAACGTTGCGATTACTCGACATCCGCAACGTAATTCAAAAGGCACTTGCGAAGGAATACGATAGTGTATTATTGCAGCAATCAACAATTCAAAAATCGAGCGAGTACAAAAAGTATCAATTGTTAACATGCATGATTTAGAGTAATAAACAAATGAAAGTACAATTACACAATGAAAGTATAGTACGATTATGAGTAATAAAACGGGTCACTACAATAGCCCCTCCGTAGAATGCAGGTAAATGAAGTTTACCTGTATTCGGAATGATATTGTAAATTACAATTACAGAAGAAATATATACGAGTTTGTGGTATGAAAACCGAATTGAGGATTTTAAGTTTTTGAGGTTTGATAATATAACTGTATATATGCAAAAATGTTAACAACTTCGAAACGAACCAAAATGTTTAGAAAGTTTTGCAAAATGTAACAATAAAAGCAGAAAAATTATTATTAGAATAATAATGAAGTTGTTATTGTAAAGAGTTACAGAATAGATTTATATCTTAACATACAGTTAATAGTATAGTAATAAGGAAGTATGGAAATGACTTGGGTAAACATTCAGTTACCTCTATTTCCATGAAAGCTGGTTGTACAAGTGGAATTGTACAAGAAGAGATGGCTGTGCCAGAGAAGAGTGCAGCAGTAGCTGCTGTTGCTGATACGGTTGAAAGTGAACGTCCGTCAGCATGTTGTTGTTGTTGCTGGGGTGTTGTTACTCGGCGTTGAGGAGTAACTTGAATTGATGTTTGCTGAGGTTGGAGAGTAGAAGTTGGTTGATTGATAGCCATTGCAACAAGAGCAGTTGGCATAAACTGTGGTAAACCAGTGGTTTGAATCAGATGACCGTTAGGACCAACAGTCATGACTTTTAATGGAGCTCCTGGTGCCAGAATGATAAACTGGGGAGTAGCATAGGAGCGTGCAGCTACAGTATCAGGTTGACCACTGACAGGGACGTCAGTTGCCATCATTGTTGCTTGTTGCTGATGTTGTTGGATATAAGTTGGCTGTTGAGCTGGTTGTAAGTGATGTGCTTGTGCTTGAATCTGTTGTTGTTGAGGTGATTGGGTAAACTGTTGCAATTGAACAGCTGTAGGACCGGCTTGAGTAAATGGAGTTGCAGACCATTGTAAGAGTGTTTGCACACCTGTAGACAATGCTGAAGCTTGAGGACAGAGAACTGGAATTGAGGCGTTGCATAATAGCCAGCTGCTATAGCTTCTTGAGTATCAGGGTGAATTGGGATAGCAGTCGCTGTTCCGCCAGGTCCGGAGGTACATTCAGCAGAAATATCAGTAATTATACATCCAGATGTTATGAAGTTATAAAAGTTAATGCGATGGCAAAGATGATTTATTCCACTGTGTATACTTCGAAATGATGTAGTCCATCAATCAGCTACGTCGGGCTCGCCAATTTGTTGCTGCTCTATTTTGACTGAACTAGCGTATACACATATCCTAATACTTCCTCGCGTTTACAATTGTGCCCTAACGTTGCGATTACTCGACATCCGCAACGTAATTCAAAAGGCACTTGCGAAGGAATACGATAGTGTATTATTGCAGCAATCAACAATTCAAAAATCGAGCGAGTACAAAAAGTATCAATTGTTAACATGCATGATTTAGAGTAATAAACAAATGAAAGTACAATTACACAATGAAAGTATAGTACGATTATGAGTAATAAAACGGGTCACTACAACCTCCACACAGACTTGGGGGTAATGAAAGTTCGCTTTGCTTTCCCGATCCTCGCCTTGATATCCTCGTCAGTTCTGTCCGTCTGTAGTTGAAACGATGCTTCCCAGGTAGGTAAAAGAGGTTGTTTCTTTCAGGTTCCTCCCTTTTATGCTGATCGTTGTCTGTTGTTGTTGTTCTTGCCCAGGAATCTTCATCACCTCTGTTTTATCTATGTTCACCTGAAGTCCTATCTTTGATGCTTCTTCTGCTAACTTGTTGCTTTTGGCTTTCATATCTTCCAGTTTGTGGGAAATCAAATGTATATCATCGGCGAAGTCCAGATCCTCCAAGTTTTTGTATTAGCCCATTTTATGCCTGTTTCCTCTCTGCCCGCCACTGTCTATCGCATCATCCAGTCTACAGCAATCAGGAAAATCATCGGAGATTGTAGGCATTCAGTCAGCTTGTCTTACTTCCGTCTTCACCTTGAAGGATTCCGTGAGTTTCCCGTTGTGGATTACTTGGCATGCAGCCTTGTCGTACAGCTGTTGGATGAGATGTATAATTGTCGGTGGCACCCCATAGTAGCGAAGTAGTTTCCAAATCACCTCTCTATCGACGCTGTCAAAGGCCTTTTCAAAGTTGATGAAGTTGAAGCAGAGAGTGCTGACTGCCATTCCAAGCTGTGTTCAATGATGATCCGTAATGTGGCGATCTGATCAATGCATGACTTCTTTCTCCTGAATCCAGCTTGTTCCGGTCGAAATGTTTCATCCAGGGCATGTTTGATTCTCTCCAGGATGATGCGACTTAGTATTTTGGTTGGGATGGACAGGAGCATAATTCCGCGCCAGTTCTTGCATTGACTTAAGTCTCCTTTCTTTGGCAGTTTGAATAAGTATCCTTTCTTCCAATCCTCGGGTACTTTGCCTTCTTTCCACACCTTCTCCAGTAGTGGAGTCATCAAGTTCGCTGTTGTCTCAGGGTCCATTTTCAATGCTTCTGCTGGGATTCCATCTGGTCCTGCTGCTTTTCCAGCTTTTAGCATCTTGATTGCCTTCAGGACTTCTGGTTTCGTTGGGGGGTTGCTGTTCACTGGTAGCTCTGTCTCCGATGTTGGTATTGTTGGTTGGGTTGTAGGTGGTGGTCGATTTAGGAGGCTTTTGAAGTGTTCAGCCCAGTGTTTCCTTTGCTCCAGTTGTTTGGTGAGTGACTTTCCATTGTCATCCTTCACTGGCTTAATTTGTGTCAAACTTTTACCCGATAGGTACGTAGTTGTTTGGTAGAATGTTGCGAGGTCTCCTTTGCCTGCAGCTTGTTCTGCTTCACTTGCCATGGTTTCATAATACTTTCTTTAGTCTTCTCTGGCACTCTGCTTTACTCTTTTGTTCAGTGTCTTGTAGCTTGCATTCAAATCCTATTTTTGTTGCTCGTCGGTGCACTGGAGAATCTTTTGTTTCAAAATCCCTCTCTCTTCTATCAGTCTCCAAGTGTCCGTAGTGAGCCACTGTTTGTCCTGTCTCTTCTTTCTGCCTAGAACTTCCCTTTCAGCTTTTACTCCACACCGCTTTCAGGTCGTTCCAGTGCTTCTCAACCCTGACCTCTTCGCTAGTGTTGATTTGTGTCTCGGCTTTGTCCTTTATGCTTGCAGTGAAGATGTCCTTTGTGTCCTGGTCCTTCAGTTTTTGAGTGTTGAACTTGGCTTGTGGTCTATCTGCAGCTGCTGTTTCTTTGAAAGCTTTTAATTTGATTTGGGGTCTTCCTTGTACGAGATAGTGGTCTAAGTCGACGTCTGCTCCTCTTCTTACTTTTGTGTCCAGTAGGCTGCCTCTCCACTTCCTTGAAATTGAGATGAAGTCAATTCATTTCTCCGAGAGCTTCTCTTCCCATGATGAGTTCCCTTCCTGTGTTGTCTGAACCCACTTTGGCGTTCATGTCTCCCATTAGTATTTTTATGTCACCGACTGGAGTATTGTCCATTGTTGCCTGTAGTTGTCTGTAGAATTCTTCTTTCTTTTCGAAGTCTGAGTCCTTTGTGGGTGCATAGCATTGTATAATTGACACTTTCCTTCCTTTAGAGTTGAATCTGGCGGTCATTATCCTGGGCGAGATCGCCTCCCATTGCATCAGGGCCTTCGTTGCCGTTGGGGACATCATGATAGCCACGCCCTCGGTGTGCATGTTGTTATCCTCTGGGTGACCGGAGTAGATCACTGACTCACCCGTTGACAATTTGGTGAGTCCATTCCCGTTCCATCTGCTTTTATATATCCCCAGTACTTAAATTCCGTATCTTTTCATTTCGTTTGCGATCTGGGCAGCTTTGCCAATCTCGTACATGGTGCGGACATTCCATGTCCCCACACAGACTTTTTCTTTTGGCTCGAGGAGATTCGCCGTGCTGAAGTTTCTGTAGCAGGTTTGTTTACAGGGTGGGGTTGCTAGCCTCATGCCTGAGAAGGGGAGAGAGAAAAGGTTAGTGTTGCGTGAACGCAGAGCCCAGGGGACAACTGCTTGAGGCCGGTCACACGCGGCCTGTTTTTGGTTGTTCTTTCTTGTTTGGTGTGTCTCAGTAGCATATTTATCACTTCTGCCCTGTGACACAGCAGCAGGAAGCGCGGTCGTTGTTAATCCGGGCCCCGACCTATCCGACATGATATTTTGTGAGTTTGTTTGAGTCATAGTATTGGATTGGGTAACTGCATTTTGTCTAACCGCTATCCAAACAATCTTTCTGGCATGGTAGGACCTACAGGAACTTAAGTTCCAGCCAGTGTATCTCTTTAGGTCATTGCGATATGCAAGCCCGACCACCACGTCAAGGTAGCAGCTATCAGTCGGGAAAAAAACGAGTGCGTTGGCCGGGGATCGAACCCCGGACCATGTGCATGGTCGGCGAGCGTCCTAACCGCTATGCCACCGACGCACAAAAAGGATGGCGTCGGCCGGCATAATTTACGGACAGTTTACAAATAAACGAAATATTCACATATTGAGTTATAAGAAAGAGGTATAAACGGCAAAGAAAATTTTCTCTTCGACGCTTCATTTTCATGAGCTGTACAATCGTAGTTATATTTAACAAAGAGGTCTTTAGACCAATCAGACAGTGGTAAACTTTGTACTCGACAAATGTATTACATAATGTAAGGTACAAGAATGGATGACTTATTGTAAGTTAGAAAAGAGGCAGAAGTTGGCATTACGTGATAAATGTGAGATAATGACTAATAAACAAGCTCGTGTAAAATGGACAGGAACTAGTGGGAATGCGATAAAGTGCTTTTACATAAAATCTGTATGAAAAAGTAGTGTTATTAATAAACGGTAATAGAGTGGTAATAAAATATGGATGATGGGAATAATAATGATAATAAAATAATAGTAATAATAACAATAAAAATAGTGAACTTACATATTAAAAAAGAAGTAAAATTATAGTAAGAAATTTACTCTGGCCATGGTAGGGCGAGTGAATGTACGTATCGTTTTTGAACGCAGAGGTCCGGTTTCCGATCTCGAACACCTAATGTTTCAGCTGTGTACAGATGGCGTATGCGAAGTCCTTGATATAAGAATAAAACTTGTGCACTGTGGTAGAGTGTAATTTTATTATGGGTAAATTTTGTTTTGATAAAGTCTCACAGTGTTATACAGTAATGTTTACTGACGACGTTTCGAGCCCAATTTATTGCTCATAATCATATCAAGGTAATCACACGACTTCCTAAATTCATTTATATAGTTCCGTTGTTTTTCACTTGATTTGATTGGTAGTAATATTTTCCATATTTCGGGTGTGACTGATGAATCAATCCTATTGCATGTGTTGGGTGTAGATTCGATGAACAAGGATTCAGTAATCAACCTCTCTCTCCACCTACCTAGATTACTTTTTAGAATTTTAACCCACAATACGGTGGGAGAGGGTTAAAATTCTAAAAAGTAATCTAGGTAGGTGGAGAGAGAGGTTGATTACTGAATCCTTGTTCATCGAATCTGCACCCAACACATGCAATAGGAATGATTCATCACTCATACCTTTATCAAAACAAAATTTACCCATAACGGAATTACACTCTACCACAGTGCACAATTTTTATTCTTATATCAATGGTAGGACTGTATTTGAATTTCGTTCAATTTATATTTATTTCACTAATTTAGTATGCCCGTGTGAATTTCAAAATGATGCAGATAGAAAATGGGAAATAACAAGTTAGTTTGACTGATTTTACTTGAATGTAGTTCACAGTTACTTTGAATATCAGAATAACGAAATAACAATATTCTAGCCTCTTAACTCCTTTTTTTATGTCATGAGATTTAGTATAGAGGCGAAAGCCTAAGATAAATAAACCTTAAAACAACAAGTAGACATGGTGTTATTTGTTTTCCCTGTAAGCAGCCGACAAGAAGGCAACGAAATAAAAGATGATACCATTTTATTCTGCTAAAACTGTAGTTCTTGCTTTGTTCAAATTCATTAAGGGGAATAAATGTATGAAATTCAACAAATAAGTGACTTGGTGCAACAAATTATTTTTCTGCTTTGTTTTGTGTCCCATTTAAGATTTATTAATCGTTTAATTGGTCTGAATTATCTTACGACTATGAACTAGGCAGCATTACGTGTCACTCTGAAAGGCAAGCTGAGGAAGACTGACCAACTTATGGCATCATTTGAATTCTAACCGGTACCATGAAAATACAAGTGATATAAATAAGTAGACAATCATAAAATAATGATATATGGCTGAAATAGCTAATTGTCAAAGTTTCTGACTGCACATCTAGTCAAAGTTGATTTGTACATCCCAGAAGGCATTAATTCCATTAAAATTGAAAATACGTCTTACCAATGTGTCGCAATAAATATAAAGACCAAGTTTCAGCATTCACTTCCAGTTTTCAGTAGTCGTCCAACTTCATATTGTGATAACCACTGACAAGAGAGGTCAGGGTGTTATTTATTTCGTGACGTTTATCGGTGGGTCCAAGAAGACCGTTTCATTCCATTTGAGACTCGTCAGCGGGGTGTACCTGCACCCCTATGCGTGATGATGTTTTTGCAGAGATCCAAATCCAACTCATGGTTCGAGGCATTGAAGCCACAGGTCAAGGGTGTTTGATGGGTTTATCATAAACAGTATGGAGATTTTTGCTTGAGTATGCATTTAATCGAGTATCACTATTTTTGCAGACATTGAATGACAAAAGAGAATATTGATTTCAAAGGATATCCTTCAAGCATTATGAGTTTAAAAATCTGTAATAGCTTACTGTCACCTTACAGTTTCTCTTACATTAATGAATTCATGGGATTTATCGACTTAGTAAACACCTCCTCTTTAACCTCCGGATATCTTTACTTTAAATCACTATTGTACTTATACGTCTTAGCCAGAATGTGCCTCATGTAAATGCTAATTCATTTTTTGTATGTGAGGACTTAATTTATGCCAGGGCAGAGTTTTGTCTAATTAGAAAATTGGAGTAAGATTAAGAACGGAAAATTTGTATTCTTCAGGAGGACACAATTATAAATCACAAAGATTCAGTCTGATGATTATGAGGTATTGCGCTTATATCCTTTAAATTCACTAACTTCATTGATAGGTGTAATACTTCTCACACAATTTTTCTTGTCTCCATCTCTAGTATCCCTGGTTCATAAAAGTGTGAATCCTACCTTACATAAGCCAAAGCAGTACATTCTTAGAAGTTTGACAGAAGCGGATATGAAAAACAAGACATTTCAATTATTCGTCCGTAATCGATCTGTTGTTATGCATGAAGTGTAGGTCAGTCAGTGAGTACTCATTTTCGTTTACATTTTCTCCATCCTTTTGTAAATTTTCGGTGAAACATGATTATCACCAACACTTCCTCTTAAATTTATGAATTAGACTCTTAAAATACCTGTTTATTACTAACTTACTGAAGATCAGATGACCGGAAAGAATCACCAACAAGAAACTACGGGAACAAACAAAACAAGAACCAATCGGTCAACAAATATGCAGGAGAAAGTGGAGACGGATTGGACACTCGCTGAGGAGGCCGCTGGGTGACATCGCGCGTCAGGCCAATGCTCGAGTGGAACCCGAAAAGGATGCGGCGAGTGGGACGTCCAAGGGTGACATGGAGGAGATCGTGTGAAGAGGAGTTGAAGCAGTATGGACTAAGATGGATGCAGATGATAAGTACAGTAGAAGACAGAAGCGAGTGGAGACGTGCAGTTTAAGCCCTATGTTCCACTAGGAACCCAAGGGAACAATTATAATAATATACTAACTTAAAATGAATTTAGCTAAACATCTTGATAGAATACGCATAATAATACGTAATTTTTACTGAATAAACACCACTTCAAGCATATTCTGAAATAAATGCGTTCCACGAATACCTTCAAAATCAAAATAAGGTGGATAGAGTCAAGTATCAATATAAAAAGTAATGCGGTAAATTATGATAAAAATCTTTTTTCGATCAATATTTATATCCTGATGCTGGATAACTGTTTACCTAAAATCATCGCTATTTCTGAATTTGGATTCGTAAGGATTTCATTTATTTCGTTGTAGATTATGCCATGAATTGACACCAGGTAGACAGTCGTCAGCAAAAAGGAGCTCTGGATAGCCGTTTTGTTAAGAATCTTGCTTATTTCTAAGTGGCTTAAAGATGGGCTTCTTGTATGAAGTAGTGACTGGCGGGGTTTGTCTTGCCATGTGTGCAGCAGACACTCATTAATAACACTAATTGGAGCTATATAGTGTTTGATAGAGTTTAGAGCTTATGGCTGATTGGAATTCAATTTCAAAGTGCTCACGTAGTAACCTGATTGTCCATGACCCCACAATGTGTGTTTCCAGAAAGGATGAATAGATAATCCATAGAAAATTCTGAAAGCATACGTCACATTAAAGTTATCGTTGAAGACGTTGGGATAGATAATGAAAGGTCTGCGGTTGAGTCAATCATTCAGTTAGCTGACACACACACGCCCAAAGCAAAACAAGTCATTGTTATTTTCCACGTACATGTTCCTCATTGTATTGTAGCAGTGCATGATACTTGGGTCTTGCTGATACGCATGACTAGTACCTGAATATTAGGTAGAGATTAATTTTATTGAATGCTGAAGAATAAATTATTTTAAAATAGCGTTATATCACTGTATAACCTGCTTCACTTTTCTGCTTATCATATAAATTGTAATGAAGTTAATAGGTAATTTTAAGAGACTAGTTTGTGGTATACTGCTGCCATAATTCAATACCCTCTCGAAATATCTCTTCTCACAACCGACTATGGGAATTCTTCCGGTCACAAATCCTCTATATTGCCAATTGACAGATGTCTGATTTCAAGGATCACCGGTTTCTTACTTGTTGATTGAATGGTTAGCGAGTTCGCCTCGTTACCTCAACTTCCTAGGTCTGATCCATAGTGCAGTCGTGAATGCACACAGTTGACGATCCAATAGTAAACTTAAAAAATTAAACACATGGAAACACAACAAATAGACGAGGTAGGAATAACTGACTAACGCGTGAAGAAACAAAAATTAAAATGTTAAACAGAATCCCATTAAGTAACAAAAGTTTCAGATTTTCAGTGGTATTTTTTCGCATTTCTATTAATGGTCACTTAAATATACTGCAAAATATTGATTTTAAGTGAATAATCATCTCGTACAAGGAAGACCCCAAATCAAATTAAAAGCTTTCAAAGAAACAGCAGCTGCAGATAGACCACAAGCCAAGTTCAACACTCAAAAACTGAAGGACCAGGACACAAAGGACATCTTCACTGCAAGCATAAAGGACAAAGCCGAGACACAAATCAACACTAGCGAAGAGGTCAGGGTTGAGAAGCACTGGAACGACCTGAAAGCGGTGTGGAGTAAAAGCTGAAAGGGAAGTTCTAGGCAGAAAGAAGAGACAGGACAAACAGTGGCTCACTACGGACACTTGGAGACTGATAGAAGAGAGAGGGATTTTGAAACAAAAGATTCTCCAGTGCACCGACGAGCAACAAAAATAGGATTTGAATGCAAGCTACAAGACACTGAACAAAAGAGTAAAGCAGAGTGCCAGAGAAGACTAAAGAAAGTATTATGAAACCATGGCAAGTGAAGCAGAACAAGCTGCAGGCAAAGGAGACCTCGCAACATTCTACCAAACAACTACGTACCTATCGGGTAAAAGTTTGACACAAATTAAGCCAGTGAAGGATGACAATGGAAAGTCACTCACCAAACAACTGGAGCAAAGGAAACACTGGGCTGAACACTTCAAAAGCCTCCTAAATCGACCACCACCTACAACCCAACCAACAATACCAACATCGGAGACAGAGCTACCAGTGAACAGCAACCCCCCAACGAAACCAGAAGTCCTGAAGGCAATCAAGATGCTAAAAGCTGGAAAAGCAGCAGGACCAGATGGAATCCCAGCAGAAGCATTGAAAATGGACCCTGAGACAACAGCGAACTTGATGACTCCACTACTGGAGAAGGTGTGGAAAGAAGGCAAAGTACCCGAGGATTGGAAGAAAGGATACTTATTCAAACTGCCAAAGAAAGGAGACTTAAGTCAATGCAAGAACTGGCGCGGAATTATGCTCCTGTCCATCCCAACCAAAATACTAAGTCGCATCATCCTGGAGAGAATCAAACATGCCCTGGATGAAACATTTCGACCGGAACAAGCTGGATTCAGGAGAAAGAAGTCATGCATTGATCAGATCGCCACATTACGGATCATCATTGAACACAGCTTGGAATGGCAGTCAGCACTCTCTGCTTCAACTTCATCAACTTTGAAAAGGCCTTTGACAGCGTCGATAGAGAGGTGATTTGGAAACTACTTCGCTACTATGGGGTGCCACCGACAATTATACATCTCATCCAACAGCTGTACGACAAGGCTGCATGCCAAGTAATCCACAACGGGAAACTCACGGAATCCTTCAAGGTGAAGACGGAAGTAAGACAAGCTGACTGAATGCCTACAATCTCCGATGATTTTCCTGATTGCTGTAGACTGGATGATGCGATAGACAGTGGCGGGCAGAGAGGAAACAGGCATAAAATGGGCTAATACAAAAACTTGGAGGATCTGGACTTCGCCGATGATATACATTTGATTTCCCACAAACTGGAAGATATGAAAGCCAAAAGCAACAAGTTAGCAGAAGAAGCATCAAAGATAGGACTTCAGGTGAACATAGATAAAACAGAGGTGATGAAGATTCCTGGGCAAGAACAACAACAACAGACAACGATCAGCATAAAAGGGAGGAACCTGAAAGAAACAACCTCTTTTACCTACCTGGGAAGCATCGTTTCAACTACAGACGGACAGAACTGACGAGGATATCAAGGCGAGGATCGGGAAAGCAAAGCGAACTTTCATTACCCCCAAGCCTGTGTGGAGGTCAACAACACTCAGCATCAAAAATAACATCCGGATTTTCAACTCTAATGTGAAGTCAGTGCTACTATACGGATCAAAGACTTGCGCTGCGCGTCATAAAGAGCATCTCAAACAAACTACAGACCTTCATTAACTGTTGTCTTCGCTCAATACTGCTCAAGATCAGATGGCCAGGAAAGATCAGCAACAGAGATCTCTGGGCGCGGACCAACCAGGAACCGATTTTGAAACAAATAGGCAGGAAGAAATCGGGATGGATTGGCCATACTCTGAGGAAACCATCAAGTGACATCACTAGACAAGTCCTCGAGTGGAACCCGAAAGGGAAGCGGCGAGTTGGTCGTCAGTGCAAGGGTGACTTGGAGGAGGTCATGTGAAGAGGAGATGAAAACGTGTGGGCAGACTTGGAACAAGGTGAATACTCTAGCAGAGAACCGAACGCAATGGAGACGCATGGCTGAAGCCCTCTGTCCCTCTAAGAATTAAAGGAAACAATAATAATAACATAACAAGAACATCATCTTTTTCTATTTATGCCTAAACCGCTTCATTCCATCAACTTTTAGCAGGAATATAAGCATAAAAGTGTGTAAAACGACGAATACTTACTTAATTTTGAGTTTTTTATACTAAGTGTAGTCTGTTGACATCAGCTGATCAAATGACCTACGGTCGTATACAGGCTGTCCCTTATGATTTGTAACATTAGGAATGAAAACGTTCTTAGGGTAGCATATCAAAGACTGATTAGGAGTATTTAATTCAAATGATGTAACTACAGCACTTGGGTTACCATCAGTAACTGCACTGAGAGGTTTCCACATGCTTGAGGGGGTTTTGCATGACAAAAGGGTGACTGTAAATTATAGCAGCCTAAAACGAAACTACTTTTAGAGACCAATCAGATTCGTAAGAAGTAGAAGTGTTATTGGTGTTTGTTTCGGACAACAAATATCCAGGCAGAATTATATATAGTCAGTTGGGTTAGTGATAGTCTTCAGGTGTGTGTTCAGTAGACAAATCCCGTCTAGTGTCTTTCAACATGAATCTGAGGTTATGTATGTTGTTCTTTGATTAATATCTCTGTTATGGTTTCTTGGGAAGGTGTGAGAAGAAACTTCTGTACGCCTTGCTATATATTTTAGGTTGGACTTGTATAGTACAATGATCAGACTTGAGAATAGGAGCTCGTTTGCGTACTTTATACATTCCAGCGTCTTTATTGAACACTAGATCAACTCGAGAAGAGAAGCTAATAATGTTTACATGTGCAAGTATTCCAAGTAAGGAACTGAAGTCACGAGCGACTCCTAATAGAGAGTTCTGCAGAAATGCAGTGACAAAAGCTGCAAATTCAACTGCGAAATCAGCTGCATCTGAGAGAGAAAAGTCAGGGGTAACATATATGTTCGAAATAAGTATTTATTTGTACTCTGATAAGTGTTTAGGATGACATTTGATAGTAACACAGTCAATAAATTCACTCGAGAATTAGAAACTTACATTATTTGAAACTGACTACTGAGAATGGACAAAAGCTGCCACACTACCGCCGTATTTCTTGTTAGAGCAGAACTGATATTGTCTAAATAGAGTGAAACCATTTAGCGAGACAAGGTTGCCATCATAAAGCTGACGAAGCCAAGTTTCTTGTAATATTATTGTCATGTGAATTTGCAGTAATCAGAATACAACTTCCCAGAACTCAGAATACCATTTTATGTGTACAATAACTAACCCGATTTCAACGCAAGCATCGTTAAAAGACAAATGGTAGGTCGAAGATTTATTCAACCACCAAGTATAAACCAATACAGTAGGTTAATTACACAGCAGTCTGACCATGTGATTCACAGTTGGTTATTATCGATAAGCTGAAAAGGTCTACGGATGAGATCAGTATAATATACACTTTTACTTTTGATCCTATCGCCCCTCTCTTCAGTGAATGAGCAAACGTCTAGGCGACAACAGGGATTGTTGCTTCCAACGAACAGGAAACCGGTTCCAATAAACAAGTTCATTGGACGTCCAGTCGATGTTCACCATCACTGATCATTATTATAGCCGTGTTATGATAAGCATCAGAGGATAAAAGAGACTGCACCTAATCCCTGCTGCATCTCTGAGAATAGCCTTTACTGTTCAGTAACCTGAAGGACAAGATCCCGCTGTTGACCAACTCTATGTGTGTTTATCAATTCACCTGCTCGTGTGGAGCTAGGTATATCGGTCGTTCGACTTGAGTTTTGTCCAAGAGGATGCAAGAACACTATCCTGCATTGTTATGAAGAGGTGGAAGTGGAGTAATAAGAAGCGCGATCATTGAACATCTGGTCGATAATGATCACCCTATCTCTATAGCCTCCGCCTTCAAAGTCAACTACAAGGCAAAAATTAATTTACCTAAATCACTACGCACCCAACTCATCGGTATTGCTGAAGCTTTGGCTATCGAAACACAAAAGCCAGATCTCTGTGTACAGAAAAAGTTCGTTCAACCCCTCCAATTTTCATGGTCTTAATCCCTCTATGCTAAAGTATGGTAATTCCCAATCATATTTTAGCTCTACCAATTTTTCATTTTTTTCATTTTGTCTATTCAAATTGTATACTCTTCCTTTAATACGTCAGTTGTTATTATTACTATTCTCACTTTGAACTGTCCCCGGTATTATTTCACTTGCTCCACTTGTCCTTCTAAATCAGTTCTTTTTTACAACGTTAAGTTCTATGCTATCTAATTTCAGACAATATTACGTAACGTTTTTATTTTATTCGATTTGTCTACTACTACTAATAATAATAATTTGCTTTATTCCAAAACAGTACATGTGATACACAATGGAATTCTCAGCATTTTTACTACAGTATTGCATCCAGTTACTACATTATCAATACATAGAATTCTACATAGATTAAGGAAATCTTAGTTCATTATTACAACAACACATTAGCATGTCGGTAGCAAAGGTAAAGTTGAACAGTGTTTGAAGGTGTTAGAAAAATAGTTGCTGTCATATTTACTGGCGTAAGCGGAAGAAAGAAACAAAGCAGCACTTAACGAAAAAAAAGAGAGAGACAATAGGAAAAGAAAGAAAGAAAATGTTATACCTATAAACGATATGAGTTGAAAAGACGAGGTCCATTTTTTCTACTGACTATTTAATGAATTATAGGTGTCACGCCTAATGCTTTCTTTATCGCACAGAACACGAGCTAAGTAGGGTATGGTTGAGTTTTTGTACTTGCTGGTGCGAGCATATAATTTTCTATATAGGCTTCTGGTTTTACCTGATGAGATGCAAGGGGAGAGTTGTGAGTGAAGAGGGTGGTGTGAGTTAGATAAAATGGATTTGGCCTATTTTTCACGAATCCATGTGCCTGTCGACCAGAATATTAACAAGCTGGTTAAGTGGCACGTTGCTTACTCTGCTGACAACATTTAACATCCTGCGTAATATGTTATAGGCCTTCTTCAGTATCCCGGGAAAATCTAAGGGGGAACAATAGAGAATAATAGGCAGAATGCAAGAATTAACGAATTGTAGGAGTAAGGGTTGGGTTATACCAGAATGTTTTAACTTCTTGATGTAGAAGGTAAGACGGAATATTTTCTTTTGTATGATAAGCAGACGAAGTAATAGTGAATTGCTACTTTATGTTAAAGCAGTAGCAATCTGTCAGCCCCGTCTCATTATTATTTGGAATATTTTAATTTCTTGAATTAGTTTACAGAATGATTTCTCACTGTCTCAAAAATTTGTAATTTTTCCCAGTACTAATTATCAGTGAGGTTGCAAATGGTGCCGTCTTCATTTTCTCCTATAATGATGTATAACTTTGAAGAACTTATTTTTTGTTGATTCTACTTCTGAGTTATGTCAACATATATAAATTTCTCAGTGATATTCTAAGGAAGTGGTGACTCACTGGTAGAATGGGCAGCAGTCACGTGAGAGTTCCAGATTCGTTTTCCAGATGATGTACTCCTAAACATCGCCTGGGCAGTTGTAAACCCAGAAAAAGGGAAGATTGTGCGTGAGGCCCGAGACCCAATCCTCTAAAAACAACGCTAGTGCTAAAAACACTTCAAAGCTTGAAGCCCTATGTTCCACTCAAAACACAAAGGAATAAAAAAAATAGTGAACAAACAGACTTTGTAGGGATTTTCAACTTGGTGCGTATTTTTGAATATACACAGCATGCCTTATGAAATGAATTCAGTGCATTTCAAAATGTTTGCTTTTTTTCCTTTACAAAAGTTTGCTTTCTCATCTTTCTATGCACCTGTTGACAAATCAAAGGTCTCAACAGTCTGCACAGTTATTGATCATGCATCATGGATACATTTTAAAGACAATCTGTCCTCAAAAATATTAAACACTCTACAAAGTCACACTTGTAATGATCTCTATGTGGCTTACTGAGTAAAGTATGAAACTCAGATACGTTAACCATAAGTAATTTTTTCCTAATGTGGAATGGATGGGCAGCAGTTCATTCATTTAACTCATATTAATAAAGTATATGTTTTGTGCTGTTGATTTCGGCTGATACATGGTCAATAAGTGAAGATGAATTAGTTTTGTTATAATTAAAAGTGAGTAGTTGAGGCTTTAACAATGAAGTGATCCTCCAATACGGGAACTGATGTCTGTTACGCAGTTGAATTATGCTCTTCATTTTAATGGATTAACTGCTATTTTCTTTCCCGTGATCAAATAAAAAATTAATAAAACAGTTAACTCCATTTCAGTAAATCATATACACGAATTAAAGAAGATATTAATAAGGCTTCTTCATTGAATATTCTTTCTTTTTTTCAAGCGACTGTAAGCATAGGAAAGAGTAAAACCTCATTATTTTCATGAAGATATGATCTAAAGTGTTACTTTTATACCTCTGATTTAAAAATATACATATAAGAATCAGTATTAGTATTTTATGTGATATGAATTTGCTACAAAGTTGTAACAGAATAGGATACGTATTCTAATTCACATTTAAATTTGCCATGGAACTTCTTTCAAATTTAACCATAATGTTACTTAATACTGCAGACTATTTGCCGAAATTTCCCTCAGCCAATGAGATACTAGTAACTACACAACTTCCTAAAGGTCTGTTCACCTCTTTTTCTCACCAAAATGTGTGTTTCAAAAAATACATAGTCTGGTTCAACTGAACAGATTCTCAATAACTTACACAATTAGACCCTAAAAAACACACATCACTCAAGTATAGACAAATAACTTGCGACTAAAACAAGTCCATGAAAAGTATGATAATTAATCAAAATACTAGACAATGAACAGCCTTTTGTTCTCTTCTTTTCATCCTTTACGTTGTAAACTTAACACACGTCGATATCAAAAAACTGAAATGAGGCATCAGACAATGTCACTGATCTGTAAACTCTACAAAATGAACAGAAAGCAACCTAATGATACTTCATTGAAAAACCAGTCACATATATATACACACATATATACTCTGTGAGATCAGTTTCAGTATGAATTTGTAGAGAGACATAAATAAGTCAGAAATGTTTACTCGTTACTTCTATCTTGTGTTGCCAATTCTCCTTACATTTGAAATTAATCTGAGTAAGTTTAAAGCATATTATAATAGTTAATTATCGTAAAATTTCCCGTTATTTTTACTTTAAAAAATAAACTTCAAGTTATTTTAGAGTTTGTAAAATAAAACATATTCTTTGAATATATATATATATATATGTATATGTATACATATATATATATATATATATACTTCCTAGTTGTTTTCTGCAAAAATTAAAACGTATGCATATTCCAAACATAATCGTTGAATACAACTCTATATTAAGTAAAAGTATTTAGAACAGAAAGTATTACATATAAAATTCTTGAATTACAAAGATTGTTATATTTCTTGGATTAAATTATGTAATGTAATATGTTAATGTAACTACACTGTTACATGTTTCAAAGGTTAACTGTATTTACAGTGCTACTATACAATCAAGATGTAATTTAAAGTCAAAATTTAGGCTATGGATGGACGTCAGCAAAGTTTCAAGGGCATTCAACAACAGTTAGGCTGTTCGTTGCAACAGCTAGTCACTTGATAAACATACAGTGTGTAGCTCTGTACTTCTGTTTGACTAGTACAATAAATAACGCTATTTTTATGAAGATCTTTTAAATCTCTACTTCTAGACAGTGTACAGTTTCAACAGTTAAGTGTTAGAATGTATTTCAGGATATTCAAATATTCTAACAGATATAAAATAAAGCGAATAAGTTTTTTACTACCTTAAATCACTTCTAGAGCAATAAGCATAATTCATATCCCGATATAGAAAGACAGTTTAAAAAACGAGAATCTGAGCTGTTAAAATGTATCTCTTGTTTTTCCAATGGAAAGCTCTTTTTTGATCAATCTTATTGTTACTAGCTTTTCATGAAGTAATCTAAGCAATAATTCTTGACCACATAAGCATAAAAATCATTTAACTATCAGAGGTTGTCTAAGCACGGAGATGCAATACACTTTTTCAATCCAAGTTGTCTACAGACCTATCTAAACGAGAAACTCAGTTTAGTGAGTCTATAAAGCTGAGACGAATACTCTCTGAGTTTGAAAGCTTTTCTCTGTTAAATAATTCAGATTAGATAGAAAAGGTTTGTAGTGAACTAAACTGCTAAGTTCGTTTATACGCGAAATAAAAAGGACAAAACAAATACTAATATGTATGTATGTATGTAGAAGGGTATTCAGTCCATATAAGTTAATATACACATAAAATGCAGTTGTTTGAAAAGTTATAATAGTCCCAAAATACTCAAATATAGTCATACAGTATGGTAGGGATGAAATATTCCTTTTCTTGGGTATACAGATGCTCACTACATGTAAGAGATGCCAACGGCCGGAGGGCACTTACGGAGAGAAACGTAGATTGGAGGAAAGGACCCCAATGTTGATGTACTGATCAGTTACGAGGCAGAATTGGTTGGAAAATGTGAAAAGAGAAAAGAAGTCTCGTCCGTACTGCGCGCGGAGCTTGGTAGTGTCCTTATTCATTCTCACGTAACAACCATGATTTTCTGTGAATTCATTATGCTTATACGATTGTACAGCCTCTGAAGATGATTTCGTCGATAAAGAAAATTTTCTTCGCTGAATCTGTCTTTTATTTTCTTCATGACTCAATGGGTATTTTCGGAAATATGTTTTGATTTTCCCTAATAAACGATCTGTTGCCTGACCCTTGTCTTCTGTTGTTACATATATGTCTGTTAATAAATGATTCATCATGTTTTTAAACTTCATTCCTTCCCTTCATCACTGTGCTGTTAATACTGATGCGAATGGACAACCAGCACAAGAGTGACACGGTGAATTAAACTAAGAATGCAAGCATGTATAACTTGAAATGCAAGTGTATTATGCGGACCTCAACTGGCACTTAATTCACTCAAATTGTAACTACCACTTTGGACAAGCTAGTAGTAAACAGAATGCAATCAGCCGTTTGTAAATTACATAGTTCAAGGTTGTCAATCCCTATTATATGATGTCGCTTGTGTTCAGCAACTCACCTCAAACAGTAGTCTGTCTTTTTCCATCGTTTTTTGAATCATTTGGATGTGAATACTAAGGAATTCACACATGGAATCGTGGTGAAATTTCACGTCGAAAGATATGCTTCGTCAGTAAGTGATTTTTCTGTTCATTTATTGTGTTCTGATTGGAACATGGGGTACCAAGCTTTGACCTTTGAAGCTTCAGTAGCAGTGGTGATGCTTTTTAAAGAATAGGGTCGCTAGGCCTACGCTCAATCATCCCTCTTTTCTGAGCGTACTAACGGATAGTCAACTAAACGAGGTTTAGAGGTTCATCCACTGGGAATCTAAACCAGACTGTCTGGTGAGCATTTAACTGAAAAACTATATTTTTTATACTCTGTGAATTTGCAACTAGATACCCTTATTTCCAGAGAATTAAAGTGATTGTGCCGTGCGAACTGAAAGATATCTGCATAAAAGGTTAATGTTTTTAACCTCAGTGTTGTTCGGTGATTATTTCAAGTGGAATTAATTGCAAGCAACATCAGTTTATCACAAACATTTCTAACTTCCCAAACTAAACAGTTGTATATATCCCGTCACGTATTTACCAATAATACTGACTATTTTTACACTGAAGTATTTTCACTGCACAGTCCACTCTACTTATTTCATCGCTATTTATTCCTAATTATTTCATATTTGTAGACTCTGAAAATTAAGTTCCTGAAAATTATGGTCATAAAATATATTTTATCAAGCATGATTACTATCAGCTTGTGTCACTTAACATTTGCATTGTTCATTCTGTTAATCACACCACGACCTAGTTTCAACGGTTTCATCCCTATATCATTATTGTTCTCCTGATAGCGTAAGCTTCTCCTGAGCCATCCATTCCACCTACAATTTTGGCCTACTTAGCATCCCATTTCCTTGTTTGTGCACTTTTTACTTTTGTTGTTAAATCTGAGCGCAAGTGATCCACTGACTTACTTCTCTTCTGCTTCTGTCTTTCAGATTGCCATGCTGTCTGAATGAGATGATATCAGCAGTCTTGGCTGCTAGCTGACTATCAACAACCTGCATAGAAGCTGAGTGAATCCCTACCAAGAGCCAGTAGAATTACAAGGTTTTTACTGAAATACAAATCACCAACAGTTGATATTCTGTCTTCTTGGAAATTTATGTCTACATTTTTGAATTATAAGCAACTTATTATTTTGCGAATTTTTCGTACCACTTACTCTGTGCATCATTCAGAAACACTGCATAAAAGGCATTAAAAACCAACATGTGCTGAGGCCACGACTGTATATTTACTGGAAGCCGAGGTGATTCATCATTATCAATCGTGGTTTTAATCATGACTTTATCTTTTCTATTGATAGATTATTCTACAATTGATTTAAATCAACTATTGTGAAATTTTATTTTCAAGTAATTACATTTTCAAGGATTAAAATTGGTAAAAGAGAAATATTTCATTTTATAGTTTAAACAAAAATCGTTTATCACATATTTGTACTTTCTTTGTTCTTTCACCTCATCGGATGTTTTCCGATTACAAGACGCTGTGTCTTACATCGACAACAAGAGCTGTAAAATGGAATAGAGGATGTTAGGGAACAGTGAAATGTTTTGTATAACAGTACTAATGATAACAGTAATAAAATAGCACTTTTATTGAGCTGTGACTCGAAAATAAAATTAACAGAAATAATGTGCTTTCAAAATTAGCTCTAAGTGGATAAAGTCGAGGTAGACGCTTGACCGCCATTCTATATTTTCTCCGATGATGATGAGTAGAAATATGATTCGATCAACACATGATTTATCTTTCATGAATCCAGTTTGGAAAGGAAAATCATATGCTAACCAAATTGCAACTCTACGCATCATCATCGGACAAAATATGGAATAACAGTCAAACCATTACCTTAACTTCATCGACTTCGAAAAGACCTTCAAAAGCATTGACCGAGAATTAATTCGGAAACTACTTCAACACTGTGATATGCCAAAAATCTTTATCAACCTCATTTGACAGCTATGTAACAATGCCACGTGTCAGAGGATCCACAACGGAAAACTCAGCAAGCGGTTTGAGGTGAATACAGGAGTGAGACATGGCTTCCTATTGTCACCTAATTGTGATGGACTGTATTGTATGCCAGAACTGTGAGTAGCAAGAAAACAGGAATATACTGGAACGACAGGAAGACTCTAGATCTAGATTTCGCGGAGGATTTATGTCTACTGTCACAAACTAGAAGACTAGCAGAAGAAATTCAACAAACTCTCAGAAGAAGCAACGAAGATAGAACTTCAGGTGAACATAGGGAAGAGTGAGACGATGAAGACAACCAACTAACAGCAACAACAAGCACCGATCACTGTCAGTGGAAGAAATTTGAAAGATATTAGTTCCTTGCTTCACTTATCTAGGCAGCATTGTTTTAACTGCAGCCAGCCAGAGGGGATGAGAATGTCAAAGCCAGACATAATCGGAAAGGTGAGACAGACCTCCAACACTCGGAAGTCAGTTTGGAAATCTTCTACACTCAGCATAAAGAATAAAATTCTAATTTTCAACACAATTGTGAAGTTAGTCAGTTCTTGCATACGGGTTGGAAACTTGACTCGCGTGTCACGAAAAGAATTTCCAACAGGTCACATACTTTTATCAACAACTGCCTTCGCCCGCTACTGAGGATCAGATGAAGAAAAAGAATTAGCAGCAAAAAACTTTGACACCAAACCAACTAAGAGCCGGTTGTTCAACAAATGTGAAGAAGAAAACGGAGATGGATAGGGCGCATGTTGAAGAGGCTGTCGAATGATAACAAGCGCCAGGTTATTGCTCTGGTGGAACCTAATGGGAAACAATGAGTCGGTCGTGTTAGGGTGACATGGAGGAGATCGTGTGAGGAGGTGATGAGAGATTATGGGCAGTTGTGGGCCCAGCTAAAGAGGAAAACAGAAAATAGAACAAAGTGGAGATGTGTAGATGAAGCCCTTTGTTCCACTCGGAATCCAAGAGAACAATAATAGTTAACTCATATTTCCTTAAAACATTAATTTGTAGCCTTTCTCATATTTTATTTTATCTGTAGTCAAATACTTTTAATGAGATTGTTTTACTTCAAGTGAAGAAAGTATCGGTGAATCTCACCAGGCAGTTGAAAACGTACAAAACTACTGGAACCCACAGGCTTACTATGATTTTCTACTTGTTTTTATGCATGTGCAGGGAGACAGTTAAACATGGATGTCAAACAGTGAAGAATACAAAAAATATTAAATTTAACAGGCAGGAACGACGCTGTATCGAATAAAATGCATTCACTGAAGTCTTTTTCTATATGAACTACGGTCAGAAGTGAAGCGTTACAGTTTTTCAATGTATGTGATTTGATGTGTAAATACATGTAGGTTAGCAAAGATTCAAACTTCGGTGAAAGAATTAAGAAACGCGATGAATGCAAGCAAACTTTTAGAACCTGTATTGGTAAATTCAATCTACTTTCAGCAAATATATTTATATAAACTGTAGGTGTTAATCAATGGAAAATATGTTAAACAACTAAAATGGGGAAGAATAAACTAGCAAAAACCAGCTGTATAGTGCTGAATGAGTTGTAGTGTTTTTCCATATTCTAGTTACTGTATATTATATTCTCATTATTCAACAGAGTCGTAATAATGCTTACTGAAAAGGTCAATTTAAGCAGAAACCAGTTGAGAAATATAAAATACGGCAACCTGTTTTAAATCACCTATTTGGGTATCCAACAAAATCCATCGAATTTACTCTATTTTATAAATAGATTTCAACCTATTAGTAGGCACATTTTTGAAGAAGTGCAAAACAAATATCGGATCGAACAAAACTGCTTCAAATGATATATAATCGGCTATTATTTCACAGTAAAACACGTTGAGAATTCTGTACTATGTGCTGTATAATATGCGTTATCCAGAATAAAGCTGTTATTATTAAATATTGGTGAATAGTATGTTGATTAAAATCTATGGATCATTTTACTCAGGAGAGACACTAAGCTGTAGCGCAACTTTCTTTTTCTGAGTCAAATGTCAAAAGTACCTAGCAGTACAAAATCGAGATTTGCAGACCTCCTAACAGATAGCTGTTATCGTTTGCTCACATTATTCTAAGAATTTTAATACTCTTGTCTATCTTTTTGTCAGCATCAGCTGAAATTTCTGTTTGACTCACCTGGCGCCCTAATACCAGTATAATTGTGTTCATTATTCAAACTGCAGTTACAATCTAAAAGTAATAGAAAATAATTTGAAAAATGTTTCCTAAATAAAAACAAAATAAATAATCAATAATGAAAACCGATATCAAATAAAGAGCTAGGCAGCTCCTTGGTTTCTAATTATTCTTCGGTTGTTGCTAGATTATGATGAAATCTCCAGTGGATTTAAACATGGCATAGAGAACCTAACATCTGATATAGATAAAAACAAATAGGCTAGGATAAAATTAGTTGAAGTACAAAGCATCAAGTTTAATTAAACAGTTCCTTCGACTGGAGACTAGCTAGTGCCATCCATTTAGTCCTTTGGTCGGTGTAGACTGAATTCTATCAGTCAAGTTTGCAGTGTGGCCACCATGCTAGACAGTTCGCCATCATGGTACACTCTGAAATGTTATCAAATGGTGTGAGGCAATTGGTAGGAAGCCTTGCACCTTGGTTTCGTGCTTGTTGACATTCACCACTTAACAAGGCGTGTCCGAAATCTTAAAGGAACTCATTTCCCCTCCAAGACTGTCTCCAACCATCTAAAAACATCAACTCACAACGTACCGTGATGGCGAACCAACTGGCATGGTGACCATATTGCAAACTTGACTGACATTCAGTCTATACCAAACAGAGGATTAGGCGCATGACATTAGTTAGTGTACAGTCAAAATATCCAGTATAGTCCTAGAGAAGGTCAGTTGCAACCCCAACCACCTCAGTGGCAACGTCTCGGGAGCACCATAGGACACGAGTTTGAATCTCAAAAGAGACATTAGTGCCTCCAAGATTGCAGATACGCACTGCCGACTGGTGAGTCCCAACAAGCATAAAATATAGGTGTAAAGCTTCCTGCTGATTGCACCCCACCGTCTAGACTGCTCCTTCCACTAAACTTTTGAAATTCCTGATCACTTCCGGCGAACATTTTCAGTGACACAAAAGTATGTGTTCAGAACTCTGTGTCACAATAAAATTACTGTATGCATGAAATTCATTCATTCATACAAACAAAATGATGAGTAGCTGGGAGATATCATTAGCTTCAATGCAAACGTAATAACTATTAGTTCATAAAATCTACTTCTGTTGTAGACATTATTAGAGAAATCTCTTGTTTTACATTGATGAATCAATCAGCAAGTAAGAAATAAACTGAAGCATCACACACTGAATCAGTTACAGAGTCTCAAGTTTAAGGAAGAATGTTTGGCAAACAGAATCATCTACAATGTATTCCCCAATTGACTGGCTAATATTTTCTGTTGTTTACTTTCAGTAAACAGAAAGAAAAGTGAGGCACGTTTAAAATGATAGTACAAAATAGGGAGATATTGAAAAACTTACTGTAAATAGGTGCCCTTGAGGTATGAATTTCAACACGCTGAGAAAATTTCGTTCTTACAGAATTCTTGAAAAACACTTTTACTTTATAAATATAACTTTGATCTTCAGCGAAATCTGTAATTATGTTATTTAAATGTCCATCCACGCGTATTTTTACAAGAGACAATACTGAAATCTTTGGCCGTGTACGTCTATGAACTCGACATATCATATAGTACCATACGCATTGGGAGTATTTCTCTTCTATTGGGCTCCAGCTGACCACATGAGCTGCACCTCCATTTAACATTTCAACCGTCACATTTTCCACCTTCACAGAATCTAAAATGGAAGAGTAAATATATGCCTCAGTAAACTTGCTAGAAATAATGATGTCGAGTTAAAGTTTTCAGAGAGGAAAATAGTAAATGCTGACTGTTTATTGATATTTCATGGGACGAAAGGGGAACAGTACACAACTACATGATACGATAATAATTGAATATTCTGTTAACGAATTGCGCACCATGGAGAAAATTTACAGCCGACTAAAACCAAATGGATTTTCTTACTTTATACGCCTGGTCTTTTCGGCTTATCCAATCATTCATGTGACTAAATCAACTATTCAACAGATTTTCAGATTTTAGAAACACTTAAAGTATGCTAACGAAGCACTGGTAATTAATTATTTTAGTTTATTACACAGGTCAGTTATTCTTACCTAAATTTAAAAGAACCTCGCCCAGTTTATTAGTTCATTAGTTTTCTAGCCAGCCCTATTCCCAGGAAAAGATTGAAGGTTGGGCGTCAGGCTAGCAGCCCAATCCGAAAAATACATCTAATCGCCTATTCACTTATCTAAGAGAATCGTTTCAACTACAGGCACCGATGAGGATGCCCAATAAACAATCGGAAGATCAATACAAAAATTCAGCACTCGGAAATCTTCTGTACTCAGCATTACCAACAAAATTCGAATTCTCAACACCAATGTCAGGTTAGTCAAATCTTATATATGGGTCAAAAACTTGATTCACGAGTCACGAAAAGCACTTTCAACAGGCTATTTCAGATTTTTATCAACATCTACCTTCGCCGGCTACATACTGAAGATTAGATTGTTAGTCAGAAGGAATCAGAAACAAGAAACTCAAGTAGCAAGCGATTCATCAACCTACTGCTCAATGAATATGATGTTGAAGAAAATGGAGATGGATTGGACATACTCTGAGGATTTCGTCAAATGACATCTCTCATGATCTTGAGTGGAACTCGATTGAGAAACGACAAGTTGGGTTTCTGAGGATGACGTGGAGGGGATTGCGTGAGGAGGACATGAGAGATTACGGGCAATCATGGAGCCAGCTAAGAAGGGATGCAGAGAACAGGATGAAGGGGGCATGTTCTGATGACACCCTATGCTCCACTAGAAACTCAAGGGAAAAATAATAATAACAATAGTAATATAAATTTAACAGAATAAATGCTGTTCAAAAAAGATGCTTGGCACCCTGACAAGTTGCGTCATCTTTTATGAATAAGTGTTCTAAGTGATTTACCTCTATTTTCCGGGCACACAAATTCCTCTTCATTAGGATCTGGCAATGAAGTATTTTGAAGCTGTTCAAGAAACACATTTCTTTGGTCACCTGTTAATTAGTTAAAAAGATATTAGTTGAAACTAAACAAGGCAAACTTTACCGCTCTTTACTTTTATATATATATATATATCGCCTGGAGTAACCCCTGAAGAAAAGCGTAACAGGTGAAACCCTTTTTAATAGCATTTCTCCTTGTAAAAAAAAAGTACTATTTATTAGCGCTTTCAGGAACAAAAGGTACTAATTAGGCTTTTATTGCACTGAATGGCTTCATTTTCTTCCAGATATCATCTAGATAACTATATTCATGGCCGTGTATAACTTTGATTAACTTTATTTTGATACAGCCAAATAGCTGTTTCCACCTAGTGGAGGTGAACAGCTCACGTAATATTTTATAAAATAATTTCTAATTAAAAATAAAATATGCAAAGACTATTTTTCTTAAAAGAATATACTGTCACCAAATTTGCTTTTGTTTTGTGTTTTTTTATGCTAGACATTTCAGAGGTATTTCAAGATATCATTTCTACAATGTTGCACAGAAGTAAACGATGAACTTCTGCCAGTCATTTCATTTCGTTTTACAAATTTTTTTTTGCTTATTAGTATTCGGGATGATAACAGAGAACAAAAGAAAAATGGTCAGCAGAAATTAATCAGGTGATAATAAAAAATGTTGTCTTTGTGTAATTTCGGAATTATTCAGTTTTTATAAAACAAAATAGTCTAAGAATTTATTCCTCAAACGTGAAATACTCTCGATTTGTAATTTTAAAAGTTTCAAAATAACCCAGTGCATTTAGTAAAGCAAAATTAGATTTTTCTGAAAGTTTCCTTGTGTAAGACACTGCTACTTCAGCAGAATTATTCTGTATTTGTCAAAAGTCAATATATACAGTCAAATATTACATAAATTAAACCTCTCTGAGGATTATATTTGGCTTTCCATTTGACTGGGTGCTTTTAGCGTCAATTAGTGCGAAATCGGCTGCTTCCATGTCCGATCGTTCAGCCAGACTGAGGTGTATGCGTGAAAGCTTCACTCTTCCCATTCTGTATGTCAGAAATAGCCTGTGCTCAGTCTCTAACCATAAGCATCGCTTTCTCATATTATAATAATTGGGCAACAATTACTAGCACTAAACAAACAAACTCCCACACACTTGCACTACACAACTCATGATTAATTTCAAAAAATATCGAACTACTTTTTCTGGCTTCGAAACTGATTCAACGACACACCACTCAGTCACTTACTACATGAGTTAAATGCCCAATACTCATAACAACCAAAATCAACACACTACATCCAACCAACCCCTCTACATGTAAACACAATACATGTGCGCGATAATAATGCAATAATACACACAACAATCCTTACATAAGTAAACAATTCACAATCAACATCAAACTGAAAACACATCAAAACGTACACATCACTCATTCACATAAGCGCACCTCATCACAATATACTGATTAGATAGCCACTGTAACTGCATACATCTCTATAACAACTGCCTATGACCACTTTAATATTACCAAGAACACCTTTACATGCTGGAGTGGTATTTTTTTTCCTTTTTTCAACTAATAAACAATTTGTTACAGGATTTTATCATCATCTGACATCGGTTAGAGAACCATGGGAAGCCTGGTTTGAGACTGTATGTATTAAGGATGGGTTGGTAGTTCTGTGTTGTCGCAGAATGCTTGCCGAAGACGAGTTCCTAAAACTTGCGCAGCCTGTAATAGGCCCAGTAAAGAGGCAAGGTTGCATGTGAGGCTAGCGATCCCGCACTGTAACAGCAACTCTACAGCAGCTACTGAAAATTCAGTGCTCAAGCGTGAAATCCTATATTCCAGTCGAGGCTTATATGGAATAATAACTACTGTATGCACGCTTTATTGAGGAGATGTTTTCAATAAGTGAGTAAATTAATCTATGATAATTAATCACTACGATACACGTGAGTGTTTAGACAGGTAGAGAATATATTGTTTTAAATAACCACTCAGGTTCTAATATTCAGTTTTATCTCTTCTTTGTTTTCATTTTCTTGTCATTTTTCAAAAGTTAATTTCTCCTGAAATACATAGGAGAGAATTATTAATTGATTAAAGAAAGAACAGAATGTTAGTAACAGATTAGACTCAAGTGTCTACAGATCCATAATCATTTGCAAAATCACCTCATCTGTATTACTGAAACTCTCTTCCTTCCAACTGAGAAGATTTAGTTTTGTCTATAAAAGAAACTCTTTCAATCTCTCCTTTCACCACCCTAGTCCTTCAATATTAAAAATTTCTGCCGCATCTTACATAGGATGTAATTCCTACGTCAAACCACGCCATTTATGTTTTAATGCCCATCTCAGTAACATTTTGTTCATTATCTACAATTATTTACTTTTACATATTTTACTGAATTTCATTGAGAAGGTACTGATAAACTAACGCAACAAAAGGTACAGTACCAGTACTGATGAAAAAGTAACATTTATCGTCAAACTACTGGCAATAAAATAATCTATTACAATGTAGATTAATTGCTACCTCGAAATACACTGCATACATATAAGTGATAATGTTTTTTCAATGGGGATGTGCAGTATATATATATATACCATTCAAATGATGGGGCTTGAATTATGAGTTCAGTTAGAGACTGCTAACTGTTTATTACATTTAATTTCACCTCTTTAAAATTTAATTTTGTTTTTACGACCTAACTTGATTTTTATGCCCATCGATTTTCGCATTAACTAATATTTTGTCATTGACTTCATTTTGATTTCGATCGCATATGTAGTTGTGGGACTTCCTTCCATAGTTACGCAACCACTTAGTTGTATATCTGATGTTGACTTTAAACTTGACAATATTATTCTACCATTTCATGTAGACGTCTAAACTTCTTATTTATGAATATGTTGATCATGTATTTAAGTATGTTAGAAATCACATCATACTGGTTACCTGAGTATCTTATTATTTATATTGTATGGGGCTGATGAAACTCCATGAAATAAAGTGAGTTCAACTTACGTGGCAAGAGCTGTTCTCATTGCGACATTCAAGTTTATCAACGGAACTGACTACATGCAACTGCGAAATATTTAAATTAATGGAGGAAGCTGTATCATATGCTGTGATGAAATACTTCCAAGCATCAGTGTATTTGATCAGTTGACTAGAGAAGAAATTACCTCACAGAAACACTCATCTAGAACTCACTTGGCTGATTTAAGTTTACATACACCAGGCTATGTGCTACACTTATTGTGTGTGTATAGACCGTAACCGAGGCGGTTATTCGACATATTGTGGCGGATCATGGTGTACCAAAAATGATATTGACAGATCAAGGCCCCTGTTTTGAAAGTGAGGAGTTCAAGACTCGTCCAGAGGCACTGGGTATTAAGAGAATTAGAGCGACTCCGTATCATCCGCAGACAAACGGCCTGACCGAAAGGAATAATCGTACACTCATGGAATGGCTAGCTGCGAAAAGAGGCAACTGGGAAACTGACTTACCGTTGGTATTACTGGCACATCGTGCCAAAATACGAGGGACAACAGAAAAATCGCCTTTCCAGCTGATGTATGGGAGGAAACCACGCTTACCGGTGCACCATAAGACTTGGCCAAAACAACAAAAATGGAACAGTAAGAAATGGACAAGTGAACGGAAACAAGCTATTCAGAATATACAAGAGAAGCGAAAGATAGACATCGAAAATTCTGGCAAGAAACAAATCAAAGCTTGGAAGCTGTTTGAAGTAGGCGACCAGGTGAAATGCAGAGAACGAAAGTATACTACTGGAAGTGGACCAGGATCAAGAAAGCTTCTGCCGAATTGGCAGGGACCATATGTGGTCATATCGAGACGCGGTCCAGGGTACACAATAAAAAGAGGATAAAGAGAAAACAGTAAACAGCAGTCTGCTACAAAGATGGAGACAAGAATGTCAAGACGAGGAACCTGAAGAACAGCAGGATGAAACGTCTGTGCGGTGATCAAGGCGGTTACAGGAGAGACTTTATAATGAGGGGAGAGTGTGGTGAGTGCTACTTATAATCCAACATAAGTAGTATATCAGAAACGAATTCAGAAAAGTAACAATATGTTTTGCACACTGAAAAGAGCAATCAAAGAAGAGAACCATGAGAAGAATGTTGCCATATGATGCAGAATCCAAGAAGCTATCGAATGTGACGATATTCGACCATTTCGTTCAGCATGTGGTAAATGATGTGCAAATGGCAGTTGGAAAATATGGTATACCAAATTTACCTACGTAAAATACTGTCATTTCTTCTTTACACTACCACTGAGTTGCCCAAGCTGAGATAGGTGGAGTGTAATTCGAATCAAGAACTCACTGATAAGTAACTCCTGCATTCATTTAGACTTAAATGCATGTGCGAAATTCGCTTCGAACTACTTTCTGTCCCTTATGAAACAGTCTTCTGTAATACTTTCGACTTCATATCTAGACAAATTATGAACGACATACACAGACTCGTGAAACTGGACTGTGGATGTAAAAGATACGTTCAGTAGAATAAATTCTGTTGAAGATACAGTGTATGCAACACACTGATAATTGGAAGACAACCAGAAAAATTCTGTATTTTAAAAATTTGTCAGTCTAGATGTAACAAGAGATACGTTTTCTAAAAGGTAAGCATAATAGTATGCGACCAATCAACTGATAGAGCATAGAGTACTATTTCTTAAGTAAACAGTTAAACCAATAAGCTTCAAATAATCAATTAATAAGATTTCCAAGTGTTCGCCTGTACGGAACTGATTGCCTTCAAAATGGACGATAGGTGGTCATCAGTTAAAGAACCACAGAAAACCAGGGAATTCTGGACGGCTGTTTTGTCCTGGTTCAGGACCCTTCACCAGTACTCATCTATCAATCCACCAAGAATCGAATTCATAACATTCATGTTACAAGGTGAACCCGTTGACAATTTAGCCATTATGATGGCATTCAATGGCTTGTAGCGGTAAATAATTCCCCAAAATTATTAACCACAGCAATCATCACTCAACATTGGATGCTGACCATCACTGTTTAAGTCGACTTGTTTAGCTGAAGGCTTACGGTCAAGCATCCCCGCCATTTGGTGCTTCGTCGTGTCACGTGCGTGCACGATTACTAGCTAGCTAAGCATTCATTCCTACCCGCGATTTGGTCCCAAAATATATATCGTATTTGGACGACAAAATCTGGTCTTTTGCTTTACCATTTGGTACTCGAAGAACGAACACTATAGTGGTTGTTGGTATAAGATCTTGCGTTAGTATAATCCGTACAACTCGCGAACATCAATACCTACAGCTCCCTTAAACTGGTGAGCCCAACCTCGAACTTCATCTTCAATTCACACGCAGATAAACCCGGTGAGTTCGTTCCTTTTTGTGTTTATTCTTGTACTATATTCTTATCGGCATACTTTTCATCATGAGTGATCCTAGCCCCAAGGTTATTCAGATTCGCTCAACCGCCAAAACAATTCAGCTAGTACCATTTTGGCCAGATAATGCTGAAACGTGGTTTCAGATTGCTGAGTCTGATTTTTGTGAACATGGCATAACTGATCAACGTTCACAGTTCCTTGCAGTTATTCACGCCCTACCGCGGGAATTCAGCAGGTGCGTAACTCTGCAGATGTCGGTAAGTAACTCGTACGAGTTGCTAAAAGCATCCATACTCAAGAGAAACGTTCTCACAGATCGACAACGTCTGGATGAGTTATTTCGTAACATCGAGTTAGGAGATCAGTCAGCCGTGAGCATGCTGGCAAGAATGAAAGAGATCATTGGCCAAAGTCAGTTCGATGAAGGACTGTTCAGAGAATTATTTTTATCCAAACTGCCACAGTCAGTTCAGACTGTACTTGTGACACTTCAGGGTGTTCTCATAGATGATTTAGCTGTCTCTGCAGATAGAATTCTAGAGATAACGAAACGGCCGGTTACTGAAGTATACTCTGTTACCGAACAGACTTCGAGAAAGGATTCTGCAATGATAGAGTTATGCAACTCCGTCCAGCAGATGCTTAGGTCAAACAAGCCTAGCAATTCCTCCTATCGTCGTTCTAAATCCCCTCAACGGCAAAGTGCACGTGGACGATCTAAATCCAGCACACGCTCTCTCAAAAATCCTGACTGGTGTTGGTATCACAACACCTATGGCAAGGAAGCGAAATGTTGTCGAAAACCTTGTGATTTCGGCAAAGCCTCCAAGTCTGTGGGAAACTATCCCGCCGGCACGCGTTAGCGGCAACCGTCGCCGGTGGCACTAGCCGCTTACTTTACATCCATGATGTAATTAGCCAGACTAGATATCTAGTCGACACAGGCGCCGAAGTCAGCGTCCTTCCTGCTACAGCAGCAGATCGACAGAAGGATCCTAACCTCAACCTACAGGCTGCAAATGGAAAACCAATTGCAACCTATGGTCGGAAATACGTCTATCTGAACGTAGGTTTACGCAAACCTATTCGGTGGATTTTTCTGATCGCTGACGTCACAATGCCCATCATCGGCACGGACCTACTTAATCATCATGATTTGCTCGTAGACGTCCGCCGTAAACGATTAATTGACAACACTACTAGTTTGTCTATCAAAGGCATAACTTACGTAGGCCCAAGCTTGTCAATCGTTAAGATGAAAGCAATCCTCGATCCAACTTTTCAACCGATTGTTGATAAATATCCGGAACTGAATTGCCCATCTAACGACCTCCCGTGTATAACCAGCAATGTTATGCACCACATCATAACCTCAGGACAGCCCGTGACATCTAAAGCACGACGACTGGCCCCTGATAAACTGAGAATTGCCAGAAACGAATTCGATCATATGCTCACCCTTGGCATCATTCGACCATCGAATAGTCCATGGGCATCCCCGTTGCATATGGTACCGAAAAAGGATAGCAACGATTGGCGACCCACTGGTGATTACCGGCGAGTGAACGCCAAAACTACCCCCGATTGCTACCCATTGCCTCACATACACGACTTGACGGCAACGTTATCTGGAGCATCTATATTCTCCAAAATCGACTTGGTTAAAGCATATAACCAAATCCCGATGGCAACGGAAGATATCCCGAAAACGGCTATCATTACGCCTTTCGGACTCTTCGAATTTCTACGTATGCCATTCGGCCTCCGGAATGCGGCCCAAACATTCCAACGCTTCATCAACGAAGTATTTCGCGGTCTCGACTTTGTATACGCATACTTAGCCGACTGCTTCATTGCCAGTCCAGATAAGGAAACTCACCTTAGACACTTGGACTTGGCATTTGAAAGGTTACGCCAACATGGTGTTACCATCAATATACAGAAGTGTCAGATAGGCGTTGACTCACTCGATTTTCTGAGTCACACTATTGACTGTCAGGGCATTCGCCCACTGGCTACTTCGGTCGATCACTCTAAGAAAACGCGTTCTGGACGTCACGTTAGATTCCCAGAATATCTTCACACCTATCTCACATAACTGAGTGACACATCAATTTTTTTTATGTTGCGTCATTTAACACAAGTAAATGATATTTTTCCTATAACCGTACATAAAATTATATAAGATGTATATTTTTTTTTTCCCGATATTTTGAACTTAACATTATTTTACTGTATAGTAGATGCATGTCATATTTTTTTGGTAAAAAAAACGCTTATTTGGTACATTTTTCTTGACAAGGTTCTCAGCATTCTTGTTTTCTTTTCCAGGTGCAACGGGCACTGGACAGGAAACAAACGAAGCACCGGATCCAACGAACAAACATCGAGGAAGCTATGTACAGACACCCTGTTAGCATAGGCAGACAGACCAGCAGGCTCTCCATCAAGCCGCTCGGAAGATTTTTTTCACCCATCAGGGAACCATCCAGATTTTTTTACTTCCGGCTGGTCATGTCTTAGGGTCCTCACAACCCCACTAGGGGGGGAGTGAGCTGTAGCGGTAAATAATTCCCCAAAATTATTAACCACAGCAATCATCACTCAACATTGGATGCTGACCATCACTGTTTAAGTCGACTTGTTTAGCTGAAGGCTTACGGTCAAGCATCCCCGCCATTTGGTGCTTCGTCGTGTCACGTGCGTGCACGATTACTAGCTAGCTAAGCATTCATTCCTACCCGCGATTTGGTCCCAAAATATATATCGTATTTGGACGACAAAATCTGGTCTTTTGCTTTACCATTTGGTACTCGAAGAACGAACACTATAGTGGTTGTTGGTATAAGATCTTGCGTTAGTATAATCCGTACAACTCGCGAACGTCAATACCGTCAATCACTAAAGGCTCATAACTTCTGTCAATTCGCGATATTACGAAAAGATGCAAAAGATAACAATAAAATCACATTACATACCAGTTTCATATGATATAGAATTGACTTTTGTATAGCCAAACTCATCAAAGCATTGAAGATTATATGTCGTATTTGGTTTTAAATGTCCAAGTGTAGATTGATTATTCACCAGTTTGTTTGTACAATAACCTGCATCATTTCCGTACGCTTTGATTACGGAAATATTGCAATTCCTTCCAGAATTTGTTATAAAATCACAGTAGAAATGCACTTCACCAGTTGCATTATCCAGTATTACTCGTGGTACTAAACTCTTTTCCAAGCTACCTTCTAATAAAAGTTAAATTAGAATGAATAAAATGATTCAAATAAAGGTTGTACTTTATGTAATATTGTATCTCTAAGCGAAAAAATATCGTGTGCGATTATTTAAATATACAAGAGTTTGGCAAGTATTCTCACACCTCTTTTGAAATAAAAGTAACTGATAGCTCATGAAATTGAGCATATGAAATACTTGACCAAACTAACAAAATATTTTACAGATGGTCTGATATATTATATATATATATATGGTTGACGTTAATTAACACTGAAATCAAGGTGAGTTTCACTGTATTTGTAAGACATAAGATGGATGAACCTATTTCCCAGTGAACAATGATGTTCTCACATGTACGTCGGTAGCACAGCGGTTAGGACTCTTGCCGACCATGCACATGGTCCGGGATTCGATCCCCTGCCAACGTACACCTGATATCGCTACTCGGCCTGCAAAATTTGGGCTACCGATATCACATGCTGAAAATTCCACACTTGTATCCAAATACTGTGTGGAATCAAGCTATGATCAAAAAAATAATAGAAAAATTTAACACATGGATTATTATTGACTTTTGATATTAGTGCTAAAGGTTTTGACTTCAAAAAGGAATAATGAACCTCCAAACTTTGGAAAGAACATGAATTTCCTCAGTGGTGAATATATATCCTATTGAAAAATATTAGCATGTGTGAAACAGAATGCCCTTTTGAATAATTCCTGACATTTTGAGAAAAGATGAAGTGCAAATCACTTTAAAATATTCCCAGATATATACATGTATTATTACCATGCTTATTATAATAATTCTTTTTGAGAGGTTTTCTTAAAATAAATATTGATATCCGTCAAATGTACACTTAAATGAATAGCCACCTGTGTATACTATATGTGTAGGAAAACCACACAAACTCCCAAAAACAATATTTTAGATGATTTTCTGTAGTTATTGATCACATTAGTAGGACAAGTATTTCTTCACTGATAAATTTCACATTTTGAATTTAATTCTACTCGGATTGAGGCTGATGGCGAAACACTGTTTGGTCTAACTGCCAACTGATGTAAATGAGTACATTAAGCAACGCGAAACTGGACTTGCTAATATGGAGTTGTACACAGTCTTTACAGGGAATTTAGTACATTTCATTTAATTTATTCTCCTTAGCCAGAGGATCTTTCAGCTTCTACTGTGGATTTTGTGATGATTTCAATAATTCATGTGGCACTGCAGCATCTAATGGGTGAAATAATTCTCTGATGGCCAATAAAACACGTTTCATACATAGTACGCTAATCCATTAGTCAAAGTGAAAGCACTACATTTTTGTTTCTTATACTAACTAGTGAAGTTGGTTGGGTAGTGGTTTGCTTTGAAAACCTATTAGCACTTTTATGCTATGGGGAGTTTTAGCTTTCGTTCAACACCTAAATTTAATGACGTTCACTAATATTATAAACGTGATCTGTGAACAAAAATACAAATATTTTCTTCATGTGATGCAATACAGTGCAACTATATAATTCACTTACCAGTCAGTTGAAAGTTGTATGTACGTGTTTTCATTACCTTTTGAATTATTGTATTTTGTAACAGGGTAATTTGTATATCAAATGGTTGACAAAACACCAATGGTGCATAAAAAAAATTACTGGAAAATGGTAGTGTATCATTGAAGCCAAAAGAAGCATTCAGTTGCAGGTGAGTTGGTCTAAGTTGGTTTATTGACTCGTCAAATAAAAAGACCAGATTCTCTCCATAAACTTGGACAGTATAATCATCTTCTCTATATACTTGCGTTGTAACTTGAAGAGGAATATATGAACCAAAAAAATGTTATATTAATGTATATAGAGAAAATAAACGAATATATATATGGTGAAGGAATTTTTTTCATTAGTTAACTGACTTTCAACGGAATCATGCAAGACTACATCACTTATATGATCAATAACTACAGCTTTAATACCACTGAGAAGTTCCGTACGATTAACAAAAGGTTTTATGGCGGATTATGATGGTTTCTCCCAAAATGTGTTGACCGATTCTGTGGAAAAGTATCATTCCTCATTATGTATCGTCAGGTAAAGAACCATTGAAATGAGCTTACAGTTAACAGTTATTTCACAATATTTACAATTCAACCAGTTTAAATATACAACCCAGTTTATTATTATATACAAGGACCTCAGGTTTTTTTCCTGGTTAACAAATGGTAATGGTTTACTGAGTTGAAATTTTGAGATTAGCTTTTTGGGAAATTTCGACAGTACTAGACAGTAGTTTTCCAACATGACTATTTTTTTTCCTTCACTTTCCCAGTGGAACATAGGGCCTCAAGCTAGTGGCTTGAAGTTTCTGTAGCGGTGATTATTTTACACGATGGGGTTGCTAGCCTCATGCCCAACCTTTCCTCTTCACCAGCATTATTTTTGGCTTAGCGAGGTAAAGGAGTGCGTCGGCCCGGGATCGAACCCCGGACCCTGTGAATGGTCGGCGAACGTCCTAACCGCTATGCCACCGATGCACAACATAACTATAGCATTATAGAAATGAAACTTTCTATTACTGAAAAGACGATTAAATGTCAGAAACATGCAAAAGTTCTAATTACGATTTCATTGCCGAGTAAGTCTGAATGATCAGTCAACGCAATACAACTTAAATAATGCTTATCTCCAACGTTCCTAATCTATATAAATCAAAAAGGTATGAAAGAAAACTAAATTATTGCTACCTGACGACTGAGAATGATTTGAAGGAAATTAAAATTGTCGCATGACTGTGACTTGTGCTACTGACAAGATGTATCAGTAGTATAGACACAGACGTCCATCGACATAAAAATATCAAATTGCGTAGAGACAGATTTGACGTCAAAGTAAGCAAATGAACCAGTGTTGCGGCAATATATAGCAGACATGAAAAGAAGACAAAAAACACACTACGAAGGGTAGAGGTAGCTAAAAAAGGAAGATCTGTGCAAATGACGATTTTCAGATTAGGTGTACATGATTCTGCCTGTGTATAGATATCAAATTCTGAATAAAAATGCTGTTGTTAAGTCTCTTGTCTTCTACCGTTACAACAGTCTACAGGTTATTCTGACTCATAATGTGAGTAGAAAGTTAAACGTAGTTTGCCAGTGAAAAAAACAACTGTAGTCGAGCTGACTGCATTGTCTAACTTTGTTCTTACGGTATATTATGCATTATTTATTGTTAACATATCTATACAAAGAAAACTGCTGTTTTATAATAAAAACTACTAATGTCTTATATCTCAAGCATATCTCAGAAAAATATTTCTTTGCTCTCCTCCAAAATACTGAGAAAATTCTGGAAAATACTTATACCAGTTGATCACGGATTGATATCAGTTAGAGAACCTTTGAAAACCAAGGAGTACTGGACAGCTGTTTCATCCTAGTTTGGGATTCATCGGCAGTTCGTGATCAACTCGTAAAAACAAATCTAATCCTTACAAACCAACTGTTTAAAAAACTTATACGACTAACTAGTACAGTGTGACTTCTACCCTGGCCGCCTACCTATTACAGAAGATCTACCAGAAAAGTACCGGTGACAAGGATTTAACTAAAGAGCATAATTTCCCATCCAGTTTACTGACATACCTTACCGGTGAGTGTTAAAAAACACAAAATCACAACACATTCCCACTGAACAGTTCAACCTAAGTATCACAATGTGTGCATCACTGATCGATTTCGATCAACATTTTAAGGATTAGAAAGGTATACTAAGTGTCATCCACTGACACACATTTGATAAGAAACCATATTTCTCAGTGTGATATGTCTGAATCAGCTTAATAAATAATATCTGTGGTATTTCATGGATTTACATAATCTTAAACCTGATTTCCAGCTGCATTGCTTACATCAAAAGAGATAAGTGGTGGATACTGCTTTCGTTGGTTGTTTAAAATTATCATATTACAGTATTCGAATTACTCCTCTTAAATCGAAACAAACAGCTTGAATCACCAAAATATGCAGAGTTAAAAATCTAATGAAGTATAAAAAATATACGAAATTTAAAATTAAACTAGATTTGTGATAATCAACTATTATAATATGCTTTAAACTTACTCAGATTAATTTCAAATGTAAGGAGAATTGGCAACACAAGATAGAAGTAACGAGTAAACATTTCTGACTTATTTATGTCTCTCTACAAATTCATACTGAAACTGATCTCACAGAGTATATATGTGTGTATATATATGTGACTGGTTTTTCAATGAAGTATCATTAGGTTGCTTTCTGTTCATTTTGTAGAGTTTACAGATCAGTGACATTGTCTGATGCCTCATTTCAGTTTTTTGATATCGACGTGTGTTAAGTTTACAACGTAAAGGATGAAAAGAAGAGAACAAAAGGCTGTTCATTGTCTAGTATTTTGATTAATTATCATACTTTTCATGGACTTGTTTTAGTCGCAAGTTATTTGTCTATACTTGAGTGATGTGTGTTTTTTAGGGTCTAATTGTGTAAGTTATTGAGAATCTGTTCAGTTGAACCAGACTATGTATTTTTTGAAACACACATTTTGGTGAGAAAAAGAGGTGGACAGACCTTTAGGAAGCAGTATAGCTACAGAAACTTAGCGAATATATCAGTGTAACCAACATGGAATGTAGTTATATACCTAAGAGATACTCTGGACTATTTAAACTGTAGCTAAACTATTGTTTTTATCCTCTTGCAAAAAAATCTGTCCTTTCAAACTGACATCTGTGCAATCAATCAGTGAAATGCTTTAATTTTTTTACTTTTCAATGATCTAGAAAGCCTTCAAGTTTACCTAACTGTACGCATTTTAAAAGTTGCTACTAACACTAGGGAGTACTGGACTCATCACCTTACTATGCATCGAATCCAAGACTTTCAAGTTAGAAGGCAAGCCCATAAAATATTCAGGCACTGTGACAGATCTATGATTTCTAACTTCTACCAATTCACGACATTCAGCCCCCACCAGTCAGTGTCATCGCTAGTATTTGTCTTCATACCCAACCTGGTGGAACTCACTAATCACGAATTTTCATAAGAACTCTAGACAACTTCGTCCTGCAGTTAGTTACGTTTGTCTAATACTCCCTGGTTTTCAATGATTTTCTCACTAATATCGATCTGTGATCCAAATCGATACTTGCTTTGATCCTCTTTCTCTCTAAAAGGCGTATCAAATACTAGATTTATAACATAAATACTCTTATCAAATGTACGAAAAAGTATCACTGCTAAATGGTTTTATCTTTTTAAACAAATATCACCAACTATATATTAATAATCCAATAAATAGAGTCCCATATTTGAATGGAATAACTGTCCAACACTTATTAATTTCGCTAGTTCTATAACTGATATCAGTTCACGAAGAAATCTACCTTGGAAATAACCACACTTCCAATATCTCAAGAGATATTAGAATGAATTAGCATATTACAAGTCATAAAAAAGTTAAACATCGCCCCCTGAAATCGCTTGAACTATAAATAAATTTTTTTCTCTTAATTTTATTACAGCTTGACTCCACACAATATTTTTGATACAAGTAGGAAATTTTCAGCATGTGATACCGGTAGCCCAAATTTAGCAGGCCGACCACTGATATTAGGTGTGCATCTGCCGGGGATTGAACATCAGACCATGTGCGTGGTCGGCGAGTGTCCTATCTGCTGTGCCGCCATGAAGTGGCGATACGCTTCATGGAAATTTTATCAGCGATTACTTAAAATAAAACATGAATTAGTGCTTCATGTTTTTTAAGAATAATCTATACGGAACTGATTTGATCGAACAGTTATTCCAGCATACACTGCTTACAAACTTTTCCATTCCAGTCAGCTGACCGAATGTCAGACATCATATAAAGTAAATTTTTCAAGTTTTCCTCAATATTTCACGAATTAAAAACCACTTAAATCAATATTTGTGTGAAAATTGACTGAAACTGAATAAATAAATAGAAATTTCTGAAAAATATAACGTATAATGAACTTAGGTTTTTCTGTTATGTTCAAAGAAATTTCCTATATTTTTAAACGACTGACAAATAAGGTTATATTAGTTTGTGTTATAAGTGAAAGCAGAATAAAATTACACGTAAAGCATGAATATTTCGTGCATCATGCAGTCAAATATTTATCTTCAAAAATGAATTGACCGAAAAAATTTGATTTGTTGCTTTCCTAATATTTTTCATGACTTTCGAATTTTCAGTGTTGGTGGTGCCTTTTTTACGGATAGGGTCATTCACCTCACATTCAGCCTTTTCCTCCCTTTGTGCTTACTGTCGACTGGTAAATAAACAAAGTGTAAAATCAAATAAGTCAAGAATCAAACCCGGACTACAGCTGTGGATGGCGTGCATTCTACCACTTAATCACCGACGCATAAACTGTAAATTGTCTTTCATACTGTCTTGAGAAAGAATTGTACTTAAGTTTATCATGATTGTCTAAAAAAGGGAACAGCCGAAATCTCCTGGATATTTTTGGTGGGGTGGACAAGACATTTTGCACCACAATGTATCTTATCAATGCTTAGATTGAGAAACAACTGAATCACGCAAACAGTGATAAGTCAGCTTTGAAAGAAAATATCATTCTGATTATAACATCAAGAGCGAATTATTCGAAAGGGGGTTTTGTTGTCAAGCAACTTATATATATATATATATATATATATATATATATATATATATGCCAGTAAAGTTCGCTCTTGAAGGATATTCTCGTCCAGTGACAAAGTAGGTGAACTGAATGGCAATAATATTGACGATGTTTACCGGCATAATTGATGTAGTGACTATGTTTGGTGACAATTGCTTCTTGGTCCTTTCATTTGTCGCCACATCTTACATTTTTTAGCACTCGATTAACGCCGGTGTGACTGTCATACTACTCAACTATCTTACGTTTTTTGCCAACTTATTTTGATCCACAGGTCAGGCGACATTTACCAACTGCAGCTTATTAGCAATAGAAGTCAAGATACATTCCACAAACTGCATAGCTGGGAGCTGTGTTTTCGAACCTTGTCTAAGGCCAGTAGCCAACCTAATAGAAGGTCTGTCACTACTACTGCGAAGAAAAGTCGGTCACCATGTGCACCGACCTGTAGACTCCTGAATGTCTGCAACAACAGCAGTTCAATTTAGAGGATATAGTGCAGGCAGACTGAACAACCTTTTAAAAGTTATAATCAATCATCGGAATTTCTTTCAACTTGAAAATTGAGAAATGGTCCAGTTACTAAAGGTAAATTACACCCCCTGTGACTGTAGCCAGCAACATTCTTGCCTTTTAAGTGGATTGTAGGACTTAAGTGACACATCTCCGTCCTAATCGATTATCTGACATCACATTTTTACACGAGGTGGTAAAGAGATATTGGATATCATACATGAGCGCTATTTGAATGCTTACCTGCATTTTCCCTCATGCATAGCGGCTCTAAAGACCCGAGTTAATATGCGGATGCCCTCACTTTCCAGTAATGAAACTGCAGAAGTCGAATCAGATGGACACGATAACAGGTCCTCCTTCACAGGAAGCTGACGTGTCGTGTTCGGAAAGACCAAAAGAAACCTTCGAGACGTCAAAAGATCACGGTGTCTTCTGGTTCATGAGAGATGACTCATGCTCGTGGTTCTGCTGTATATTCCCAATGTGTCGTCCTGACCCAGTTTCACGCAGTTTCATGGGGAAACACAAGAAGCCTACTATCAAAGGCAGTCAAAAATTCCATGTAAGATACTCCAGCCCAGCCAACGACGAACGTAAATTCAGTAAAAAAAGAGACTTGAAACCAAACTCAACAAATTTTCTACTGGTACATACCCCATAAACACAGTGCTGCGAGTAGCAGGGAATGCAAACAGTTCACCTGCATCCTGTTTTGAACATGATATTCACAATGCACGACGAAACAGTAGCCGCCTGGAGCAGACTGAGGTCATCGATGTCAGAAGGGAAGACAAGCGACCAAGGACCTAACTCCAGCCCGAAGTTAGTTTATGTGTCTTAACCTATTTAACGTACCAGTGCGCAGCAGCAGTCTGCTGGAACAGTAAACACTGTTTAATCAGGGGTGGTAGTCTAATGTGTGCACCAAATTTTGGCTTGATATGCACTTTTATATCTGTTCGAACTTCACAAGAGTGCTCAGGCACCTCAAGGAAAATTCCCCAATTAAGGACAACAACCAGCCCTGCTGAAGACAACCAGAATATACTATTACTCCCCAAAGGCCCAGTTAGTGGGAAAACTTTCAATAAGGGAATAACACCCGAGAGAACATGGGCGAGACAGTTACCGGAGCTACTACCTTCATCATGGCCGTGTAGGGCCTCAACAAGACGGTATGCTATGGCCACTCATATGTAATAAGTGTTTAAGGAATTCGGAAGGATAGGACAAAAAACCAAGTAGCAACCATATCTTCTTTACGATTTGTAAGGCTTCCTTTTCCTATTAAATGACGAATGCCCTCCATTTTGTTTGACTAGGTGTTCCGCGCTCCACTGGTCCTCTCCCGTACATTCGAAAACAAAGGATCACAAACACCATTGGTCTTCCACAATATTACGAGTCACTGGTCGGTAATCTGAATAATTATTTTGATAGAAAGGACGTTTTCGAAATTGGTTAGCCCGATTCGTTCACATTTTGCTTTCTGTTTCGTATAGATGACTACAGTCAACTATATTTTTACAATTAATTGCAAATCATCCACCTGAGCTACAAATCTTCTCTATTATTTCGAACTATATTTTTATTCCACACATTTGTCCGATTGGGTACAGTTTATATATCTGTTCTATTTTTGAATGTTTTACAAATTTATTTAACTCATAATTTTTGCTAATATGTGTCATTTAGTTTAACCGTTTTTATTCATTATAGTGTCTCACTTGCCCAAATGGAAACTAACTCTAAAAACTCTACCTCTGTGGAGGTGGATACCTCAGTAACTACCAAAGTTGGGTCACTTGAACTTGATCGACATGACCAGAAACTATGGTTTCGCCTAACTACATCACTACTTTGACCGCTATGGCATTAAGCCTGAAACGGTCATGTCTAGAGATGTTTGATCTAGGTTACCTTATGAGATTGGTGAAGAGTTGCCGGATCTTTTACTTTACTCCCCACCTCCCAGCGAATAGCTTAACATATTGCTGAAGTTCGAGGCGATTAAACGCCCCTCTGTGTCAGAAAATCAGCGTATACAACGTTGTTTCAAGAGAAGAACATGATGGATGAATCCTCATCACATTTCTTGTGCCACTTGCAGTATTATTATTAATACTGTTCCGTTAGGTTCCGAGTGGAACATAAGGCTTCAACAACACATCTCCACTTTCTTCTGTTTTCTACCATCCTCTTCATCTGGGTCCACTATTGCCGAAACTCTCTCATCTCTTCTTCACATGGCCTCCTCCGTGTCACCCTAGGACGACCCACTTGTCGCTTCCCATTTAGATTCCACTTGAGCTATGGCCTGGCGCACGATGTCATTCGAGGTCCTCCTCAATGTATGTCCGATCTATCTCCACTTTCCCCTACATATTTGTTGAGCGATCGGCTCTTGGTTGGTTTGTTCCCACAGTGTCTTGTTGCTAATTCTTTCTGGCCATTTGATCTTCGGTATGGAGCCAGCAAAGGTAGCAGCTGGTGACAAAAGTCTCCAACCTGTCGGAAATCCTTTTCGTGACACAGTGCATGTTTCTGACCCATATAGAAGGATTGACTCGACATTGGTGTTGAAAATCCGAGTCTTGCTCCTTATGCTGAGTGTAGAAGATTTCCAAACTGGTTTCAGGTTGATGAAGGCTTGTGTTGCCTTTCCGATTCTTACTGGCTTTGACATCTTCATCCGTTCCATCTGCCGGTGGCTGAAACGATGCTTCCTAGCCAGATGAACTCTGTAAAATCTCTCTCGTTGATGGTGATTGGTGCTGGTTGTTGATTTGCTGTGGTGGTGGTGGTGGTGGTGGTTCGATGGTTATCTCCATCACCTCCGTGTTCTCCATGTTCACATGCAGTCCTGTCTTCGCTGCCTGCCCCTTCAGCCAGTTTGTCATTTTTCGCCTGCAAGTCTTTAAGTTTATTTGATATTAGACATATCTCTGTAACGACGGAAGACAAGAGCTGAGCAACAGATTGTTTATTGAGAAAATCAAGAGGTATTTATAGATTTATTTTGTACACGATTGTCAGCAGAGAAGCAACCTCTCCTGATTGGCTGTTTTCTTGCTGAAGGTTGCTGTCAATGCAGTTGAAGAATGAACGACCAATTCATGGTTGTTTACTCAAAACCAACTCCATATTTTGGCGGAAGTCACCTATACCGCAGTCATCGTTCCATCGTACACTGTTCATTGGAAGACTGAGAAATACAATCCGAAGTATTATTGTGATTAATTATTATGACATTTTTTCTTAGACTTTGTGAATAATAACCTTATGGTAGGTTCCATATCGGTGTAAGAATAAAGGATTCTCGAGTCACCAATCTGTGTTCTGTTTTTTCGCGTTGGTTACTGCCCATTGTTGCTGAAGGCTTCCTAAGGACAACGTTAACTCCAGTGTAGTTAGACCTGGAGATTAATAGTTGTTCTATACTGCTTGTGAAAGTTAAGTCATATATATTCCCTAACCCTATTTGCACAAATTAATTCCGCTGTGATAGGTTGGTGAGTTCCTCAAGGTTAAGGTTTATTATCGCTTATCCCATAATCTTGATTCCGGACGTAAAACTGACGTAAATGTTTGTCTACAATTTCGGCTTGTTCGCAGCCAGCTCTCATCACATATCATCTGCGAAATCCAAATCTTTTAAAGTCTTCTCATCTGTGGTACAGCGTACTCCTATCTCCTGGAGGAATTACTCTTACTCAGCTTTGTAACCTCTTTAAAATGTTTTAATGATCCCGAACAGTTTGCCTATAGGCAGGGCAGAAGTACTTAAGATGGTGCCTTTGTATCACATCATAACATTGTCTACTCCTTAGACAAATATGTACGTTGTACCTCTCTTGACTGCACATATGCCTTTGACTTAATACCTACACTCCTCTTGTTGTTACACAAAATGAGTCGTAGGCTGTTAACTGGTTGCATTCTTATGTCTCTAATAAAACATCATCAAGTACGATGACGATCTGACCGTCTCAGTTCATGTTATGTCCTAGTCAGACTGTTGTAAACTTAGAAGCTTACTGCAGGACATCACTCAGTGGTCTAAGCTAATTGGTCTTACGTTAAATTCTTCAAAATACTGAACTGTTTGTTTCTCCTTTAGACACAAACGTGATCTACAGCGAATGGTTAGTATATACAATGCTTGTAGCTTAGAAAGGAATGAAATAAAAACTAATTCTAGCACAGAATATCTTGGTATAATTCTATAATCTGACCTTGCTTAGGTGGTTTAGCGGTAGGGCGTTGGCCAACTATGCACGCGGCCCAGGTTTCGAGTCCAGGCCCGCGCACGCCTTAACCTCATTTAGCCGGCCAAACAGGGAAGGTTGGGCGTCAGGCCAGCAATCCCATCCCTTGGAAATGCCACTGTTACTGAAACTTCAAAGCTAAAGCTTGAAGCCCTCTGGGAACGTGAAGGAATAAAAACGTTTTATCCTCTGACTTTACTTCGTCATCCCATATTTTATGGATCTCCAAGAAAATGTTCCTTCTAATCTGCTAGATTAAGAGGCTAAAACAATCTGGAATCACTCGACTTCTGTCTTAACAATTTGTTAAATCGTGTACCTTACCTATTAAAATTCTCTGTTTCCCCTAAGTCTTTCCTGTGCTGCTGAAAAAGAACTATGTCATTTTGAGAAGAGTATTAAAGGCTGTTTGTCAGTAGTCAGCTTGTTACTACACTTGTTGATGGACATCTGAACTCATGAGAGAAATGGTCTAAATCTACATTGTCTGACCCTAAACATCCTCTCTTTTCTCAACTTTCCCCTTGTGTTTCATCTGGTAGAGCGAGAAGTCAGTGCAAAAGGTTATATGCTCTTACTACTATGTATAGGAACTCAACGATACCATATTTGGCCCTTGTTTGTGCGATGCAGACAATGTTAGGCGGTTAGCTTATGAATTACTATGTTGTTATCATAATAGTCGGCTCTTTTGTTCTCTCCTATCGGTAATTTGTCAATCTTAGCAACTAACGTTATGATCATTATTTCACAATTTTTCGTATGTTTGTGACTTTACTTCCACTTCAATACCAAATAAGAACTGTAAAAATCAGATGCAATTTTCTACCTAATGCTGAAAATTCCATACTATATGATTAGTGGCGCTTTGGGATAAAGAAAATTGTTGTTAGTCTCGTTCAAGAGTAGGCACAGATAAACTAGGTCAGCAGGCCAATTCTATTGGTACACTGAAGTTTGGCACACAGACACTAAGGTGCACACAACCATGCACCTGGCCTAAACCACTTCACAAGTGGTAGGGAAACGATGCACTACTCTTCCGGTGCAGGCCATTGCGAAGGAGTACCCGGATAATCACCTATTCTACATCAAGGGAAACACTTTGGCACAGACTTCTTGGCTGGTACAGAGACTCGACTCAGTATCCCGCCCGAAGCTAGAGCCACGACGGGTTGAATAACGTCCCCCTTCACGCAACAGGTTGCCACTGAAACTCAGATCGCAACGTTCTGGTAGAAAACTCTGACCTCGAATTTTAAGCAGCAGCTGCCATGGGTGTTCACTGTTGCCAATTTAAACCTCACAGTTATCAGCACACACTTCCTAGAGAGATATGATCTATTTGCGGACAGTCAAAAGAGATGTTTAACAATGAGAGAAATCCCCTGGTGTACGAGTGTCCAAACAAGTGAGCACGACCTCCGCCAGTATCGAACAAAAGGTTCCGGAAAATACTGGCGGAATTTTCGATGCTTACGGTAAGCAAACCTAGAAACTCTAAGGCTCGCCCGAAAAATACTCATACCATGAGGATACATGGCAACCCAGTATTCGCTAAGCGAGAAAGATTGACCTAGGACAAAATAAGGATACCGAAATCTGCATCTGACTATATGCTTCAGCTGGGAACTATCTAACCCACTAACAGTCAGCGAGCTTCTCTGTCACACAAGCTACCTAAGAAAAATAGGACTGATTGACACCCTTGTGGTGATAGCAAAGCCCTAGACAAGCGAACCGTCCGAGATAGATACCCAGAACCACACATTCAAGACTTAACTAGTAGTTTTCGAGGTGCCAAAATATTTACCAGAATTAACCTAATTCGCGCCTACATGAGTTTTGCAGATGTCATTTAGTCTCTTGAGTGCTGCACAAGCTTTCTAAAGATGACACGCTTCGTGAACTGCCGTTCACCGAATTATACACATTTGAAATGCTCATATTCACCCCGGATATAAACACACATGAGGATCAGTTTGGGGGTATTATGCAAACCAGAAGATGATGGTATAACAGTCGATCATGCGTTTTGGGGGCAGAAACAACACAGCTCCTAGGGTATGCCACTGACGGTACCATAATCGCACCAATGCACAAAGAAGTGGGTACCATGAAGCAGTGTCTGTTGCCCATTTCATGCATAAAACTCTGGAGCTTTCTGGGGTTGATAAACTTCTATCCAATCTTTATTCGTGAATGAGCAAATTACATGCAGCCCTGACTGGTGTATTAAGGGATGATCGAAAAACTTTTAGTTGGCAGAAGAGGCGATCAACGCAATTACATAGCCAAAAGAATTGTTGGCAAACGCCAAAAACCTGAAATATCCTAATCCAGATGCTCCTCTTGAATTAACAGTAGACGCATCAGTGAAGCCGTGTGAACAGCTCTAAACCAGCCGGCAGAAAATAGCTGCGAACCAATAACATTCTTCTCTAAACGTCCCGATTCTATAGAAACGAGATATTGTAATTTTGGCAGAGAGTTACAAGCAATTTACCTAGCAGTTAAACACGGTTGAAATATGGTAGAGGCTGGACAATTCACGACCTACACAGATCACAAGCCTCTCACTTACGCACTCAGTGAGGAAATGGATAAATACTCACCACGTGGGATTAGTCACTGTGATTTTATATCACAGTTTACCGGTGATGTAAGACACTTAAAAGGGACGAAGAACTGTGCTGCTGATACACTGTCCGAAACGCACTTGAATACAATGAAACAAAAACCACTGTACACTTCAAAGCACTTAAAGAAAATCAAAAGATCTCCGAAGAATCAAAGCATATCCTCACTACCTTAAGTTACCCATTTGAAGGAAGGCCTATTCCGTCAAGAGGACAATCAAGAGCAGCTCACGTACCAAAGTAACTGGATTCCTGATCCCATGAACGGGTGGAGTGTGATAAAACACAACCACCCTTCAGTCCACTATCTGAAGGACCCTCAAAAGTCACGGCCAGGCCCTTGCAAAACTCTGTTACTCAATGACGTGGACAGTGTTAACATTGAGAGGCCAAAACCGGTACAACCAGATGACAATCCTCTCTGCATAGTGGTACAAATACTTCTGCAAACGGAAGTCAATGGCACCGAAACTAATACAAAACTACTAAGACTGGCAAACGGAATGGGCTGAACCCTCTGACTCGTGAAAAATATCTTAATACGTAAATTCACTTGATCCCTATTGAGATACACTAATAGTTTTCCCCACAAGCCTGGCAAATGTGATTCACGAATCAGCTGGTCAGTACCCCTGGGTTTTCAAGCAGTTCTCTAAGTGATGTCAGCTCATGATGCAATCCTCCAAGCAATCAAACAAAATCCCTACGAAACAGTACTTGGAAATTAAATTCAAAAAATCGAACCGCACTTCTTCATTATTAATCCAAGGCTGGACCTGAGGAATAGAAATAATGAAAACACAGAATTTTCAGTGTACAGCAAACTAAACTTCGGTAACTACAAGTCAAATTCATCCTGTTTTGCCCATAATCGAGTTTCTCTAAGAGTATGCTTCATGAAAAGGAACGTAACAAGGGAAAATAATATTACACCAATTATGAGTTTAATAAAACTAGGTCCATGCTTTTTAATATCACAGAATATCTCTGAAAGTCCAAATTTGTGAGAAGATTACCTGCGGACATACCTTGACATTTTATTATTGCATTTGTCGATTGCTCATTTCTTTATTTTTCGTGTGGGTAGTGAAGCATTCTCCAGGCTGGGGTGAAATTGTTTACTTCTTTAACTGGCATCTTCCTACCTCTTTCGCGTCATAGGTGGACACAACGACAAGTTAGCAGACACCCGTCCGCCGGTAAGAAACAACTTAACCAAGTATTTTCCTTGCGGTCTCCACTTAGTTGTGGTCTCCGTGAGGTATGGTAGATATCTAAGTTGGCGTGAGTGCATCAGCCATTATTCTACATAGAATCCACAGATGGTCCAATGGAATATATCAAGTGGTCAGCCTTAATGATAAACATTACCATAGCAACAGCAGAGATGGGTGAGATATAAAATCATAATATCATGGTGTTTGGCAAGTTGACTTATTCCGTGTTGTGAAGCCTACCTTTAATCCTAAGAAAGCGGAAAATAGCACGTCTCCATGCCTCAGTTACCCAACAGTGCAATATCGAGAAGGACGACAGACAACGTCACCTAATTAAACCTGAGAGAGTAACTGACAACAGGTCGGTTCCATGGGAATCGGCCAACTAATTTGAACATTAACTGCCCACTCGGCACTATACTCGGTGCCAGTCACCCCACAGAAAGGCTGTCCATATATCAGCGTGAAGTGACTGAGGGGAAAAATAGCTTGATTAAGTAACCTGCAATTCTGCCTTGATCTCAGGATAATGATGTTTGACAGAAGCATTGCGAAACCCCATCACCACCGACAAGGAAGTCAGTGTAAACAATACAGTCTTAGTGAAACGAGAGGGATCATAAAGAAGGTGATGGCGTTGCCGTTTATGTCGATGAGCAGTTTCGATGAGCCCCCAAACTCAATCCTGTGTCATTGCACAGAATTACTACGGAGATGCGAAACATGGGGTGTGAATTACGATGATCATATCTGGAGGGTTTACTGTTCAGTTCCTTTGCTTGAAGTTGGGAATTTCAAGGGAAAACTTGATCGAAATCTGCCACAAACCATCAGAAATGGCGGGCTGACTAGGAATGCTGGAGACAGCACTACGCATGAGCCCAGCGAAAAGTCATAGAAACTGGATGATATCCAAACTGATAAATCACCAGTGGAAAACTTCAGGTCAAGATCTCTTTTATAGCAGCGACCATGCGGCCCGGTTCTTTGGTTGTGGTTACATTACACATTACACGCAACAAGCCAAGAGGAAAGCTTGATAAATACTGTGACTATGCAGGAGTTGGAGTCACCATGTGGAATCCTTGTAAATCGGAGCAGACGCAACACAAGAATCCGGGATGGTTGGAGGAACTTTCAGGTAGTTGTTGCTAGAAAACCTCTGAAAGAAACCCCAATGCTGAACCAGTTCATGTTGGAAAGAAAGCCTACTAACCAAGGGGTATGCATCTCATTAGTTTTGAGGTGGCTGGAATATTCAGTCTGATCTTTGACAGTCCACTTAACAGTACTTTGAACATCATCACCATAAACCACAGTACTCACACTGCTACATTGCCCAGCGAAAACCTGATGACTACAATTCGCATAAACCCTGCAGTGGTTCTTGGGAAGCTGCGAAATTTCCACTCAGTAAGGTCCCCAGGTTGTAGCGAAATTTGACTATCTCTTCTTAAGTAGCATGCAGAAGTTCTTAACCGGTCCTCATGGAGATTACCTCGATGATGTGGTAAGGGTGTATGTGGTCATGCTTACTCCTCAGCCTCTCCTAAGATTGCAAAAAACATGTACACAAAAGAATCCTGAGGTGTGCAATATATTGCTGCCCCGTTACTTAAAAGGGTCCAAAGGGGGACCATGAAGAGGGGTTGTGGGTCTTCGGAATTAACCATATGATGAAAGATTGAGGATACTTAGTCTTTTCGTACTTAGCTGTTGCCACCTAACAATATTAGAGATGACCAGAGTACCCCTCAAGCGCAAGTACTCAGCTAGTAAGTGATTCTGTAGTTCCTTGCAGCAACCCATGAGAAAGTGAGCAAATACTAGATTGAGCTTCTAAAGGGACGACGAAAGCTTCACAGTTAAATCAAGAAGCTCAGATTTCACAACTAATTCAGTACTATCTCCACTAAAAAAAGTAAACTTAATATCAGGAATCTTTTCATCCGTCTTCCACGGCAGATAAATGAAAAAAGGAAGTTTCACAAATACTACGTTTTCAAGGTTGATAGGCAAAATACTGAGCGCGTAAGACAAATTCTAGAGTTTTAAGGTCAGTTACTCTGAACCTTTTATTCCCGGTTACCCTTCCGTATTTCTTTCGCTATGCGTATTAATACGTCAACTCTTCTCAAACTCCTCAAAAAACCTTGCATATGTAGTGTCCATGTTCTCCAGGATGTCACTTTTTCGAGTTCCTGCAAAAATGTAACAATCCAGCAATGAAAATCTCACCTGCCGGTGCGGTACTTATATATCCGAATTTGTTAAGCTCGGTGTAGTGCAACAAAAATGTCTACACTGCTTTTGAATTCCATACATTGGTATCAAAAGTCCGCCCTAAATTACATATTAAGTAACCTATGTTATCCGGAATTTAGGTATGATAGACACACGGTGTTATTCACGCACCAGTTTCTTATGTTAAACAAAATAATCCCCGACATCTCGCGATATTAAATTTCAAAAGCGATATTTTTGGGATTAAGAAGGCATTCTAATAAAAGAGCTGGCAATAGTTCACTGGGGATTGATATCGGAGGCCTTGCTTATATGTCAACTCCATCTCTTCAGACTCCAAACCCACAAAGGTCTGAAAATACGGCAGATGAAAATTGTGTAGATGCCAACCAAAGCCTTCGTGGTTTTCTGCTTTGTATCTTCAGCCTGTTATGGTTCGACGCATGCTCTTTTGTTCCCCGTGATAGTTGCCTTGTCCACACTGCTGAGGAAAAACTCGCGATTCCAGTACGACATTGAATAACAGTATTCATGTGTGACGCAGTCGTACATCTTGGTCTACTTGAAGGCCTTTTGTCACTTTTGGACAAACGCGAGAAATACGTACTGAATATGTGGTCCATTAAGAAATTTCTCAGTCGACACTTATCTGGTAGACCTGTGTCTAATAGTTTACATAAAACAGTTTTACTGTTCGTTGCGTCGTTGGAAAAAGACAGTTTGAAAAGTAATTTTATTTAGGAAGTGTTTAATTACTTTGAGCCTTAGTGACCCCTGACTGGGTCGTGGAAAATATGAGTGTCAGATTAGAAGTCACCATATCCCAAAAGTTTAGGTGGGTGGGTACGCTCTCTGCAACCAATCTAATGCTAGGTTTCTTAAAAGCGGGCATATTTTTTATGAATGATAGCTTAGTGCTAGGTCCTACTTTGACTGGCGCATTTAGTGTCGTCAGATTACAGTCAACAAGTGGTGAGTACAGTTGCCGCATCATAAATTCAGCTGCCTTCGTTTCGTCGAAATTACTTGAAAGTGAAGAGTAATTTTAAAAAAAACTTACCGAATCTTCTGAGAGTTATATATTTGTCAGACGAACTATGTACAGGATCTACCTGTGACTACAGGTCTGTGAAGATCTTTAGAAATCTTTTGTATAACAGAATTGTACTAAATATAATTATATTTCAATAGTTTATACACAATGATAAGTTTTGTTATTGATAATGTTTCGAGCAAAATTACTGCCCGTGTTCACACCACTGTTGGAGTTGTTTTGTTCAAGTCACTTTTCCAAAGATTGTTGAAGAGGCTCAGGATTAATGGTTAAGTTATAGAACAGCAGCCACCACCAACAATTATCTTTTGGAAATCGATGTAGCCAACCATAGATGTCGTGCAATTTTTGCTCACAATTTGCTGCTTGTCTTAGCATTTGGTAAAGTTAAGGGTTAGATTAGACTTAGGATAAGGCCAAATAATTCCTTTGACCAGTGTAGGCACTAAAGCTAACGATTTATTAGCAAACTAACGAGTTTGTAACTTGTTTAGATTAGTTGTTAAGATTCAATTAAGGGCTGCTTTTCTGTAAATTAATCATATTAAGATAAGCGCCGGTTAACATATAGTGTGGTAGAAATTTTATTGCACTTCACATTTGGCTGAGCTAATAGTTTCGTTCTGCTTCATGTTTTATCTTCGACGTTATCTACCACTTAAGCTCATGTATTTTTAATTTTCGATTGCTATAATGTGCTAATGTGGTATTTTTCACCTCTACAGATTTTCGTGCTTGTTGGAGGAACTTCTACAATCAAGTCTGTGCATTATATCTCCACTGACCTCACATTTGCAGATTACACCAATATCAGATGAACGTAAATCTAGGGTTTATTTTTCTGCTGGTTTTACTTTTGGGGGCTATGGGGGACGATAATACAGGCGTTATCTTACCCTCCAAGTGTGAAGGTTAGAATATGATTTCATCTTAAATACAGTTTGCAAGCTTCTCGTAACAGAAATACTTATCCGGCTCCAAGAAACAAAATCAAGTGATGCGCTGGACATTGGTTCTAATCGTGGAAATTCAAAGAAAGTTAAATACGACACATCGTTTGTATACATTATAACTAATCTTAATTATTTATAGAGAAGTTAGACTTCTTGAAGTTCTAGAGGATCCCCCAATTTGCAATCGACTTCTCCAGTATAAAGTGCATAAAGAACGACAAGATAGTACTAGATTTGATAAGAGTATGCCTCAGACAATGAAATCCCTCAATGAATTAGTGTAGGTTTTATTGTTCTTTGATTAACTCCTATAGAAACCGTGGTGTTGAGGTGAAATTGGACATCCCTTTTGAGTTATGGGATAAACCATCAGCGGAAGTTACAGCCCTATTCAAAGAGGTATACTAAAATGAACAATAATTTATTCAAAAGTGTATTCCGCTTGTTAGTGAGTATCAGGATACTATCGAGGAATGGTTTTTCAATAATCAGAATAAAAGTCTTTACGATTATCTTTGTCGGGAAAATGTTCTTGATAAATCTTCTCAAGGTAGGTTTCTGAGTTACATTTGATGTTGGATTGTGTGAGTTTCCTCCACCTCTAGCTACCATTATTAACACAAATTGTACAATTCTATCATTCCATCCTTTTTTATTTACTGGCGCATTCAGCTCTTGCGTCATTAGGAATTCACTGAATTTTGTATAATACTTATTTGCACCTTTAGTCTTCTAAACATTCTAATTCCATGAAAATTGCGTAACTGTACGGATTCACCAGATAAGTGTCAAACCCCAGAAGGTATCTATATCTACTGATTCTAAACGTTTTAGATCTGTTGACCTGAAAGCTTCATGTACCTAACCTAATCAAATGCTCTTATGACTCATCTAATTAGTGGGTGTTCGTTTCATTGTTAAAAGCTACGTGCTCCAACGACGATGTTTGAATCAGAATCTAAAACTGAGATGTCTACACCAAATGATATACATCATGAATTTTTACTCTTCATTTTATGTAGCCGGCTTACACAGGTTTACCCTTTTTTACACATAAGGTAACATAGACCAATATTCGTATGCTAGATTCTTTAGTAGATTTGAAGTACTTATTTCTAGTTTGTTTGATATAATCATTAATATGAGACAGTCTTATGTGGGCTCTGAGAGGTAGTAAAATGTCTAAGGTGTGTTTCTGACCTCGAGTGTAAACTGTTACTAAAGAATGTTATGATATCCTATTAGATTATTGGGAATGTAGTGGTGGAGCGCACTTATAAAGAAAATATATTCAGTAATAGTGCACCAGTAGTCCAGGGAATATGGGCACAGACACAAAATCTATTGATTTTCGAGTGCACGAAGGATTTTCTTTTGTCCATTAAGGATTAGTTGTACTACTCAACAATGTTCTTTTAAACCATGTGAATACGAAATGTGACTACCGAAACTAAAAGGTTTGTGAAAGACTGAGGCGTATGACAGTTATTATCTTCTCAACGTCGTCTGTGCTTGAGAAAGTTGCTAATAAATTCGCAAGTCAGTGGCCATACAGATATTTCTGTTACTTCTACATTCTAGTTACTGATATTTATAAAGTGTAGGACCTTGAACTGATAAATAGTTTCGTTAAAGTAGATTTATTTGTTTTTGAGCATAATTAGGTGCTGTCCAGTTTGACGTTGAAGTAGTAGAAAAGTTGTCAGAATAGTAAAATTGAAGAACTTCCACAAAATCCACCAGTTGATTCTTTATCTATAGAAATTCACGTTAAGTCTATAAATACTTCAAATCAAGAGTTAGGGATCTTCATTGTCGTCTGTTTTAAATAGCATAAATATAGACTTATTAAGCGTGAAACAATCCCGTGTGGGGTTCTAAATTAATCATTTAGCATGATGTGCTGCAAAGATGTGGCGCAGCACTTTTAACATTTGCCTTTCAGACAGTAGATCCCAAGTTTGAATCACCAGCCCTGACACAATAGTTGTAACTTATGTCTTGGTACAAGAAAAACCTCGACCACATAACTGAGTTGCTGCAAAGATCTAGACAAATCCAGTGATTTTAGTACGTGTCTCTATATCGCTACTTAAGGTTATCGTTCTAGAGTGTCGTCTTGCTTTCCCTTCTTCATTGTCATACATTATGGATTAGAGAAATTATGCATACTTTTTTATTTCATAGGATGTCTGGATGAAGGAAGGGGGAGCCAAGTGGAAACCTCAGCAGGTAATATATATATATATACATTAATAAATTTTTTCACATATTCACTCCAGAGTCTTAAAGTAAAGTGTAGCTTGCAAAGCAATTACCAAAAATTGTCAGTGAATAAGCACTAAGCAGTGCTAAGTTTTCTTAATAGAATGAACAAAGCTAGTCTATTTGTTGTATGAATACTTTGTAATGCTTAGTTTATATTTAGTTAAGAGCAAACACTTAATCTGTTAACTCACTTTATGTTGATAGCTGCCTTGATATTCAACTAAATAAAAATTAAAACAAACATCTTGGTCGTGAATATATTTGCTTTTCTAATGAAATGACCACAACTATAGCTGTTAGGAGAAATGTCTGAAAGGAATCAGCAGAAGATAATTAGCATCTTTTTTAAGTGTCTTACAATACATATCGCGTATACCTATCCAAAATAGGTAAAAGTTACGCATATATTATATACTGATTAGATAATAAGTAGTATTCTTGTTGTCTATTACTTTGTCTTGTCATGCATTATGCTGATAATTTGTATAGACCTTGTCTAAATTCCCTATTTTTATATTTCATCCCACACCAGAGTTACGGGACCCAAACGAATTGTGACTTTCTACACCTACAGCTATTTTCTATTTTGATCAAATTTCGAGTGGATTTTTGTACATAATAATTATAGTCATGACGAATATTTTCTAAAATATACTTTTACTCTTTTTTATGTGATCTATTTTTTATATTACTGGTAAAATGAAATAGTATTCATATTTGAGAAAAGTCAGCGAAAATAAGTAGAAATGTTGTATCGTAATATACTGATAGACTTTGGATCCACAAAAAGGTATAAGTATTAGCTATGAATACCAGTAGTACGCTGAAGAAACTATGGTAATTAAAAGGATACTGATGATTGTGACCTTCCGATTCATACTGTTTCAAGATAAATATAGCAACCCCTTCGATTTTGGGGATCAAATAAAGTATATCTTACTGGCAGAACTACATGTCGGTACTAGAAAAATTATAATGCCTAGTAGTAAGCATCACTATGTATCTCAAGATAATAACAAATTGTTCATCAGACCAACAAATGTAGCAGCTCTTTTGAAATGCTCTCAGCCACTGATCCTTTCCGCTTAGAAGAAAGAATATAAATTGTGTAACACTTTTGGAGGAAGCATTTTGGTTACTATAATTTCAAAATATTCGTTTTCATTATTATTCCATCCACTATTAGTGAAACCAGTTCGTGTAGAGAAAGAAAGCCAGTTTCAAACATCCTTGATCAAGTATTAAATATCATACAAGGTTGAAGAGTTTTCCACTAAAAGTTCAGATTTATGGTTTAAAATGATATCATTCCATTTCACAGATTCTCATCAGCTGCAAACTACCTGAAATTACAATGGTTATATGCATCGTTTAGTCGAGATTTTCGATTCTTACAAAACACTAAACAAACAAGGGACAGCAAACTTACTACGATTTGCTGAGGCAGTTGCAATCAAGAGCTTCAAACCGAAATTATACCTACAGAAAGAGTAATCAATCTCTCACTCCCTTGGTAACTGCCTTTTGATTACATTGGTTAGTCATCCGTATTAGTGATTTTAGCTCATTGAGCGAGTTTTCAATTGTATCAACTATAACCTTCTTGAGTTGCTATGTAAACCTACAAGCTTACACTGTTTATTAGATTTTTCTGCCTTCTCCTCTCCCCTCCTTTTCTATTCTGAAGGCATATAAATTGATGGTAACTTGGATGAAAAACTGTAATGCTTATATTTCAAATGCCTTGATTTCATAATGTATTCTCTACTACCATTCAAACATTGAAGTATGTTATTGTCATTATTTATAACCATTGTAATTTCAGGTAGTTTGCAGCTGATGAGAACCTGTGAAATGGAATGGTGTCATTTTATACTGCAAATCTGATCTTTCTTTCTTTATCGAAATTTATCAAAGGAACCAAATGTATCAAAACAGTTTTTGTTGCGCTCATGTGTTGATGGTTACAGAGACGAAATTACTTGCCTATTAGGGAAGACTAGAGAATTTCGATGCATATCAGGAACTATTGGACAAATCTTGTACAACAATTTACGTAAATACAGATGAGTAGAATCGTTGAAGCATGCAATAATTCGAAATACTCAATGACCTCAGGCAACAGTCAGTGAGAATTTAACACTAAGGAAATTTGTAATGAGGAAAACAGTGGTCACTTCTCACCAAAACAAACTTTCTAACCACCAATAAACTCCTAGAGTTTGAGGTTGTAATCGTAAATTCATAAGATTAAAAAATAACGAGCTTTCAATAACCGAGACATAGACTATGAGATATAGGCGCTTGCTTATTAGCCGTGAAGTCACAGGTCGCAAATCACGCCAGAAGCTGACAAGCATTAACAGTGCTCATACTAAGCGTCCATCATAACCCAGACAAATGTAGTGTTATCGCATTGTGCCTTTCTAAGGAAACTTCATTGTAATCCATATATATAAATAAGATTGACAAAAGTCCCAAAAATAAACAGAAATGGCTTAATATCTCATCCAAATGTTCATTCATTGTCTCCTCAGTTCATTGCTATGTAGTATACCACAGCAAACGATAATGATGAGATAGGGGACCTTAAAAATACTAATCCTTCAAATACCTATAAGAAGAATTCTACCCCACTGACTCACCTACCTCCACATGACTCAAGGGAAACACATTTGCAGATCTGAATTTCCTCAGCTCCTCTCGATAGAGAGACACAGTAAAGTACCTATTTTGCTCGTCAGTGGAGGGAAACTTTATTGCTGTTACTTTATTCCTTGGCAGTACGGTTCCAAGCTAAGACCTCACACCTAGTGTGGAGGAATCACATTATGGTGGTAAGTGCTTCCAGTCTGATGGCTATCGAATCAACATTCCTAGGGCTGTAGGACCTGCGGCAACATTTATTCCAGCCAGTCTAACCGTCGAGTCATTGCAATTTGCGAGAACAACAAACACGCCAAGGTAGAAACTATCGGTTAGTAAATTTACGATAGAAATGTTCTTTCATGTTGACATTTTCATTCAGTGTCATTTACTGCATTACCTTCGAACACAAATTATCGTATATAATCGTATCAGTTATGGCTAAACAAATTCAAAACACCATTCATACAGCTATCCTTCTTAGTCCCACTTGTCGCAAGCTTTGGTTCTTATTACTTAACCTGGTAAATGGATGTAGGGAATTGTAAACATATTAATGGAAAGGACCACATAAATTGCAAAAACGACAACAAAAAGAACTGCCACCATCCAAAGCGAAAATGCCTCAAAACTTACGTAGGCTTCTTAGAGAAACGCAGGAATAAAAGTGGTATACAAACTCAATCAGAAATGAATCATATCAGACAAAGAATCACGTGCAGACCATTAAACAAAATAGAACAGTTTATCTAATAACCCGAAATGAGTTTGAGATCGAGCACATAGGTCAAATGAGCGGAGTGCAAAAACTCAGCGAAATCTAGACTAGTCGACTCAAATAAGAGAAGAGTCTAGGAACAAGTTCAGCTAAAAAGCTACACGCAGTTACCAACCATAAAATAACATCCATCACCTATGTAGCTGCCTGCATTTTAGTTCCGTTTAGTCAAACGTATATGTGTGAAGGGGCTAGTGTGTGTTCAGACTCTACATACGTGTTCCAGAAGGAGCGGTGGACTTCTACTGACTTTTCCCACCAATAACTTTCGCTACATGACTTGTTTGAGTTCATCATTGATTTAATGTTAGAAGTCTCCAGTTTAAGATACGTTTATCCTTATGTTTGTATTCAGTGCTGACTCGAAATAAATGGATATCTAAACGGAACTGTGGAGGACAATCGACGTTCCCGGTTCGTCGGTGTCGGCAGCCTTAGGGACCAGCGACATACTTTTCTGACTGGTACAACTTGGCTACTTCACCACTGAAGTCACCCACTGAAATGACTATGGATGAGCATCTTACTTTCAGCAGAGAATTAGACAGCTATTGGTAGGACTCATCGGAAATGCAGCCGTTCGAGACGTGGAGATTATGAACGCACATCTACTGGTATTAAAATCCCTCCTTATCCAAATGGATCAGTCCAGCTGGACACCTGTATTTTGTAGATTCAACATGTAATCCATGTGGAGTTAAGTGAATAACCACACTTGGATCTTGTATGCTCGACTTTGAAGTGGAATATACATCCATGACTAGTGAGGCCTGTTATCCGAGATTTCAAAAAGTCCTGATGTTGAATGCTTCCATATAAAGTTGGCAGCCTGGTTTCACGAGACTGTCAGGAGTGCTCCAGCTGCTATTAGTTGTCGCAGTATTAAGAGAGGGTGGATACTTGTGGAATAGTATTAATAGTGGGAGGAAAGATAGAGAATAACGGTGGTTGGTGATCAGAAAGACCCTCTTTGCTCACACTTGGGCTGCCAAACTGTGAAGTTGGTTTCTTCTTGTAATACCTGAGACAGGAAGAGCGTGTGCCACAGACAACAGGGACACCTGATACTTGTCGGCCAGACACGACATATTTGGAATTGAATCCGTAAACACATCTTACCGATGTGATGAGTAGGTATTCCTACTGACGTTTTCTAACCTCCACTCTTTCACCCGATGGGATAACATACATGTATTGCTCGTCGTCCGGAGAAAACATTTTATTGCTGTCACTCCCCTATTCGCCAGCACCACATCTTCTCCCTTAGAACCCAAACAAAACAAATTATCCACCTGAGCTACGAATCTTCTCTGTCATAGTTCTGCTTCTTACATTTCATTTGTCGCAAGCTTTAGCACTTAATATTTACCCTGATGAATCAGGAAACTATAATAATTATAATTATAAAGACGACATGAATGGCAAGCATACACAGAAATCTGACAGCACCAAGTAAGTGCTACCGTAGAGAGGAAACCTCTGAAAGCTTGCATAGAGTCGTTAAGAATGCCGGAATAACAGATACGTTCGAACTCACATAGGTCAGTTAATCTGAGCGATTTTAATAATAGATATATATATCAAATGAGTCGACTTGGTTCAGTTATATTGGTGGATCACCAAACCTTAACGAAATCTAGATTAGCAGATTTGAATACGATGACAGATCTCGAAAACTATGCGGGAATAACTATTCATGCACATAGCCATAAACTGAAATTCCGAAGGAGTAAGTGTACATAAAATCAAATCCCGTTTAACACGATATAATGAAAATAAAAAGAAAGAAAAAATATATGTTTAACAAAGAATAGACACCAGCAAAAATAAGAGGAAACGTCTCCCGAAAATCCAGAAAATATTCAAAATGTAAAGACAGGAGAAAATTTTTTATCATATAATCAGATATTCAAACCAGAGTGTCTAGATGTCCACAAAAAATTTTCCTAAAAATAAAACCAACTAAAAAAAACTACATAATGCATTCAATCCTACGCCGTGATGTTGTCTAATGACCCTGATGTTTCTCCAATGACTGCAGTGAAGGTGCCCATTACAACTTCTTCCTTCGGGTTTTGAGTGTTGAACTTGAATTGTGACCTGTCTGTGGCTTCCTTGAATGCTTTCGACTTGATCTTGAAGGTTCTCTGCACTAGATAGTGAGTGATATGAACCAACGTCTGCTTCTCTTCTCCATCTTGTGTTCAGTACGCTGCGTCTCCACTCACTTCAGATTCAGGTGGAGTTAACCTGATTTCAGGTGTGCTTATCTGGTAGAAGCCGTGTTGCCTTTTAGACATCCTTGTGCTTGTACGCGCTGCCGGAAATCACCAAATAATCAAAGGTGTCGGAGTCTGCAAAGCGTCCAGCATTCTCCTTTGTTCCACTGAGTGTCTCTGCAGCCGTGGTCAACTCTTTTCTTCTGTTGTCTGACTCCAGTTTGGCGTTTTTATCACACATTAGAATTTCGATGTTGCCAGCTCGCTGGTATCTTATCCGTTACTGCTTGCAGTTGTCTGTAGAAGTCCTCCTTCTTCTCTTCGTCTGCATTGTCTGTCGATAGGTATCACCGTATAATTGTCACTTTCATCCCTTTGAGTTGAATCTTTCTGTCATGATCCTGGAGGAGATTGCTTCCCACTGCATAAGAGCTTTCGATGCTGTTGGTGAAATCACGATAGCCACACCCTCAGTGTGCTCGTGTCTGTGGTCTGAGTGACCGGAGTAGATTATTGAATCTGCAGTTAAAGTGGACTTGCATTCCAGCAGCTCTCACGGATTCCTGACACTTCTATATCCTATCTTCTCATCTCTCCTGCAAACTGAGCATCCTTGTAAGCCTGAAACATGGTGCATTCATTCTATGCACCCATGCTTAATTCACCTCTCATCAGAAGAAAACACATTGGCCAACTGGCTTCCAGGAGGTTTCCACCAGCCAGTGTCATCTGTCATCCGATTGAGGAGTCCTCCCAATTTCACTGGAGAATAAGTTTATTTCTCCTGTGCCTTGAGGTTTCATACACTCTGGATTATACTCATATTCTGCTTTCTCTGTTCATCTCTCCTGTAGTTCATCTTCTGCTTCACCATCGCTTTCTCCTCTATCAGCTTTCACGTGTCCGTAGCCAGCTATTTATCACTTTCCCTGTCTCTTCTTCTTGCCTAACATGTCTGTACAGGTTACCTTCCCTCCTTCGCTTTCGAAAAGTTCCGATGTTCTTTCACGCATCTTTTCTCCGTGATGTTGTCTAATGACCCTGATGTTTCTCCAATGACTGCAGTGAAGGTGCCCATTACAACTTCTTCCTTCGGGTTTTGAGTGTTGAACTTGAATTGTGACCTGTCTGTGGCTTCCTTGAATGCTTTCGACTTGATCTTGAAGGTTCTCTGCACTAGATAGTGAGTGATATGAACCAACGTCTGCTTCTCTTCTCCATCTTGTGTTCAGTACGCTGCGTCTCCACTCACTTCAGATTCAGGTGGGGTTAACCTGATTTCAGGTGTGCTTATCTGGTAGAAGCCGTGTTGCCTTTTAGACATCCTTATGCTTGTACGCGCTGCCGGAAATCACCAAATAATCAAAGGTGTCGGAGTCTGCAAAGCGTCCAGCATTCTCCTTTGTTCCACTGAGTGTCTCTGCAGCCGTGGTCAACTCTTTTCTTCTGTTGTCTGACTCCAGTTTGGCGTTTTTATCACACATTAGAATTTCGATGTTGCCAGCTCGCTGGTATCTTATCCGTTACTGCTTGCAGTTGTCTGTAGAAGTCCTCCTTCTTCTCTTCGTCTGCATTGTCTGTCGATAGGTAGCACCGTGTAATTGTCACTTTCATCCCTTTGAGTTGAATCTTTCTGTCATGATCCTGGAGGAGATTGCTTCCCACTGCATAAGAGCTTTCGATGCTGTTGGTGAAATCACGATAGCCACACCCTCAGTGTGCTCGTGTCTGTGGTCTGAGTGACCGGAGTAGATTATTGAATCTGCAGTTAAAGTGGACTTGCATTCCAGCAGCTCTCACGGATTCCTGACACTTCTATATCCTATCTTCTCATCTCTCCTGCAAACTGAGCATCCTTGTAAGCCTGAAACATGGTGCATTCATTCTATGCACCCATGCTTAATTCACCTCTCATCAGAAGAAAACACATTGGCCAACTGGCTTCCAGGAGGTTTCCACCAGCCAGTGTCATCTGTCATCCGATTGAGGAGTCCTCCCAATTTCACTGGAGAATAAGTTTATTTCTCCTGTGCCTTGAGGTTTCATACACTCTGGATTATACTCATATTCTGCTTTCTCTGTTCATCTCTCCTGTAGTTCATCTTCTGCTTCACCATCGCTTTCTCCTCTATCAGCTTTCACGTGTCCGTAGCCAGCTATTTATCACTTTCCCTGTCTCTTCTTCTTGCCTAACATGTCTGTACAGGTTACCTTCCCTCCTTCGCTTTCGAAAAGTTCCGATGTTCCTTCACGCATCTTTTCTCCGTGATGTTGTCTAATGATCCTGATGTTTCTCCAATGACTGCAGTGAAGGTGCCCATTACAACTTCTTCCTTCGGGTTTTGAGTGTTGAACTTGAATTGTGACCTGTCTGTGGCTTCCTTGAATGCTTTCGACTTGATCTTGAAGGTTCTCTGCACTAGATAGTGAGTGATATGAACCAACGTCTGCTTCTCTTCTCCATCTTGTGTTCAGTACGCTGCGTCTCCACTCACTTCAGATTCAGGTGGGGTTAACCTGATTTCAGGTGTGCTTATCTGGTAGAAGCCGTGTTGCCTTTTAGACATCCTTGTGCTTGTACGCGCTGCCGGAAATCACCAAATAATCAACGGTGTCGGAGTCTGCAAAGCGTCCAGCATTCTCCTTTGTTCCACTGAGTGTCTCTGCAGCCGTGGTCAACTCTTTTCTTCTGTTGTCTGACTCCAGTTTGGCGTTTTTATCACACATTAGAATTTCGATGTTGCCAGCTCGCTGGTATCTTATCCGTTACTGCTTGCAGTTGTCTGTAGAAGTCCTCCTTCTTCTCTTCGTCTGCATTGTCTGTCGATAGGTAGCACCGTGTAATTGTCACTTTCATCCCTTTGAGTTGAATCTTTCTGTCATGATCCTGGAGGAGATTGCTTCCCACTGCATAAGAGCTTTCGATGCTGTTGGTGAAATCACGATAGCCACACCCTCAGTGTGCTCGTGTCTGTGGTCTGAGTGACCGGAGTAGATTATTGAATCTGCAGTTAAAGTGGACTTGCATTCCAGCAGCTCTCACGGATTCCTGACACTTCTATATCCTATCTTCTCATCTCTCCTGCAAACTGAGCATCCTTGTAAGCCTGAAACATGGTGCATTCATTCTATGCACCCATGCTTAATTCACCTCTCATCAGAAGAAAACACATTGGCCAACTGGCTTCCAGGAGGTTTCCACCAGCCAGTGTCATCTGTCATCCGATTGAGGAGTCCTCCCAATTTCACTGGAGAATAAGTTTATTTCTCCTGTGCCTTGAGGTTTCATACACTCTGGATTATACTCATATTCTGCTTTCTCTGTTCATCTCTCCTGTAGTTCATCTTCTGCTTCACCATCGCTTTCTCCTCTATCAGCTTTCACGTGTCCGTAGCCAGCTATTTATCACTTTCCCTGTCTCTTCTTCTTGCCTAACATGTCTGTACAGGTTACCTTCCCTCCTTCGCTTTCGAAAAGTTCCGATGTTCCTTCACGCATCTTTTCTCCGTGATGTTGTCTAATGACCCTGATGTTTCTCCAATGACTGCAGTGAAGGTGCCCATTACAACTTCTTCCTTCGGGTTTTGAGTGTTGAACTTGAATTGTGACCTGTCTGTGGCTTCCTTGAATGCTTTCGACTTGATCTTGAAGGTTCTCTGCACTAGATAGTGAGTGATATGAACCAACGTCTGCTTCTCTTCTCCATCTTGTGTTCAGTACGCTGCGTCTCCACTCACTTCAGATTCAGGTGGGGTTAACCTGATTTCAGGTGTGCTTATCTGGTAGAAGCCGTGTTGCCTTTTAGACATCCTTATGCTTGTACGCGCTGCCGGAAATCACCAAATAATCAAAGGTGTCGGAGTCTGCAAAGCGTCCAGCATTCTCCTTTGTTCCACTGAGTGTCTCTGCAGCCGTGGTCAACTCTTTTCTTCTGTTGTCTGACTCCAGTTTGGCGTTTTTATCACACATTAGAATTTCGATGTTGCCAGCTCGCTGGTATCTTATCCGTTACTGCTTGCAGTTGTCTGTAGAAGTCCTCCTTCTTCTCTTCGTCTGCATTGTCTGTCGATAGGTAGCACCGTATAATTGTCACTTTCATCCCTTTGAGTTGAATCTTTCTGTCATGATCCTGGAGGAGATTGCTTCCCACTGCATAAGAGCTTTCGATGCTGTTGGTGAAATCACGATAGCCACACCCTCAGTGTGCTCGTGTCTGTGGTCTGAGTGACCGGAGTAGATTATTGAATCTGCAGTTAAAGTGGACTTGCATTCCAGCAGCTCTCACGGATTCCTGACACTTCTATATCCTATCTTCTCATCTCTCCTGCAAACTGAGCATCCTTGTAAGCCTGAAACATGGTGCATTCATTCTATGCACCCATGCTTAATTCACCTCTCATCAGAAGAAAACACATTGGCCAACTGGCTTCCAGGAGGTTTCCACCAGCCAGTGTCATCTGTCATCCGATTGAGGAGTCCTCCCAATTTCACTGGAGAATAAGTTTATTTCTCCTGTGCCTTGAGGTTTCATACACTCTGGATTATACTCATATTCTGCTTTCTCTGTTCATCTCTCCTGTAGTTCATCTTCTGCTTCACCATCGCTTTCTCCTCTATCAGCTTTCACGTGTCCGTAGCCAGCTATTTATCACTTTCCCTGTCTCTTCTTCTTGCCTAACATGTCTGTACAGGTTACCTTCCCTCCTTCGCTTTCGAAAAGTTCCGATGTTCCTTCACGCATCTTTTCTCCGTGATGTTGTCTAATGACCCTGATGTTTCTCCAATGACTGCAGTGAAGGTGCCCATTACAACTTCTTCCTTCGGGTTTTGAGTGTTGAACTTGAATTGTGACCTGTCTGTGGCTTCCTTGAATGCTTTCGACTTGATCTTGAAGGTTCTCTGCACTAGATAGTGAGTGATATGAACCAACGTCTGCTTCTCTTCTCCATCTTGTGTTCAGTACGCTGCGTCTCCACTCACTTCAGATTCAGGTGGGGTTAACCTGATTTCAGGTGTGCTTATCTGGTAGAAGCCGTGTTGCCTTTTAGACATCCTTATGCTTGTACGCGCTGCCGGAAATCACCAAATAATCAAAGGTGTCGGAGTCTGCAAAGCGTCCAGCATTCTCCTTTGTTCCACTGAGTGTCTCTGCAGCCGTGGTCAACTCTTTTCTTCTGTTGTCTGACTCCAGTTTGGCGTTTTTATCACACATTAGAATTTCGATGTTGCCAGCTCGCTGGTATCTTATCCGTTACTGCTTGCAGTTGTCTGTAGAAGTCCTCCTTCTTCTCTTCGTCTGCATTGTCTGTCGATAGGTATCACCGTATAATTGTCACTTTCATCCCTTTGAGTTGAATCTTTCTGTCATGATCCTGGAGGAGATTGCTTCCCACTGCATAAGAGCTTTCGATGCTGTTGGTGAAATCACGATAGCCACACCCTCAGTGTGCTCGTGTCTGTGGTCTGAGTGACCGGAGTAGATTATTGAATCTGCAGTTAAAGTGGACTTGCATTCCAGCAGCTCTCACGGATTCCTGACACTTCTATATCCTATCTTCTCATCTCTCCTGCAAACTGAGCATCCTTGTAAGCCTGAAACATGGTGCATTCATTCTATGCACCCATGCTTAATTCACCTCTCATCAGAAGAAAACACATTGGCCAACTGGCTTCCAGGAGGTTTCCACCAGCCAGTGTCATCTGTCATCCGATTGAGGAGTCCTCCCAATTTCACTGGAGAATAAGTTTATTTCTCCTGTGCCTTGAGGTTTCATACACTCTGGATTATACTCATATTCTGCTTTCTCTGTTCATCTCTCCTGTAGTTCATCTTCTGCTTCACCATCGCTTTCTCCTCTATCAGCTTTCACGTGTCCGTAGCCAGCTATTTATCACTTTCCCTGTCTCTTCTTCTTGCCTAACATGTCTGTACAGGTTACCTTCCCTCCTTCGCTTTCGAAAAGTTCCGATGTTCCTTCACGCATCTTTTCTCCGTGATGTTGTCTAATGACCCTGATGTTTCTCCAATGACTGCAGTGAAGGTGCCCATTACAACTTCTTCCTTCGGGTTTTGAGTGTTGAACTTGAATTGTGACCTGTCTGTGGCTTCCTTGAATGCTTTCGACTTGATCTTGAAGGTTCTCTGCACTAGATAGTGAGTGATATGAACCAACGTCTGCTTCTCTTCTCCATCTTGTGTTCAGTACGCTGCGTCTCCACTCACTTCAGATTCAGGTGGGGTTAACCTGATTTCAGGTGTGCTTATCTGGTAGAAGCCGTGTTGCCTTTTAGACATCCTTGTGCTTGTACGCGCTGCCGGTAATCACCAAATAATCAAAGGTGTCGGAGTCTGCAAAGCGTCCAGCATTCTCCTTTGTTCCACTGAGTGTCTCTGCAGCCGTGGTCAACTCTTTTCTTCTGTTGTCTGACTCCAGTTTGGCGTTTTTATCACACATTAGAATTTCGATGTTGCCAGCTCGCTGGTATCTTATCCGTTACTGCTTGCAGTTGTCTGTAGAAGTCCTCCTTCTTCTCTTCGTCTGCATTGTCTGTCGATAGGTATCACCGTATAATTGTCACTTTCATCCCTTTGAGTTGAATCTTTCTGTCATGATCCTGGAGGAGATTGCTTCCCACTGCATAAGAGCTTTCGATGCTGTTGGTGAAATCACGATAGCCACACCCTCAGTGTGCTCGTGTCTGTGGTCTGAGTGACCGGAGTAGATTATTGAATCTGCAGTTAAAGTGGACTTGCATTCCAGCAGCTCTCACGGATTCCTGACACTTCTATATCCTATCTTCTCATCTCTCCTGCAAACTGAGCATCCTTGTAAGCCTGAAACATGGTGCATTCATTCTATGCACCCATGCTTAATTCACCTCTCATCAGAAGAAAACACATTGGCCAACTGGCTTCCAGGAGGTTTCCACCAGCCAGTGTCATCTGTCATCCGATTGAGGAGTCCTCCCAATTTCACTGGAGAATAAGTTTATTTCTCCTGTGCCTTGAGGTTTCATACACTCTGGATTATACTCATATTCTGCTTTCTCTGTTCATCTCTCCTGTAGTTCATCTTCTGCTTCACCATCGCTTTCTCCTCTATCAGCTTTCACGTGTCCGTAGCCAGCTATTTATCACTTTCCCTGTCTCTTCTTCTTGCCTAACATGTCTGTACAGGTTACCTTCCCTCCTTCGCTTTCGAAAAGTTCCGATGTTCCTTCACGCATCTTTTCTCCGTGATGTTGTCTAATGATCCTGATGTTTCTCCAATGACTGCAGTGAAGGTGCCCATTACAACTTCTTCCTTCGGGTTTTGAGTGTTGAACTTGAATTGTGACCTGTCTGTGGCTTCCTTGAATGCTTTCGACTTGATCTTGAAGGTTCTCTGCACTAGATAGTGAGTGATATGAACCAACGTCTGCTTCTCTTCTCCATCTTGTGTTCAGTACGCTGCGTCTCCACTCACTTCAGATTCAGGTGGGGTTAACCTGATTTCAGGTGTGCTTATCTGGTAGAAGCCGTGTTGCCTTTTAGACATCCTTGTGCTTGTACGCGCTGCCGGAAATCACCAAATAATCAAAGGTGTCGGAGTCTGCAAAGCGTCCAGCATTCTCCTTTGTTCCACTGAGTGTCTCTGCAGCCGTGGTCAACTCTTTTCTTCTGTTGTCTGACTCCAGTTTGGCGTTTTTATCACACATTAGAATTTCGATGTTGCCAGCTCGCTGGTATCTTATCCGTTACTGCTTGCAGTTGTCTGTAGAAGTCCTCCTTCTTCTCTTCGTCTGCATTGTCTGTCGATAGGTAGCACCGTATAATTGTCACTTTCATCCCTTTGAGTTGAATCTTTCTGTCATGATCCTGGAGGAGATTGCTTCCCACTGCATAAGAGCTTTCGATGCTGTTGGTGAAATCACGATAGCCACACCCTCAGTGTGCTCGTGTCTGTGGTCTGAGTGACCGGAGTAGATTATTGAATCTGCAGTTAAAGTGGACTTGCATTCCAGCAGCTCTCACGGATTCCTGACACTTCTATATCCTATCTTCTCATCTCTCCTGCAAACTGAGCATCCTTGTAAGCCTGAAACATGGTGCATTCATTCTATGCACCCATGCTTAATTCACCTCTCATCAGAAGAAAACACATTGGCCAACTGGCTTCCAGGAGGTTTCCACCAGCCAGTGTCATCTGTCATCCGATTGAGGAGTCCTCCCAATTTCACTGGAGAATAAGTTTATTTCTCCTGTGCCTTGAGGTTTCATACACTCTGGATTATACTCATATTCTGCTTTCTCTGTTCATCTCTCCTGTAGTTCATCTTCTGCTTCACCATCGCTTTCTCCTCTATCAGCTTTCACGTGTCCGTAGCCAGCTATTTATCACTTTCCCTGTCTCTTCTTCTTGCCTAACATGTCTGTACAGGTTACCTTCCCTCCTTCGCTTTCGAAAAGTTCCGATGTTCCTTCACGCATCTTTTCTCCGTGATGTTGTCTAATGACCCTGATGTTTCTCCAATGACTGCAGTGAAGGTGCCCATTACAACTTCTTCCTTCGGGTTTTGAGTGTTGAACTTGAATTGTGACCTGTCTGTGGCTTCCTTGAATGCTTTCGACTTGATCTTGAAGGTTCTCTGCACTAGATAGTGAGTGATATGAACCAACGTCTGCTTCTCTTCTCCATCTTGTGTTCAGTACGCTGCGTCTCCACTCACTTCAGATTCAGGTGGGGTTAACCTGATTTCAGGTGTGCTTATCTGGTAGAAGCCGTGTTGCCTTTTAGACATCCTTGTGCTTGTACGCGCTGCCGGAAATCACCAAATAATCAAAGGTGTCGGAGTCTGCAAAGCGTCCAGCATTCTCCTTTGTTCCACTGAGTGTCTCTGCAGCCGTGGTCAACTCTTTTCTTCTGTTGTCTGACTCCAGTTTGGCGTTTTTATCACACATTAGAATTTCGATGTTGCCAGCTCGCTGGTATCTTATCCGTTACTGCTTGCAGTTGTCTGTAGAAGTCCTCCTTCTTCTCTTCGTCTGCATTGTCTGTCGATAGGTAGCACCGTATAATTGTCACTTTCATCCCTTTGAGTTGAATCTTTCTGTCATGATCCTGGAGGAGATTGCTTCCCACTGCATAAGAGCTTTCGATGCTGTTGGTGAAATCACGATAGCCACACCCTCAGTGTGCTCGTGTCTGTGGTCTGAGTGACCGGAGTAGATTATTGAATCTGCAGTTAAAGTGGACTTGCATTCCAGCAGCTCTCACGGATTCCTGACACTTCTATATCCTATCTTCTCATCTCTCCTGCAAACTGAGCATCCTTGTAAGCCTGAAACATGGTGCATTCATTCTATGCACCCATGCTTAATTCACCTCTCATCAGAAGAAAACACATTGGCCAACTGGCTTCCAGGAGGTTTCCACCAGCCAGTGTCATCTGTCATCCGATTGAGGAGTCCTCCCAATTTCACTGGAGAATAAGTTTATTTCTCCTGTGCCTTGAGGTTTCATACACTCTGGATTATACTCATATTCTGCTTTCTCTGTTCATCTCTCCTGTAGTTCATCTTCTGCTTCACCATCGCTTTCTCCTCTATCAGCTTTCACGTGTCCGTAGCCAGCTATTTATCACTTTCCCTGTCTCTTCTTCTTGCCTAACATGTCTGTACAGGTTACCTTCCCTCCTTCGCTTTCGAAAAGTTCCGATGTTCCTTCACGCATCTTTTCTCCGTGATGTTGTCTAATGATCCTGATGTTTCTCCAATGACTGCAGTGAAGGTGCCCATTACAACTTCTTCCTTCGGGTTTTGAGTGTTGAACTTGAATTGTGACCTGTCTGTGGCTTCCTTGAATGCTTTCGACTTGATCTTGAAGGTTCTCTGCACTAGATAGTGAGTGATATGAACCAACGTCTGCTTCTCTTCTCCATCTTGTGTTCAGTACGCTGCGTCTCCACTCACTTCAGATTCAGGTGGGGTTAACCTGATTTCAGGTGTGCTTATCTGGTAGAAGCCGTGTTGCCTTTTAGACATCCTTATGCTTGTACGCGCTGCCGGAAATCACCAAATAATCAAAGGTGTCGGAGTCTGCAAAGCGTCCAGCATTCTCCTTTGTTCCACTGAGTGTCTCTGCAGCCGTGGTCAACTCTTTTCTTCTGTTGTCTGACTCCAGTTTGGCGTTTTTATCACACATTAGAATTTCGATGTTGCCAGCTCGCTGGTATCTTATCCGTTACTGCTTGCAGTTGTCTGTAGAAGTCCTCCTTCTTCTCTTCGTCTGCATTGTCTGTCGATAGGTATCACCGTATAATTGTCACTTTCATCCCTTTGAGTTGAATCTTTCTGTCATGATCCTGGAGGAGATTGCTTCCCACTGCATAAGAGCTTTCGATGCTGTTGGTGAAATCACGATAGCCACACCCTCAGTGTGCTCGTGTCTGTGGTCTGAGTGACCGGAGTAGATTATTGAATCTGCAGTTAAAGTGGACTTGCATTCCAGCAGCTCTCACGGATTCCTGACACTTCTATATCCTATCTTCTCATCTCTCCTGCAAACTGAGCATCCTTGTAAGCCTGAAACATGGTGCATTCATTCTATGCACCCATGCTTAATTCACCTCTCATCAGAAGAAAACACATTGGCCAACTGGCTTCCAGGAGGTTTCCACCAGCCAGTGTCATCTGTCATCCGATTGAGGAGTCCTCCCAATTTCACTGGAGAATAAGTTTATTTCTCCTGTGCCTTGAGGTTTCATACACTCTGGATTATACTCATATTCTGCTTTCTCTGTTCATCTCTCCTGTAGTTCATCTTCTGCTTCACCATCGCTTTCTCCTCTATCAGCTTTCACGTGTCCGTAGCCAGCTATTTATCACTTTCCCTGTCTCTTCTTCTTGCCTAACATGTCTGTACAGGTTACCTTCCCTCCTTCGCTTTCGAAAAGTTCCGATGTTCCTTCACGCATCTTTTCTCCGTGATGTTGTCTAATGATCCTGATGTTTCTCCAATGACTGCAGTGAAGGTGCCCATTACAACTTCTTCCTTCGGGTTTTGAGTGTTGAACTTGAATTGTGACCTGTCTGTGGCTTCCTTGAATGCTTTCGACTTGATCTTGAAGGTTCTCTGCACTAGATAGTGAGTGATATGAACCAACGTCTGCTTCTCTTCTCCATCTTGTGTTCAGTACGCTGCGTCTCCACTCACTTCAGATTCAGGTGGGGTTAACCTGATTTCAGGTGTGCTTATCTGGTAGAAGCCGTGTTGCCTTTTAGACATCCTTGTGCTTGTACGCGCTGCCGGAAATCACCAAATAATCAAAGGTGTCGGAGTCTGCAAAGCGTCCAGCATTCTCCTTTGTTCCACTGAGTGTCTCTGCAGCCGTGGTCAACTCTTTTCTTCTGTTGTCTGACTCCAGTTTGGCGTTTTTATCACACATTAGAATTTCGATGTTGCCAGCTCGCTGGTATCTTATCCGTTACTGCTTGCAGTTGTCTGTAGAAGTCCTCCTTCTTCTCTTCGTCTGCATTGTCTGTCGATAGGTATCACCGTATAATTGTCACTTTCATCCCTTTGAGTTGAATCTTTCTGTCATGATCCTGGAGGAGATTGCTTCCCACTGCATAAGAGCTTTCGATGCTGTTGGTGAAATCACGATAGCCACACCCTCAGTGTGCTCGTGTCTGTGGTCTGAGTGACCGGAGTAGATTATTGAATCTGCAGTTAAAGTGGACTTGCATTCCAGCAGCTCTCACGGATTCCTGACACTTCTATATCCTATCTTCTCATCTCTCCTGCAAACTGAGCATCCTTGTAAGCCTGAAACATGGTGCATTCATTCTATGCACCCATGCTTAATTCACCTCTCATCAGAAGAAAACACATTGGCCAACTGGCTTCCAGGAGGTTTCCACCAGCCAGTGTCATCTGTCATCCGATTGAGGAGTCCTCCCAATTTCACTGGAGAATAAGTTTATTTCTCCTGTGCCTTGAGGTTTCATACACTCTGGATTATACTCATATTCTGCTTTCTCTGTTCATCTCTCCTGTAGTTCATCTTCTGCTTCACCATCGCTTTCTCCTCTATCAGCTTTCACGTGTCCGTAGCCAGCTATTTATCACTTTCCCTGTCTCTTCTTCTTGCCTAACATGTCTGTACAGGTTACCTTCCCTCCTTCGCTTTCGAAAAGTTCCGATGTTCCTTCACGCATCTTTTCTCCGTGATGTTGTCTAATGATCCTGATGTTTCTCCAATGACTGCAGTGAAGGTGCCCATTACAACTTCTTCCTTCGGGTTTTGAGTGTTGAACTTGAATTGTGACCTGTCTGTGGCTTCCTTGAATGCTTTCGACTTGATCTTGAAGGTTCTCTGCACTAGATAGTGAGTGATATGAACCAACGTCTGCTTCTCTTCTCCATCTTGTGTTCAGTACGCTGCGTCTCCACTCACTTCAGATTCAGGTGGGGTTAACCTGATTTCAGGTGTGCTTATCTGGTAGAAGCCGTGTTGCCTTTTAGACATCCTTATGCTTGTACGCGCTGCCGGAAATCACCAAATAATCAAAGGTGTCGGAGTCTGCAAAGCGTCCAGCATTCTCCTTTGTTCCACTGAGTGTCTCTGCAGCCGTGGTCAACTCTTTTCTTCTGTTGTCTGACTCCAGTTTGGCGTTTTTATCACACATTAGAATTTCGATGTTGCCAGCTCGCTGGTATCTTATCCGTTACTGCTTGCAGTTGTCTGTAGAAGTCCTCCTTCTTCTCTTCGTCTGCATTGTCTGTCGATAGGTATCACCGTATAATTGTCACTTTCATCCCTTTGAGTTGAATCTTTCTGTCATGATCCTGGAGGAGATTGCTTCCCACTGCATAAGAGCTTTCGATGCTGTTGGTGAAATCACGATAGCCACACCCTCAGTGTGCTCGTGTCTGTGGTCTGAGTGACCGGAGTAGATTATTGAATCTGCAGTTAAAGTGGACTTGCATTCCAGCAGCTCTCACGGATTCCTGACACTTCTATATCCTATCTTCTCATCTCTCCTGCAAACTGAGCATCCTTGTAAGCCTGAAACATGGTGCATTCATTCTATGCACCCATGCTTAATTCACCTCTCATCAGAAGAAAACACATTGGCCAACTGGCTTCCAGGAGGTTTCCACCAGCCAGTGTCATCTGTCATCCGATTGAGGAGTCCTCCCAATTTCACTGGAGAATAAGTTTATTTCTCCTGTGCCTTGAGGTTTCATACACTCTGGATTATACTCATATTCTGCTTTCTCTGTTCATCTCTCCTGTAGTTCATCTTCTGCTTCACCATCGCTTTCTCCTCTATCAGCTTTCACGTGTCCGTAGCCAGCTATTTATCACTTTCCCTGTCTCTTCTTCTTGCCTAACATGTCTGTACAGGTTACCTTCCCTCCTTCGCTTTCGAAAAGTTCCGATGTTCCTTCACGCATCTTTTCTCCGTGATGTTGTCTAATGATCCTGATGTTTCTCCAATGACTGCAGTGAAGGTGCCCATTACAACTTCTTCCTTCGGGTTTTGAGTGTTGAACTTGAATTGTGACCTGTCTGTGGCTTCCTTGAATGCTTTCGACTTGATCTTGAAGGTTCTCTGCACTAGATAGTGAGTGATATGAACCAACGTCTGCTTCTCTTCTCCATCTTGTGTTCAGTACGCTGCGTCTCCACTCACTTCAGATTCAGGTGGGGTTAACCTGATTTCAGGTGTGCTTATCTGGTAGAAGCCGTGTTGCCTTTTAGACATCCTTATGCTTGTACGCGCTGCCGGAAATCACCAAATAATCAAAGGTGTCGGAGTCTGCAAAGCGTCCAGCATTCTCCTTTGTTCCACTGAGTGTCTCTGCAGCCGTGGTCAACTCTTTTCTTCTGTTGTCTGACTCCAGTTTGGCGTTTTTATCACACATTAGAATTTCGATGTTGCCAGCTCGCTGGTATCTTATCCGTTACTGCTTGCAGTTGTCTGTAGAAGTCCTCCTTCTTCTCTTCGTCTGCATTGTCTGTCGATAGGTATCACCGTATAATTGTCACTTTCATCCCTTTGAGTTGAATCTTTCTGTCATGATCCTGGAGGAGATTGCTTCCCACTGCATAAGAGCTTTCGATGCTGTTGGTGAAATCACGATAGCCACACCCTCAGTGTGCTCGTGTCTGTGGTCTGAGTGACCGGAGTAGATTATTGAATCTGCAGTTAAAGTGGACTTGCATTCCAGCAGCTCTCACGGATTCCTGACACTTCTATATCCTATCTTCTCATCTCTCCTGCAAACTGAGCATCCTTGTAAGCCTGAAACATGGTGCATTCATTCTATGCACCCATGCTTAATTCACCTCTCATCAGAAGAAAACACATTGGCCAACTGGCTTCCAGGAGGTTTCCACCAGCCAGTGTCATCTGTCATCCGATTGAGGAGTCCTCCCAATTTCACTGGAGAATAAGTTTATTTCTCCTGTGCCTTGAGGTTTCATACACTCTGGATTATACTCATATTCTGCTTTCTCTGTTCATCTCTCCTGTAGTTCATCTTCTGCTTCACCATCGCTTTCTCCTCTATCAGCTTTCACGTGTCCGTAGCCAGCTATTTATCACTTTCCCTGTCTCTTCTTCTTGCCTAACATGTCTGTACAGGTTACCTTCCCTCCTTCGCTTTCGAAAAGTTCCGATGTTCCTTCACGCATCTTTTCTCCGTGATGTTGTCTAATGATCCTGATGTTTCTCCAATGACTGCAGTGAAGGTGCCCATTACAACTTCTTCCTTCGGGTTTTGAGTGTTGAACTTGAATTGTGACCTGTCTGTGGCTTCCTTGAATGCTTTCGACTTGATCTTGAAGGTTCTCTGCACTAGATAGTGAGTGATATGAACCAACGTCTGCTTCTCTTCTCCATCTTGTGTTCAGTACGCTGCGTCTCCACTCACTTCAGATTCAGGTGGGGTTAACCTGATTTCAGGTGTGCTTATCTGGTAGAAGCCGTGTTGCCTTTTAGACATCCTTATGCTTGTACGCGCTGCCGGAAATCACCAAATAATCAAAGGTGTCGGAGTCTGCAAAGCGTCCAGCATTCTCCTTTGTTCCACTGAGTGTCTCTGCAGCCGTGGTCAACTCTTTTCTTCTGTTGTCTGACTCCAGTTTGGCGTTTTTATCACACATTAGAATTTCGATGTTGCCAGCTCGCTGGTATCTTATCCGTTACTGCTTGCAGTTGTCTGTAGAAGTCCTCCTTCTTCTCTTCGTCTGCATTGTCTGTCGATAGGTATCACCGTATAATTGTCACTTTCATCCCTTTGAGTTGAATCTTTCTGTCATGATCCTGGAGGAGATTGCTTCCCACTGCATAAGAGCTTTCGATGCTGTTGGTGAAATCACGATAGCCACACCCTCAGTGTGCTCGTGTCTGTGGTCTGAGTGACCGGAGTAGATTATTGAATCTGCAGTTAAAGTGGACTTGCATTCCAGCAGCTCTCACGGATTCCTGACACTTCTATATCCTATCTTCTCATCTCTCCTGCAAACTGAGCATCCTTGTAAGCCTGAAACATGGTGCATTCATTCTATGCACCCATGCTTAATTCACCTCTCATCAGAAGAAAACACATTGGCCAACTGGCTTCCAGGAGGTTTCCACCAGCCAGTGTCATCTGTCATCCGATTGAGGAGTCCTCCCAATTTCACTGGAGAATAAGTTTATTTCTCCTGTGCCTTGAGGTTTCATACACTCTGGATTATACTCATATTCTGCTTTCTCTGTTCATCTCTCCTGTAGTTCATCTTCTGCTTCACCATCGCTTTCTCCTCTATCAGCTTTCACGTGTCCGTAGCCAGCTATTTATCACTTTCCCTGTCTCTTCTTCTTGCCTAACATGTCTGTACAGGTTACCTTCCCTCCTTCGCTTTCGAAAAGTTCCGATGTTCCTTCACGCATCTTTTCTCCGTGATGTTGTCTAATGACCCTGATGTTTCTCCAATGACTGCAGTGAAGGTGCCCATTACAACTTCTTCCTTCGGGTTTTGAGTGTTGAACTTGAATTGTGACCTGTCTGTGGCTTCCTTGAATGCTTTCGACTTGATCTTGAAGGTTCTCTGCACTAGATAGTGAGTGATATGAACCAACGTCTGCTTCTCTTCTCCATCTTGTGTTCAGTACGCTGCGTCTCCACTCACTTCAGATTCAGGTGGGGTTAACCTGATTTCAGGTGTGCTTATCTGGTAGAAGCCGTGTTGCCTTTTAGACATCCTTATGCTTGTACGCGCTGCCGGAAATCACCAAATAATCAAAGGTGTCGGAGTCTGCAAAGCGTCCAGCATTCTCCTTTGTTCCACTGAGTGTCTCTGCAGCCGTGGTCAACTCTTTTCTTCTGTTGTCTGACTCCAGTTTGGCGTTTTTATCACACATTAGAATTTCGATGTTGCCAGCTCGCTGGTATCTTATCCGTTACTGCTTGCAGTTGTCTGTAGAAGTCCTCCTTCTTCTCTTCGTCTGCATTGTCTGTCGATAGGTATCACCGTATAATTGTCACTTTCATCCCTTTGAGTTGAATCTTTCTGTCATGATCCTGGAGGAGATTGCTTCCCACTGCATAAGAGCTTTCGATGCTGTTGGTGAAATCACGATAGCCACACCCTCAGTGTGCTCGTGTCTGTGGTCTGAGTGACCGGAGTAGATTATTGAATCTGCAGTTAAAGTGGACTTGCATTCCAGCAGCTCTCACGGATTCCTGACACTTCTATATCCTATCTTCTCATCTCTCCTGCAAACTGAGCATCCTTGTAAGCCTGAAACATGGTGCATTCATTCTATGCACCCATGCTTAATTCACCTCTCATCAGAAGAAAACACATTGGCCAACTGGCTTCCAGGAGGTTTCCACCAGCCAGTGTCATCTGTCATCCGATTGAGGAGTCCTCCCAATTTCACTGGAGAATAAGTTTATTTCTCCTGTGCCTTGAGGTTTCATACACTCTGGATTATACTCATATTCTGCTTTCTCTGTTCATCTCTCCTGTAGTTCATCTTCTGCTTCACCATCGCTTTCTCCTCTATCAGCTTTCACGTGTCCGTAGCCAGCTATTTATCACTTTCCCTGTCTCTTCTTCTTGCCTAACATGTCTGTACAGGTTACCTTCCCTCCTTCGCTTTCGAAAAGTTCCGATGTTCCTTCACGCATCTTTTCTCCGTGATGTTGTCTAATGACCCTGATGTTTCTCCAATGACTGCAGTGAAGGTGCCCATTACAACTTCTTCCTTCGGGTTTTGAGTGTTGAACTTGAATTGTGACCTGTCTGTGGCTTCCTTGAATGCTTTCGACTTGATCTTGAAGGTTCTCTGCACTAGATAGTGAGTGATATGAACCAACGTCTGCTTCTCTTCTCCATCTTGTGTTCAGTACGCTGCGTCTCCACTCACTTCAGATTCAGGTGGGGTTAACCTGATTTCAGGTGTGCTTATCTGGTAGAAGCCGTGTTGCCTTTTAGACATCCTTATGCTTGTACGCGCTGCCGGAAATCACCAAATAATCAAAGGTGTCGGAGTCTGCAAAGCGTCCAGCATTCTCCTTTGTTCCACTGAGTGTCTCTGCAGCCGTGGTCAACTCTTTTCTTCTGTTGTCTGACTCCAGTTTGGCGTTTTTATCACACATTAGAATTTCGATGTTGCCAGCTCGCTGGTATCTTATCCGTTACTGCTTGCAGTTGTCTGTAGAAGTCCTCCTTCTTCTCTTCGTCTGCATTGTCTGTCGATAGGTATCACCGTATAATTGTCACTTTCATCCCTTTGAGTTGAATCTTTCTGTCATGATCCTGGAGGAGATTGCTTCCCACTGCATAAGAGCTTTCGATGCTGTTGGTGAAATCACGATAGCCACACCCTCAGTGTGCTCGTGTCTGTGGTCTGAGTGACCGGAGTAGATTATTGAATCTGCAGTTAAAGTGGACTTGCATTCCAGCAGCTCTCACGGATTCCTGACACTTCTATATCCTATCTTCTCATCTCTCCTGCAAACTGAGCATCCTTGTAAGCCTGAAACATGGTGCATTCATTCTATGCACCCATGCTTAATTCACCTCTCATCAGAAGAAAACACATTGGCCAACTGGCTTCCAGGAGGTTTCCACCAGCCAGTGTCATCTGTCATCCGATTGAGGAGTCCTCCCAATTTCACTGGAGAATAAGTTTATTTCTCCTGTGCCTTGAGGTTTCATACACTCTGGATTATACTCATATTCTGCTTTCTCTGTTCATCTCTCCTGTAGTTCATCTTCTGCTTCACCATCGCTTTCTCCTCTATCAGCTTTCACGTGTCCGTAGCCAGCTATTTATCACTTTCCCTGTCTCTTCTTCTTGCCTAACATGTCTGTACAGGTTACCTTCCCTCCTTCGCTTTCGAAAAGTTCCGATGTTCCTTCACGCATCTTTTCTCCGTGATGTTGTCTAATGATCCTGATGTTTCTCCAATGACTGCAGTGAAGGTGCCCATTACAACTTCTTCCTTCGGGTTTTGAGTGTTGAACTTGAATTGTGACCTGTCTGTGGCTTCCTTGAATGCTTTCGACTTGATCTTGAAGGTTCTCTGCACTAGATAGTGAGTGATATGAACCAACGTCTGCTTCTCTTCTCCATCTTGTGTTCAGTACGCTGCGTCTCCACTCACTTCAGATTCAGGTGGGGTTAACCTGATTTCAGGTGTGCTTATCTGGTAGAAGCCGTGTTGCCTTTTAGACATCCTTATGCTTGTACGCGCTGCCGGAAATCACCAAATAATCAAAGGTGTCGGAGTCTGCAAAGCGTCCAGCATTCTCCTTTGTTCCACTGAGTGTCTCTGCAGCCGTGGTCAACTCTTTTCTTCTGTTGTCTGACTCCAGTTTGGCGTTTTTATCACACATTAGAATTTCGATGTTGCCAGCTCGCTGGTATCTTATCCGTTACTGCTTGCAGTTGTCTGTAGAAGTCCTCCTTCTTCTCTTCGTCTGCATTGTCTGTCGATAGGTATCACCGTATAATTGTCACTTTCATCCCTTTGAGTTGAATCTTTCTGTCATGATCCTGGAGGAGATTGCTTCCCACTGCATAAGAGCTTTCGATGCTGTTGGTGAAATCACGATAGCCACACCCTCAGTGTGCTCGTGTCTGTGGTCTGAGTGACCGGAGTAGATTATTGAATCTGCAGTTAAAGTGGACTTGCATTCCAGCAGCTCTCACGGATTCCTGACACTTCTATATCCTATCTTCTCATCTCTCCTGCAAACTGAGCATCCTTGTAAGCCTGAAACATGGTGCATTCATTCTATGCACCCATGCTTAATTCACCTCTCATCAGAAGAAAACACATTGGCCAACTGGCTTCCAGGAGGTTTCCACCAGCCAGTGTCATCTGTCATCCGATTGAGGAGTCCTCCCAATTTCACTGGAGAATAAGTTTATTTCTCCTGTGCCTTGAGGTTTCATACACTCTGGATTATACTCATATTCTGCTTTCTCTGTTCATCTCTCCTGTAGTTCATCTTCTGCTTCACCATCGCTTTCTCCTCTATCAGCTTTCACGTGTCCGTAGCCAGCTATTTATCACTTTCCCTGTCTCTTCTTCTTGCCTAACATGTCTGTACAGGTTACCTTCCCTCCTTCGCTTTCGAAAAGTTCCGATGTTCCTTCACGCATCTTTTCTCCGTGATGTTGTCTAATGATCCTGATGTTTCTCCAATGACTGCAGTGAAGGTGCCCATTACAACTTCTTCCTTCGGGTTTTGAGTGTTGAACTTGAATTGTGACCTGTCTGTGGCTTCCTTGAATGCTTTCGACTTGATCTTGAAGGTTCTCTGCACTAGATAGTGAGTGATATGAACCAACGTCTGCTTCTCTTCTCCATCTTGTGTTCAGTACGCTGCGTCTCCACTCACTTCAGATTCAGGTGGGGTTAACCTGATTTCAGGTGTGCTTATCTGGTAGAAGCCGTGTTGCCTTTTAGACATCCTTATGCTTGTACGCGCTGCCGGAAATCACCAAATAATCAAAGGTGTCGGAGTCTGCAAAGCGTCCAGCATTCTCCTTTGTTCCACTGAGTGTCTCTGCAGCCGTGGTCAACTCTTTTCTTCTGTTGTCTGACTCCAGTTTGGCGTTTTTATCACACATTAGAATTTCGATGTTGCCAGCTCGCTGGTATCTTATCCGTTACTGCTTGCAGTTGTCTGTAGAAGTCCTCCTTCTTCTCTTCGTCTGCATTGTCTGTCGATAGGTATCACCGTATAATTGTCACTTTCATCCCTTTGAGTTGAATCTTTCTGTCATGATCCTGGAGGAGATTGCTTCCCACTGCATAAGAGCTTTCGATGCTGTTGGTGAAATCACGATAGCCACACCCTCAGTGTGCTCGTGTCTGTGGTCTGAGTGACCGGAGTAGATTATTGAATCTGCAGTTAAAGTGGACTTGCATTCCAGCAGCTCTCACGGATTCCTGACACTTCTATATCCTATCTTCTCATCTCTCCTGCAAACTGAGCATCCTTGTAAGCCTGAAACATGGTGCATTCATTCTATGCACCCATGCTTAATTCACCTCTCATCAGAAGAAAACACATTGGCCAACTGGCTTCCAGGAGGTTTCCACCAGCCAGTGTCATCTGTCATCCGATTGAGGAGTCCTCCCAATTTCACTGGAGAATAAGTTTATTTCTCCTGTGCCTTGAGGTTTCATACACTCTGGATTATACTCATATTCTGCTTTCTCTGTTCATCTCTCCTGTAGTTCATCTTCTGCTTCACCATCGCTTTCTCCTCTATCAGCTTTCACGTGTCCGTAGCCAGCTATTTATCACTTTCCCTGTCTCTTCTTCTTGCCTAACACAATTCAAGTTCAACACTCAAAACCCGAAGGAAGAAGTTGTAATGGGCACCTTCACTGCAGTCATTGGAGAAACATCAGGGTCATTAGACAACATCACGGAGAAAAAATGCGTGATATAACATCGGTACTTTACGAAGGCATAGGGGTTAATGCATTATGTAGTTTTTTTTTAGTTGGTTTAATTTTTATTTATTTTTTTTATTTTATTTTGATTTACAGCTTGATTCCATACCGTATTGTCGGTACAATTTTGGAATTTTGTAGCATGGATATTCGTAGCCCAAATTCAGGCCGACCATAGATATCGGGTGTGCGCCGGCAGGGGATCGAACCCCGGACCATGTGCATGGTCGGCGAGAGTCCTAACCACTGTGCCACCGACGCACTTTTGATGAAAATGTTTTGTGGACATCTAGGCACTCTGGGTTGTATATCTGATTATATGATAAAAGATTTTCTCCTGTCTTTACATTTTGAATATTTTCTGGATTTTCGGGAGACGTTTCCTCTTATTTTTGCTGGTGTCTAATCTTTGTTAAACATATATTTTTTCTTTCTTTTTATTTTCATTATATCGTGTTAAACGGGATTTGATTTTATGTACACTTACTCCTTCGGAATTTCAGTTTATGGCTATGTGCATGAATAGTTATTCCCGCATAGTTTTCGAGATCTGTCATCGTATTCAAATCTGCTAATCTAGATTTCGTTAAGGTTTGGTGATCCACCAATATAACTGAACCAAGTCGACTCATTTGATATATATATCTATTATTAAAATCGCTCAGATTAACTGACCTATGTGAGTTCGAACGTATCTGTTATTCCGGCATTCTTAACGACTCTATGCAAGCTTTCAGAGGTTTCCTCTCTACGGTAGCACTTACTTGGTGCTGTCAGATTTCTGTGTATGCTTGCCATTCATGTCGTCTTTATAATTATAATTATTATAGTTTCCTGATTCATCAGGGTAAATATTAAGTGCTAAAGCTTGCGACAAATGAAATGTAAGAAGCAGAACTATGACAGAGAAGATTCGTAGCTCAGGTGGATAATTTGTTTTGTTTGGGTTCTAAGGGAGAAGATGTGGTGCTGGCGAATAGGGGAGTGACAGCAATAAAATGTTTTCTCCGGACGACGAGCAATACATGTATGTTATCCCATCGGGTGAAAGAGTGGAGGTTAGAAAACGTCAGTAGGAATACCTACTCATCACATCGGTAAGATGTGTTTACGGATTCAATTCCAAATATGTCGTGTCTGGCCGACAAGTATCAGGTGTCCCTGTTGTCTGTGGCACACGCTCTTCCTGTCTCAGGTATTACAAGAAGAAACCAACTTCACAGTTTGGCAGCCAAAGTGTGAGCAAAGAGGGTCTTTCTGATCACCAACCACCGTTATTCTCTATCTTTCCTCCCACTATTAATACTATTCCACAAGTATCCACCCTCTCTTAATACTGCGACAACTAATAGCAGCTGGAGCACTCCTGACAGTCTCGTGAAACCAGGCTGCCAACTTTATATGGAAGCATTCAACATCAGGACTTTTTGAAATCTCGGATAACAGGCCTCACTAGTCATGGATGTATATTCCACTTCAAAGTCGAGCATACAAGATCCAAGTGTGGTTATTCACTTAACTCCACATGGATTACATGTTGAATCTACAAAATACAGGTGTCCAGCTGGACTGATCCATTTGGATAAGGAGGGATTTTAATACCAGTAGATGTACGTTCATAATCTCCACGTCTCGAACGGCTGCATTTCCGATGAGTCCTACCAATAGCTGTCTAATTCTCTGCTGAAAGTAAGATGCTCATCCATAGTCATTTCAGTGGGTGACTTCAGTGGTGAAGTAGCCAAGTTGTACCAGTCAGAAAAGTATGTCGCTGGTCCCTAAGGCTGCCGACACCGACGAACCGGGAACGTCGATTGTCCTCCACAGTTCCGTTTAGATATCCATTTATTTCGAGTCAGCACTGAATACAAACATAAGGATAAACGTATCTTAAACTGGAGACTTCTAACATTAAATCAATGATGAACTCAAACAAGTCATGTAGCGAAAGTTATTGGTGGGAAAAGTCAGTAGAAGTCCACCGCTCCTTCTGGAACACGTATGTAGAGTCTGAACACACACTAGCCCCTTCACACATATACGTTTGACTGAACGGAACTAAATTGGAGGCAGCTACGTAGCCGATACGTTCCATAATTCTTGATGTTACCGATAGCAATTCGTTTTCTGATAAAGTGTGACACAAAGCGAGTTATATGTAAATACAGCGGTTAAGTTTGTTGCTAAGGTAAAACGAAGGTCCAGTTAATGGAATTGGATTTATGCTGCTTAATCGGAATTGAAAGACTCATGGAGATTTATCCCGGTTAAATCCGTGCATGACGAGGAGAGCTTATCAAAATACTCCGGAAAGGTCGTTAACAGTGGCGAGTGGCAAAAGTATAAGGTGAAGAAAATGGCATCGGAGGTGGTTAATGCCACACAACTGTTTAGATTTATTTTAGCAACGGAATGTAAGTAACTATCACTATGCGAAACAATATTCGAGAAAGATAATTCAGTTACATCTCAAGATAGACAACTGGGACAATGAATGGGAACTCTGAGGCGCAATTTAACTGGCCTACAGACACACTAAATTCGCCCATCATTCAACACAGACCTAAACTGAATGCTGACATCCGCCCTCTGACTAGATCTAAGGTTGTTAAACATGTCCCTAATCCGAAACGAGGCAAGCCAGCATTACCTAGTGGTATGAATGCAGAGGTGTTGAAGGTAGCTGATGAACTATTGTCGGGGTTAACTAAGATATTAAATAATGCCTGAGAAAGACGGAAAGTTTCATTGTGCTAATGTAAATTATCGATTACTCCAGTTTATAAAAACGTATACAAGTCTTCCTGTGGCAGTTATACGGAGATAAGCTTGACCAATACAGCGTCCGAAATTCTATTTACAACATCTACTAACTGATTAAAAATGCCCATTAAAATTTTCTAAAAAATGGACACGGAACAAAGAGTACCCTTTTCGATAAATTCATCATCAGGCTCTACAACTATATTTACATTATAGTGAATGAATGAATTAGTGTTATGAACAACATTAATGTTGTTTCAATAACATCGAATCAATAATATTGATAGATTACACCTGAACAGCATCAACATAAAATAAGCTGAATGTCAAAAGAATTATGAAAGATATTAGTATAAATTCATGAGTTTATAGTTTCTACTGAAGGCCAGGGCAGTAGTAGGGACTGGACTTGTTTCTTTTGAACACAGAGCACTGGTTGTTTGAGGCGAATTGCAATAGCCTCTGCTGTCGTCAACTCCTAGCTTAGTGATAGGGAGTGAAGTGACAGAACATGTTGACCACTTCACCTATTTAGGAAGTTGTATCACCACCAACGGATTGATTGCTGACGAAATCTCAGCACGGATCCAAAAAGCTCGGGCTGCTTTCGCTAACTTACACCGTCTCTGACGTAGGCGCGACATTCGGCTATCAACCAAGGGACGTGTGTACTGCTCAGCAGTTCGCTCCGTCCTTCTCTATGGCTCTGAAACATAGCCAATACGAGTTGAAGACATGAAAAGGTTGTCTGTTTTTGACCACAGATGTTTACGATTTCTTTCTCGCGTTAGGTGGTATAATAAGGTAAGTAATGTTGAAGTTAGGCGTAGTGTTGGGCAGAGGGCAAATCAATCGAAGAAGCTATAAAGTTACATAGATTGAGATGGCTAGGTCACGTGCTGCGCATGCCTAACCATCGCCTCCCCCGACGGGCATTACTAGCTGATATAGGTGCAGGTTGGAAAAGAGTAAGTGGTGCCATGCCAAACAAAACATGGCATCAATCCATGAAATCCTTGACAGTTAAACTGAGTCAGGTAGGCAGATGCAGACTTCCGGGTTGGGGTCCTCGGGACTCTAAGAATCAATGGCTGGAGACACTAGATGACATGGCTCAAAATCGTTGTCAATGGCGCAGATGTATTCAGTCTCTTTAATCTTTCATACTCCTTTCTACCACTACTCAATCTGTTTCACTCTTATACTTGTCTAAATTCTATTGATTCTCTTCACTCATTTTCTTGTCTACCTTTGTGTGCTATTTGGAACGTGGCAACTCGAACTGCTGCACTTCGGTGCCAAGTTCTTTGTTGAATCCAGCAGCAGCCTCTGCTGTTTAAAGCATGCGGTGCTTCGACGATTTCGGTAATTTGTTAGGTACCCGGTATATTATGGAGAAGGATTCTTCTACGGTGGCTGGTGCAAACCGGTCACAAAACCAACATAGAAGAATCCTTCTCTATAATATACCGGGTGCCCAACAAATTACCGAAATCGTCGAAGCACCGCATGCTCCAAACAGCAGAGGCTATTGCAATTCGCCTCAAACAACCAGTGCTCTGTGTTCAAAAGAAACAAGTCCAGTCCCTACTACTGCCCTGGCCTTCAGTAGAAACTATAAACTCATGAATTTATACTAATATCTTTCATAATTCTTTTGACATTCAGCTTATTTTATGTTGATGCTGTTCAGGTGTAATCTATCAATATTATTGATTTGATGTTATTGAAACAACATTAATGTTGTTCATAACACTAATTCACTCATTCATTATAATGTATATATAATTGTAGAACCTGATCATGATTTCATCGAAAAGAGTACTCTTTGTTCCGTGTCCATTCTTTTGAGAATTCCAAGATATTTATGAATATACTTAATTGGATTTAAGTAGTAAAGACTATGCGAAATAAAATTTGTTTTTATTCACAAATATACACAAAAAACAGAAACCAAAATCAAAGCATATTTACAAGTCACAATTGAAGTGTATGATAATTATTAAATTATTCTGGAAAATAAAGTCTGTCTATTCATATTAAAAACGTATCTATACATATATTCCCAGTTTTGATGCTATGGAACATTGAACCACTTATACTGGGTCATAAGTGCACATATACAAAAAATGGATGTGTTACGTCTGAGGCAAATTAATAAAGAAAAGTAAGGAAGGAAAAAATAATAATATACATCACAGATTAGTGAACAATTCTGATATTTTCTTTCTGTACAAAAATTTGATGAGTGTCTGCATTCTATCCTAACTAAATGGTTGGTAATTTAAATTGGCATCGGACGTTCGACGTCTCACTTGTGGATGATGTTTAACAAAATAATGTACAACAGATGCTCCTGATTTATTTTTCTCTTCAACTATATTAGCGTTCATCATTACTTTATTATTATTAAAAATAGTGGTGTTATTAGCTGGAATAGTAATGGGAGAAGGCGTAGATTGATTCAATCCAGACGGAATATGCAACTCTCGTGTTTTTTCATGTTCTAAAGAAAGATTTCCAATAGGAAAACATAAACACGGTGAACTGTTTATACTTCGAGGTAAAGAAAACGTCATAGGCGGGGAGATTTCGTTTTTAATGTAGGCATCAACATCACTGTCTTGTCCTTCTTCTTCGTCATCGTCCACTTCCGCTTCACTGTCATCCTCTTCGTCTTCAGAACTAATATCTCGATGATGTTGATGATGGTGATGATGAGGAGGAGGTAGATGATGTCTCGACCTACACGAACCCATGTATTCATTTTGTTCAGATATTATACTTTTGTTACTACTGTTATTACTGACATTTTCAATATGTATTTTAGGCGTTGAATTCAAATGATTGTCTTCGTGTGAATTAGTTATCTTTTTTAACTTCATAAATGATGATGACGGTGAAAGTAGGTAAGCATGAGACGAAGGCGAGGTAGGCCGACTATTAAGTGTTCGTTTAGTTGTAGGTGAAATGATTTTTTGTTGATTCATTAAATTATTATTATTACTATTATTGATCGGTAAATCTAGTTTTGTAGATTTTATATGAGAATTTGGAGGCAGTCGACTATTATCTTCTTTTTCAACACAATATGGACATGTGAAGTAAAACGTGATCTATACACGAAAGAAGAAAAAACAGAAACGCTTTTTTGATTTACTTCCTGTAATTATGTATATATATATATATATATATATATATATATATATATATATATAAATTATAGGTCTGTAGCTCAAGAGCAATATGTAAATTGTTAGGTGTTCACTAAGCCAAACGATGTTGTATCTAACATAATTTTGATCCCAAAGTAAGGAGAACAACAAACAATTTTCATTACTGTAGATCACTTATCTTTCCATGTTCAACGATGAAAGAGAGAGAGAGAGAGAGACAGAGACAGAACTTTGACAGTGGGTAATCTTCCATTGGAGAGAGAATTCGTCTCACGAATGAATGGCCATGAATAGTTACATAGATCAGACAGTGTGATACACAAACTTCCAGTCAACTAGGCAACAGCTTAAGAACAGAATGGACAAAGAGTATTTTGTTCAGTAATCCTGAACTTACATAACCGATTGCAGAGATACTGATTCCCAAACCCAAAAGACATTGGAAGTAAACATGCTGGAACTTCAAACATGGTTAAATGTGTATCACAGCTGAATGAAAATGAGAAGCGGTCAGGCCATGTTTAAACAAAAACAGCTGAAGAGACACGCTAGCAAATCTCTCTTCTCAATAGAAAAGCTCTGGTGATAAAAGGACTGAGATGGAATACAATCTGTGTGACTCGTCTAGAATTCTTTCCAATTCTAGAATAAACGATGAACCACAAAAAATTCATCAGATAATAGTTACAAATCCAGAAATGATGAATTAATTTTTACAAAGAAAATAGGCAATGGAATAGCTCAAAGAAAATGAAATGATAGTAGTTTTACAAGACGTCGGATAGTGGACAACTGTCACGGCATAGAGAAAGGAATTCATCAGAAAAAAGTTAGTGGTCCAATTTACAAGGAAAAACAAGGCATTAAAAAACTAGGATCTAATTCGATCAATGAAAGCGATATCAGTGAGACATATTTGGAAAATGACACCAACAAGACCCACTTGACAATATTTCCCCTCGAGTCGATGGTTTATTGGAGTTTTCAATAAAAAGAGCTATCTAGTCAACAAATGCCATAGATTCAATCATTTATTCCTATTACGAAGTCAAAAATATCAAACTGTATACAGAAAAACAACAGTCTCTTTCGTGTCAATCCCTCATTTGCATTTGAAGATTGAACCAGTTGTGCAACAGTTACAATTGACAGTTTTACCAATTACGTGGTCAAAAACTGTGGGTATGAGATAAAGTGGATAATACAATTACCAACTTGTATAAGAGCGATATTCAAATCCATTAAAAAATTGAATTCCAACTAATAAAAGAAGGAAAAGAGAACAAGCAACTAACATTAGTTGCTCTCCAGATTTTATGACAAAGCTATTACTAACGAAATACTAAACTCACACAGCAATAGAAACCATAAAACATCTACAATATGAGCCGTAAATATCCACCACTAACTATATTGCGCTTGAATATTTTGATTATCGCTTTAGGCATTTGACTATCAGTCAGTGTGTCACCGGGCTCAAATGCTATCACAACCTAGGCGGCCGGGTAGTATCATCAACCCTCATACAAAAAGTGTGTGACTGGTACAAGAACCATGTCTCCCAAGTAACGATAGATGACTTACACTATGACGGTGACTGCCTTTAGATTAACCGCTATCTATGGCATGGTAACACCTGCAGGAGCATTAGTTCCAGCCAGTGGAGCTCATATGGTCATCGCTATACGAAAACCTGACTACCATGTCAAGTTAGTAGCTATCGGTCGGGACTGACCTACTGACTGACTCCTATCATCATTCATTACACACACACACACACACAGCTACAATAATTGGCAAAAATACTTGAATAATTCCATTTAATTTTAAAGGAGAATCAAAATTATTGATAAACTAACTAGTGAATAGTTGCTAACCTTTTATTTACCATAATGAAAGTAGATGTCAGTCATGATATCATTCTCAATAGCTTGCTTAAGAAGATTCGATTTATTGTAAGTTTAGTCACGGGTTGATATCAGTTAGAGAACAATTGAAAATCAGCGAGTACATGACAACTGTTTCGTCCTGGTTTGGGACTCATCGGGAGTACGCACCCACCGGATTTCAAACCCAGGACCATCTGGTTACAAGGCACCTTCGTAGGCCATTCGGCTACTGGCGACCGACTCAATTACTCATGAGTTATAACTTCTACCAATTCGTGATTTTCACACAACCACTAGCCAATGTCATCGCCGAGTATTTGTCCTCACCTACGACCGGATGGACCCCACGTGTCATAACTTCTCACTAGGACTCCAAACAATTTTGTCCTGCAGCCAGCCATTGGTGAGCATCATATTAATTTTCAAGAGTTTGTTTATGGGGATTTGTTTTGTCTCAGGTTTGATCTTCATGTGAAATACACACAATAACAACAGATATACTTCTTGGAAAACTTACAGTGAACTATGCAACGTCACTTCTGTTGCTTATTTCAACATCAAATATATTAAAGCATAATATAATAAGAAAATAATACTCAAGATAAAACAAAATATCAATTGACAGGAAAAAAACTTACATTACACTTTGAAGTCAGGAATTTTAACTTTCCTTTATACGGTTTATCTAGTTCATCAGGTGTTAGTTTTAAAAATGAATAACCAGCTAATGATTTGTCAAATTTTCCTTTTCCTCCCTTTGTTGCTGCTGCTGCCGATGATGATGATGATGGGAAAGTACATGTACAGTGATCAGTTTCAAAGGTTACCTAGATCAAAGAAAAATGCATTTTCTTTCAAATATAACCCCACGGAATCACATATAACTTCATTTACTGTAGCTTTCAATAACTGCTTTCTGGCTCACTACTAGTAGTTATGATGTATATTGAACGTGTGCAAGCAATCAACGATAAGCTACACACACACACACATATCTGAACTAGTGCTTTTAGGCACACATCAACAAGGCGTCTATCCTTAGCTGACTACGCTATTTATCTTCACTACCTCAAAAATGATAGTATTCTGACACCTATCTCTACACAGGCTGCTTTAAAATGTGAGTTAATACTTTGTATTACTACATGTTATATATGTGTACCAAAAGGGGTTATTGATGTAAAAACAAAGAAATCGTCACAGTACATCATAAGTCAAACTTGTAAAATATTAGAGAAATAAAGACCAGTAAGATAACTCTATCAGGAAGAAAAGAAACCACTGATTCATCTGTGCCAAAGAGATAGATTATTCCTTAGAGTAGCTAATAATAGATTTCTATGTTCATTTGCATTTTCGTTTGAGCGCTTTTCGATTGATACGTTACATTTACATAGTTACCTGAAACTGATTTTTGTGGAATATCTTGTCAAAAAGTTGGAAAAAACTATTACAATTATTTACCTTTGAAACACTGAATCTTGGATATAATTTTTTTTGATAGATAATACCTATAACTATCTATTTGCCACTCTGTGCTTGTTTAACACTAACTAATACCTATAACTGTATATATATTGACGGATTTAGATGTTCAAGTTGGCTCAAGTCAGTGAGTCTATGATTTTGGTACCATTTTGGTTAACTGTACTTGACTGCGATATTATTATTGTTGTTGTCGCTTGTTACCCTTCACGTTGTGAACTATTTTCCTGTGCTGGTGTTGTTCTGATTGTTTTATTCCTTGTTTTCCAGGTTTTAAGGGGAGCAACCCACAAGGTCGCTTCTCTCTAAATTGTAAATTAATGTAACAAGCCCCCTTCTCAGGCGTGAGGCTAGTAACCCCACCCTGTAAACAAACCTGCTACAGAAACTTCAGCACGATGTATCTCCTTGAGATATAAGAAAAAGTCTGTGTGGGGACATGGAATGTCCGCACCATGTACGAGATTGGCAAAGCTGCCCAGATCGCAAACGAAATGAAAAGATAAGGAATTCAAGTACTGGGAATATGTGAAGGCAGATGGAACGGCAATGGACTCACCAAATTGTCAAAGAGTGAGTCAGTGATCTACTCCGGTCACCCAGAAGATAACCACTCGCACACCGAGGGCGTGGCTATCATGATGTCACCAACGGCAACGAAGGCCCTCATGCAGTGGGAGGCGATCTCGCCCAGGATAATAACCGCCAGATTCAACTCCAAAGGAAGGAAAGTGTCAATTATACAATGCTATGCACCGACAAACAACGCAGGCAACAATGGACAATACACCAGTTGGTGACATTAATATACTAATGGGAGACATGAACGCCAAACTGGGACCAGACAACACAGGAAGGGAACTCATCATGGGTAGAGAATCTCTCGGAGAAATGAATCAAGATGGAGAACTCTTTGATGACTTCTGCACCTTCAATGAACTAGTCATTGGTGGCAGCGTATACAAACACAAGGATATCCACAAGGCTTCATGGGTGTCACCAGATGGGCGAACCAAAAGCCAAATCGACTTCATCTCAATCTCAAGGAAGTGGAGGCACAGCCTGCTGGACACAAAAGTAAGAAGAGGAGCAGACGTTGGCTCAGACCACTATCTCGTACAGGGGACAATCCAAATCAAATTAAAAGCTTTCAGAGAAACAGCAGCTGCAGATAGACCACAAGCCAAGTTCAACAATCAAAAACTGAAGGACCAGGACACAAAGGACATCTTCACTGCAAGCATTAAGGACAAAGCCGAGACACAAATCAACACTGGTGAAGAGGTCAGCGTCGGAAAGCACTGGGACAACTTGAAAACAGTGTGGAGTCAAACCTGCATGGAAGTTCTAGGCAGAAAGAAGAGACAGGACAAACAGTGGCTCACTACGGACACTTGGAGACTGATAGAAGAGAGAGGGATTTTGAAACAAAAGATTCTCCAGTGCACCGACGAGCAACAAAAACAGGATTTGAATGCAAACTGCGATACACTGAACAAAAGAGTAAAGAAGAGTGCCAGAGAAGACAAAAGAAAGTATTATGAAACCATGGCAAGTGAAGCAGAACAAGCTGCAGGCAAAGAAGACCTCGCAACACTCTACCAAACAACTACGTACCTATCGGGCAAACGTTTGACACAAATTAAGCCAGTGGAGGATGACAATGGAAAGTCACTCACCAAACAACTGGAGCAAAGGAAACACTGGGCTGAACACTTCAAAAGACTCCTAAATCGACCACCACCTACAACCCAACCAACAATACCAACAACGGAGACAGAGCTACCAGTGAACACCAACCCCCCGACGAAATTAGAAGTCCTGAAGGCAATCAAGATGCTAAAAGCTGGAAAAGCAGCAGGACCAGGTTGAATCCCAGCAGAAACATTGAAAATGGACCCAGAGGCAACAGCGGACTTGATGACACCACTACTGGAGAAGGTGGGGAAAGGATACTTATTCAAACCACCCAAGAAAGGAGACCTAAGTCAATGCAAGAACTGGCGCGGAATTATGCTCCTGTCCATCCCAAGCAAAATACTAAGCCGCATCATCCTGGAGAGAATCGAACATGCCCACCTGGATGAGAAACTTCGACCGGAACAGGCTGGATTCAGGAGAAAGAAGTCATGCATTGATCAGATCGCCACATTACGGATCATCATTGAACAAAGCCTGGAATGGCGGTCAGCTCTCTATCTCAACTTCATCGACTTTGAAAAGGCCTTCGACAGCGTCGATCGAGAGGTGCTTTGGCAGCTACTTCGCTACTACGGGGTGCCACCGACAATTATACATCTCATCCAACACCTGTACGACAATGCTGCATGCCAAGTAATCCACAACGGGAAACTCGCGAAATCCTTCGAAGTGAGGACAGGTGTAAGACAAGCTGGCTGCCTACTATCGCCAATGATTTTCCTGATTGCAGTAGACTGGATAATGCGACAGACAACGCGCAATGAGGAAACAGGCATAAAATGGACCCTCACGAATAACTTGGAGGATCTGGACTTCGCCGATGATATACATTTGATTTCCCACAAACTGGAAGATATGCAAGCGAAAAGCAACAAGTTGACGGTAGAAGAAGCACCAAAGATAGGACTTCAGGTGAACATAGAGAAAACAGAGATGATGAAGATTCCTGGACAAGAACAACAACAACAGACAACGATCAGCATAAATGGAAAGAACCTGAAAGAAGCAACCTCCTTCACCTACCTACCTGGGAAGCATCGTTTCAACTACAGGTGGACGGAACTGACGAGGATATCAAAGCAAGAATCGGAAAAGCAAGACAAGCTTTCACTACTCTTAAGTCTGTGTGGAGGTCAACAACACTCAGCATCAAAAATAACATCCGGATTTTCAACTCCAATGTGAAGTCAGTCAGTGCTAATATACGGATCAGAGACTTGCACTGCGCGTCATAAAGAGCATATCAAACAAACTACAGACCTTCATTAACAGTTGTCTTCGCTCAATACTACTCAAGATCAGATGGCCGGTCAGACAAGATCAGCAACAAAGATCTCTGGCAATGAGCGAACCAACCAGGAACCGATTGTGAGACAAATAGGCAGGAAGAAATGGAGATGGATTGGCTGGCCATACTCTGAGGAAACCATCAAGTGACATCACTGGACAAGCCATCGCTCGAGTGGAACCCGAAAGGGAAGCGGCGAGTTGGTCGTCAGTGCAAGGGTGACTTGGAGGAGGTCGTGTGAAGAGGAGATGAAAACGTGTGGGCAGACTTGGAGCCAGGTGAAGACTCTAGCAGAGAACTGAACGCAATGGAGACGCACGGCTGAAGCCTTATGTTCCTCTAGGAATTAAAGGAAACAATAATAATATAATAATAATGGTCATTTGAACAACTGACCATTTGTATAAGGTACTCAAACTAATAGTCAGTGACTTGAGTTAATTATCAGTTTTATTATTATTCCCTTTCACAAATATATAGAAACTAGTCTTATTACTCCCTCAGGTTCCGAGTGGAACATACGGTTTTACCAGCACACCTCCATTTCACCTTGTTCCCTGCAGTTCTCTCCAAACGGTCCCACGTTTTCCCATAAGCTTTCATTTCCTCCTCACATGACCTCCTCCGATCAACGCCCAACTCGTTATTTCACATTCGCCTACCACCCAAGGGCCTGTTGCACAATGCCACTCACAATTGTCTCCTTAGCGTGTGCTCGATCCATTGGGCTATTTGTTGGGTAATTGGTTCTTGATTGGTTCGTTCCCAGACTTTCTTCTTTCTAATTTTTCTTTCTGGTCATCTGAAGTTGGGAATGGAGCAAAGGCGGCTGCTGATGAAAGTCTGGGAGCCTGTTAGAAATACTTTTCATGACACGGTGAGTTTCTGACCCAAATAGAAGAGCTGACTTGATATTGGTATTGAAATTCCATATTTTGTTCTTTTTGTTGAGTGCATAAGATTTCCAAAGTGATTTCAGATTGAAGAAATATAGAAACAAAATAACCAAAGTCTCCACAAGTCCCTCTTTAACAGGTTGGCAACATTCCCTAAAAACTATATTATTAATTACTACTATCAACCAACTATTCATTTATACGAGTGCATACATATGGCACAGATATATTCAATAACTAACTAACCACTAGGATACTTTCCTCACCATGATTTTTCCTCTTCTCTATTTCACCTTTCTAATAGAAAGGATAAAACTTTTTCTTTATTATGAAATATATGATATTTAAAGTTTAGACATGTACATATATTTCTAAAATAAAAGAGAATCTTTACTAAATCACCGGAAAAAAATGTTAGTTACAGTAAAAAAAATGACGTCTCTACGTAATACTTAGGACCAATCAAGCATGATAGACTAGACTATCAGTATGTAGTCATATTCTTCTCCCCTCTTTCTCTCCCTCCTATTATATACACATAGAAGCTGTCACGATTTGCTGAATAAACGAATAATTTCACATGAAATGTAATTACAGATCAATACACCTTAGCGACTGAAAGAGAAGACAGAGGCAGAGGTAGAGAGAGAGAGAATTCGTCAATAGCCAGCCAATAGTTACGTAATCACGTAGGCAACAAAAAATGTGGGAAATATTAGAAACTGAAGCTAAGTTTTATATGGATATTTTAGCGAAATGAACTATACTGTCTGGATAATGAATAAAATTATGCCAAAGCTTTTATAACTAACTATTGGTAGTTAATTACGACATGAACAATAAATGGAATAAGTGCATACACGTACGTCTATTATACACACACACACACACACACACACACACACACAGATTTGGATTTCCAACAATAATGTCAAGTCAATGCTTCTATACAGTTTAGGTGGATCAAGAAAAGCATTTCCAATAGGCTGCAGACTTTCATCAACAGCTGTCTTATGCTAAAGATCAGATGGCCAGAAGAGATTAACAATAGGAAATTCTGACAACATAAATCAACCAAAACCTTATTGCCTGACAAATATCGTGAAGAAAATGGAGATGCATTGGACATGAGCCAAGGAGACCGTTGGGTGGCGTTAGATGCCAAGTCCAAGTGTTACATGACGAAGATCCTGTGTGGGGAGGAAGTGAAAGCTTATTGGCGATGGTGGGGTTGGCTAAGAAACACTGCAGAGAACAGGGTGAGACGGAGATGATCTTGTGAAGCTGTATGTACCATAGTAACCCCAAGGGAACAATAATAATAATAACAGTCAACGTAGACGGTTCGCCTTCACCCAAACAATATGTAAATAAAACTAGAGACCGATATATCAGTCTAAAATAGATCGCTATTTTCAGGCATAATTAATTACTACTTTATAGAGAAAATAAAATATAATGAAAAAAAAAACAAATTTTAGTAAATTACATTACCTTCGATTCAGAATCAGTCTCAGATGCTTTCCCACGAATTATAAAATATGTGTTAAACCATAATTGACATATTTTCTAAAAGTAAAATAAATAATAATATTAATACATACACATTATTATAAAGCACTTAATAATGTTATACACTTGAATAGGAACATTAGATGACGGAATTCATCTGACACATTCACTTGTCAAATCAATTAATCAGCATAGAGATATGAAGTTGGTAGTCTACCCATTTGAGTTTATCGAGGTCTCATAGTTCATGTGTTTCTAGCGTTTTGGGTATATGTTCATCCACTTTCACGTTCAAAGCCATTCATTTCTTCCATTTTTCAAACAAATTGAAATGACAAATAGATTTGTGAACATACTGTTTGTAGTGTATTACCCATATACACTAACATTTCTAATAACACCATTTTAATGCTACAACGGTTAAATACTGACCTCTGGAATGGCCAATAACTGATTGGCTATTCACTCGTTAATGATACCTGTAAATGTCCACGTGAATAAGTAACTGTTTTTACGCATTGATAATATACTACTAAATATCAGTCAGATTGACTGCATTATCGAATAATAAGGTCCAGTATGAGAATGTATGCAATTAAACATTCAGCTTTTGGTATTATTCCCTCATTTCACGGCATACATTCACATGTGCTATTAATTAAGATAAAAACTGGCTAAGACGCCGTTGTGTAATCAATCCAATCAAAATAAAAATCTGAGATACACCGATTACTGACAAAGCCAATCATAAAGTCAACTGGAACAATGGGTAATATCAACAAATACTGTAAAGCAGTCAAAAATAAAGAGGGGATGCCGGTTGCTGAAATATAATCAACTTACAAAAGAATCAATTTGAAACCAAAAAAAGGAGGGAAATCAATAGCAGTAACAATGTTTTCAAATCAATAAGATTGCATTCCCTGTCTCTCTAACCTAATACAGGTCAAGATCAAAGGGGTGAAGGGGTGATAATTTGCTAGACAACTTAAACATCAGCGTAAATTAGATGACGTAAAAAATGAATTTGTGATAAATACACAACTGTTTATATAACTACAGAACATTATGAAGTTATGGAAAATAAAATTCTTTGTTCAATAATCAGTCTTCTAAAATATATTACAACTAAATACCCTGACGGATTTGAAACTAGATGTCGATCAAATAAAAAGTACAAAAGAATATTAGAGTGCACAGTGTAACGGTAGAAGACAAGAGACTTTGTGAGGGAATGTTTATTTGGTATTTGGTATCTTTATATAACCAAATTATGTACACCTCATCTATCTGGCGATGTTTGGCTGTAAAGGGAATGCTGAGATAATACATTGCACTGATCAAGACACTCACTCTACTCGAACTCATGCAGTCAGGTAGGAGCACTAGGAGAGTTGCCATATGAAGTAGTGACAACTTGTGATTTCCGACAGGGATGCCCACTATCCCCATTTCTATTCAATTTCATCACAGATGTACTAATGGACTTAACCCTAACTCACTTCAGAGACTCAGCGATTGACTTATTACCATCAAGGAATAATCTTGTTGACTTAGAATATGCAGGTGATATAGTCCTTCTAGGCGAGGACGCTGACAAAATGCAGAGTCTTCTGAACACCTTGAGCTGCAATCTACGAATGTTTGGCATGCGATTCGCTCCTGTTATCAAATGTAAGATGATGCTACAGGACTGGACTACATTGACTCCTAACTTATAAATAGGGAGTGAAGTGATAGAGCACGTTAACTGCTTCACTTATTTGGGAGGTCGCATCAGCCAGTGCCAACGGGTTGATCTCTGAGGAAATCTCAGCACGGATACGGAAGGCTCGTTCCGCATATGCCAGTTTACGCCGTCTCTGGCGTAGACGTGATATCCGGTTGGCTATCAACCAAAGGGCGGATGTACTGCTCAGCAGTCCGCACCGTCCTCCTTTATGGCTGTGAGACCTGGCCATTGAGAGTGGAGGACATAAAAAGCCTACTTAGCTGTCTTTGTTTATGGGTACCTGCGTTCTATCTCCCGTGTGAAGTGGTTTTATGGAGTGAGCATTACTGACGTAAAGAGTCGAGTTCTGAGTAAGGAGGGGGAATCAATCGACTGAGATGGTTAGGACATGTGTTACGTATGTCTAGTCATCGCCCTCTTTGACAGTAGGCAATGTTAACTGACATAGGGTCAGGCTAGAAAAGAGCTAGCGCAGGTCAAACCAAAACATGGCAACAGTCAATGAAATCTACAACAGTTAGTCTAAGTCACGTAGGAAGGTGTAGACTCCTTGGTTGAGGCCCTCGGGACAGTAAAAACCAATGCCTGGAGACAGTTGGTGATATGGCCGGCGCAAAATCGTCGTTGTCAATGGCGCAGATGCATCCAGTCCTTATGACTTATAATTTCCAATAAAACTATATTGATATTTATAAAATTATATTTGTTCTTCGTTATTACTGTTCCTTTTGCCTCATATCCCTGTCTACTGTCTCTATTATGCATTTCTTATAATTTCTTCTCTTGCTTTGTGTGCTACATGGAGTGTGGTGACTTGAACTGCTGGACATCGGTGCAAAGTTCTATGTCGAAAACAGACACACAGGTTCCACGCACTATTTGTACAGATCTTCCGTGTTGTGCTATTTTTGGCCTTTATATTGTGCTTATTTGTCTTCTTTTCCTGTCTCTCATATTTTGATGCAACACTGGTTAATTTGCTCTCTTCGACGTCAAATCTGTCTCTCCGCTATTTGATATTTTTTGCCGATGAACGTCTCTTTTTATACTACTGTTAAATCTTATCAGTAGCACAAGGTAAACCATAGTTATTTTCTTAAGTAACTTTTGTCTCTTCCTCTCAATGAATACCTATTGAAATTGTGGTCAATAAACCGCAATGACAAAAAGCGTAATGAATACTGAAAAACAGGAAATTGATGCAGTCAAAAACACCACTCATCCAAAAGCACCTAACGGGCACTTTGGTTGGACTCAACATATTTGTACTGGTGAAATAATAATCTCGTATACCCTTCAGCCACTGGGACCCGATTCAGCGGCCCACGAATTCTAACTTCTACCGATTCGTGATTTAGCGCAACCACCAACCAATGTCATTAATGCGACACCCATCCTCACACTTGACTGGATGGACCTCACTGGTCACGGATGCGTACTACCGATGATTCTCAAACTAGGATGAAACAGCTGTCCAGTACTCCCTGGTTTTCAATGGTTCTCTAACTGATATCAATCCATGATCAACTCCTCAAAACAAATCTAATCCTTACAAACCAACTATTGGACATAATAGACAACAAAGATGGGATATTTGCCCACAATCTTTAAAAAAATGACTACAACCCTAAAACTGACCCTCTGATAGAAATAAAACAGTTTTACTGCTTTAACTGTCCTAACTATGAAAATGTTTACTCCTATATATGTTATTCGGTTGATGACGGATAACAGTGGAATCCACGACGTGGGCGTTTCGTTCAATTAGGGTCTCGTCAGTGGGTGATCGTCATCCCCTTTTCTATATTCTTCAAGAATACAGGTTAAGATTTAGTCAAAATGCATGACTATTTTACCAGTATAGAATCCAAAACACATTTTTACAGTAATACGCATGAATATTGTTTGCTAGTATACACTACAGACTTAAACAAAATGCTTCCGTTAACAAGAGCTAGAAGACAGAGAGGAACGCATGTTCCCTACCATAGGAATTATTTTTAGTTATATTAATGACTGAGAAGTTAAATATATTCTCATATTCTGTGTTGTACTTTTAAATACAATGTTTTACTAAAAGTGGTAGAACATAGACACTGTGAACAGTTACATAAATGTACAGATCGATAAGTTCCCGTAGACTGAGTAATTTTTAAAATAGAAAATTGCATACAAGTTTATATTCCAGTAATTAATTATAATAATAATTACAGTCTTTTTTTATTCCTTGCGTTCCGTTTTTCGAACAGAGGTGTTAAAATAGACATGCTTTTTCTTTACTCATGAAGTCATGATTTATGCATGCAGTAACCTGATAACCGGATTGGACAATTTTTGAATTTTTTTATTGAAGGCCTGAATTCTTGAGGTTTTGCTGCGATTGCGGTTGAATTTTAATTTTGTGTCTATCTCAGTGTAGAAGATATTTTCAAGTGATCAGTTGGTTATACTGGCGTCTCTGAAGGCGCATTCTAGTCAAGTTAGGTGAACCCGCGACCCAGTATCACTTCTTCATGACAAAAGCCCTGAAGTTTCAGTAACCGCTTTTACAGGATGGGATTGCTAGCTTCCCTCTTTTCCTGGTTTACTACTGGCTAAAAAAAGAAGAGGGATTTAAAATTGCATCGACCTGGAATTGAAGCCTGATCTCCCGAGTGGCTAGCAAACAGTACTATTAATTAAACTTTGAAATAATTAGTTCCGTTTAATAATAATAATAAGTTAAGAAAACATGTGTGCTTAACATATCTGGGTAATGATTACAGTTAGTGAAGCATGACAAGGTAGGGGCTTCTGAAGAGAAGAAAAACAAATCAGTTTTATAACCATATGTAAACGTTAAGAAATACTGAAAGGAAAGAATAAACAAAACAAACAAAAAAACAATAATACTTGTAAACAACCAATATTTGTATAAACCACAGACACACTTGAGAATAAATAATTCCAATGTGTCATTCAGCAATCGAAATTAAAATATCAAAGGTATAAGTAATGTAAATGTAGAACTCGGGCACTGGGTGGAATACAATTCTATATTAGATCGGTTTATTTGATATAATGCACACTGATAGAGTATTAATAACTGGATGACATTTTGAGCACAATTTGTTGCTCATAATCATATCAGTGCATCCATACAGCTTCATAATGTGCTGTGTATATTTTTCCTCCTCCCTTGTTTTATTTATTTTAATTTTCCATACATATCCGGTATAGGCGTTGCGTCATTTCAATCGCAAATATTCTGTGTTGAATCGATAAACAAAGATCCAGTGATTAACCTCTCTCTCTCTCTCCACTTAAGCATATTACTCTTTAATACTTTCATCTTGTCCCACCTTATTTTGTGATTACATGAAAATGAATGTTCGACTTTGCGACAGTCGAGCTTTTTTCTAGATTATTGCACTTAGCAGAATCAATCATTCTGGCTCTAGCTAAATCTCTTGTCTTCCAATAATCCAATTGACCCTGATCTACTAATTTTACTCATGTAACTGATCTCTCAGTCATTACATGGTATTTGGTAAATAATATTATTTTACTTAATTGAATTTATCGGGTCGTTAAACGGACGAAGTGTGTCTCTGAGTGAGTTAGTTGGTTTCAATGCTATCCTAATTCTAGCCTCATCAAGAATCCTGATGTTTCTTCTTTATGTGCCAGTACTATCGAGGCTTTAAATTCCTTAATATTTACAATACAATAGATGATAATGATGACTGGCAACCACAGTGATCATTAAAATCACTTTTCGTGCTTCGCATCACAACCAAACAGTCGTTACCTAAATATTCAAACTTCTAGTGTCCTAAGCATTTATATGAATATTTAGGTAGACCGTACCCTACTACATAATCTGAGAAATCAAATTATTTGCATGTTCCCGAACTATAATCCTGGTGATAAGCGACAGACTTGTAACTATTCATTAAAGTTGACTTTCTTTCAAATCATGCATATTTTTGGCCTTGTTCTTCCATCGACACTGTTTGTAGCAATAACTAGAGCCTTAGATACAATGCGATTCATGTACAAGCAACTATCGAAGAACTGAGGTTGTGTTATGCATTTACGGTTTTAATGGTTGATATATAGTTCTACATTACCTTGAACGTAATGCAGACCAATTCCTAAGGTGCAATTGTTGAATTATCAATAGTGAGTGATACAGTGACTATATGAAGCGAAGCGATAGAAAAACCACAGATGCAATCAGAATATCGCAAAAATTACCGCTAACCATAGACCTTTCTTAAGAGAAACCAACTGAGTGTATGCTCACGAACAAAGTGAAACCTATTTTTTTATTTTTGATTTACAGCTTGATTCCACACCGTATTTTCAGTACAAGTATGGAATTTTCAGCATGGATATCGGTAGCCCAAATTTACAGGCTGACCATAGATATCGGGTGTGCGCCGGCAGGGGATCGAACCCCGGACCATGTGCATGGTCGGCGAGAGTCCTAACCACTGTGCCACCGACGCACAACAGATAAACACCAGAGTAACCTACAAGTAGTACAATGAAGGGAGAGACAACTTACTGCCTCAGCAAGCAAAATACTCGAATGATCAAAGGAGGTCTAACAAACACAAAGTCTAAAGGAACTTTTTTTTAATTAAAAAAAATGGAATATTCATTAGCTCGGTGATGAAGACCACTGGGTACATCGACTAAAATAAGCCAACAGAAAGTAAATTAAAGTTGAGTCAAACTAGCTAATTTAATTTAAAGTATCAAAATAAGAAGAGAAAGAATGAAGAGCACGAGGAACTGGATAGTCAGTCAGTAGTGACTGTACACAACTGAGCACGTTAGTAAAAGAGGATGAAATAATTGTTGAGTGCCATTTTGTTTTACTTTTAATTGGTTTTCTAGCTAACTTCAACATATAATACAAACTAACTATAAGTAAGAAAAAAAAACATTTTTCGGATACTTTTCCCCTGATAAAAAATAATATACTTTTGAAACTGATAACCATACCCATATATATATATATATAACATGTTAATTGTATTTGGATTTTATTCAAAAGGTTTCCTATTACATATAATACAAAGGTGCAATTTCTTTACTTATGGAAATGTAATAAGATGATAGAAGGTTAAATAAATTAAAAAATACAAAAGGAAGTACTTAGACAGTATTTCATTCAAAACGTATGTACATAAATATATATACATCACGTTGACCTGTACCAGGCTGTCATGTGACTAAATACTTGGAAATTTTTTCTAATGGATTCAAATTGGTATTACATTAACTAATCAATACATGTATTATCAAATACAGAAATATATGTGTGTTATAGAAAGTATATATATATGTATGTACATAACCTAAATCATCAATGTAACTCCGTATCAGTCTTTTTTCTCTGTACAATTATATTTTCTGACAAGTTTTTCACTACGGCTAAACGATATGCATGAATAGATATGAACTGATAGCATTGCTTTTTTCGTGTGACCAAACCTTAGCGTAAGTGCTGTCTGGATTTTGGTCAGTCAAGTTTGCCACTAGGCTAAGAGACTCGCCTTCGTGGTGAGTTTCAAACTATTACTACATGACGATTGGACGACTGCCGTCAACGAGTGACGAGGAATGCTTAAAATGTAAATCCATTACTATTTAATAGGCCAACTCTATGCAGAAAATCTATTTCATAAGTATGTATGGACATACAGTTGACGTATAAATTTTGAGTAGGACACACGGCATCAAACTATGAAGTTTCAACAGCAATGAGTTTGTTTTCACAGGGCAGGGTTGTTATCTTCACTCCTGGTCTATCCACTTTCCCAGGCTTACTACAGGATAGGAAACGGAGCGCGAGATTTATGAATGCATCGGCAGCCAATCGAAGCCGGACCGCCTGCATGACTGGCAAGCATCCTACCAATGAACTACTATATTTATATATATGAGATGGAGAACAAATTACGTAAACAATGAGGGCTTATAATCAAGCATGAGTAAGTCAATTAACTAACCGCATGTTAACCCGCAGTGGTAGAAAATGACTAGACAATTATAATTTATAGACAAATTCCTTAAGAGTTTTTCTTGACATTTTCTTCAAGACCAATGTGCTACTTTTGCTTTGTAAAATTAAAGTGAAAAAAAAAGGAAAAGGGCACAAACAGACAGAGAGAGGAAGAGAGGGATTAACAAACTTGAAAGTAAACAATTAAAGGTCTACTAAAATATTTCGGAATTTATAAAATATTAGAAAATTATTATACTAATATAGTGGATTGTGAATAGCATTAAGGCTACCATGAAGTGATGCCATCTCTCTCTCTCTCCTCTCTTCGTGTAGTCTCCCTTAGGTCTCATTTAACCAGCTAATATTATATTTTCGTGTTTGACACGTATGAAACATACTTCCAGACACCTAAGTGGGTGTACATTCATATATATGTGTAGTTGATTCAGCTGTCCGAACACAGCATTCTTCGGTTTTGTATATCATTAAAGAAAAGAGGCCCGTAAACTTATCTTTTCATAAATGCTCAACATGCAAATGTCAGGGTAACAATGTATAGCCTACTGAAATGTATCTTAAAAGGAAGCTCTTCAGATAATAAAATAAAAACCTGCGAGTACTGGACATCTGTCTCGTTCCAGTTTGGGACTCTTCATTAGTAAGCACCCACCGCCAGGGTTCGAATCCAGGACCTTCCGGTTACAAGGCAAGCTCGTAGACCATTAAGTCACTGGGAACCGATCTAATGGCCTCTAAATTCCAAATTTTGCAAATTCACCACATAGCACGATCACTAGCTAATGTCATTGTTGAGTATCTATCATCACATCCGACCTGCTGTACCCCACTGGTCACGACTTCCTAATAGAACCCAGGTAACTACCTACCTGAATAGGGTCCAGTGGGTGAGTACGGTGAAGAATCCCAAACTAGGACAAAACAACTATCCAGCATTCCCAGGTTCTCCAATGGTTTTCTAACCGATGTCATTTTTTTATTACTTCACGTCCTCAGTAGATCATAGGGCTGCAAGCTACAGGCTTGAAGTTTCGGTAGCGGTGGTGTTTATTTTTACGGGGTAGGGTTGCAAGCTTCATGCCCAACCTCGCCTCTTTACCAGTCTTATTACTGGCTTAGCGAGGTAAAGGAGTGCGTCGGCCGGGAATCGAACCCTGGACCACAGGCGTGGTTGGCGAGCATCCTACCGCTGTGCCACCGATGTCGTCTCATGATGAAATCCTATAACCAATCAAATCAGATCCGAGCAAACCAACACTTGAAAACAAAATCCATTAGTACATCTATAGAAATGCTATAGAAGAACATCGCAAACAAGAAATGCTGATGGATGGTGTCATTGACTGTCAACGATTTACAAGAGAACTGTTGCTAGAGTGTACAGTGCCATGATCGGTATAATACACTTCATTAGCACTCCTTTCACAATCAGACTGTACCATAAAGTCATTCGGTCAGCGAAATGCCACCTTCACACATCAATAGATGCACATGGCACAAATGTCATATCTGTTAAAAAAAGAAACCATTTATCTATCAGAACTGACTTGGGTTCAATCGAGACGCTTATTTCGACGCAAACATTTCATCACAAGCTGACGTTAATTAAAAAAGCGTTCCATACCAGGTACCACTGGTCTTAGACCTTGTGGTAATGCGCACTCACAACCCTGGAAGATTTGAACCAAGGATCATTCAGTCATACGACACATCCATATTATTAATCAGTCACTGAGAAAGATTTCAAACACTATCAATTTGTAATATATCACCCTAACTATAAAAATACACTTTTGTATTTCTCAAAACCACATAACTCAACCGATAATTTAGACAACTGACGCAATAAATCTAATATAAAAGCTTTGAAAATTGATCACAGAAAGATTAATAAAAAAAATGAACCAGCTGGATGAACTTAGTTCACAAAGACGAATTGGTTTAAAGCGCCCACCAGTTAGCTCCGCTGAAAATGAGTGAAACGGTTGCCTGGTATTCAGATCACTCCGATCTCGCTATCAAACACTATCGCTTGACTTTTTTAGTTACCAAGTTACTCAAATCAATCAGCAGTATATGCCATCAAGCTCTTTTGTTTGGCTGCCAATTACAGTATCAAGTATATCACAAATTGTGATCTAAATACTTTTCATTTTCAATGGGAATTATGGTAAAAACTTCACTAGGAACTCTATAATTCGTAGATGATGAATTCGACTCAATTACAATGCATCGTAGCGTTCAGTGTCGTAAGTACAAATTCGTTTCCAACCCCATCCCCCCCGCCCCCAAAGAAAAATGGAAAAGAAATATCTGTCGAGGATTTCATTCATTCGTGATACACTTCGTATTGATGAATAAAAAGACATACTTTACTTTTTCACACTGCATGAAATTATTTAATCCTACACACAGTGACATATTATTAATAACTAGGTGACTTCACACATACGATTTACTGACTACAATCATATCAGGGCTAACTTACAACTTTCTCACTTGCTTTACATAGTTTTTACTCTCTCCATATAAGGAAGACTACATTAATAAATAGGAGGGAGTTTTAAAAGAAAACAGCAATTATGCAAGGCAAGTTAGGAAGTCGTGTGACTACGCTGACATAATTTTGGCCAAAAAAAGAACTATACTGAAGACATCATATAGTTATTGATGATGGATTACTGTGTTCTGTATCAAATAAAGTTATCCAATATGTCGTTATGATTAAATTCTACTACTTTATAATCACATTTGTTTAATACATCATGGGAAAAAGACGATGATGTCTACATGGAATATACATTTTGAAGTAATTAAGTAAATGATATTCTTTAACATAGTCGTAATAAAGGTGGTTTAAACTTCCTAAGTGGCAGATAGAGGGGTTCCGCAACCCTGATGGACACCACTAGTTGCCACCAGTTCAGATGACAGCTCACCGTAAGCTCTCACTTGGCTGCATGAGTTCGAGTAGAGTGACTTGATCAGTGCAATAAATTTTCTCGGCATTCCCTTCACAGCCAAACATTGCCATAGTACCTCTCGGTCGACAGAATTGAATGCTGCCTTCAGGTCAAGAAATGTAACGATCGTTGGACGCCGCTAAGTATGCCTATGTCCCGTTCCAGAATCTCTCGAAGGGTGAAGATATGATCAATACACCCTCTTCCTGGTCTAAAGCCTGACTGGTCCTCTCGTGTTTGTTCCTCCCGTGGGCCGCTTAGTCTGAGCATTATTATTGAGCCTAGAACTTTAGTTAACACCATATTGGTCAAGCTAATCCCCCTGTGATTATCACAGGAGGACTTGTCTCCCTTCTTGTATATCGGGATAATCAGTGACTTACATCAACCGGACGGGACTTCCCCTGATTCCCAGACATTCCCTAATACCTTAGTCAACGCAGACAGTAAACTGTCTGCCGTCCTTAAACATCTCTGGAGTCATTCCATCAGGTACCGCTGCTTTGCGGGATAGATAGCCAGAAATCGGGTGGTTTGAAAGAATTTGGTTGCGTCAAACCGGGTACTCCGTTGATGAAGCTCAGTTTCAAACGAGCGAAACGGTCCACCACGGTTTAGATCACTTCGCTATGGCTAGCAAACACTGCTGATTGATGTGAGTGCTATGCAACTGCTCATCTCAATCAATTAATAGTATATATAGTTTTATGCAAATCAAAGTAGCCTTGAATTAAATATTTTTATTGATAACAGTTTAAAACTGTTTTTACTTTACACAGACAAAAGACAGAAGGACAAGAAGATACAGCCTAGCGACCAATTAGTGTATTTATTACAGTTCTACAGGTGGTCACTCGTTGCCCTGAATAGTTCATAATTGTCTATTACGAAATATTGATTGAAATATATCCATTAGGTTTTCTTTAGACAGGCAACAACTCCTCCACCTAAACCTAAGTTGTTTTCCTGTTGACAATCACCAGTACACGGACACCTACAACCCTGAAGAAACACACACACACTCCTGTGAAGAAAAAAAGATGAAAACTTCAAAAACTGGTGTACTCATTGTTCGAATGAAAGAAATTCACCCCACACAGTTGTTCAAGTCAAGATGTGATTTTAAATTCGTCTAAGATTTAATATTACACCAAATAGAAAACGATAGGAAAACACTTTCTTAATTAATATTATTTAGACTTACTTTATTGAACATAGGATGTCTAGCGTAGAGTTTAACACGAACATCACCTGAAAGAAGAATTTTCCTCTCAGGTTTAATAACTACTTCATCACTGTGTATCGGTTCTGAGGATAACGATGCAACTGAATACATAAAAGATGACGGGATATATGGTTCAGTGGTTGGTGATCGAAAAGTGGCATAATTTTGATGGATTGCACTATTATTATTATTATTAGCATTAGTACTATTATTATTTCTTTCTAATTCCGGTGAAGCATCAATTTTATTTAATTGTAAAGGTGAATGCTGAGTAGACGATTTTACAAATGACTGTTCACAAGCTGATCCAAATATATGAGAAGAATTAAACATATAAAAGTGGACATCTAATACAAGTCCTAGAAAGAAAAGCAAAAAAAACAATTTCTGAAAAAAATTAACACCAAAAGTTAAAATAAATTAAGTTATATCTTTTCCTTTTCTTTTAATTTCGCAGATAACGATTTTTAAATAATCAATAAAACTTCAAGGTTTACAAATAGATCTCATCATTCTGCTAGTAGAGAGACACAGAGAGAGGATGGTAGTTTGAATTCCGCCATGATTTAGGTCTTGATTTTACACTTCAGTAATCAGTCAACTGTTAATGTCGATAGCAATCTGTCGAGAGAAGTTTACCTCAGATAGCCTAACTAATTAGTTGTTTATGTTTAGGAACATAAAACCGCTACATAATATTAACAAGACTATATTCATTTGGTCACATGATTACAACACAGAAATGAATAAATGTGATTTATCCTAACTTTTAAAAAAGCCCTCAAAAGTAATGAGAACAGGCATAGAATGATATTACAGGGGACAAATATGATCGTGAGAAAGGAATGAATAGGTAAATAATGAGTGGAGTGTTAAAATTGTATAGGAAAAATTGTTCGGAAAATCCCACCTGGACAATCTAATCGTAATATTTATACTTATTTGAACGTTCCAACTAACTCTGTAATTATTAGCCATTTTTCACCTAGACCAACTTCAATGCTTCTCTTTGTGGTTGCGTGTACACTGATAATGTGTTGTGCCATGTGATTTTGTGTGAATCAAGGTCATTTCCGACCTTGAACTGTACGCGGGAAGCATTAATGTGTGATTCTCGTGGAGAGAGATTCTGATCCCATCTTTTTGGGAGTATTCAACTTGATTCTAAGTGAACGTTTTGTACATAGAACGAACTGTGCAGCTGCCTAACGGCACTGTTGGGGTGATTTTGCGTTTTTGACGTTATTATTGTTGTTTAAAAGAACCTCAAAATTATTCCAGAATAACTATCTTTTTCCTGACTTTGGAGTGTTTCGTGACTGTGCATGTCACAATCTCAAGGATGCTTGCCAGATATACAGCAGAACGCAGAGATCGTTTTCCTGTGTTAAGATCATAACGAGTCGGTTTACGTTGCAAAAAAAAGAGTTTCGAAAATGATGATGAATGAATACACTTTCACAATTGTAAACTATTTTAAGCAATATCATGAGAAATCTACAATGATTACGTCTTATGATCTTCACACCGGCGATGCGGATAATTGGCTTCACCACTCGACTTTCAGGCATCAGGTGCAAGCCTGGAATATAGCTCAGCCTGTTACAAGCTAGAAAGCGGGATTACATTATCAAACAATAATCAACTGAGTTCTACCAACAGCACATCTTCAGAACAAAAGCCAGCAAGGATACATGCTCTGACTAAACTTAACGGTTTACTAAGTTTAGTTCTTGAACTGACAGCTTGTCGGTCCCAGTCATCTCTGTTGGTGCCTATCTGCAACATAATAATTTGATTGCCAACTCTATTTGACCCAATCTGTGTGCCTAGCGCAAATGAGAAGTGTTGCAAAGACATCAGTGGTCAAAAACCGATAATTTGTCATATTGTCTGCCTGCGGTAGCTACATCTTACGGTTGTATATTTAAACAGAAGGGATGGCTCTTCAGTCATTTTCGAACTTTAGGAGTCAGCCAGGGACAAACAGTGAACACAGCAGAAAAAAGAAATTTTTAAAAAAAACAGGGAAATATATTACCTGATATAAATTGTAATCCACAAATACTAACAGCTGTTAAAAATAATGGAGTTGTATGATATACATGGTGATTCTTAAGAAATGTATCATAATAATGAACATATCGTTTTTGACTAGGTATGGTAACACCTTTCCCATTGTTAGTTCTTTGTTCGGCGTAGAATTTCAACGACGCATCAGCGTCTATAACATCATTCAACCGAAGTAGACAAGCACAAACCATAACACCTGTTCTTCCCTGTACAAAATATAAAATACAAATTGTAAACTACAGTTTGATGATAGATCAGTAGAAGTGTATGCATGAGTAATTTTTCACTGGTATACACAATCAATTAACTAAAGGATTAGACAGATCAACATTACAATAAGGTAACGCAAAATCCGCTTGCATTTCAATGCAGCCGGCAATCACTTCCAGATCCTGTGCTAGGGTTGACCAAATATCCCGGTATGTGAAGTGTCATCCGACTGCCTAATAACTAAATTAAGATTTTTTAGAAATATCAATTTAAGCAGTGTAGAAATGAACATTAAACTACTGAGTCAATACAGCCAACTTTGTGCATAGGGCTTTAGTTGTTATTCTAGTGAAGCTTTAAGTAGCCCATTTTCTGCTTTTACTGAACGATCGAATTGATAGGCGTCTAATACAATACCATCAGCGCTTGTAGCCGAGTCCCCCGGTGTTAAATAGCACCAAAATGAGTGTTTTGAATTCCACTGTCAGCGACAACTAATCAAGTAACATCAAAGAAAGCAACCATATTACGTATATGTAATCTCTGAAACTGGCTCATCAAAAACTTCTTGTACAACTACAACATTTCTCACTTGTTAATATCACTGAAAATGATACAAGGAATCTAAATAAAATTTAAAACTTATCAAATCAGCAGAAAGTGAAGGATTACAACAGCATATTAGACGTCAACAAAGTGTCATACAACAAACTCATCTTTCTATCCACAACCAGATACGTAATGCAAGACAAATGGACTCTAACGACTCTCAAATCTTCTACTAACCAATATACACCACATAGTTTTCGGTATGATATCTAAACTGAATGAGGTGGTGGTCTACAAATCCCAAAAAATCACTTCTCAGGGATGGAACGTCAGTGTAAGCAGATTCTAAAGGATTATAACATATCAGTCGACACTGACATGCATATCAAGTGTTCTTATATCCTCTGTCTTACATAATCTGCATTTTACTCATTTATTTATATATTAGGGAGTAGTTTTCAACTAGCATAGCGTCGGTGGCATAGCGGTTAGGACGCTCGCCGACCATGCACATGGTCCAGGGTTCGATCCTCGGCCGACACACTCCTTGACCTCACTAAACCAGAAATAATGCTGTTAAAGAGGGAAGGTTGGGCATGAGGCTAGAAACCCCATCCTGTAAAATAAACACTGCTACAGAAACTTCAAGCCACTAGGTTGAAGCCCTATGTTCCACTGGGGTACGTGAAGGTAAAATAAATTTATTTATTCCCGCAATTAGGCAATATAGTCAGAGGATGGTATGATACCACTATCAATATATATTATGAATAAGGGAGAATGGGGAATGGTTTAGTGATCTCAGACCTTTCATACTTGATCGGAAACAATCCAACTTCAACCTTCATGACAACTTCAACACTAACTATCCAGCAAAGCATGAAGAATACATTATTTATTACCAATATTATTATTTCAAAATTGAACGAGTATGGCTGCAAAGCAATATATGTATCATTATTTCATGTTGTATGAGAACTCTTACAAAATCATTTTAATTATTATGAATACACGTACTTTAATGGACTACTGTATCAACTCAGAATTCTTGTCAGTATCCATACGATAGTATCGAAATTTCAGTGGGTGTGGTCTGATGGCATAGGTTTCTACTTGTGTAAAGACACACACCATGTGTTATGGATGTCGCTGGTTCAGTAGTTCAGTGTTCAACAAACACGCCGTAAGTGGTCCGACATCGATTCCTGTCCGACAAACTCATGAACTCCACCTAAGCACTAGCAAGGACACTTAAAAGAGGAAAGGTTCGGTGTGAGGTTAGCTACTCCATCCCTCAAAAGACACGATATCGCCGATAATAAAACTCCGAAGCTTCAAGCCCTATGTTCCACCCGGAAAACAGAGGAATCAAGAAAACACCTAAATTAATGATCAATCAGACTGAATATTATTCATCGAAGTAATGCTCATGAAACGCTGACAATAATTAATGAAGAATGAAAGTGTCAAGTTTCCGAAACAGCCTAATACACTAAGATGGAGTCTGACTTGCACAACACAACTCATTAACCTCAGTAATAATCACAATCACCTAATAGGAAGTAGGCAGTGTGGATGGAGGGCGCGCTTTTCGATTACTGCGCTACATTTGCATAGTTACCTAAAACTCTGATTTTTGTGGAATATCTTATCAAAAAGAAGCAAAAAACTATTACAATTATTTGACTCTGAAACACTGAATCTTGGATATAATATTGTATATCAATAACACCTATAACTATCTATTTGCTACTCTGTGCTTGTTTAACAGGATTTGAATGCAAACTGCGATACACTGAACAAAAAAGTAAAAAAGAGTGCCAGAGAGGACAAAAGAAAGTATTATGAAACCATGGCAAGTGAAGCAGGACAAGCTGCAGGCAAAGAAGACCTCGCAACACTCTACCAAACAACTACGTACTTATCGGGCAAACGTTTGACACAAATCAAGCCAGTGAAGGATGACAATGGAAAGTCACTCACCAAACAACTGGAGCAAAGGAAACACTGGGCTGAACACTTCAAAAGACTCCTAAATCGACCACCACCTACAACCCAACCAACAATACCAACAACGGAGACAGAGCTACCAGTGAACACCAACCCTCCGACGAAATCAGAAGTCCTGAAGGCAATCAAGATGCTGAAAGCTGGAAAAGCAGCAGGACCAGATGGAATCCCAGCAGAAGCATTGAAAACGGACCCAGAGACAATAGCGGACTTAATGACGCCACTACTGAAGGTGTGAAAAGAAGGCAAAGTACCCGAGGATTGAAAGAAAGGATACTTATTCAAACTAACAAAGAAAGGAGACCTAAGTCAATGCAAGAACTAGCGCGGAATTATGCTCCTGTCCATCCCAAGCAAAATACTAAGCCGCATCATCCTGGAGAGAATCAAACATGCCCTGGATGAAAAACTTCGACCGAAACAGGCTGGATTCAGGAGAAACAAGTCATGCATTGATCAGATCGCCACATTACGGATCATCATTGAACAGAGCTTGGAGTGGCAGTCACCTCTCTATCTCAACTTCATCGACTTTGAAAAGGCCTTCGACAGCGTCGATCGAGAGGTGATTTGGAAACTACTTCGCTACTACGGGGTGCCACCGACAATTATACATCTCATCCAACACCTGTACGACAATGCTGCATGCCAAGTAATCCACAACAGGAATTTCGCGAAATCCTTCGAAGTGAGGACAGGTGTAAGACAAGCTGGCTGCCTACTATCGCCAATGATTTTCCTGATTGCAGTAGACTGGATAATGCGACAAACAGCGGGCAATGAGGAAACAGGCATAAAATGGACCCTCACGAATAACTTGGAGGATCTGGACTTCGCCGATGATATACATTTGATTTCCCACAAACTGGAAGATATGCAAGCGAAAAGGAACAAGTTGACGGTAGAAGAAGCACCAAAGATAGGACTTCAGGTGAACATAGAGAAAACAGAGATGATGAAGATTCCTGGACAAGAACAACAACAACAGACAACGATCAGCATAAATGGAAAGAACCTGAAAGAAACAACCTCTTTTACCTACCTGGGAAGCATCGTTTCAACTACAGGTGGACGGAACTGACGAGGATATCAAAGCAAGAATCGGAAAAGCAAGACAAGCTTTCACTACTCTTAAGTCTGTGTGGAGGTCAACAGCACTCAGCATCAAAAATAACATCCGGATTTTCAACTCCAATGTGAAGTCAGTCAGTGCTAATATACGGATCAGAGACTTGCACTGCGCGTCATAAAGAGCATCTCAAACAAACTACAGATCTTCATTAACAGTTGTCTTCGCTCAATACTCAAGATCAGATGGCCGGTCAGACAAGATCAGCAACAAAGATCTCTGGCAATGAGCGAACCAACCAGGAACCAATTGTGAAACAAATAGGCAGGAAGAAATGGAGATGGATTGGCTGGCCATACTCTGAGGAAACCATCAAGTGACATCACTAGACAAGCCATCGCTCGAGTGGAACCCGAAAGGAAAGCAGCGAGTTGGTCGTCCGAGGGTGACTTGGAGGAGGTCGTGTGAAGAGGAGATGAAAACGTGTGGGCAGACTTGGAGCCAGGTGAAGACTCTAGCAGAGAACTGAACGCAATGGAGACGCACGGCTGAAGCCCTATGTTCCTGTAGGAATTAAAGGATACAATAATATAATAATAATACCTAATACTACTACTACTTTTCAACTGGTTCACAGCCGCAGTAGTAGTAGTGTTCATCTCTGAATCGAATTATTCCTTGTCGTCACGCAGTCCAAATTGATTAACTTCACAATATAATAACACAATAAAGTGCCTAGTCTCCAAAAAGATTGATGAAAACAGAATGGACACGAAATGCTAATTTAACTTTTACTATGAAAAGTAGAGCTGATGATATTTCATGTTTGTTGTCAGGAGGATTTTGTAAATATCTTTGGAATTGGTTCTGAGTTATCCACATTGCGTGTATTCGATATTTCTATGATAAACAAAGATTTGTGTAGTCAATCTCTGACTTGTGGTAGTATAAAAAGACATGTTAGTAGGCTATTCAAATGTATTAGAATAAATGTGTCCCAATTCCAGTTCACCCATAATCCTTTACATTTGAATGAATTAGCAGCATGTCTTATAATACCATCAATGCAGCCTTGATTAATACCCTTCAGAGTAGACGGTTGTTACTTTGTTCTATAAATCTATGATAACTGATATCCAACAGAATGCGTTTTCGCTCATCTATATTTTATAACTACACATCGATTCAATGTGACGTAATCACTTCTTGATTAACACTTCACCACTGATGCAATTACCTATAATCTAATTTTAATTTTATCGTTAAATAATAATTCTTTTTTTTTAATTATACCATATAAATATGTTTTAGAAAAAAATGTTCCTCACACGGAGATTGACGTCATAAAACATGCACACAGACAAGAAATTTTTTCTCTCGTTTCAAATCAAAAAGAAATTAAATTAAATGAACAGAAAAAAAAAAGATTGAAGAGAAATATAGACAAGACATATAAATCGAAGTAGTATTTCATTAACCAGTAAATGGCTAGTGTATTTCACTTAGCCTATTTTATTGCTATACTATAGTTATCTCTTTTGCCTAATTATATTCTCTATACTAATCTCTGTGCGTCGGTGGCATAGTGGTTAGGACACTCGCCAACCATGCACATGGTCCAGGGTTCGATCCTCGGCCGACACACTCCTTGACCTCACTAAACCAGAAAAAATGCTGGTGAAGAGGAAAGGTTGGGCTTGAGGCTAGCAACCCCATCCTGTAAAATAAACACTGCTACAGAAACTTCAAGCCACTAGGTTGAAGCCCTATGTTCCACTGGGGAACGTGAAAGAAACAAAAAAAGTACTAATCTCTACTCTGAACCATTTTTTAAAAGATAACAAACAGGTGATGGATGATTAAAGATGATTTTCAGTGTGACAGGAATCGAATTAGTGGCCTACAAAACCACTCAGTATTGGTACTCTCCACCAGGCGACCTATGAAACTCAACTGACAGACTGACTAAATTTCAGCACAGAATTTCGTACAAAAGTGAACTAGTTCAGGTTGCCACACTTCATATGTGTGCACACAAAGGTAGGGGAAAAAAGGGAAGAAAGATATTCCAAAAAGAGCTAAAAATATTTGGGAGGAAGCATAATTACATAGAACCTCGCCTAGATTACTAGGTCACTAGTATTCTAGCCGGTCCCAAGCCCGGATAAAGAGGGAGGGTTGGGGCGTGGTGCTAGCAACTCCACCCCCAAAACTTAACCAAATTGCTACTAAAACTTCAACGCACAAATATATTCAAAATTCTAAAATTACAAATAGTGACCTTATTTCTCGCTGGAATCGGGGATGTGAAATGACGCGGGCTGGTGAAAGCCTTCGGGAAGCCAGTCAGCCGATGTGCCTTCTTTCGATGAAAGCGAAAATAAGGATGGGGACGTGGAATGTTCGTACAATGTACGAAGCTGGGAAGGCTGCTCAGGTAGCCGCAGAAATGAGGAGATATAAAATAGAAGTGTTGGGAATCTGCGAGAGCAGATGGAACGGATGTGGACGTAGCCAACTATCAACTGGAGAGACAATAATCTACTCCGGTCACCCAGAGGACAATCACGAGCACACCGAGGGAGTAGCCATCATGATGTCACCAACAGCGGCCAAAGCTCTCATGCAGTGGGAACCAATCTCCTCCAGGATAATGACAGCCAGGTTCAACTCAAAAGGAAAAAAGGTTACAATCATTCAGTGCTACGCGCCTACAAACGCCTCAGAACATGAGAAGAAGGAGGATTTCTACAGTCAACTACAAACAGTAATGGACAACGTCCCAAAGAGCGATATCAAAATCCTGATGGGCGACATGAATGTGAAACTGGGAGGAGACAATACAGGAAGAGAACTCACCATGGGTCGTGAGGCCCTCGGTGAAATGAACGAAAATGGCGAACTCTTCTCAGACTTCTGCGCCTTCAACGATTTGGTGATTGGTGGCAGTGTGTTCAAACACAGGGATATACACAAGGCAACATGGATTTCACCAGATGGACACACCAAAAACCAGATAGACTTCATTTCAATCTCAAGGAAGTGGAGACGGAGCCTACTGGACACAATGTCGAGGAGAGGAGCAGATGTGGGTTCAGACCACTATCTAGTACAAGGGACTTTCAAGGTGAAGCTGAAAGCCTCGAGGATAGCTGGGGATAGGCCACAATGCAAGTTCAACACGCGAAAACTGAAAGACACAACCACAAAGGACACTTTCACTGCAACTGTCAGAGCAAAGCAGGAAACACTACGTGGCACCACTGAGGAATCAGCCGTGGAAGACCATTGGAACTCTCTGAAGGTAATTCTCAACGAAACGTGCTCAACGGTTTTAGGAAGAAAGAAGAAACAAGACAAGGAATGGCTCTCAACAGACACTTGGAAACTAATAGAGGAGAGGAGAAAGGCGAAAGAAAAAATGATTCAATGCAAAGATGGACAAGAGAAAGAGACGCTGAACTCAACTTACACAGCACTGGACAAAGAAGTGAAGAAGAGTGCCAGGAAGGACAAAAGACAATTCTACGGCAACCTCGCTACTGAAGCTGAGAAGGCAGCAGGCAAAAGGGACCTAAGGACACTATATCAGATAACCAAGTCTCTATCCGGGAAGAGATCAACACAAGCGAAACCTATAAAAGACAGCCAAGGGAACCCAATTACCAAAGAAGAAAGACAGATTAAACAATGGGCGGATCACTTCAAAGGACTCTTGAATCGACCACCACCTACAACCCGTCCAGTAATACCAACAACAGCACGTACACAACTGCAAGTTGACACCCATCCTCCAACGAGAACTGAAGTCATGAATGCAATCAACCTTCTGAAAGCTGGAAAAGCAGCTGGACCAGATGGAATACCCCCGGAAGCACTGAAAGCGGACCCAGAAACGACGGCAGATATGCTCACTCCATTATTGAAAAAGATCTGGAAAGAGGGAAAAGTGCCTACTGACTGGAGGAAAGGTTACCTCGTGAAACTACCAAAGAAGGGCGACCTGGGACTCTGCAAGAACTGGCGAGGAATCATGCTCCTGTCGACGCCAAGTAAAATCCTGAGTCGCATCATCCTGGAGAGAATCAAGGACGCACTGGATACAGAACTCCGACCAGAACAAGCTGGATTCAGGAAAGGCAAATCATGTTCTGACCAAATTGCAACTCTACGCATTATCATCGAACAAAGCATGGAATGGCAATCAAATCTCTACCTCAACTTCCTTCATAGACTTTGAGAAGGCCTTCGACAGCGTTGACCGCGAAGTAATTTGGAAACTACTCGAGTACTACGGCGTACCCCAAATATTCATCAACCTTATTCAACAACTGTACGACAACAGCACATGCCAAGTGATCCACAACGGAAAACTCAGCGAGGCGTTTGGAGTAAACATAGGAGTCAGACAAGGGTGCTTATTATCACCAATGATATTCCTAATTGTGGTGGACTGGATTATGCGTCAGACAGTGGGAAACGAGAAGACAGGGATATCCTGGACCGACGTGAAGAACCTAGAAGACCTGGATTTTGCGGATGATTTATGTTTGATGTCACACAAAATCGAAGACTTACAAGCAAAAACCGACAAACTGGTCGAAGAAGCAGCAAAGACAGGACTGCAGGTGAACATAGACAAGACGGAGGTCATGAAAATAACCAACCAACAACAGCAGCAGCAACATCCAGTGTCAATCACCATCAACGGGAGGGATTTGAAAGAGGTTACTTCATTCACTTATCTAGGGAGCATTGTCTCAACCACATGAGGAACGGACGAGGATGTCAAATCGAGAATCGGGAAGGCGAGAAACACATTCATCAACCTGAAACCAATCTGGAAATTTTTGTCACTCACCATCAACAACAAAATTCGGATCTTCAATACAAACGTCAAGTCAATTTTGCTTTACGGATCAGAAACTTGGCGGGTTACAAGGAATATTTTCAACAGGTTGCAGACCTTTATCAACAACTGTCTTCGCTCCATACTGAAGATTAGATGGCCAGAAAGAATCACAAACAAGAAGCTATGGGAACAAACGAAACAGGAACCAATCGGTCAACAAATATGCAGGAGAAAGTGGAGATGGATTGGACACTCGCTGAGGAGGCCGTTGAGTGACATCGCGCGTCAGGCCCTCGAGTGGAACCCGAAAGGGAAGCGGCGAGTGGGACGTCCAAGGGTGACATGGAGGAGATCGTGTGAGGAGGAGATGAAACAGTATGGAATAACATGGACGCAAGTGAAAAGTACAGCACAAGACAGAAGCAAGTGGAGACGTGCAGTTGAAGCCCTATGTTCCACTAGGAACCCAAGGGAACAATAATAATAATAATAATTACATAGAGAATAAACGTGAGGATTTAATGGATCCAGGATATTACAAAGAGTGAATGCAGCTAGCTGTGCCATTGAGAACAGTTTTAGGGCATGCCATAAATACTCTCAAGCCATTGGTTCTTATAGCATCTCGAGGACGCCAACCAAGTCCAACTGCTAACCAGGTCATCATTTCCCTGAGATTTCTGAGATGACGTAATATTTTGTGATAATGTGTATGCAGAAAGACTGAAGGACGAAAAAGGAGCAACTCTAGTATTCTGTAAAAAAAATAACCTACTGTGTTGCATATGTAAAAGTGTGCAGTCATCATGTCGGTCGGTCGGTCGGTTTTCGACATAGAACTTTGCACAATGTGCGGCAGTTCAAGTCGCCACAATCTATGTAGCACGCAAGGCAAGAGAAGGAAGTAGAAGAAATGCATAATATAGACAGTAAACAGAGGTGTGAGACAAAGGAATAGTAATAACGGAGAACAAAAGTTTAATTGGAAATCATAAGTCACAAGGAGTGGATGCATCTGCGCCACTGAGAACGATTTTGAGCCATGTCACCAATTGTTTCCAACCATTGGTTTTTACCATCCCGAGGGCCCCAACCAGGAAGTCTACATCTTCCTACGTGGCTTAGATTAACTGTTGTGGATTTCATTGATTGGTGCCATGTTTTCGTTTGACCGCCGCTAGCTCTTTTCCAGCCTCACCCTATATCAGCTAACATTGCCCGTCGACGAAGGCGATGACTAGGCATACGTAGCACATGTCCTAACCATCTCAGTCGATGTAATTTCACAGTCTCGTCGACTGATTTCCTCGCCTTACCTAGCACTCGACGCCTAACCTCAATATTGCTCACCTTATTATACCACTTCACGCGGGAGATAGAACGCAGACACCTATGATCGAAGGCAGTTAATCTTTTCATGTCATCTGCTCTCAATGGCCAGGTCTCACAGCCATAAAGGAGGACGGAGCGGACTGTTGAGCAGTACACACGCCCTTTGGTCGATAGTCGGATATCGCGTCTACGCCAGAGACGGCGAAAACTGGCGAATGCGAACCTAGCCCTCTGTATTCGTACTGAGATTTCGTCAGCGATCAACCCGTTGGAGCTGATGGTACTTCCCAAATAAGTGAAGCAGTTAACGTGCTCTACCACTTCACTTCCTATTTCTAATCTAGGGGTCGATGAAGTCCAATCCTGCAGCATCATCTTACATTTTATAGGGGCGAATCGCATGCCAAACATGCGGAGATTGTTGCTCAGGGTGTTCAGTAGACTCTGCATTTTGTCAGAGTCCTCGCCTAGAAGGACTATATCGTCTGCATATTCTAAGTCAACGAGATTCTCCCCTGGTAACAAGTCAATCCCTGAGTCGCTAAAGTGAGTTAGGGTTAAGTCCATTAGTACATCTATGATGAAATTGAATAGGAATGGGGATAATGGGCATCCTTGGGCATCCACTAGTCGTCACCACTTCAGATGACAACTCGCCATAAGCCCTCACCTGGCTGATGGCATGAGTACGAGTAGAGTGCCTTAATCAGTGCAATGTATTTTCTTGGCATTCCCTTTACAGCCAAGCATCGCCAGAGAACCTCCCGGTCGACAGAATCGAATGCCGCCTTTAGGTCAAGAAATATAATGATTGTCGGACGCCGGTAGGAATGCCTATGTTCTAGAATCTGTCGAAGGGTGAAGATGTGATCAATACACCCTCTACCTGGCCTAAAACCTGCCTGGTTTTCTCGTGTTTGTGTCTCCCGAGCACCACTTAATCTACGCAGTATTATTGAGCCTAGGATTTTAGATACTATATTAGTCAAGCTAATCCCTCTGTGATTATCACAAGACGACTTGTCCCCCTTCTTGTATATCGGGATGATCAGTGACTTACACCAACCCGATGGGACTTCCTCTGATTCCCAGACGCTGCCTAGAACCTCCGTTAACGCAGACAGTAAACTGTCGCCTCCGTACTTAAATACCTCTGGAGTCAATAAATCAGGTCCCGCTGCTTTGCCTAGCTTCAGATTGGTGACAGCTTTAGTAACCTCGGTTAAGGACGGAGGACCTGTGTCTATCTCCCATTCAGGGAGGTGTTGGATGTCCGGTAGGTTAAGTGTGGCTGTGGGCCAATTAAACTGCTCCTCATAGTGTTCTTTCCAGCGCTCCAGACGTCTATCCTGGGAGCTAATTGTGGTGCCATTTTTCTCGGAGATTGTTTCGCTTATCATTTGTTTTTTACCACCTGTTTCCCTGATAAGCCTGAAGAGTTGTCTGGTGTTGCCTATCGCCGATGCTTTTTCCATCTCTTTCGCCTTTGTCAACCACCACTGTTCACGGTCCTTGCGGAGACTTTTCGTAAGTTTCCTCTTGTGCAGCTTTCGCTCCTCATTGAATTCGGAGCTCGCCGACCGAAAGCTGCTACCTTGACGTGGTGGTCGGGCTTGAACACTGCAATGACCCAACAAGCTATACTGGCTGGAACTTATGTTCCTGCAGGTCCTACCATGCCAGAAAGGTTGTTTGGATAGCAGTTAGACTAAAAGCAGTTACCCAATCCAATCCTATGATTTCAAATAAATCACAAAATATCATGCCGGATCGGTCGGGGCCCGGATTAACAACGACCGCGCTTTCTGCTGCCGTGTCACAGGGCAGAAGTGATAAATACGCTACTGAGACACACCAAATAAAAAAGAACAAACAAAAACAGGCCGTGTGTGACCGGCCTCAAGCAGTTGTCCCCTGGGCTCTGCGGTCACGCAACCAACTTCCACGGTGTGGGCAGCCGGGAAGTAACAATCGCCCTCACAATCCGAAGTGCACGCGAAACCCCTCTAATCCTCGCTCATCTTTGTCTTCATCTTCATCTCTATTATCTTGCCTTCCTTCTACCAATGCAACTCCTCTACTTGTTGGCTCTTCACTTCCCCTTCACTCTGTGTGCACTGATAACGATGGAAGCCAAAAAGCCACCAGTCATCATGTGCTGACGAGTATCGGTGGTCGTTATCCTGATGATAGACAGATCAACTGATTTCAACGAACCAATCAACTATTGGATTTTGAAATTACTAATACTGTTTTTTCTTCAAAAATAAATAAAAGCTAAATTTGTTATAACCATTTCTGTCTACAAACTCAAAGATTGAGCGAAGAAGTAGATCTTCGTTTTTGACTTCAATAAATATGATAATTTTAATACTATGTAGAAATCTACCAATCTATTGGTGATAAGTTTGTTAACTATAATTAGTCAGTATCAACACATGCCAAAGGGATGATAATTAACCACGAAAATTAATGCGAACAATACTGCTCCACTGTGTAATATGTATATATCCAATAAACAAACTACATACTACTACTATACTGCCCAATGTGTAAACATATGTTAATCGTTTTACCCCAATTTTATGGTAGATTCAAACTGGACAAACAAAATATCCCGCCTTTTACCGGTCGTTCTCGTTTCCGGAACACCCCCCCCCCTTCCAAAAAATACAATTTATCCAACTCTACAGAAAACTAAAATATTTAGCGAATTACTGTGATCTCTAAGTTTATTCGTATGTATGCATGCATGACTCAAGATGTACTGACACAATTATGGGATAAGATACAAAAAAAAGTCAAATCACATGACCATTTGATAAAACAGTGCATTGTCTTTCATGTCCAAGCTGATGAAATTTAACATCATTTACACTTATGTTTGCGACGTAATAAAAGACACGGTGACTCATCATAATGACTGACAGTATACAAGACAATATATGACATAAAAAAATAGTTTACACTATATGTTTTGAATGATGAGTGGACTAGAATTTGGATACATTTATCCTAATCCATTTGAATAATAGTCTGACGATAGGCTTCATACTGTGCCAGTTTAACGACCTTTACATGAGGTAAATAATAATTTCGCAGGTGAGTCTCACCTAACCTAATTTAGCCTGAATGACTGAACAGCATCATTCACACACACTCAACCTAGTCATCATAAAGTCACACAATTTAATGCACCTAAGTTCTAGCTAAAGAGATATTTTCAGTTTTTAATGGGATTTTTAAATTTTCAATGAAGTCTTACATTAGATAAGTTATCTGAAAGTTGTATTGTAGACACTACTGAGTGTTTAGTGTAGAAAACAACACCAATTAGGAGGCATGCGGTTACCAATTGACAATTAACTAAAAGACAAATCTACTTTTTGTACCTAAACGACTGGCATGAACAAGAAAACATCCATGCAACAGCAATATATATATATACATATATTCTTCAAGTAATTTTAGATGGGTGTGTCAGAGACGTCACGCAAAAGATAATGGGGTCTTTACTTCGAAAGAACACTTATTTTTTTATCATCAGTTGAATACCTCACTATCTTCAGAAAAAAAGTAAATTAGCAAACACTAAAGAGGACTTTTGGATATATATATGTGTGAGTCACGCAGAAGCATCTTACACTCGCCAGGTTTATTTTCACTAATAGACAATGTGTCTCGTGAAATGGTGTCAGCTGCATAAACCATCAAGGAGTAAGATTTGTTGGCTATCTCTTTAACCTTGATCAGTATTTGAATGAACACTGACATCTGCTGGCTTGCTTAGGTTTTATCACTCAGAAGCATAGAAGCGTTACCTTATCATGCCTTCTTTTAGGAAATTTGTCAAAATGTAGTTGTGTTAACTGCCAAGTTATTTCCTCTCTTAATTCGTTTACTTAACAACATTTTATCTTTGCTACGAATTAACTGAATTAAAGTTATGCTAAATTAAGGTATTATCTAATTGAAGCTAACTTTAATATGATCCCCATCGCACTGTCAATTCCCAAAGGGATCTGCAAAATAGAAGTTGTCATCATCATTTTCCTGTTTCATCATGAACATAATATAATGTGAATTAGCATTAGGAAAACTATTCGCATGTTCTATTTTTTTATGCATAATATGGACACTATCAAAATAATTAATTTGTATAGCATGAAGTGTTGTTTCCCATTTGGTAAGTATCAACTAGGTTCTTTTCACATTATATTAAATATACCACTGAGATCTAGCAACAATAGCCAGCTTAAACATATAATGTCTGTTAAACAACAGAGTTTAATTTAAAAGAACTGAAAGTGAACTATTCCAATCCTTGCTAACTGCTTCAATCTACTGACTTTTAGTAAACGCATATCGGAAGTTAGCAAGTCTCTTCAGCTGTGACTGAGTCTTTGAGAATTTTTTTGTAATCGATTAAACAACATAAAATCTACTGACTAGATTCTAAACTAACAATCTGTTTGACAGTGTGGTAAGTGAAACACAAATGTATGTTATGAAGAAGATAGACTGCAGGATGTTGCATACTACTCACGGGTCTATATGAGTAGTTGGACGACACCCACATCATCCAGCAGTACTTGCTAATCAGATCTAAGTGACCTAAACACCGGATGACCGTTTAGCTTGTTTCGGACTGAACTCATCAGCAGTATGCCCCGTGGCTAGTAACCAATTAATTTGAAGTGAAATTGGAAAAAGACAGGCGTTCACAACTTACCTTTCCAGCTTTACAATTGATCGCAACAACATTTTTAGGATCTTTACTAAGAAATTCATTCACATCTTCACATAAGGCAATAATCTGTTCAAATTGTGGTGCATTATGGTCAGAGAATGGATATTTTGCTACAGGACCATCAAAACGATAAACATTAAAATCTCGTTCATCACATCTAAACAATAAGACGAGAAAAGAGAAACAGAACAAAATGCAAAGACTGAAGTTAAACATTGTGGGACACATTATACATATATGTTTTTTAAAATACGTATCTTGACGCACTACCATACGAAATTCAGATTTCTTTATAACGAGTTAGCAAAATAGAGGAAGGCTTGCATGTTTTCCCTGTGTACATTGCTTACCAATATGCTCACACAGTTATCCAAAACAGCAAAGCAATTTCTAACGCAAAAACAAATGAATACTTTAACACTGCTAATTTTATTATGTTTAGAATCGTGTACTACAATATTTAGTACAAAACTTACACATTGCATGTTTGAAACAATCTGTTTTCACTCAAGTAGTTTAAAAGAGAGAATGCTAACAAATAGGATCTTTCACTTGTAAGTAACCCACTTGGTTCACTGATGACATACACAAATTAGTATAGCAATACAGACTGTTAGTGGAAAAGTGGCTTAACCACTTAACACCCAGCCAATATATATACCCAAATCAAGCCCTACTACACTTAGTTCAACCTGCGAAAACTAAAAGTACCATAAGATCTTATTTAGTGAGTCCAACTCATAACCTAGTACCGGGATCAGGCAACTGGATTATACTTATAAGATTTTAGTGAAGAGTAATGTGACAGTGAACATATAAAAAACCAAACCAATGGGCTATGCTTGCCCACTTCACAAAAAAGTGAACCGATAAATAGAGCAATGTATACTTACTACAAAAAGATGAATGACCTTGAACAGCCAATCAGTGCAAAGCTCAGACATGAAATCACTAAATGATTTCAAAACATACCGTGATAACTTCCGAATAGTTAATTAAACAGCGTAATTTTGAAAGCTGTTTAACTAACATATTCCGACCAGACGTGAGGTAGTAAGCAGTAAAACTAAACTAAGCTAGGTATAACCACATATCCTAATGTAGCTGCTACTTATTATGCAGACTACTGAGCTGTAAAGCTATCATTGCGCTCCCGGACAACTTCTTCAGCACTAATTCCAACCTGAAGTTAGCTTTGAAAATTCTCTATGGGTGAAATATTTCCATCTCCTGTTGACTTTCAATATGATTGGTTGTTGCTGTAGATTACTTTATGATTGTATCCACTTGGAAAGATAAATATTTCAGTCATGCATAATTCTAAACAGCCACCTCGCATCAAAATCAGAGATGGGGGTGTTATCCAGCTCGGAGAACACAAAAATACTCGAAGCATTCACCTGAGTTACCAATCTCCACGATTCCAATAACTATTTGACTCAATTTGTCCGGATGAAACTGAGACGCTGCCAGTAGACGTTGCTCAGTGCTAATGTTTTACTTATTTTTTCTATCATTTCAACCAGTGTAAACAGATATGAAATGAATCTAATTAGTACGCATACATTAAATAAGTCCTTATTAGAATGAATATCCTAATTTATACTTTAAATTTTACAGACATTGATGACTCGATCCAAATTAAAACACCAACAAACAGACATCTCAACTTCTTTTTACCCCAGCACTTTAAATCTATTTACAAGCTAGGCATCGAAATTCCCGTTTCCACTTTTAAACAATGGTAGGAACTATAAACTTAAATTCAGCTAGATTTAAACGGAGTATACACAAATTAAGTTCCTCATTACAATAATCTTTGTTCAGAGTAAAATAAATCCTGGATAAATAAAAATGATTAGCTTACAAAATCCTGAATACAGTAACAGTAAAGCCTAGGTATATCAAAAATATTTATTCAATAGGTCAAAAGTGAAGATCAGAAGGAGTTGTCATACTTAAATAATAACAATAAATCAGTCAAGAATTCACAAGTTTTATCGTAAAATACCGTTCAATGTTTAAAACACACGGCGTGTACAAGATCGAAGTGAATGGATGAAGACTAATACATACTGTCAAATGTAAACAAACACATAAGCTGAACACAAGAAAGATTGAGGTGTAACACAACAACAACTTCTTTACCTGATCAATTATGAATAGCACAGAATTTTTCATGTTTAATTTAAGATGATCACTAATGAATGAGAAAATTACGAGGAATTAGCAAATGTCAGTTAACAGCATTGAGATAGGAAAAACAGCATGAGCTATTTATGTAACGACTTATATATTTTAAATATCTTTTTAGAATGGCGTCACTTCATGAAAATTCCTAATTAAACTAAGTTTATGAAACTGCAAATTTGAATGTCTACATACATACAGGCAACAGTAAATACTGTCTAGGAAAAAATGTTAGTTCGTTGAGAAAAACATTCCAGAAAGAGTGAACACCATTAGAAAATATGTGGAAAGTGAATCACAAGAATCACCAGTGATCTCTCCTCACTAAAATATAAACTAGGGTCCAACGGAATAAGTGCCAGGGTCTTTTGATTACTTTACCATACCAACATTCACCTTATTGCTGAAGTTTAATAGTTCTGCATACTCAGCATTCAATTTCGGATATGAATTGAAAAGTAATTCATACATCTCAGTATAAGAAAATAATTAGTCTCTTCGACTATCATATAATAACCGGACAGAAATGCATGTCATGCATTGATGACGTTTACTGAGCAGAACTCTTATTACAATCTGTAAAGAATGTCAAGTCTTCTTCTTGGCCCTTGTAAAAAAAAACTTGATACAGGTAAGCAAAAGATTGAAGTGAAGTTTCAGTGAGTGACTTTATTGCACATCCCCACTAATTTTAACATCGTAGTCCATTGCTATGATGGTTTACTGACAAGTTATATTTTCTGTATTTTTTCTGAATGAAATTTTGCATAAAAACTTTTTTCTAGCTTTCTTATTATCCGCGGTATTATACTCTTGATCAGAAATACATTTGCTGAACTTTTATCAGAAAATGTCGCTTGATACTGATATCTACGCAATGTAGTGGATTACAGGATGCAGTAAGTTCAAAAATTAAGCATATGTTTTTGGATTTTCTTGAAATCCTGCTAGCATATTTGGCCTATTTATTGAAATAAAACAATATCCACAGGAAAAAGCGGATGGCGCCACTTCAAAAAAGGATATGCTGTATAATCGCCCGTTTAGTTTAGGATCTTGGTTTGCTTTTGAGTGCATTTTACAGCAAACACACACAGCACTACTGTATAGTGCGCAGAGTTATTACACTTTATACTACCACACCAACCAGAAAGTAATAAAAAGCGAAACAACAAACTGAAAATAATAAAGTCAAGGGCCGAAGAGTTCTAGGGCTCAACAATGAGAATGAGACAAAATGATAAATAATATACTACTAGAGAGGCGTGAATGCATGTGTCACTGGGATTGATTCCCGGCAATATCATCCTGACTTTCTAACCATAGACTGATGTATTTACCTTGACGCCCACCATACAACATACAGTTCTCTTAATGACCCATTAAAATAGTCAATAACTTCATAGATCAATGGTAAACTTTGGTTTATCCACAGTTCGCTTACTTACAGCGTAATCTTACCTGCGTCGACATAAAGAGATAAAGTGAAAAGATGTCCTAGCCACCTCAGGAGACATTTTGTAATTTGTTCAATGAAAAAGAACTCAGAGCTTAACTTTTGAACTGTTAACAGAGTTGTTTCACTGAACTCCAGCTGTACAATGAAAGTAAAGTACCAAGATTCTTTGTATGCCCTCTATATTTATAGTCACGTTTCGCATCGCTGAAGTAATGCGGGGCACACTGCTACGCGGTACAATTGACCTTTAATATCTTGTCTGAACCATTCACGGCACAGTTTGATGAGGGGACTAAATCTTTTCAGTACGTTTGCCCGACAGGACCATGTCATTTGCATGTACTAAATCAACCGGAGTATCACATTTTTTTATTTACCTCATCTTTTACACAATTCGACACTTGGAGTTATTTAGTCCTCCACTTCTTTGTATCCTTTTATTTCCTCTTGTTTAATGTGCTAACGTAAGAAGTGAGAGCGTCACTATGTATCAATCAAGAGTTATAAGTAGATACTTGTCTCATTGTGGAAATGTGTGCCACTTAAAATTAACTCTGCAGTGCATTTACTGATGTCTGACTTAATGAAGTAACAGGTTCCGCTTCACCTACTTCAGCAAGGGCAACTGAGAAGTATTATTCACACACGATAAATGTGGGTTATAACCCAGCACTGGATAACTGAGTTCTATAAATAATAAAATAAGACATAATGGATTTTTTTATGTTCACAAGTAAACTGTTAAGTATTTTATTCCATAAAATAATTGACTTACAAATGGTAGATTTTATAATGATTAGCATGCCTTGTTTGCAAGAAACGAACAACGTCGTCAATATGGTTGCGATAAACACCTTCAAATTTCGCGGCCGGAAATCCCATTGCGATAATTCTACTTGATATATAACTTAAGTCCAAATCAAATCCATCTTGTTGGAAACGCCTTTTATGCCGACTAACGAGACCTTTCAGTGTTCTTGGCATTATTCTCAGTAGAAAAAGCCACGTTGTTGACGGACCTTATTTGGTATTCCAGAGTAAACTACAGAATAAATGAGGAAAAGTAAACGACTCGTTAACATCCAACTGGCAGGGAGAAATATGAAGAACTGTAAACATCTCATTTTCAATGTGGACTTGCTAACTTGGAGAACAGAAACAACTCTTATACAAGGATAGCAATAAAGTTGATATTTTTAGACTATTTAATAAGACATGCAAGGTGCAATACAGAAATGAAGGGAGATACTTGAGCAGTAAGACAACGCTAGGCAAAAAACTTAAAATAAGGCTTTATTAGACTTGCTAGAAACACCGTCGGATTGGAATCGTTTGCCGATGTAAATACTTTTACATATCAAAATGAGTTTACTACCACTATCACCTAAAACGGATCCACGTAATAAATGAAAAAACGAGTCCGAGATGTTTCTTGATGATGTATTCCCAATACTTGAACATATAATATTTTTTACGAGCTACAATTTAGGAACCAATACTACTTTACATATCTAGTTGGTAGAATAGTGTGAGTACGTGACAAATAACGTAAAAATAACCAAGAGGACATACAATTGCATGTCATTTAACTTTGTATAAATTAAAATCAGTAGTAGAAATAAACACAGAATGTGAAACAGAATTTATAGCAAATATTTCACTTGGAAATCAAGTGTGACGGAGGAAGAACTCATCTAAATATTTCAAACCCCAGAGTAGTTGTTGTAAAGTTTTAAAAATAGGTTTTAATCCTGTTGTTTTATATGAAACTGAATACATGAACACGAGTAATCAAATGTGTGTATAAGAACTTCAGTCTGATGCATACGAACTATCCATGGTGTACATCAGCTTTGAAATCTAACAACGAATAGAGCACGAACTTCAAGAGATTGAGAGCAGAAGGACGCTATCTAATTCTAACATTTAGTAGAAGATCCGACGAGGAAACTATTACAGAAAACTGCAATACATTCTATGCCAAATTCCTTCGAAAGCATTTAAATGGTTTCCTTCCACTTGAATCTTAAAAGTGCAAACAGATATTATCAAATTTAAAAATTCAGGCTGTCAAAATTAATTTACGTGACGCTTAAGGAAAACAGTATACAAGCAGCAAAACGTGAATAAGCTTATAACAAAAATGTCTCTGATTACTAGGTGACCATGTGATAGTACAGTTGAATAAGAAGTAGTAACTAAACTGAATACCTGAATATTGTTAGAAAATTAGCCCGTTCTCATAATAAATAGGGTGTTATTGTGGACGGCGCTACTAGCTCCCTCAAATCTACGGCAGGATATTACACAATTTCAATAGTTTTACTTTATATAAGTGGGCAAAGACCACGAAATATTTAGTTGATACGACTAATTATTGCATAAAAATATGTTGTGGTAACAATACAGGATACGCTACATCAAGAATAATGCGCCAATTTATTTTCCAGCAACAATTAAAACCTCTCAAATTCAAAATAACCGGTATAAATAAGCATACAATACGCAAACATAAAAATCGATACTTACTGGATTTTCTGACCTTGAATCATCCAACGCGCATTTTCTCTAAGTGGTGTCCAATATCAAATAACTTTTCTTCGAAGTATTATCAATTAACTATAATTGATTGCACCATGCTGTTTACAAAAACAATATCAGCTGTGTACGTTTGGTGAATTCATGAGAAATTAGTGGGACTGCTTGACTTGGTATGATGTACAGTTGTCTTATGCTTCGAAGAGATTTCCTACACGTTACCTACCTGTTTGTAGCTGAATCTCACTTCATTATCTGTGTTCTGTCAGCTAGAGTGTCTTATCACGTAACAGTTCCACAGAATCATCATCATCTCGAAAACCGCTTGAAGTAGTGTTTCGGTTATTTTAGAAGCATCTAGTTAATATTCTAAGGACTGGTTACACAACTGCTACTACCTAAGCATGCCGCTTAGTTATCTTTCAGGCACGCATCCATTGTGAGGTTCTTGGATAATGCTATCTCCTGTCTCCTCTAGCCTTAGAGTTTCATAGAATCCCAAGAGCAATGCATGCACCATTTATCAGCATGTTTCCTGAAGAGTTTCAGTGTACTTCATGCCTGCAGTATACGTATGTACATCGCTTAGGACTGCCAAAAATGCCAGGCTCATTCGGTAGACTCATATTTAAAATCTGTGTTTATGGTTGTCGCTCACATTCCGTGGTATTGTAGTGTAGCACTGAGGTTATTGGTTCCATTGATTTTGCATGGCTGTGATCACTAGATGCAACCAAGTTTGTTTTGATGGTGACCAACGATTCTGTTGCAACATTTTGAGACAGAGGGCGAGATATTGTTAGATTTAGTAACATCACTTAATGAGTTCAATGTCAACTCTAAGTCGCGGTTTCTCTCTCGTCTGTGTAGACATACGTTGCTTTTACTGATTCCGCTTATTCTCCAGTAGGAACACGACGACGATAAGTTTAACACTTAGATAGGTATTTAGATTTCGAGTTCTCATAGATTTTTAGGGATCCAAGCTGATATCAGGATTGTCTGATGTTATTCTCACCAACTGAATGGATGGCAGGATCATGGCTACAGATTAAAAATTTAATATTACAGCTAACCTGTTTTCCGGCTGAAACCAACCAATCGCCGTTCTTTACCCTTTTGTAATCAAAATGTGTGAATCGCCATGGTTATACACTCCCTTTGGTGGCTTGGGTACTTTTCTAATTCTTTTATTTTGGAAAAATCATAGTTATCTCAGTTTCTTGCTTTTTCTAATGATGTCTGATATCAGATCAGCCTATGTTTCCACTAGTATTATTCAAGATGTAGCATCACTTAGAGAGCACCTTCACCAATAGTGTTGAGGAGCTGAGTCTCGTAACGACGGTTAGCTGATTACTTAAAGGTAAGTACAGCAAAATGGAACACTCTAGTTGGGCACTGTCACAAGCTCATTCCATCCTGTTTGGTAGAGAAATCGCTTGCACCAGTGATGGCTCTAATCATGATTCTTTCAGAGATTTGTAATCCAGAGAGAGACCACAGAGTGGGGAGGAGTACATCTGGTGTCTTTTATGCTATTCACCTGCCCACTCACTAATGTGTATGTAAATTATTGTGCCAACTGAGCTTGAGAGATTAAAAGAACACTAACTTCTAGTGAAGAGTTCAGAATTACTGCTGTTCTTCCTCCTCCATTTCCTTGCATTCCATTCGGAACATAGTTTTTTAAGCTTCTTATGAAGTTTCACTGGCAGCCATTGTTCTTAGTTTGTAGAAGGATCATAGTGCTCGCCTTACTAACTAATCAGTGTGGTGGGCAGCAATCCTTTAAAATATAGCTTACTACATGGACTGGATGATATTAATCATAGAAAGGTTTCTTCCGTTTTAGTGTTTTGACGTTGCACTTCTGTAATTTAAGGCGAACGAAACAATTTGATCAATGTTCCTTGCAGTGCTGTCGATCTTTGGCTGTTCTCGTTCGAATGAGTCCTTAAATTCAATCGTCCAGAGTTTTTGGAGTATCTCATTACTCGAATTCCGTCCAAGCTTAAGTGAAAATGAATCTGCTGACTACATTGTGAACGTCATCCATTCACACTGTAGGGTCTGTTAAGTGTGTAGGATGGAAACTTGGTTTGCAGGTTGTTGTTAATTCCTTGACAGTCACAGAATTTATTTCTCTACGACAGATTGCTAAATACTGTTGAAAGTCATTTTTCCAAGCTTCCCGAGAGGCGTTCGAAAACGTCTGATGATGAACGACTGCATCAGTTCAGAATGTGGTTTTTGCTACATCCTTTTCCAATAACAATAAAAACGGAATTTCGCTTGTAGGAGTTACATTTAATACCAGGGTAACTTTGGGTAACTACGCAACTGTGTGTCAGCCTGCACTTTTATAAAAAGTGCTTTCGAATTCGTGGTCCTGGTACTTTTCACTTGCGGTTATATGATCCGCTTCATGCAGAATGCTAACAGAGCACCATATCATCATGTATCCACCTGTTTAGGTATACGGAGGTCTCATATGCAGGTTAGCATGACTGCGATAAAGCAACTCAACTTGGGTTATCTGCTAGAGTCGGATCACCCGTATTTGTTGTCTCTTCCTGTGGGATTTTAGTACTCTATATTGTGGCTGTTGTTACCACTGAGTATGAAGTGTTCAGATATTAGGATACGGTAGCGTCTAACATGTTTATGGTTGACGCATTGTCATTATTCAGGTCGGTTATTAAGTGCAAAAGAAGAATTAGTGCAGATACGAAAAAGAAAGAATGTCAACATTTATCTGTCGCGTTATTCAACTTTCCAGAAGTCAAGCGTCGTACGAAAAGTTCCTATATATGTGAAGAAAGTAGGTGTCAGTAATTTCAAACAGATGAACTTTCAGAGGCTGACGGTATCGACGTTCGCGAATAGTACGGAGTATACTAACGCGAGATCTTATACCAACAACTTATATAGTATTCGTTCCTCGTGTACCAAAGGCAAAGCAAAAGGGCAAGATTGACCGTCCAAAGTACGATATTTATTTCGGGACCAAATCGTGGACTGAAGTGCGCTCCCACTTCTTTTCCCTGCAGGTTTGCCGTCTCTGGAATTCCTTACCGGCAGATGTAGCTATGGCACCATCTGTGGACGCCTTTAAGCGGAGGCTGGACAACCATGCAGCGACACAAGGACTGCATCCAACTGGCCTATCCCCTTAAAATCGCATACACCATTCAAAGGTAGACAATTAAACTGGTCGTTTTACTTCTTTACATTCTCTTCAGTCTTACTCTCCTGACAGCTTTAACTACACCTATTATTATTATTATTATTATTACCGAAATATATATATATATACCGGTTGACTGACTGTTGTTACGTTTTCTTATTCTTTTTCTGTCTGTTAGTCTGGATACCTTCACTAATTATACCTATTATTATTATCTCTCTTCTATTGACGATGATACCGAAGGACCAACTGGTGAAAGGATCAACTCCATTCACAGTAGTAACAGTCTTAACACACCTCATTCTACAAACCACATACAATTAATCCCTGCACTACTCCTTTTGGAGTCAACCAAAGCTACGACAGTCGAGTGGCGGGACGAGCTACGCAGACGTTTACCGAAGATCAGGAACCTCTACCTCACAATCAAGAGGCGAGCACAAAGAAATCAAATCGGTTTATACTAGCTCGTAAAAACGATATTGGATATTGGAAGTGAATCCTTATCTGGTTAGTGATCGTGCACGAACGTGACACGATGGAGTACCAAATGGCATGGATGCTTGACCGGAAGCCTTCAGCTAAACTAGTCGACTTAAACAGTGAGGGTCAGCATCCTATGTTCAGTGATGATTGCTGTGGTCAATAATTTTGGGGTATTACTTACCGTTACACTGTGCTTTCAGTAATGAATATATAAAATCATTTGAAGTGATGATCGTCTTCACAAAATTAAGATGCTATTTTATATAGTTTCGACAAGACAAAAAAGGTTGTGTCAAGTGTAAAATAGCATAGTCATTTAGGAGGTCCACACGGAATCAAAGCTCTTCGATAGTAACTAATGCAATTGAGAGAGGCATTACCAACCAAATAATTTTCTCCATAATAAGGGGTTAATAGATGATGAATCCGGTATATGGCATCTTCGCAATATGCACGCTGATGAAAATTCAGATATCATGGTGGTTTTCAGTTTACTAAGAAGAATACTTAAAGCGGTGAATCTGCACAATTCCATGTATACCGGAAACAATGCAAGAAGAATTTTTTTCAAAAATTTGTTTTACACACTGACAATTGTTTACAAAATAACTATGAATGACTTAGCCTTTCGTTGGATATAAGTGGTTGGTATTCACCAATAAATTAGGATTTCGAGTATTTTATATTTTCTGTACTTTTCAAAATAGAAAGAACTATGGTGATACTATTTATTTCACTTGTAATACTTCATCAGGAAGCACAGAAACTGTTTGAAGCAGATATAATTTCCCCAACACAGAACATCTTTATTTTTCTTTATTTGTCCATTTAAAGTTATTTCCCGAGAGTTCACTTAACCTGCCTTAAGAAGAATTCATATAATTAATATATTATTAATAACCTTTCAGTACATTATTCAAATGTTACTTGTCACAGATAATAGCATGTTTGTCGTAACTTCACTTACTGACACCCAGAACAATGCAAAATGAAGTTTATTTATTTAACATAATTTATCTGTCATTATTTTTGGTCTCAGTTGGTGGTATCGCATTCATAATCTCGCCCGTTAAAGTGGCTTCTTATTTTGTAGAAAATAGTCCCAGTTATAGGTTTAGGAACTAATAGAGACTATCCATATCTTTTAATTCGTCCACCTACCAGTTGGCTTAGGTTAGTACTCAGTTCCTAAGCTTCATAGAGGTCAGTTGCTTATTTAGTTCCAACCACTATGTGCTAGTATGTGTATTGGCCTAAAATAGAAATAATGCTCATGGCTGTTTTGGGGTCACACTTTTTGATAAAGCTACGTTTCGGCTGACTTCTTAGCCTGGCCTGCTATAACTTGGTTGACTGAATGCCCCTGTGGTGGTCTTATGTTAGAGTTCACTAGTATTACAAAATATGAGAAATAAAATTCAAGTCAATGGAATGTTAAGTAACAGTATATTACCAAAAATGCAACGACACGTTATATCAACAAAAGGGTTACTTGGAAATAAAGTTTAATTCCTCTGCTACAAATTATTTATATATCCCACGGAGACGTTAATTGTTTGGACGGAGTAGGTTGTAGCTGCTGTGTCCCGGTTGTAGAATTGTCTTCGGTTGAGCGTAGTGGACTTCTACAATAAATCCGAAAGATACAACACGGTGAGAGCTGAGCTAGTAAGCCGAAGAAACCAAGGAGAAGACGAAGTCTCCAACAGCAGAGTGTATTTTTCCAATCGTACACGGAAGCCAAGTGTATTCCAACAAGAGCGTTTTAAACAAAAATTATGTACAATATGTCTAATTTCTACAAATAACCAAAAAGTGTACAATCACATTGTTACGCACTCCACAGGACTCCCCCCCCCCTAGAGGTCCGGAGAGACCATCGGAAAATGTTAAGTAAAGCTGTGAAGTAAATACACAGTAACTAAGGAGGGGAAAAGAAATATTTTAAAAAATATGGATTAAAGATCAATAGTTTCTGAAAAGGACAATGCCTGTTTTATAGGTGAGGTACACGTAAGCAAATAATAGTGATAGTAACATCAAAGTTTACAACGAAATACTAACGGTCATGATAATAAATGTCTAAACGAAAAAGATAACAATAATTTTTAATATTTTTTTATTAGTCCTCAAAATGAACGTAGCGAGCCGGTTTACTGATTTGCCGACCACTACGTGTTTGATATGGAGGGATGATAAGAATTGGTGCCGGTGGAGTGGAATGTGATGTTTGATTATTTGATTGTGCAGTTGCCGATGTAGCTTCAAAATCGTTGTCTGTGTATGCGGGTTTGATGCGATCGATGGAAACAGTCTCTCGTTTTCCATTCTTGTTCACCGTAAAGTGTTTTTCTGAACGTTTAATAACTTGAAATGGTCCTTCGTATGGAGGTTGTAATCCTTTTCTGATGGCGTCGACTCGAACAAACACGAATTTGCAAGTTTGTAGATGTTTGTTGATCTGATCTCGTCGGGGAGATTGTCGAGGTGCTGTTGGTTGAAGCTGAAGCATTTGTCTAGTTAATCAGTTGGTGAGTTGGTAATGTTCACGTCTGTGGAATCGGCTGAGGGGACTAGCTGTCCAGGCAAGGTTAGGTTGGTGCCATAAACAAGTTGAGCCGGTGTACATCCTAAATCTTCTTTGATAGTAGATCGGATACCTAGTAAAATTAAAGGTAAGTATTCACTCCACTTAGATGTATCACTTTGCGCCATCAGGGAGCTTTTCAGTTGTCTGTGGAATCTTTCCACTAGATCATTCGCTGCCGGATGATAGGCTGTCGTGGAGATATGTTTCACTCCCAGGAGTCTCGTCAGTTCGCGAAAGAGTGTCGATTGGAATTGAGGACCGCGGTCGGATGTAATGGTAGTTGGTACACCGTAGTTTGACACCCAGCGGTCGAGAAAAACCAAAGCAGCGTTTTCAGCAGATATGTCGTTTAAGGGGCACGCAATAGCCCAACGACCAAACCTATCAATGGCTGTCAGGATATGTGTATATCCTCTTGATGTTGGCAATGGTCCCACGATATCTATATGGATATGCTGAAATCTCCTGTCCGGTAAATCAAACGGCTTCGGGGTTGTAATAGTGTGACGGTTTACTTTGGAGCATTGGCATTGGAGACATTCGCGTGCCCATCTCCGAATGTCAGAGTTCATTTTAGGCCACACGAAGCGTTCGCTGATGAGTCTGACTGTGGCGCGTACTCCAGGGTGAGAAAGAGAATGTAAATGGTCGAACAATGCTTTTCGGCAACTGAGAGGGACAAATGGACGGTTAGTGCCGGTAGATACATCGCAGACTATGGTTGCATCTGATAAGGGGATAGGCGCCTCTTTGAGCTGTAATGAAGAGTTTCTGCGGCAGGTTTGGAGTTCAACGTCATCTCTCTGTAATTGAGCCATGCGATCCAGACTGATGTCTACCGCGGTTTGAAGCTGGTTTATTTCACCTCTTGAAAGGGAATCGGCTACCACGTTCGCATCCCCTTTGATGTACTGGATGTCGGTTGAAAATTGGGAGATATAATCCAACTGTCTGGTTTCTCTAGGGGAGTGTTTATCGAGTGAAGTAGTGAAAGCATGACACAAGGGCTTGTGGTCAGTAAAAATAGTGAAGTGCCGGTCCTGTAGTAAGTAACTGAAATGCTTCACTGCAAGATATATGGCCAACAATTCTCTCCCAAAGTGCTATAACGTGTCTGAGCCGGTTCCAGCTTCCTAGAAAAGAATGCGAGTGGGGTGACTTCACCTTTCATCTTTTGTTGTAATACTGCCCCTACAGCTACTTGGGAGGCATCTGTGCACAAAATAAGCGATGCTTCGGGGTTGATATGAGATAGCATAGTGACTTTGGATAAGGCGTCTTTTGCGTTGCAAAAAGATTCATGGGCTTCAGCTGACCACTGAAACTTTTAGGATCATTTTTAAGGAGGTCGGTTAACGGCTGGACGATGGAGGCAAACGAAGGAATGAAACGCCGATAGAAATTAAACATCCCCAAAAAACGTCTGACCTCCTTAAGTGAATCTGGTACGGGGAAGTTTTTGATGGACTCTACCTTTTCCTCCGTAGGCGTAATACCATTCGCAGTTATATGGTGTCCCAGAAACTGTATAGAGGGGACACCGAATATGCACTTTTTGGGGTTAATGACTACTCCATATTGCTCAAATCGTTGAACTAAGATGGTGAGGTGATCAGTATGTTCTTCGGGCGACGAGCTGGCAATTAAAACGTCATCGATATATACAAATACAAAGTCCAAACCTTGTATGACCTGATCCATGAACTGTTGGAAGGATTGTGCTGCGTTCTTTGGGCCAAATGGCATCCGGAGAAATTCAAACAGGCCGAAAGGTGTGATGATGGCCGTTTTTTTGATATCTTCTTGGGCAACTGGTATTTGGTGATAAGCCCTGACCAGGTCTACCCTAGAAAATATGGTTTTTCCGTGTAGTGTCAGGGAGAAACCATGAAGATGAGGAATAGGATAACGGTCGGAAGCGGTGGCATTGTTTAAGTGTCGGTAATCCCCGCACGGCCTCCAATCATGATCAGCCTTAGGCACCATGTGTAAGGGCGAAGACCCAGGGCTATTGGAGAGTCTGATGATGCCGAGCTGCATCATGTGTTCAAACTCTGCCTTGGCTGCTGCTAATTTTTCCGGGGGTAATCTACGAGGGAGAGCACGAACTGGTTGACCCGTAGTAACTATCTTGTGAGTCACTGTATGAGGGACGTCCTCGACGTTGTACGACGGCTTAAGAATTTTAAGGAAACGATGAAGCAAGGCGGAAAAAGTGCAATCCGCTGGTCTTTCAATACTGATATTGTAGACAGAATAGTTGGAGATAATTCCGTGGATCTGTAGTTGGGTGTTGTTATCAATCAGCTTTTTATTTTTGACGTCAACTAACAGGTTGAAATTAGTTAAGAAATCAGCTCCTAGGATGGCGTGACCGACGTCGGCTACTATGAAAATCCATGTGAACCGCCGACGCAAACCTAGATCCAGTGTAAGGGATTGCTCTCCATACGTCAGTATAGTTGTGTGGTTGGCTGCCCGGAGAGACAGTTTTCCGGGTTTCCGTGTAGATCGCCTGGATAGTGAAGAAGGGATCACGCTAACTTCTGCCCCCGTGTCTACCAGGAACAAAGTGTCTGAAGTTTTATCCTTCACATAAAAGAGGCGACTTGTTTGCTTGCCAGTAACAGCTGTCGCCATCACTGTCTGGCTGAGGCGTTTCCCTGAGCCTGGTTGGCTTCGCTAAAGCTGCACGGTTTTACACATTTGAGGGCATGACGTCCAAACTTCCAGTGATACCAACTATTATTATTATTCCGAGAAGGTGTGTGAGAACGCTGTCGTGAGAAGGATCGTCGTCGTGACGGTGACCTTCTTTGTGAACTCTGTCTCCGGACTTGTCGACCAGACCTATTAGTTGCTAACTTGTCAATCCTTGCCCCTAAGTCCGCAAAAGCAGCGAGTATCGGTGTGTCTACCGTGGGTGTGGCACTATCAGATGATATGTGACTTATGGTGTTATCAGGTAAAACATCTATAATACTATCTGCTATGTCACTTAGTTGGTCTAAGTCATACGTTTTTCCTGAGATGATTAAAATTTGCTGGACATTTCTTGGTAAACGTTGCAGCCACATCTGTTTCAGCACTACCTCGTCTACTTTATGGTTTCCGATTAACTGACGCATGTGCCTGAGCAGCTGGGATGGTTTACGTGGGCCTAGTTCACAACCTGTGAGCAGTTGTTGGATTCTTTTCTCATCGGACAAACTGGTGCGTTGTATGAGGAGGGCTTTAAGTTTATCAAATTGGTGTTCCGTCGGGGGATTTTCGATGAAATCGCTGGTTTCTGTCAATACTAACGTAGGGAGTTCTGCCAGCACTGCTCCATATTTGCCTATCTGGGACTTAATGCCCCGTGCGTCTAGTAACGGCTCAATTACCGCAAACCAAATCCTTGGTTCTGCGAAACCGTATGGAGGTAAACGGATATCCGTGATGGCATTTATTGTGGCATTTGTCTCGCTGTTAGCTGTCTGCCCGTTTGATGTACCAGACTGAGGTGACGACATGATAAATATGGGGATATTGTTGCAAAAAAGGATACAAATATAAGCCACACACAAAATCACAATAAATATATAAAACAGCAAAATTGAGAATATGAATATGCCAAAATAAACCGTGTTCTTATCGGGCTCACCAATTAATTTGTGGTGGTCTTATGTTAGAGTTCACTAGTATTACAAAATATGAGAAATAAAATTCAAGTCAATGGAATGTTAAGTAACAGTATATTACCAAAAATGCAACGACACGTTATATCAACAAAAGGGTTACTTGGAAATAAAGTTTAATTCCTCTGCTACAAATTATTTATATATCCCACGGAGACGTTAATTGTTTGGACGGAGTAGGTTGTAGCTGCTGTGTCCCGGTTGTAGAATTGTCTTCGGTTGAGCGTAGTGGACTTCTACAATAAATCCGAAAGATACAACACGGTGAGAGCTGAGCTAGTAAGCCGAAGAAACCAAGGAGAAGACGAAGTCTCCAACAGCAGAGTGTATTTTTCCAATCGTACACGGAAGCCAAGTGTATTTCAACAAGAGCGTTTTAAACAAAAATTATGTACAATATGTCTAATTTCTACAAATAACCAAAAAGTGTACAATCACATTGTTACGCACTCCACAGAACTCGTCAGCTGAATGCTAATGAATTACATTGGGAAATATAAATAAATATAAAATATATATAAATAAATAAACTACATTGAATTGGTCGTGCAGAAAGACAGCTACGAATGTTTTCCAGGTCATGTTCAAATAGATAAGGGACATAAGATAAGCAACATATTTATATCTTAGGCTAACACTGTCATTGAGATAAAAATGTTTATGAACGGTTATTAAATTACACAGAATATCCGAATCCATTCAGTCTGAATAAAGTCCAGCATCATCAACGGCGAAACATTTATCAATACCTGTTCGTAAAATTACTACTAGTGGTTATTTCACAATTCCTTCATGTATTTATAATTATAAGTTAGCAAAGAGGATAGAAGCAGTTTGCATTAATTGCCTCTATTTTGAAATGCATACAGAACAGAGGAGATTCCAGTCTTTACCTATTGTGAACTGCGTGAATTATATGAATATGAATAGTTTCTTTTATGTCCTTATTTTTTATGCGCCCTGTTCATTGCTGAATGCCTTATCATTAGCAACTATGCTAGTTGTCAATATGTCATGAAGGGATCAAGAAATCAAGGAAAACGGGACGTTGGTATCTACTACTGAGCGGTATCGAGTAGTTGTAGATCACTGAAATTAACCAGTATTGCTTGCTAGCTAACCAAATCTTAGGGATTTTAGGAATCTTTGGGACCGACATCATCGGCGATTCGCTTGGTTTCACTCAGAACGAAATCAGTTCAAACTACAGCATTTCTGACTCAAGAATACTCATATCAATTAGTAGTGTTATGTGAGTCGGTGGTTCAGAAGTAGAACGCTCACTGACCTTGCAGGTGGTCTCAGGTTCGATCCCCCAGACGAAACACTCTTAAACCTCTTTTAGCCGGTAGTAAGGTCGGTAAAGAGGGAAGGTTGAGTGTGAGGCTACTACACTACAAAAACAGAACCACTACCACTGAAACTTGAGAGCTCTAGCTTGAAACCATATGTTCCACTTGAAACGCAAAGGAAAAAAACTAAAAAATAATAACCATCAAGACGAGACAGCTGGGTGTTTAATGGTCTTCTGTTTTCAAGGATCCTGAAAGTGACACCTTTCTTCAGGACAAAAATTAACTTAGAGATACATTTTTTTGGCATTGTTACACCAGTTGCTACAGTTCTCCTTTGTGGTGTTTACATCTGAATTACTGTTTGTTTTCTAGATCTTGGCTTGTTCAAACACGGTTTTGTTTAAATGAATTCAAACAGTCAAGTTAAAACAAATTTTTATTACTGGTTCATGAGTATTACTTTAATTGATATATTGATAAATATAACAAAATAAAATACTAATTTGAATATATATATTCATATAACGGGTTAGTTATTCAGTTACTCATTCACTCAATAAATAATGAATGAGGATGCCATCGACCAATCAGATCTAAACGAAACAAATGAATAAAGAAAAACTACTGTTGATAAGATAACAGTCATAAAAATTGGTGTAATTTATCAAATGAATTTAATGCTTTATCTTATAGCACAAAAGGTTTGTGAAATAGTGAGTCACATTTATAAAAAGCCTTATCAAGTGATCGGGTACGATGAGACGTAGTGAATGGTAGTGACACTTTTATACTACATGAAACATATTCAGTTCATTCAGTAAAAAAAGCTGTCAGAAAGCTAAGATGATAGATGTCAGCCAATAAAATAAGATGTAGATAGCGACGCTGAACATGCTGTACATCGCCTTCTTAATTCTGTCTCACTTCTGTCATGTACCTATATCTGTTATTCATTCCTTTGGAGTGCTTCACTAACATTTTCGAATTTCGTTCTCTCTAACTGGACACTTTAGTAATTAGTGTAGTGTGTCTAGTCCTTTGTTTGGTGCTGACTGAATTCTATCAGTCAAACTTGTAATGTGTCCACCATGCTCTGTGGCTCGCCATCACGGTGCACTGTGGATTGATGGGTTCCTTCAAGGTTGCAGATGTGCCTTGCTGACTGGTGCCAATCAGCATGAAACCTAGGTCTAGGACTTCCTGCCGATTGCCTCCAACTATCTATTTCCTTCCCCTTTAGTCACTGTCTGCGTACGTATTAAAGGGTGAGGACAGATAACCATAGATGGAGACCGATTTCTGTAGAGCAAAAACGAATTCATATCCATTTACTTATCTATACTTCCGTTTCGTCAGAATTATATACCTCTGGGTGCATAAAAGGGTTCACAGAAAGTGTTGTAAATATCTTAGTTGTTTATTACAAATGGAGTTTTTCCTGTAGTGCCTTCTGTTTCTCCGAGCTATGAACGTATGAGAAAAGGAAAGTCAGTCTGATTCGAAGCGCAACTTGATTCGACAAAATTTCATAAAACGTTTACAATTTTGCATACAAAATTGCGGTAGACCAAAGATAACAAAGCATAACATTATAAAGCATTGGATTACCCAGTAAAATTATTCTATTCACAGAAATATAAATCTAAAATGTTTCACCTTAGCAGCCCATGACTTAAAATGGTGACAGTGAATCGCTAAAATACTACTCCTGTCACAACAGACTGAGTTCAGGGAAAAAGGCCATGCTTGGACCAAATGGAAACACTATGCATCATTACTGAACACAGCTTAAAGTAGCAGTCAAATGTTTACATCGTCATAATCTACTTTGAAAAGACCTTTGTCTTGCCTGTGTGACAAGCTTTGTATGTGTGTATGTGTGCGTCACTGCGTATGCCTGTGGCTAATTGTTCATATGATTTAAACTGTTCGTAGTCATGACTGAAGTAGATTTGGTTTTTTCTCTGTTGTTTTTTTAGTAGGACCTGCAGTAATTGTTGTTTTGGAGCAGATTATGCGTGCACTGTAATGTGTTGATGCAGTAAATGTATATATATATATATATATATATATATATATATATATATATTGAAAGGACTGAGTACAACTCATTCAAAAGTGAAAGAGGGTCAATTCGAGACAGTTGTCATCAGAAATAGAAATGCAATAGTGGGAAAGAAGAAAAAGGTAAAAAATAATATAAAAAACGCGAAGTAACAGAAACTACGTTTCAAATTTTGAGACAAATTACGTACACAAGGAACGCCCGCCTCTTAATATTGTTCTTGACTTGATGAATTCACTTTGTCATTGCATTGTCCGATGGTTAAGAAACCTGAATAGACCAATCAAAAGACAAGTCTGCTGTCACTCACTCAGAGATCCGTCTGACTTTGTTAATTCAGCTGAAAGGGTCATATGTTCTTATTCAAATCGTGCTTTCAATAGATGTGGTCTTATTATTTATAAACATCGCATTAACTGGAACAATTAGCTGAATATGTGAATACAACCATCAAAAGGTATGAGACGTTGGAATATCTATTATTGAAATGCATCCTAAATATTGAATTCCCTTTCAATAATTCAGTATATAGATTAATTCATATGAACTGTGATCAAGATTTGACCGGATAGTTGCAAAATAATTGAGCGCTGAGTGAGAAGTAGACAGATTGCCGAACGAAACGTTGGAATTAATCATTTCAATTTCGCTGAGATTTTACAAATATAATTTTATAGATTAATTCATATTTGATTTCCCCATCAATTGAATGGACCAAACTTTTCGGCCTCTGTTGACGTGCTGGTACCTAGTATGCACGCTTCGACGATTTCTGAGGATTAACTTTAAGTAATATGGTGGGTGGCAACTAGCAGTGAAATCAAGGATGTGAATTTTTCCTAATTTATGACTAGTCAGTTGGATGGACCAACATTCCCCAGTAAGTGATGATCATCCCACTGAGACTCTAATCGAGTACCGAGCCTTACCATTTCGTTAAATCAGTGTACGGGAAAATCAAAACTGAATTAACTAATGCCCATTGCACAAGAGGTGGTTCTTCTGGCCAAGATGGTTATTCGATAACGCTTTCGATTTTGAAACGATGGGTACTGTGTTCGAATATCAGTAGGAAAACCATCACTCACTGGGGAATGCAGGTAAATCCAGATAACTAATCCGAAATAAGAAGAAACGTACGTCTTGAATTTCATCGCTAGTTACCATCCATCAAATTACTGAAAGGATTTTATAGCTATGGGTTAACCACTAGGCCCTATGCTTGCATATTTATTCATTCCAAAACTCAAAAACACTTATTTGAGGAAAATCATCAACAAATCTTGGTTTTACAAGAGATACGGGCTTGAAAGTACTGATGATGAGTCCCAAACCAGAAAGAAGCAACTATCCAGTACTCCCAGGTTTCCAAAGTGCCAGCTGAGTGATACCCAACTGATATCAGTTCCTACATACCAACATTTGAGAATTATAGCGAAGATATTCATTCAGACATCTAAAAAACACAAAGAACATCCTTTTCGATAAATTCCTCTTCTGGCTCTACAATTATATATATGTTTATATACACAAAATACTCTAGGTTAGTAGTCAATAACAATATTAGTATTTTTTGAATAATATCGATTTGGGAAGTAAGATAAATGCAATTATAGTTCAATAAAGATGCTTAAATTAGAATAATAATAAAGATATAGTAGCAAACAGAATATCAACTGTGCGTCCGTGGCACAGTGGTTAGGACTCTCGCCGACCATGCACATGGTCCGAGGTTCGATCCCCCTCCGACGCACACCTGATATCTATGGTCGGCCTGCTTAATTTGGACTACCGATATCACATGATAAAAATTCCATACTTGCACTAAAAATACGGTGTGGAATCAAGCTGTTATATAATAAAATAAAAAAATTTTAAAAAAAATTGGGAATCATTCGAGCCTAGACGGCCAAGGTAAGAAAAGTGTCTGAACTAGCTTCTTTTGGACGTATACATTTGGCTTCTTAATATGGATCTCAACGGCCCCAGCAATATTTAGTAAACGAACTCTTATGGCGAAGTTAAGATTTGTTGGTATGCGGTAATAATAATAATAATAATAATAATAATAATAATAATAATAATGGCTTTATTCCAAACAGTATTTGTGGTACAGGTATGGAATTTTTAGCGTTCATTACAATATTGCATCTAATTACCTCATAAATTTTATAAGGATTTAGAAATATAAAGCAACAACAACAAAAAGAAAAAGAGAAATAAAAAAGAACAGCATTGCATTCAAATATTTAAACAGTGCACCACAGGATATGTTATATAAAATTAGTCTGTAATAGAATATATGAGCAACAGTATAATAGTAACAAAGAAAGGAGAACAAAAGTTAATGGGAACTATTTGTTAGAGTGCCGCAGTAAATTGATCATGTCATGCCTAACAGTTTTCTCATCACATAACAGCTGTGCCAGATAAGGTATTGTGGAGTTTTTATACTTGGTAGTCCTGGCATATAGCCTCCTATAGTTGCTTCTAGTTCTACCAGATGAAATGCAAGGAGAGAGCTGCGTATGGAGAGGGTGTTCGGGGTCTGACAATATGGAATTTGCTAGTTTCTTACATGACATTATATGTCTATCCACAATTGTGTTAACCGGTTGGTTTAACGAAATCCCACTTGCCCTACTAACAGCTTTTAGTGCCCTATGCAGCGAAGCAAAGTCTTTCTTAAGTAGTCCAGGAAAGATTAATGGGGAGCAGTAAAGAGGGATGGGTAGAATACAGGAATTGACAAACTGAGAAAGCAAAGACTGCTTTAAATGACTTTGAAAACCTGGTTAACATCAGTCTTGTGTTCTGCATCCACAAGATGAGATAGAATAGCGCTACGAATAGATCTTGTTTCTCCTTTACTTAACCACGCAGGGTGATGTCCGAAAATCCGACGAGAAACACGCCTAATTGTACGGCCAATGTAACTGGTTCCACAGGAGCAAATGGCTGTATGCAGGAAGTCACCTGGAGTTTTAGTGAAAATTTGTAACCAAGTCAAGTATAGGAGCAGTTACTTACGGATGATATTGACTGGCGGTTGCGCTAAATATTTATTATGAATTGGAAGAAGCTGGAATTCATGGACCATACGATCGGTATACAGTGGCTGGATGGAAGGTCCTGGGTTTGAACACCGGTTGGTGCGTACTGATAAAGAGTCCAAAATTATGGAGAAACAGGTGTTCAGTATTCCCAGGCTTTCCATTTGTTCTTTAACTGGTTTCAGCTCGTGATCAAAACTGTAGCCAATCAAATCCATATTAACCGAAACTTTTAGATGTTAATTTAATTATCGCCAATAATGAAAAGAATGTGGAAGATATTCTAGATTTTTTGAAAAACTGTCACCTCGTAATCCATATCAGATAAAAGATGGGATATGGTTCAAAAATATCCTTCCTCGATTCTTAGCTCTAGGATTTGAAAATTGGAAATTAAATAAATCTAACCACAAAAAGCCATCATAGGACACTAAACTTACAAATTCCTAAAGTTGGGTGTCTTTACATATAAAATAGAATCTGATCCGCTCAATGAGCGATGGAATTCGAAACAATCACCGCTCTGACACCATGGAAGCGGAGGTGAGCACTCTTAAAAAGATTGTCATTGAAAATGACTACCTTGAACGCTTCATCACAAAATTCATGAGGCCTACACCAGACACACACAATTTGTGGTCCCGAAAATCGCTGTGTGAATCTGCATTTCAATGGAGACTCACTGGCAAAGATAGTAAGAGACCGCTTTTTCCGTTCATTGAAAAAGACCTTCGCAGCCTAACTTCGACTTATTTTCACTATTAAATCAGTAATTTGTATGAATGTAAAGGTTAAGCTACCTCTCCTGACCCGTCAGTGCTTATATATCAATTCACCTCTTCCCGTATGTAGGCCATACTCAGCGTTTCGTATCCAAATGTATCACCAAACGATTATCATCATAGTTTAATAGACAACAGAAAGGATCCTCACACAACTCTATTTCGGAATAACAAGCGAACTTGCAAACCAGCTTGAGAGTCTACCAAAGAGTACGCAAAAATTTTACCTGAGGAGTACAGACTAAACTTTTTCAAACTGCACACGCTACTACATTATTATAATTATTGTTCCCTTTAATTCCTAGAGGAACATAGGGCTTCAGCCGTGCGTCTCCATTGCGTTCGGTTCTCTGCTAGAGTATTCACCTGGCTCCAAGTCTGCCCACACATTTTCATGTCCTCTTCACATGACCTCCTCCATGTCACCCTTGGACGACCAACTCGCCGCTTCCCATTCGGGTTCCACTCGAGCAATGGCTAGTCTAGTGATGTCACTTGATGGTTTCCTCAGAGTATGGCCAATCCATCTCCATATCTTCCTGCCTATTTGTTTCACAATCGGCTCCTGGTTGGTTCGCTCACGGAGAGTATTGAGCGAAGGCAGCTGTTGATGAAGGTCTGTAGTTTGTTTGAGGTGCTCTTTATGATGCGCCAAGTCTCTGACCCATAAAGTAGCACTGACTTCACATTGGATTTGAAAATCCGAATCTTACTTTTGATGCTGAGTGCTGTTGACCTCCACACAGACTTGAGAGTAATGATCAAATCGCCAAACTACGGATCATCATTGAACAGAGCTTGGAGTGGCAGTCACCTCTTTTTATCAACTTCTTCGACTTTCAAAAGGCCTTCAGCAGCGTCGATCCAGAGGTGATTTGGCAAATACTTCGCTACTATGGGGTGCAACCGATAATTATACATCTCATCCAACACCTGTACGACAATGCTGCATGCCAAGTAATCCACAACGGGAAACTTACGGAACCCTTCGAAGTGAGGACAGGAGTAAGACAAGCTGGCTGCCTACTATCGCCAATGATTTTCCTGATTGCAGTAGACTGGATAATGCGACAAACAGCGGGCAATGAGGAAACAGGCATAAAATGGACCCTCACGAATAACTTGGAGGATCTGGACTTCGCCGATGATATATGTCTGATTTCCCGCAAACTGGAAGATATGAAAGCCAAAAGCAACAAGTTGACGGTAGAAGAAGCACCAAAGATAGGACTTCAGGTGAACATAGAGAAAACAGAGGTGATGAAGATTCCTGGACAAGAACAACAACAACAGACAACGATCAGCATAAATGGAAAGAACCTGAAAGAAACAACCTCTTTTACCTACCTGGGAAGCATCAATTCAACTACAGGCGGAACTGACGAGGATATCAAAGCAAGGATTGGGAAAGCAAGACAAGCTTTCACTACTCATAAGCTACTACCTACCACATGTTATTTTTTATTCCCTTGAACCTGCAGTCGACCTAATTTGTCTCAATATTTTATGTGTAAGTTTTTTTAAGCCTAATTGGTTTCCACTCCTTTTTAATCTCATTTTTTCCTTCCTCATTATTACATTCCTATACCTCATGACACTAAACTTTACTTGACCTTCTTTCAATCCTGGCAGTTATGCTACATCATTCAGTTTACCAGTTACACTAGGCGTACGATCAGGCAAGTTCATGGTCTTATTCCTGAACACCCTCATCTTGGTTTGGCATAGGTTCGAATAAAACTATACTCAGCTCAATACTAGCTCATCTAGTCGATAGTGGACATCAAATTGAGGTAATCGGAATACATCGGAACAATCTAAATCTGTGTTCAGAAGAAATTTGTGCAACCCCTTTCTTTATAGTGGCTAACTACATAATATGTAATAAGTTTTACAAATGATTTTCCCCTCTCTTTGTAACTATCCTTTTAATTTGTTATTTTATTATGACTGCAATTCTAGCTAATTCAGTTAACTTGTCTGTATCTCACGTAATTCTACTGGCTAATCCTATTCATCTTAGTCGTCAATATTTTATAAATTTCTTGACTATGTAATAACCTGTTGATAAAGTCGTACAGTCAGTAAATATTACTGTATAACACTTTATCAAAATAAAATTTTCCCATAATGGAACTACTAGTTAATTATTTTGATGACTCATAATCTTTTATTTTCACCCACTACACGTAAAACTCATAATTCTTATGGACTAAGATAACCAAATGGTGGGCACAATTTTCCATATTCGTTTGTTTATTAGATATATCACACAGTGAAACAGTATTATTTACTGGATGACGTTTCGAACAAAATTTATTGTTCATAATTATATCATACTGTTTCATTGTGTGATATATCTAATAAACAAACTAATATGGAATTACTTACTACCACAGTGCCCAAGTTTTACACATATATTAATGGACACAATTTTGTTGTAAAAAACGATATAATAGTGCAGGGTGTATGATGAGGCATTGCTTGGAAAGAAGCATATTTCCTCCCTCAATTTATTGATTTTTTCTAAGTGTTTAAAGAGAAATTCAGAAATTTATTTTAGTTTCTACACAATTAATGCTTTCTTCATTGCGTAACTGCGATCTAAAATTTACAATTTTAATGATGAACTTCCGGAATCATTCCTTTTGTTGCTGTGAAAATGTACTATCCGTCAACGGCTGAACAGCTTTAGAATGACAGTGTTGAAAAGAGTAACTCCTCTTTGCGTCGTTGGCACAACGGTAGAATGCTGTAATAAGACTGGTAGAGAGGGGAGGTTGGGCATGAGACTAGCAACCCCATCCGTAGAAATAAACACCACTGCTAACAAAATTCCAAGCCTCTAGCTTGAAACCCTATGTCCCACTCGGAACGTAAAGGAATTATATATATATTTATATATATATATATATATACATATATATATATAATGTATATATATAATGCTTTTTGGTGCTTTCTGAGAACTATTATGCTTTAATTACAAGCGAAAACAGGTTGTTTTTAATCGCTGTCGATTAATTAACGTTGAATGAAATCAGCAGAACAATATAATCAAGCCTGTAAAGGAAGAAGACTATCAGAACACCTATCGATTGAAGAAAGTGACAAAGTATTATGATTGGTTTCTCACCAGAGAGTATCTTTTCAGCTTCATAATAATCGCATACTGATGGCCAAGAAGCCTTGGCACAGCAACCAATCAGATGAGTGGTTTGGTTCTGTTAAAAACTGCTTTTAGTATTATCGAATTTACTATATAAGCAAAAATAAAACAAGAATGGTAAGTAAATTCTACCTTTTTGATATGTTATGCTTTACAGTGAAACTATCCTTTAATATTCAGAAAACTTTATAGAAACATTGAACAACCGTGATTAACTCCAAATTTATACTTTCTTGTAATTAGCATCTATTCAAATATGGAAAACCAAGCAGATCCTAGTAAGTAGATTTCTACCACTGAACTTATCTTTTTTTGTACCAATTTTAGTTCACAATTGATTTGATTTTTTAGTCAACAAAACACTTCTTTTTCTTGGCTTTGTTATATTCTGTGAGCGGAAAATAATTAGCTCAGAAAAGTTAAATTGTCAATCTAGACAACGTACTCAAAAATAATTGAAATCTTCAAATTTCACACGAGTGGCCTAACTATTAGTTGTTATGACATCTCAACAAATGTCATGGAAAATCGTAGTAATAATATGATAAGAAGTCGTTGATTTATACTGAAGGGAAACTACAATCCATCATTCAAAGAAGTACTGTCACATAAGTAATAGTGATTACCTAGCGACTGCTGAACACTCACACCGATGGGTTATTTACAAGAAAACATTATTGTTATTATTATTGTTCTCTTCGCTTCCAGCACGTCTCCATTTTGTCCTTTTCCCTGCAGTCCTCTTTAGCTAGCCTCACGGTCTTCCATAGTCTCCCATCTACTCCTCATACAATCTCCCCCATGTCACCCTCGAATATGTAAAGCATCGCTTCCAAGCCTGTTTCCACTGGAGCAATGGTCTAGCACGCGATGTCATTCAACAGTTTCCTCAACGTGTGTGCAATCCATCCCCACTTTATTAGAAACATTTGGTCAGCAACCGGTTCTTGATTGGTTCTTTCCCAAAGTTTCTTGCTGCTAATTCTTCCTGGCCATCTGATCTTCGATACGGAGCAATAAAAGTCTTCAGGCTATTGGAAATGCTTTCCATGACGCGTGTGCCAAGTTCCTGACTCATATAGAAGAAGTGACTTAACATTTATGTTGAAAATCCGAATTTGTTCTTTATGCTGAGTGCAGAAAATTTTCAAACTGGTTTCAGTGTGATGAAGGTGTATGTTGCCTTTTCGATCTTGGCCGGCTTTGACATCCTCATCGGTTTTGGTTGACTGTGGTTGAAATGATGCTGCTCGGATAAGTGAAGGAAGTGACCGACTTTCAAGCTTATTCTGTTGTTGTTGAGATCCTGCAAAATTCAGAATCAGAATCCATGTACCTGGAGATTAAGACATATCATTAGAGGGCTTCCCATAAATCACTACAGACTTCGTGAGTCAGTGAAAGCGTTCCCCACAGGTTACTGTAAAATGTCCTCAACATTTGCATTCACTTGCTACTGAAGATAAGATGGGTGACTAGAAAAGAAAAGTGACCAACAAATGAAATTGACGGTGAATTAGGAAATGGATATGGACTGGGTACACCCTCAGAAGATCGTTAAGTGAAACCACTTACTGATCAGTCAAGTAGAACCTAATTGAGAAACGATAAGTTGGGTGTCCAACAGCAACACTAATGAAATTATTTGACGAGGAAATGGAAGATTGTGAACAATTGTGAAGTCAACTAAGAAACACGACGGTTTGGATATACCACTGAAGCCCTATGTTCCACTCGGAACGGATGGTGCGCATAATAATGCTTATAACAATAATACAGTATCTCTTCTTTCACTTACAACCAGCTGTGGGTTTTTGTCTCATCCATATTTACTACTTAATAGTAAGAAAATAACAAATATTCAAAAAAGACACTGAGAAAATATCTCTAATTTTCCATAAAAAAAGTGATTCTGAAGTTGTCTGATGAAAACTATTTTGTAGACGGCCTGTCTGAAAGATTATGTGAGTTTACAAACTAACCAATACGACAATACCCTCCAACTCCAGATACTGAAATCAGCCTTATCCTCAGTATTTCAGACCTTCTCTGACTTGAATATGGATTTTCTCTCTTTACTTATGCAAAGAGAAGCATTTCGGTTATTGAATAGAGTTCACTGAGACATGCAGAGGCGGTGAAAATGTGGAAGCTGCTTGCTTGAATTATTAGTCATGGAATGATAACGTATGTGTGATTGTGTTTGATTTAATTTTTTGACTGGCTGTCGTACAGAGGAGGATGTACTAAACAGCGTCTTAGATACCTTATTTTGCTGTAATGTATAGAAAGTGCTGTCAGTTGAATAAGGAAGATAGAAGAGAAAACATTCCATTGTAGTCGGTAAAAATGACTTCTTTTGCACATCATAAACCTAAAGTATAGCTTTCACGGCTGTTAGCAAACAGATTACTTTAATACATATGTATGCTACTGAGTAATACCAGTAATATGAGTGCTGGTACATTGAACTATCCTATACAGTGGTCAAATTCTAGTGTATTAACAACAAATATAAATCTCTCACAAAGTAGCGACAGTTTAAAATTCAAATTTCTTCGATGAAGTTATTAAGAGAGTTATCATTATTTGTTTCACGTAAAGCAGTGAGAAATGCCAATTATAACAGTCGACTTACGGTGTCATCTGGGTCAGATATCATGGTTTAAAAAGCAATATTTCAAGAAGCAATAAGAAGAAATAATAAGAACGCTTTTATTGATATAAGTATAAAACTTTGGCACTGTGGTAGACCATAACTCCATTATGGATGAGATCTTATTTTGATAAATCACACAGTGTTATACAGTAATATTAACTGATGACGTTTCGAGCACAAACTATTGCTCATAATCATATCAAGTTACTGACACAACCTTTTTCCTTCATATATATACATGTGTGGAATCGATTAGATATTGGGATAAAAATCAGTGTAGGATAATGTACATTCAGAATTATTAATATGAGTGTTATTGATGAATTACAATCAGGTGGGAAATAGGACGAGTGTTTTTATAGTCATAATAAGTAACTTGTTAGAATGTTGTGATGTGCTTGAATTGAAATAGAATTTTAAGATTATTTATTATCCTCCTCTGATTTGACTGGTGGTAATAATATCTTCCATATTTCTGGTATTTGCATTGAGTCATTTCTGTTGCATGTGTTGGGTGTAGACTCAATGAACAAGGAATCAGGAATCAACCTCTCTCTCTCCACCTACCTAGATTACTTTTTAGAATTTTAGCCCTCTCCCACCCTCTCGTCTTATTTCACATCTGATTATATTTGATCAATAACACTCATATTATTACCACCAGTCAAATCAGAGGAGGATAATAAATAATCTTAAAATTCTATTTCAATTCAAGCACATCACAACATTCTAACAAGTTACTTATTATGACTATAAAAACACTCGTCCTATTTCCCACCTGATTGTAATTCATCAATAACAATCATATTAATAATTCTGAATGTACATTATCCTACATTGAATTTTATTCCAATATCTAACACTGTGTGATTTATCAAAATATAATCTTATCCATAATGAAGCACGCTTTTAATTTGAATATATATATATATATCTGCTTGAAGAAATAGTTCCATAGCTTAGAAATTATTCTATTGTTTCATGCGAAACCTACGCATGAATGAAATGAGTTTTGGAAATAAGTGAAAGAAATAACCTCATAAAGTATATTTTTACAATATTGTTGTCGATATTTATTGGTTGGAGGTAATCAACACGAAGACGTGAACGCAGATGTCATCTGTATTGGCACTGGTCAGAAAATTATATTTGCAGCCTCGGGGATGCTATCGTCTTCTAATCACATTAGCATAATATACCAAGTGCCAAGTGTTTCCTGCTTCTCTAGCTTATAGATGCACTTGTTTGCTACATTCCACAGAATATTTTGTCTCCAGGTTTCCATTGTTCCTTCACATGTGCACATATGACTTGCTAGTGGGTGTCGATAAACAGAAAACACAGGTTAAGGGCTTCCTGCTGATTACCTACCATCGCTTAACATCGATTCTATGTGCACCATGATTGTGAGACATCTAGCTTCGTGAATACGTCACAAACTTGGCTGATAGAATTCAGACGTCAGCAACACTAATAAATGAGACACACGCTGTCAATTATTCTCCTCTAGTCAATTAAACATTTTTTTAATCCTGTGGCGTAAATACCCCAGTAGAAACATTCTCTGAGCTGACATTCTTTTGGAAAAAGCTCGTGACAGACTACTAGTCATCTGGTTTATCGAGCCTGGAAAGTTGATGAACATAAAAATGTTCTCATAATTTCATGGAAGCATTTTGTCTTATTTATTGATTACACTTTAGATTACTCTTTTGAATACTTTTACAGCAGTACTTTACATTGTTCGCCTCTTTATCTCAGTCACTGGGTCTATAATTTCACTTATATATGAAGTAGAAGATACTGAAGCCATTTCTTTTATCATTAATTATTAACGAATAAATATTAAACAGTTGTTGCTTTGTCAAATCCACAATTGACAAATCTGTTAGTAATTTACAGTGAACACAGTTCGATGGACAAAATTTTCGCCACAGTTTCCTTTGCGGTGAGTCAAACGGCTGATGAGCTAGGCTCCAGAAGAGCGAAACGGCCTGTCAGTGTCTAGATCACCTCGAAATGGCTGACAAGCACTACCGGTTGGTGTGAGTGGTATGCAACTACTTGTCTCAATCAATCCGTGGTGTGTAGTTTAAAGTTATTTGTTTTGATTTCAGGAAGGGTGTAGTAAAATAAAAGTGACACTTTCCTGTCCTGTAAATACTACTCTGTTGTTTAATACTTGAACTACTTTATTGTAAAAATGAGGTTTATGGATAAAAGTTGTCAATTTAGAAGTCTTTTCTCATCACATCCAATTTACTTATATTGTGACCAGGTTGAATAACTAATGTCTTTATGATTCATTCTGATTTGGGATAATATTGTCCAAATGCTCGGTGTGTGTTGGTATATGGACTCCTAATATGGATACCTCAAAGTTGACTTGAAGGTATTCTATTAGTGGTGGCTTTCAATGGCATGCAGGATACAGGTTTCATGCTATTTGGAAATAGTCAGTTAGATATATCGCATAGTCGAACTTATATATATATATATCCAAGTTTCACTGGAAACTTCATTTTATATTGGGACAGAACTACACCCGGCTGTTAAGTCCTTAATGACAGAAAGTGTGCATTCTGGATTCCACTACGAACCATCAACAACCGAAAACCATTCTATGGTTTTAATCTAAGTTCCATTTAAGTTGTCTTCATAATTCAGTGAAAAATATATCCTATTTTAATAATTCTGTTCATTCACAGTTAATTAGTCATTTTGCTTTAATTTGTTACTAGTGTTAGCAGAGAAAATCGATCCTGTTCAGAGAACACCAGTAATAACCCAACAACCTGCATCATTTCTTATCTTACAAAATCATCCTACAGAAGTGAAGTGCCCATTCTGTAAAGCAGATGTTAAAACGATTGTTAAATATAATAATGGCATGATAACTTATGTAGCGTGTGCAGGTTTATGCATCTTAGGGTAAGTTGGTACGACTTATTTTAAAAGTCTGCTTTTTAAATAAAACCAGACATATTCATTAACGCGTAGCTTATTTATTCGGCGACTGCCAAGATAATATATATATATATATCATTAAGAGATTTTGGAGCTCACGTGAATGATTTTAATTTAGGTGTTTCTTCTGAGTTGGATGAATTATCTTCGGCACCAGGTTTAACGTAAAGTGAACTCGTTTGAATTCTCCAAGGATTATATAATTGTATCTCCTGACAACCTCTGTCGCGATTTTGTGTTACTTTGTACCTATATTGACCATTTTATTGACTGGGATTTTGAACTTTTTGTCATGTGGTTCATCTTAATTGAATTTTATATTTTCCAGTCGATTGATTGGACTGAAGTGCTTGGTCTCAGGTTGACATGTTCGCTTCTGGTGCAGACGCTTCAACGATTTCTGGGCATTTAATTAGAATTTAATTGGTGGATGGTGACTTACAGTGGAATGCAGGATGCACATTTCCCAGTGAGTGATGATGTTCCCGCCGAAGCTTAAACCCAGCGCCCATAGTTTCAAAAGCCAAAGCTTTATCCACTAGACCACTTAGGCCTCGGAGGGAACATCCTCACTCACTGGGAAATGCAGGCACATCCAGATGAAGAGTTCCAAATTGGACGAAATACTTATCCTGGATTCCACTGCTATTCACCATCCATCAGTCAAATTCATGTGGTTTATTCTTTACTAGTCAGTAAATTTCCCTCACAAGGATGTCACGGGGTTCTTGTTCTGCTTCATATCACCAAAAATACCCATAGAGTCATGAAGAAAATAAAAGACAAATTCAGGGAAGAAAATTTTCTTTATCGACAAAATCATCTTCAGAGGCTGTACAGTCGTATTTATATTGACCACAAATGTATAGTAGTCTATTACTGAGTAATAGGGGTTGGCATAATTGATATAATTACTCAGAAGTGGCTTTAAAAGTAAAAAATAATTTTTAAATTACGCATTACTCAACGGCACATAGGAAGAAATTGTTAAAAATCTGATAAGGTTAAAATTGCTATTGAGTGAGAATAACGGTAGTTAAGTCTCAATTTAACAAGTGTGAAAATATACAAAAGAAAAATATGAGAGTGATAATAGCGAATTAATTAATAAAGTAAAAGCAAACTAAAAGTAAAATTGAAAATTAAAATTAATGTTCCACTCGGAACCCAAAGAAATAATAAAAATGGATACTTACATAAATGTCCGTAAATTTATCATATGTAATTGAGCTACTTACTCATGACCAGTAGTTAAAACTTATTGTTAACTTTTCAAACTTTCTACGCAGGTGCTGTTGTGGATGTTGTCTAATTCCATTTTGCATCAACGCATTGAAAGACGTGGATCATAAATGTCCAAATTGTCATAAATATCTTGGAAAATATCGAACATTTCAAGAGAAGTTTTTTAAATGATAGTGTCAAGATAAACAGAAATAAATGCGATATACCGGCTTGTTTGTTGTCATTTTCTGTGAAGCCTTTAACGCATACGAATCCATTACGTATTTAAACATGCGTTTCTGCTCTCGTAGTAGACTTTGAAGAAAGAAAGGACAATAAATCGGTATGGAGTGAAGTAAACTTTTAATTTTCTTTTCATCTGAAAATTACACATGAATAGTAGTGGACAGTACTAAATCTCGAGAAATCTTATACTTCTACCTAACTTCCTCAGCATCATACCTGCAAAACTGACTACCTCACAATCAAGTACAAATCATAATAGTTTAATTACTGGTTTTCTAAACACACTGAATCTATGAAAGTGAAAGGTTATAGGGCAGCTCCAGCCTACAGTAGAATAAATATTGCTTGGGTACATAGATAAAGAGTTGTAGATGTTATTGATTTACTAACGTAGAATGCTTGTTGGCCACGCAGGATGTCCACGTTCGATTTCTGGTTATCACACTGTCATGACTCCTTTAGCTAGCTGGGCGATAGTAAGGACGGAAAAGTGAGAGGGTTGAACAAGAGGTTTGAAGCTTTATGTTCCATTTGGGAAGCACGAAATTCCAAAACAGTAGATAAACGCTAGCATATTTCCAAAGAGTTGTTCAGTTCTTAGATCGCGTAAATTCTGAATTCCGGGATTGAATGCAAGAACCTATTCTTCACTATAATGATAAGATACACCTATTTGTACTGGAAGCTTAAGTGATTTAATAGATAGGATTAATTCAAGAAAGATTTAGGTAACTTATTAACCCTAGAAGTTAGATCAATTAAATAATTCTGATAGAATATGACAACTAATTTGAACTCAGTGAATATTTTAAGAACTGTAATAAAAGAATAGAAACCTGATGCTTTTTACTGACTTGACTCTGGATATGTCACAAAAAATGTTTCCGACAGGCCACTGACTCCTTCCATGAACAAGTTGCCTTCGCTGACTAGATATTAAAGATTAATGGCCTACCGTAAGGGATATTCAAAAAAGAACCAAGAAAGTGATACGCAACAAATATGGATTAAACATAACTTGAAGAGATCACTGAGCTGCAACACATACCAAGCCCTCTGTTGGAAGACGAATAAAAGCAATCAAGTTAGAAGTTTGACGGTGACAGAAAACACATCTGGTTAAAATGAAATTAAGGGTTGCGGCTAGTTGTGAAACCTTTGGAAAGTAATTGCAATTAAAATGTGCCTCTGGAGCTCTGTGTTCCACTCGCGAACCGAGGAATGAATAATTTACATATATATATCATCTAGATACTCATTCCGAAGGCTATGATGAAAAGCTGTAACTAGTCGGACCATCTAAATGGAAGGGAGTTCGAGCTTCAAAACAGGAAACAACCAATCGTGTGCCAACAACTTCTAATCTGTATGTGCTGATATCTAGTCTGAGGTAGGAATCACCAGAGCACATTATGTACACAACTATTTTTCTGACTTTATTAATAAAAAGGAAGTTATGAACTGCTAGAAATGGAGAATATCTTTTAAACATGTGTGTAACATCGTTTGATACCTAAATGTCAAGATATCTGCTGCCCATAAGGGTGAGTACGAATAGTTTATAAGATGACAACTGCAAAACAAAAAGAGTTTAAGTGCAACGGTGAAATCTATTTCAGAATTAGTGATGGAAACGCAATCACCAATCTAAAATCGAATTGAACAGTGAAAAACAAAGAACCTTTCCAATACAGAATGACCCGTATTATCAACAAGTTATGAAACAAATGCAAGGTTGACTGCCTTTAAGCCGATATATAAAACAAGGTTGGGCGACATACTTAAATTCATTGAAGCCTTAGTCATAAAAAAGACTTAAACCTGTCTTATGTGTCCAAAACCTGCCTTGGTAATCCAATTTAGAACCAAGGACCAATTTACTTTATAATATTGCCAAAGTCCACCATACTAGTTGTTTCTAAGATTTTGTTTATATTTTTAAAAGTTTTATTTATGTATGAGCTTTTTATCCCTCACAACACTGTTGTTGATGTGATTTTTATATCAAACTATGTACGTGTTGAACAATATATTTTTTCATACATTTGTTCCCCTTAATGAATTTGAACAAAGCAACAACTACAGTTTTAGCAGAATAAAATGGCGACGAAATAAAATATGGTACCATTTTATTTTGCTAAAACTGCAGTTGTTGCTTTGTTCAAATATATTTTTTGTCAGCCATAGTATGTCGCAAAGGTCTTAAAGTTCCTTTTTATGTGTGTACATATAAACAAGCTCGACTACTAATTTTCATTTTTGCTTACCTGATCAACAAACCTTAGTTTAATCTTTGTGAGCCATATAATTTGTTGAAATATTCAGTGGGCAACTTCAGGTTACTAACCATTAAATCATATATTACTTTCTAGAGAATATGCCCCAATAACTGAGTCTTCTGTGAGTGTTTTAGTATCGGTATTTACAAATTTAATAAGCTGCCGATAAAGTTAGTACTGAAGTTTATCGACTTTAATAAGGCTGGTTATGCATTTGGTAGTAAAGACACAGTTAACCCTTCACAGAGCACCTGTTTTCATGAATGCCGGCTAATATTCGTCATTGACGTTTAAAATGTCTTCAATAAAGTAATTTGCATAAGAAAAGTACTTGAACCGGTCAGCATACACATTTCCACGGCTTTGATCCTCTTCAGTATCAAGGAAATTTAGTAAAGACCCTCAGCAACAGCGTTAGAGGTAATTGTTTAACAGATGCGATTGAAGACTAACTTAAGGTTGCGTAAGACATGTTAATTGAAAGCAGCTACCATGAAACGTTCACTAAACATAAGACCAAGAAAGCAGAAAAGAGTTATTCTGTATCTATTAACAAGAATCCTCTATCTCTCTCTGTGGGAAATATAAGCTGAAGCTTATCATCATCAAATCTTCTTTGAAGCAATTGTTTCACTTGGTATATCACTTTTCGCTTGTAGTTGTACATATATATATATAACTCAAAAGTGATAAACCAGGTGAAATGATAGATTCAAAGAAGGTTTAATGATGATAAGCTTCAGCTTATATTCCCCACACAGCCGGATGAGCTTCCGAAAATGAAAAATAAAGTACCTAGGCTAGCTAGTCACCTCCAATTGTATCTATCAGTTCAGCTGCTCTTGCTCTAGGAACTTAATTTTTCATTCTCGTCAACATCTATCTGTGTGGTTAAACAACGGCATTGCTAAACCTGTCAACATTTCTGTATTAAATCACCTCGTGCAAACAGGCCACAAAGATAACTTCCATTGAAGAGTTTTTCTGTTTCATCTAATCGGTATCGAATAAATTACCGAAGGCCTCTGGATACCGAACACCAAACAGCAGGGACCACTGCAATTCGCTTAAACAAACCGGAACTCTTCGTGCAAAAGAAACAGGTCAAGCCAATACTGTCTGCGATCGAACCTATAAATGTATAAATTCTACGCTACATCCTTAAATTTATCTGATATTTATTTTAGTGTAATAATAATGCATGTTATCTCTTAATAGGTACTTTTGAAACGTGATCTGTCTATATTACTGTTTCAGAGTAATTTAAGACAACACTAATGTTGGTAACAACGATATCTCATTAATTATTATGGTTACACAAACATAGAATCTGTTGATGTTCATTAACCAGTCTTCGATAAAGCTATCTAAGCTCAAAAATCTTTTTCTATCATAGTATTGCAGACTAAAACACTGATTTCATAGTCCAGCAGACCCACCGCAAACACAAAATGTTACTGGGGTTATTGAAATTATTGAGTTTTATGACTAATGTTTCACGGGAATTTCAGTGCGGTCAAGGGATCAACAGTTTCAAGGAGAAGTCACGTTTTGCTGAATGCCATCTAGATGCTGCGCTCACCTAAGCAATTCAGAGTGGTGTAGTTTTAATTAATGAAACTGACTGCCTTTTATAAATATTGAAACTTTGGGTGGTTGGGTGAAGTTTTAGAATTTTCGTAATAATTAGTCTTTCTAATTGAAACAGAAATCAAACTGTCTTTAGTTAGCTGCAGAAAACTCAATGACAGAATACTTGCTAGCCACACACTTAACCAGGATTCGATTCTCCCAGTCGACACACTCCTAGAACTTGACTACTTGGCGGTAAATCCTGAAAAGAGGGAAGATTTGACGTGACGCTAGCACCCCCCTTCTGTAATAACAACAATATCACTACTGAAATGTCACAGCCCCAAGCCTTGTGTTTCACTTTGGACGCAAAGAATGCGAAAGAGATGCAACTCTGTTATTTAGAGAATCCAAGTACAATGTAACAAACTACACTTTTTATTCACTCTGTTGTTTAATGATGAAGCGAAATGCTGTACAAACTGTTGCATACCTACAAAGCGTTCATTAGAATGAATCAGAACAACTACTCAAATACAATTTTCAATGAATGCAAAGAATCACTGAATATAGTTCGTACACACTCATCTGAAGATTTAAAAGTCGATGACTGAAATACATTTTAGTTATTTTTGGCTGATAATTTTTGTTAAATACACGCAGTAAAAAGTATTCGTTATGCTTTCTTTCCCAGGTATCAGTTGAGTTTCGCCTGCATTAATTACGTCTAAAAACTACTTGCTACATAATTATGAGTTAAAAAAGACTCCTGCACCTGCACACTAAGATACCTGTCTTGCTCAGAGTTTCATTTTGCATGGAGCCTTTTAAAGTCAGTTAGTTATTCGAGTAATACATTACAAAAAACTTAGTAGTTAATAAAACACTTTTTTATACTACTATTATGTTGGCAAACATAAATACGTCGCTAAATTGGGGGTCAAATAGTGAAAAGCAGTAGGCAACTGAAGACCAAATGTGGACTACTAATCCATTCAGCCCTCTTAGCTCACTAAAATAAAGGTAGAAGTCAGACTGGCCTATGCAGGTGAAAACAATAAAAGTTGTTATACAACAAAATTCAGTGTATTTCAGTATTATCACCTTTAGAAAGTTAAACTAACAAACGATCGACTACATTGCTTTCATATGGCTGGTCGTCTAGCATCTCCAGTCATATTATTATAAATTTTCCGCCTTAGCCCAACGTTTTAATTTGTCCAGACTGGCGTAAGGCGGTTTAAGGCTGTTTTACCCACTTGTTATAAAATATCAAACTGTTATGTTTCTGGAATTTTGACTTGTCATCTCTTCTCTCGTTTGCATATGTGGCAGTTAATAAGTATTTGAGTTCAGGCACCAATATTAATCTAGATTTCATAATTTATTGAATCACGAATCAGGCGTACACCAGTGACTGACTGATAGGAGTAGTTGTGAACCACTCAAGTGAAACAATGAAGCTTGCTAGACAGATCAGATTCATCTAAATACCAGACGGCCGTTTCGCTCGTTTGAGATCAAGCTCATCAGAGGCCTACCCTATTTAATTCAGATGAGAGATCCAAACCAGTTCAAAACACTAGAAATTCTTGCTTGCTACTTAGGTGACCTGACGGTACATGGAATCAAAGCTGGCATTTTCAGTACAAGGGTAGATGTCACCACGGTTCCTTCTGGGAACTAAAAATATTCCTATCACAATATGTGATCCGCTTGGTAGGCATATCACGATCTATCAATCTGTCAGTATGATATAGTATTACGCTACTTCACTTACTTCATGACTACTTATGTTATCAGCAAGCTCGTATATTATGATATGAATGCTACTAGATTAGAAAAGGTAACTATAGTGACTCCTCTTCATGTACTGTTTGATTTGCAATCGCTAGATTAGTTTGGAATAAAACCTTGACAATCCTCTTAATCTCTCAGCTGAAGTGTTATTTAAAAAATCGGTACCATAATGGTAATGTCTCCATTGAAATTTTAATGTTATATTTGGCCATCACTATGCATGGAATAGTTCTTTGATTTAAATGTTTAAACCGTAGGCCAACAACAGGATTCCTAGTGCGGGCCGTATTTGTTAAATCTGAACTTCGTTTTATTCAGATGAGAAAAAGAAGTAAGCTCAGTGTTGTATTATATACTTGACTTCTCTAAACTTTATAATTAAGAGAATGCAGATTTAACTTAAACTCACTGTTGAAGGGGAATTTTATCTTCCCAAAGCCAATTACGATATATCATCTAATATGTCTGTATACATATCCCGACAGATTTGAAATTCGCCTGCACAGCTGTTTTGATTACTTATGGTTTCTAAGATTTTTTTCATTTGTACCACTACCTAATCAAAAATACTCATCCACATCTAAACAGACAGTTAATGTTATCTGTGAAGGGAGATTTGTCATAGACTTGCAAACTTTTTAGCGTAATTTTCAACAATGAAAAGTGATTTTAGTTTCTGGTCAAGTTTGGCCTCTAGAATTCTATAAATATTACTTAAATAAGTGTTAGGGTATATACCTCAGCAACGAATAATCTATTTAGTTACTCATCAGTTTAAATGATTTCATTCACATCTCTTTTCAGTTATGGTAATTGCAGCATATCAATATCGTCAGAATTCCATCTTCAATTTCCATGACTAAGGTGCTTACAAATAATAATATAAGTAAGTGTTTTGTTCACCTTAAAAGGATATACGAAAGAAAATTTGGAATCCTAAATGAATATATGTCACATACGTAGGTCATTCATGATCATTTTATCTACACTGTGATTATAAAATATTAGCTAATTAGACAACTAATTTAGACTAATAATTATCATGTGATATGAAACAGCTGTAGCGTCATATATTTACTAAGCACTTGTATCAACGATACTTCAATTTACCAGTCAATCTACAATGAGTGTTAATCAGTAAATTTTAATCCGATAGACAATGAATGGATTACTAAGAACCTGCCACACATTTTTAGCTGAACACTATCCATCTGTATTGAATTAAACTAGTTTTTTCATCTATTTTGTTTTCGAAATCTCATTGGAAATGAAGGCAGTGAAAAAGGCCTTATCCAGTCGACTGGTTCTCATGTTGGCAACTAGATTATCAAAGTGGCGCTAATTCACCTGTAGACCACTTTACACTTACCCTGATTGATACACTTCAATTTGCTGACATCTGAGCGAATCGACAAACTATTGCCTTTATCCGTTATTACGAAAGTAGCGTTATTTCTCTTGACAATATGAGACATGCTGCTAAGTCATTCAAATATAAAGGATTATGGGTGAACCGAAATTTGGACATATTTATTCTAATACATTTGAATAGCCTACTAACATGTCTTTTTATACTACCACAAGTCAGAGATTGACTACACAAATCTTTGTTTATCATAGAAATATCGAATACACGCAATGTGGATAACTCAGAACCAATTCCAAAGATATTTAAAAAATCCTCCTGACAACAAAAATGAAATATCATCAGCTTTACTTTTCACAGTAGAAGTTAAATTAGCGTTTTGTGTCCATTCTGTTTTCATCACCCTTTTTGAAGACTAGGCGCTTTATTGTTTTATTATATTGTGAAGTGAATCAATTTGGACTGCGTGACGACAAGGAATAATTCGATTCAGAGATGAACACTACTACTACTGCGGCTGTTTACGAGACAGTCTGTCTTCTCTCGTCATTTCTGTGAACCAGTTGAAAAGTAGTAGTAGTAGTAGTAGTTTTAGGTGATTGTGATTATTACTGAGGTTAATGAGTTGTGTCGTGCAAGTCAGACTCCATCTTAGTGTATTAGGCTGTTTCGGAAACTTGACACTTTCATTCTTCATTAATTATTGTCGGCGTTTCATTAAGATTACTCAGGTGAATAATATTCAGTCTGATTGATCATTAATTTAGGTATTTTCTTCATTCCTCTGTTTTCCGGGTGGAACATAGGGCTTGGAGCTTCGGAGTTTTATTATCGGCGATATCGTGTCTTTTGAGGGATAGAGTAGCTAGCCTCACACCGAACCTTTCCTCTTTTAAGTGTCCTTGCTAGTGCTTAGGTGGGGTTCATGAGTTTGTCGGACAGGAATCGATGTCGGACCACTTACGGCGTGTTTGTTGAACACTGAACTACTGAACCAGCGACATCCATAACACATGGTGTGTGTCTTCACACAAGTAGAAACCTATGCCATCAGACCACACCCACTGAAATTTCGATACTATCGTATGGATACTGACAAGAATTCTGAATTGATACAGAAGTTCATTAAAGTATGTCAATTGATAGTAATAAAAGTGACTGTAAGAGCTTATGCAGAGTTGTCATACAACATTAAATAGTGATACATGTATTGCTTTGCAGCCATACTCGTTCAATTTTTAAATAATAATGTTGGTAATGAAGATCTGTAGCTCATAATGATATGTTCTTCATGCTTTGCTGTTTGTTTAATTTAGTGCTGAAGTTGTCATCAAGGTTGAATTTGGAATATTTACGACCAAGCATGAAAGGTCTGAGATTACTAAACCATTTCCCATTCTTCCCTAATCATACTGATGTATATTGATAGTTGTGATATACAATCCTCTGACTATATTGCCTAATTGCGGGAATAAATAAATAAATGAGTGAAATGTAGATTATGTAAGATGGAGGATATAAGAACACCTGATATACATGTCAGTGTCGACTGATATGTTATAATCCTTCAGAATCTGCTTACACTGACGTTCCATCCCTGAGAAGTGATTTTTTGGGATTTGTAGACCACCACCTCATTCAGTTTAGATGTCATACCGAAAACTATGTTGTGTATATTGGTTAGTGGAAGATTTGAGAGTCGTTAGAGTCCATTTGTCTTGCATTACGTATCTGGTTGTGGATAGAAAGATGAGTTTGTTGTGTGACACTTTGTTGACGTCTAATATGCTGTTGCAATTCTTCACTTTCTGCTGATTTGATAAGTTTTAAATTTTATTTAGATTGCTTGTATCATTTTCAGTGATATTAACAAGTGAAGAATGTTGTAGTTGCACAAGAAGTTTTTTGATGAGCCAGTTTCAGAGATTACATATACGTAATATGGTTGCTTTCTTTGATGTTACTTGATTAGTTGTCGCTGACAGTGGAATTCAAAACACTCATTTTGGTGCTATTTAACACCGGGGGACTCGGCTACAAGCGCTGATGATATTGTATTAGACGCCTATCAATTCGATCGTTCAGTAAAAGCAGAAAATGGGCTACTTAAAGCTTCACTAGAATTACAACTAAAACCCTATGCACAAAGTTGGCTTTATTATTAGACTGCTAAAATCAAGAGTTTTAAGAAATTTCAGTTTAATCATTTATTCTTAATCGTACCATCAGTCTCTCGCTAATTTATGGTATTTTCGCGTTACTAATAATTCCGAGAATTTTGTATTATTGAATCTACTGGTATCACTGTATTATTGTAATGTATAGAAGTGTGACTCATTGATGTAATTGTGCTGAGTGCTACTGATAAGATGTTTCAGTAGTATATAAAGAGACGTTCATCGGTATAAAAACATTAAACAGCGGGGAGATATATTTGATGTCAGAGGAAGCAAATGATGCAGCGTTGTATAAATACATGAGAGACGTGAAAGTGGCACAAAGAAACACAATATGAAAGCCAGAAGTACGAAAACACGAAGATATTTGCAAATGGTGCGATGAAGATAAATTGTGAATAATTTGGTGATATAGAGATACCACTTTCTAAAGATAGACATTTCTTCACCAAGTTCGCGTCTTCTACCGTTTCATAATGATGTAAGTCCTGCTAACATTTTTGACATCTAATCTGGTGTGAATGTTTGTGTTCTCTTGATGGCCTAGTTCATTTTTGTTAAATTCTGTTAATTTTTTCTTCTTATCTGGTGATGACTAATTGTACTATTGTTACTTCTGTGGTCCACATCGTACTTATAAACCGGTTAAGCTGCGAACCCATGTTGAATATATAGACATAGTGGATTATGAGTGAACTAGAATTGTGACATTTTTCTTCGAATAAAGTTGGATAACCTAACAACATGACTCATAATGTTGGTTCTTTATTTCACATTGTTAGATTTCACACCCTCCCCCTGGAATTATTAACATGATCACTTCAGTTGTAGAAGAATATACCCATACACGTTTTTTACATTCAGTTTTTCGTTAAGATCTATAGAGTTATATGAACGCCCCTATCTGTTTATTTTCTGTGTCTACGCAGATTTATTTTCAGGGTTTGTGAGTCAAGATTTTGTCTAATAGCTAATTAGTTTAACTATTTGAATACTGAGTTTACTTTCCTGCTTTAGTGTTCTGATTGACAGCTAGGACAAACAACCTATCATTGTTAGTCAAGAAATCATGATTGACACGTACACTGCCGTGATCACCTGACTGGACAGTTTCCGACTGGAGGATCTTCAAGGTCATGTAATCAATCAGATATTATCTATTGATGGTTTAAATTCCGGTGGGTGTGTTTTAACGATATGTAACGACAGAAGACAAGGGTCAGGCAACAGATCGTTTATTTAGAAAGTCAACAGATATTTAATAGATTTTCATGTACATTATTATAGGCTATCGTTAGCAGAGAAACAGAGTCTTCTGATTAGTTGTTTTCTCACTGAAACATAATCTGTCATCTCTTCGTGACCGTTTCCTTGATGGTCACACCACATATCTGTGAGTCGTATCCGCCCACGCAAAGTCTTTGTTCTTGTTTTTCTCATCACCAAGATTTAGGACGTAAACACTGACTTAAATTGCTGTCTATCAATTTTGGCTAGCAGACAGCTCTCACCAAGTTATTGTCGGAGTTAAATCTGACTTTTGTATATAGTTCATTGTAGGGAGGATTTTCAAGTGATTATAGTGTCGTGTCCGGAGATTCATTCTAGACAAGTGAGACGACAACCACAAATCAGTAACACTCCGTTTTAACACTTATAAACTTAGTTCCATAGTGAGCGAATGAGTGAGTAATCTTTTGACATAGTCTTAAGACAACAATATCCTTCATAATTACAGATAAACTTCGCGAATAACTTTTAGCCTTACTGGAACAGTCTTTCATGCCCCAACATTCACTATGAAACGAAGCCAAAACGAGTGTTATACTGTCAACTAATTTAATGAACATTTCGCACACCTAATGAAAAGAGATATTGGTCACTATTCGATGACCAAGTTCTGTACAAGTTCAGCTTTCTTTAGTTGATGCTTTCAGCTTACCTAGTATTCATTTATTTTGTGACAATAATCAGTTAAATTTGAATGCATTGCCTGCGGAAATAAATATACATTCGTTAGCTATTAGATATGGATAAAGCGCAACCTTTGCTATTCTGTCACACGTGTTTAATTCTCATTAGTGAATTGTTCGGCTGAAGTGGTCCTGATTTTTCTAGAGTTTCAATGACACTAGGATGTAAACGATATGTTGCTAGGATATTCAAATTCATTAGAATAAATGTATCCAAATTCTAGTTTACTCATAATTCTTTTGAATAACTTTGCAATATGCCGGTTTTTTCAATCATCAAATGAAGTGACTGATAAACAATGTCCGCATTTTTATAAGACAAGGCCGTGTAATACATGCACATGGACAAGAAACTGTTAATGAAGACTGAAATATGGTAATTTACTTCACTTCATGGTAAAATACTGAATATATCTTTCACCTGTTTGACTCCCCCTCTTGTTTTATCACTCTCTCCACCTCTGACCCTTGACCGTAAATAATTCTGGATATTTCTCACTTTTTTTCTTATATATAACCTAATTGATAACTTCATAGTAAAGCAAAATTATTCTCGATTGCAACCAACATTTTGTTCTTCTATATCAATGCAAATTAGATAATAAATATAGAATAGTCCGTAATCAGTGAATCAGTTTGATATTTCTTTGCATTTTGAAAACAGTGCGATTAGTGTGTAATGCTGAGTTGAATAAATACTCATCTCTGACAGTTAGAGACAATCAGCAGGTAACCATGGGCCTGCGTTTCGTGCTTACCGGTCTTCGTATGTAGGCTCTTAGGAAATGATTTGAAGTTGCATCACCCACTGCTGTAGTTAGAGATGTTACTATGGAGCTGTTTCGACCCACGAATGACCTTCAGTAGAAGTGTAGTGGTTATAGTGATTCACGAATGCTCATTGACCACAGTCGAGCGTCTAGTCCTTAACGTTAACTATTCACTGCCCTATTATTTTCTAAACATTTTGTAAATTTCAGTTTCATGAGGATTCGATTAATCACAATATCTAAACACAACGTCTAGCTATCCTTAAAATGAATTTCCAAAGTTTAGAAAGAAAGTTTTAACCGATCGGATTGACAACATCAGCAGGGTTTGGTACAAACTAAAGCTTTTAATTATTGAAAGTCATGGGTCAATGAATTCCAGCTTCGTGGCGGAACAGCGACACGTCTCACTTTAAATATGGATTTTCTTGTCTTACTTGGTTTTGAGCATGATACTGTTTATATATGTCCAAACCAAGTTCACTTATAACAGTTTGAAAAAAATTTGGGCATTGGGTATATGATACTCATTATAATAAAGGTTTTTGTATTTCCCAATGAATGAAAAACAAAACGATATTGTTTTTACTGACATTTCGCTATTTAATGCTAATAGCTTTATCAAAGTATTATTAAACCGGAATTTACAAAATCTCAGCTTATAGATAATAAAGAGTTAACAGATGAGAAAATAGACTTAGGTCAAGTTAATGGGACATATTGAAAGTCAAATAACAATGAAGATCACTAAACCAAATAACAAAGTTAATAGTACGTCTGTTATGATATCAAAATAAAGTTTACTAACTTGACCATCGTTCGTCTGTCTGGGGGCATTTTTCGTTATCAAGTTGGTCAATTGGTAAAGATAACAAAATCAAGTGTGGATTGTTGTATTTGATCAGTATGTAAAATTATAAAAGTAGTGTGTGTTTACATAGTGAACTTGCTTATCACATCCGTGTTGATTTTGTCACTTCATAGGGGAGGCAGGTGTTATAACCAGGTCAGATTCTGTTTTAGTCCATCATTCCTATTCAGGCAATTTGGATTCCACTTGATATGAAGTGCTTCTTATATTAGACGTTCTTTGTGATTTCTGAAGTTTTTCTGGATTATTTCAATACTGTCAAAATCAATTTTGTGGCCTGATTCGATAGCGTGTAGACCTATGGCTGATGATTTTTCAAGTTTTTCTAGTTCAACCGGATTTTTGGTGGTCGAAGAGATGCTCTACGGTGTTCATTTCTTCTGATTACCTTGATTTCTCGAGATGTTTGTCCGATGTTTACTGACTTTGTATTTTGACTTTCAATATGTCCCATTAACTTGACCTAAGTCTATTTTCTCACCCCCTAACTGTTTGTTATATATATGCTGAGATTTTGTAAATTCTGGTTTAATAATACTTTGATAAAGCTATTAGCATTAAATAGCGAAATGTCAGTAAAAACAATATCGTTTTGTTTTTCATTCATTGGGAAATACAAAAACCTTTATTGTAATGATACTGTTTAGTTGTAACAAGATAGAGAAAAAGGCCGAATAATACAACTTAAATATTTTGTCTGACTAATATAGACTCTGTGTGAATTGTAATCATTCTTATTATCAACGTACATTCCTCAGTTGACTAATTTAAAATTCCAACATAATCGATAGTAAACCACCAAGATAAAACCGATTAAATTAAAAGGTGTTTGACTTCAAAATAATGAAATCTGGTAAATAAATTTAATTTTCACGTGACTATGAGTAAAATACGTCAGGTGATATACATGACTCATGAGCAAAAGAGATTAATTTAAAAACCTTCCAACCTTTCAGTAGTTTCTATGTGCCAAAGTTAGATTTGTAGGGATGCCAGTCATTTCAATGCAGATGTTATCACAAACTAGAGGGCATCAGAGACTGTGGTTTTGCTTTATCTCCAAATAAAATAACTCAAAATTCATGGTACATTAGATTTCAACGCAGTGAACAGGGGGTCAGTGTGATCGACTGGTAACTCAAACGTCCTAATTTTTATCCCTTATGGAATCACAGGACGAAAAAACTACCCAGTACCTCATGGTCTCTGATAATACTCTAACTGATATGTGTTGATGATGAAATCTTTACTGAAATTAACAAATTATATATAAAAATTGGCCACTATGATAGTATGTAACTCAATATTAATTTGTTTACTACACCTGTTACACAGTGAAACTGTGTGGCTTACTACATTACGTCTCGAGCACACTTCACTTCACACAATTTTATGAAATGTAACCCCACAACTTTATAACGTGCTTACAGGATTTCAGCATGAAGTGATATCGGTTAGAGAACCACTGGAAAACCTGGGAGTACTGGACAGCTGTTTCGTCCTGTTTGTGGACACGCATCTACCAAGGTTCGAATCCAAGAGCTCCGGTCACAAGACGAGCTCCTACACCGGGTTCAAACTCTGCCGGATGCGTACTGTTGAAGAGTCCCAAACTGGGACGAAACATCTGTCTTGTACTCCCAGGTTTTTCAGTGATTCTCTAAACGATGTCAGCTCATGATGAAATCCCGTAATCAATCAAATCTCTGTGGACCGATATTTGAATTTGAAACTCGCTTTTTATGGTTCTGTTTATTTTCCTTGGGTATTTTTGTTCGCTACAGTTTTGTATATCATTGTGGGTCACATATTCTTGGGAAGTATACACCCTTCAGTCTCAGGATCTCACAAAGTTTCTCGTCAATTCAACTCTAGTGAAACAATCGCCTTACAATCGCATCATTTTTCTTTTCATTTTTCAGTGTCATGTCATTGCCATTCCTCTGAGCATCTTTTTAAAGATAGTCTATTTTGTTACATTCAAACACGAACTAAAATATTATATTTGATAAAAGAAACTTTTAAAAATGTTCACTTCATTCAGTGGATTCAACTTACATATGTGATCCTACAAGACAACATAAATTCCTGAAAGAAGGGGAAAGGTCGTGCTCTCATAACTTTATCAAGGAAAACTGTCATCTACCAGACAGGATCGAAAATGTTTTGCTAGAAGTCTTATGCATAATTTAAAAAAGCGTCATCCCTACGTAGTCCAGAACACCAGCCATTTTTTCATGGAGGTGAGCTTTCAGAAATTTGAAACATAATTTATAAAGTATAGTAAGGTAGGAGAAAACAAATGTTGTAGTCGTAGTTTCAGGTCGATTAGCTTGACTTCATGTGTGCCAAATTTGTTGCAAATTAGGCAGTTTAACATGAAAATACATGTAAAATACCAACTTTGAAGCTGCTGGTTTATGTACACTGCCGTCTTCTTGATATTTCCAAATGCAAACGTATGTATGAAAACGAAGAGTGGTAAAATTGGTACAGAATAAGTCTTCTCACATTAACAAATCAGTATGCATATACATGTACTTGCATATATACAGCTAAGTAATAAATTGATTGGAAAGAGTGTCTTCACTGAATATGCTACAATGGGAAATTTAAATCACAGAAGAGTATAAGGACGTACTAAACAAAATCAAGATTTGATATTAATATATTTATAAAACGATTATAGGTTTCCAGGCCGTAGGTGTTACGAACTTCCTGGAATAATTTGAGCGCCGAGTCAGATTGATTCATTAAAAATTATTTAAATTAATCCCAGCGTGTTAAGAAAATCAAAACAAAATTTCTCTGAACGTTTCGCTGTGTAAGCCACAGCTTCTTCAGCGGATTTATTCGGATTATTATTAATCATCAAAATATATAGTCAAAAATTTTGCATAAATTGACTTCAATTTATGATGATTATATATTTTGATGATTAATTATAATCCGAATAAATCTGCTGAAGAAGCTGTGGCTTACACAGCGAAACGTTCAAAAAAATCTTGTTTTGATTTTCTTAACACGCTGGGATTAATTTAAATAATTTATAATATTTATAAGACGGTTGAAAATACTAGAAACATGAAGGCAGCAAAAAGAAATAGATGAGTAACAAATGAAGCAGTGGAAACAAATACACAAAGATAAGGCTATAGATACAAGACATGTTACTAGGCTGTATAAATAAACTACAATAAATGTTTCCAAATATTAGTTCATCACACATATTCCCATATCTTAGCAACATGTATTATATGGTCAGTTACAGATATTGCTAGATGAACCAAAAGATTGTTTTTTGCCTCTTGAGAGAGGTATGAAGTGACAGACTGTTTCTGCTCGCTTGCTTACAACAAAGGCAATCTTATAATATTTAGTCTTTAAATATTCCTATTTTTAGTATTAGAACAAGACATTTAAGCGAACAACATTGTTTTCAATTAGATCTTCAGTCTTTACTCTAATTTACATAGATTTATATATAAAATTTTAACCAATGACGGTGATTTTGTGGACCAAATAATAATAATAATGATAATAATAGTAATATTAATGATAATAATAATAACAATATTAATAATAATAATAATAATAATAATAATAATGTGGTAAATGTTTTGAAAGTAGTTAATAACGATGATTATAATGATAACAAAATATTGATAATAAGGTTTATGCAGGTGATAAGAAAAACGAAGGTAGTAATATGTGTATATGTAGACAATTCAATGAATAAATTAGGTCAAATCTTACAATTTAATAGTGCGGAATATTCCCATATTATGAATTAAAAGTCAATCTGAACGAAGAATATTCTTTTCAATAATTTCTCTTCAGGTTCTTACAATTATAAAATATAATATTTGTTGTCGTTACACTAAAGGCCAGTTATGCGGCAGATACATTTTTAACGTAGAATAACAGATTGGTTGTGGGGTGTCAAAATAAATAGTCGTATTTGTGTGACAAACGTGCTAGGCTGAAATCGATTACAAAATATTGTAAAACGGGAGACAATGGTGGTGATTAATCATAATAGATTTGTAGAGTGTGGGGTAGGAAAATTGACAAGTCAGTTCAAGGTTATAAAAGGTGTCAGGTGAGTGGCTAGTACAAAGTGGTATGTATTAAAGAGAAGATAGTAAGACTGCAATGAAAGGTTCATAATGAAATAACGAATATGTGAAATGAAACAGGTAGATGCATATATTAAGAAAAGAGATAATATCACTAATGATAAGTCCGGATAGTATAAATGGAAAATTCGATAGTATTGAGAGAATGTTTGCATGAAGGGCATAAATTATGACGAATAATGATAATTGTAATAATAATATTTGTGATAATAAGCAAAAGAAAAAAACCAAGAGGGTTTAGGGGAAGGAGCACTCTTGGTGAGAAGAAGAATCATCAATCCAAGTTTGGCCACGGTAGGAACAGCGTCTGGACGTGTTCTTTTTGGATACAAAGTTCCGGTTTAGTCGATCTTATTGCAACAGCTTCAGCTATGTGTAGGAGAGGTAAGCGAACTGTACGTGATAACGACTTCGGAATTCGGTATATAAACCTGAAAGCTGTGTTGACATCGATATGATGTCCAGTATCGACCAAGTGTGACAGGATCGAGCTTTTTATGCACTTAATTTCCCCCCTGCTGAACCAAGCTGGTAAATGTTCTCGAACCCGCAGATGAACCTGCCTAATCGTGCGCCCTATATAACTTGAACCACAGGAACAGTTGAAATGGTATATGCATGAAGAAGAGCTAAGCTTAGGTAAGGCATCTTTGAGTTGCTGGGTGAACATTGGACGGCTACTGAAGGATAGACACAGACGTGCATATTAGAAAGTTTTCTTGATCGCCATGGTTAAACGTTGCGATAGAATCTCTGCAGGAGTATCTCCCTTGAATTGGAGACGTAAAAACAGAGGCTTTTTCTCCACCGTTGCCAGTTCATGTTTACGACTATTGTAATCTATGTTGGCTTTAATGAACTTCTCTGGATATCCGTTCTCGTTTAGAATGTCTGGGATAACCTGGAGTTCTTTCTCTACGCAGTCTTCGGAACAAATAGACCTTGCTCTAAATACTAAGCACCTGATCAGATTACGTTTGTATTTCATCGGTACAAAGCTAAGGAAGTGTGTATACTGAGCTTTGGTCTCTAGCTTTCGAAATATGGTTCTTTTGTCGGAGCCATCCTCTCTTCTCATTAGTAGGACGTCGAGGAAGTATAGAGAGTCGTTGTATTCTCCTTCGTAGGTGAAATGGACCGCTAGGTGAGCATTATTGAAGTTGCTCAAAATCAAATCACTACTTAACCCTTCATCGTACACCAGAAAAGTGTCATCCATGTAACGACAATACATTTCCATTTTTGTTATTTCCTCTTTCAACGGACTATTTTCTAGTTTTGCTAGAAATATATTCGCGAAAATAGGTCCCAGTGGGGACCCCATGGCTGTCTGTACATTTCCTTATCAAACAAGAACTGAAAATTTGTTGTGCATTTAACAAGTAGTTGTTTCAGATTACTAATAGGAATATCAGTGCACAATTTCTTTTCTATAATCTGTTCGCAGATATAATCGATGGTTTCCACTAGAGGCACATTAGTGAATAGAGATGAGACATCAAGTGATGCCATGTATTTGCCAGTTGCGTGCAAGTTTTTCATCTTATCAATAAATTGAAAGGTATCCTTGATGCTATGCTTTACTAACTCGTCATGCAAGGGTTGAAGTAGCTGTACCAGCCACTTTGCTGTCTCGTGATAGGGTGAATGAGACATGTCTAGTATGGGGCGTAGGGGCACTCCTGATTTATGTACTTTCAGTAGACCATACATGCGTGAGATAGTACTCTCTGTGGGTTTCATGTTTTCCAGAGTTTTTGGTGATATATACCCTTTACTCTTCAAATCCTTTAATAAGTTTGTTATTTCTCTCTGTACTTTCTCCGTATGATCTTTCATTGCTTTCGGCTTCTGAAACTTGCTGCCGTCAGCTAGTATGGAGTTCATCTTGTTGATGTAGTCCTGCCTATCCATAATGACTATCCCCGGTCCCTTATCCGGTCTGGTAATAACTATGTTTTCATTTCGTCTGGATAAGCAGGAAATCTACATTCGGGAGTTTGGCTTTCTAAGCCTTTCATCAGTTGTGTTCGTTTTTTCGAGGAATTAAATTCGGCGATTTCAAATCTTAAAAGTTACTTCGAAGTCTTACATCTGAGATCATCGAGAGCGATAAAATGGACTTATACTGCCGCCACCCTTTGTTTGTCATTTTCCAGCCGACCAATTATGATTGCTCAAGCGAAAGACAAGCTACCTAGCTGTGCCACTTCTATGTGTATTTACAATTTACAAATTTAGCTACTTCTCTGGAGAAAGCTATATAGAGCGAACAGCTCGACAAACGTATTACTGAATATCCTCCTTCTTGGTTCGGAAAAGGTCAACTAAAATCTATAAGAAGTTCCATGTTGACTCATTTGATTGACGTGGTCACAAAGTGGACAGAAGAAGTGGCTTCAATGTTATCTATCACATTCCATCGAACCTTTCTAACGGAATTTGAACCCGCATTTACACATAGCCGAAGCTATGGGAGTTCAAGGGAACAATCCTAGTCTTTGCATACAAAAGAATTTTGTTCTACCTTTGACTCTTCCTTGGTCAAGATATATTCCGCTTAGGAAAACCTCCCACCCTTTCTTATTTCCCATTTCCTTCGTACTTATATGATATTTATTCAAACTCTGATTATCTGTCCACTTCACCATTAGTATTACGTAACTTTTAAGATTTGACCTAATTTATTTATTGAATTGTCTACATATACGCATATTACTACCTTTGTTTTTCTTATCACCTGCATAAACCTTATTATCAATATTTTGTTATCATTATAATCATCGTTATTAACTACTTTCAAAACATTTACCACATTATTATTATTATTATTAATATTGTTATTATTATTATCATTATTATTATTTGATCCACAAAATCACCGTCATTGGTTAAAATTTTATATATAAATCTATGTAAATTAGAGTAAAGACTGAAGATCTAATTGAAAACAATATTGTTCGCTTAAATGTCTTGTTCTAATACTTGGTCTACTTATCATCTGATCGATTTTACAGTATGATTATTCTGTCGTCTTAGCAACAACCTGACGTGTACTTTTCTGGGTGTATAGACGAAATGAGTCATAAACCGAGTCATTAGTCATTCACTTCACTCATATTGATTAGCAGATGTGAAAAGACATATTCAACGCTGACTTTAACAATGACCTTTTATCATGCATATTATTTGCATTTGACAAAAAAAAGATCAAGAACAACGGATTGAATACCATAACAGTTTTTTTTTAAAATTTCATCACACAGTGGAAATAGTATTATTCATCGAATTACGTTTTGAACACAGTTTATTGTTCATAACTATATGAATTGTAACTATACTGCTTTGAAGCTCAACTTTTATAGTTCTCATACGTCTTTCTCACTTGTTGTAGGAGGTAATACAATTACCCAGATGTCCAGTAATGGTTTTAAGTCACTCATTCCATATGTTCTCATTTGATTTGATAAATAAACCTTCATTTATCAGTCCCTCCACCCTCCATCCTATTACATTAGATTTAAATATTGTCAATTTTTCCTGTCCCATTTTAAGGTTGTACCTAACAGTACATAAGACATAGCTGACGTTTTTTCATAACTTCATTTAAGCATATCTTTTTCTGCATGTTCTATTGTGGTTGTGTGATACAGACAATGTGTGAGAACGGAATGTTGTGCTCACATATTCCCACAGTTCAATACTGAATATATATATATATATGTATATATTTGAACATTCTATTTGATGTTAGACAGAATACATTCCCATGGTTATATACTGCATTAACAAAAGAATGCTATGTATGTTTGAACATTCTATTTCATGTTGTCTGATGTAAAGCGAAATGGCACGCTGGATGATTGGTTAACGAATATAATCTGTAGACATATAAATAGCTGTTTGATCACTTGAAAATATACTTTGGCTTTCTTGTCTTGCATTCTGTTGTTACACTGATCTACCTGTTAGAATCGGAGCTCTTAAGCACAGACATTTAAGAATGATTTCATTTCATCAGATTAATTAGTTTGAATAAAATGATAACAGCAGTTTGTGTAGAATAACATTTTGTCGTCATTTATTTCATCGGCATCTTATCAGCTGCGTACAGCCTGAAGAAGTTATTAGATTCATGTGCAAAACAATTTTGACATACTTGCAAATGTTACATGGTGTCAGTCGACAGTAGACTGCAAAGTTAATAGACAGTACTCAGAAACTACACTTATATACCCATAAAGTTCAGATTGAAACAAATATAAAGAATGGGATCCAATCGCAAAAGAGTGAATAAAATAATGAGTAACTAACATGTTGAGGAACTCTGTAGTTAATTTAATTCCAATCATAGAAACAAGAGATAAGCAAAGTTACACTGTATCATAGGGAGGAGATTAGAGCCAAAGAGTACAGACATCCAAGGACCAGGGAAAGCAGAGGCTGATAACTGCCTCTTTCTGAACACATAAATCGGATTTCACGAGTCTGACAGCAATTGCTCGGGGAAACTTGTGGAGAACTGAACTATTTGGTCGATTGATAATTACAAAGGATTTCACGATACCCACCTCATGACCCGTATTGATAAGATGTCTCCCAAAGCCACTATTGTACACATCTGTTTCATTGAGACGCAGACTTTTTGGCACATGTTCAGATAATCGTAGGTATGCCCTTCTTTCTGTTCTTCCAATGTTACTGCTCTTACAGGTAGAGCTAGAGTATTTATCGACTTTTGACTGCACCGAAGAGTATGTTGTCCGATAAACGGGAACCAATTTAGCCGCAGAACAAATTCTAGCTAGTGAGGTATTCAATATTCTATTGACTGTTCCTGCTGGCCTGACCTGACCTTTAAAATCTAGTTGAATGAGGATAGGCTTCTTTTCCTCTGTGATTTGTTTGGCATTTGAGTCAGTCAATAATATGTTAAAATCAATACGCCTATTTAACGTGCCCCATGCTGTGGGTACTTTTTTCACTCAGTTTGTCTCTACTTACTGCCTTTCCCCGTACTTTGCCAACATGCTTTTCTTCTTTATGAACTATGAAATGCAAGATTTAAAAAAATGTGGTGTATTCATGCAACACCTTGCTAACTAGAGTCTGACAACAATCTGATCAGTCAAGAACTATCAACTCAGGCAATGTAATGTAATTAAGCAAAATGCCTGATCTGAATACTTCTCATCACCTTGATTGACTGTACTCAGGTGATTTACTTATTACAGTGATCAAGTCAAAATTATCTTTTGAATGCATGCTTCTTTCTAGAGACAAACATTTGCAACTGAACTGTTGTCAACAAATGAGGTTAAATGTATAATTACAGAAGAAAAGTATGTATGAGCTGTATACAGCCTACATAAAATATGCACGCGTTTATAATGAAACGCGAAATTTTTAAAAATATGTCGTTTTACAATGCCATCTGAATTTTAACTCTTTAATCACTATGGTAAATTAGATTATAAGGACTTTCGATATTATTGTTATTATTATTAATAATAATGTTAGAACAAAGACTACTTAAATTAAAATGCCTGAATGCAGTTAAATCGGAGAAAAGCTTGAATATGCCTCCTACTGAACCACCAAATGAATCATAAATATTCGAATGAGTAGCCTTTGTTTGTTTAGAAATATTACCAATGTCGTAGTTGCTCGAGGCTTGCTTAAACTGGACAATATTTACAGGTGTTGGGTTGCAGGGATTTGACTGATTTCAGTCCTGATTATGAAATGATTTCAGTTAGAGAGATACTGTGTACCAAGAAGTACTGTTCTGCTGTTTCATGCTTGTTTGTCACTCTTCAACAGTACACACCTATCACCTCATCAGGGGTCGAATCCATCACCTTCAGCTGTGCAGTACTCGCTGGTTTACAATGGTTCTTCAACTGAAGTCAATTCGTAATCAAAAAAGACAACATTTACTTTCTAATATGTCATAATTTCGTTCGTTCATTCATTCTTTCGCTCTGCGAGTGGAACATAATGTATTCAGCTTTGAAGTATCAGTCGCAGTGGTGCTGTTGTTAGCCTCTCATGATTGTCCGATACAACAAATGATCTTGTCGTTTGAACATGTATTTCGAACCCTTCTACTGAGAATAACTTTCAGTAATTTTTTAAATCACCTTTTCATTTTAACTTCATCTGCAACATGAATAATCTAATCAGTTTTATACTTAGGGGAACACTCGCTTGATAACTTCATTTTCATTACATTCAATCCAATACAACTAAACCCTTTAAACGATATGTACGTAAAACGCTTGCTTGAGTTATTTTTTTTTATCAAGTGCATTAAAGTACTCTAAGTGCGAAAAATTAGTAATTTAATAATCAAAACTTGAAGATGAATAGGCATTTCATATTGTACTAGATATTAATTATTACCATACCATGCTTAAAGCTCACAGTAAATCAATAATTATTCTGACCTTCTAATCTAATCATCACTACTGAAATAGATACTCAACTTTTTGTCATTTGAATAAGACATATATATATATATATATATAATAGCTTCTTATAATGCATTTGTTAACCTGCTAACCACATATTTAAAAGAGTGGATTTCTTTTGAGGAAATAAAAAAAAACATGGCTTACGGTAAAAGACATGTTGCTGAGTCACTCAAAAGAAATAGGATGATAGATGAACTAATATTTGGACATATTTATTTCAATATAAATTTCAATAGGGATAGCAAAATGTCGTTTACTTTCAGTCAATTAATAAAAATAACCATAAAATAAGTAGTGATCAGCTACTCACTCTAATTTCTCAAATAACCTTTTTTAATTACTGTAATTCACAGTTGGCTATTTGAACACTTTAGGTTCTGCGTGCAAGTAACGTATGCTTAGTCTTTTAGACAATGACCCTTTTTACCCTTAAGTTGTTATTACTATTTATCGCGTATGATTAGAGTGTAACGTTGGGCTTTCACAGTACATCTCTATTGTCTTTTGGTCAATGTCTTCTTTTTTTTAAATGGCTCCACTATTGCCCATAAGTTTTCATTTCCTCTCCAGATAGATACCTCCCTGTCGGTGAAGCTCTACAGCTGACTACTTGAAATACCTTTGGTGATGTGCCTGCTAAATCTTTGAATTGTACAGCAGTAACATCTGACTAACTTGACATTAATGATAATAACTTGGGTGTTGTTTGTTTTACTGAATGCTGTAGATTTCCACACTGATATCAGAGTAGTGAACACCTGTTTTTCTTTATCGACTCAATCCTGACTGGCTTTGATATCATTGCTGTCCGTTCCCTTTGTATTTGAAATGAAGCTCCCCAAGTATGTGAAGAAGAGATTCCTTCCTAAAGATTGCTGCGATTTATGGTGACTGCTGCTTGTTGTAGTTGATTGTGTATCTTTATCGCCTTTGCCTTCTGTATGTTCACCTGAAGTCCTGTCCTTACTGTCTCTTCTGTGAACCTGCTGGTTTTAGCTTGTTTATCTTCGGGCTTTAAACTATGAATTAAACAATGAAATCAGTCGACGACGAGGCCTGTGAACAAAACTGGCAAACTATTTCAGTACGTGCTTCGTGTAATACCGGTTCTAATCTCGGAAGAAAAATGAATTTATGCAGTGTTATAGACACGTCTAATCCATTGATTTTAATGTGCTTTCTACTAACTGACTTCTGATATTTGAGGTAAAATGATATCTCACCAAACTTTAGCGTCAACTACCTCGTTAATTACAGTACACTTCAGATTGTCAGTTACTGAGCAACAAATGCTGGCCTACATTGGTTACTATTTGACAAGACATTAATTAGAACAATTTTCTTCGATAATTTCAAAATTAGTATGCTATAAATCAAACCTGGAAAAAACCCACAGAACTTATTCATGAGTAGAAGACGGATATGAGATGCATGAATTTCATTTGAATTACAGATTTTTATGAAGTGACTCACAACTCTTATCAAAGCAACCTAATATTGATCCGTTAAATTTGATGTTTTGGGAATCTGTCTTGATCAGATAAACCTAGATCACCTTGTTGATTCCCATCAAATGCAGTGAAATCCGTCGGAGAAGCTCTTAAAGTTCGGAAGTGCTGAACAGATGTTTCATCCTAGTTTGGGACTCTTCGTCCATGTGCACCTGTAACCTCACAAGTTTTAGAACCCATGACCTTCAGGTTACAAGGTCAACTCGCCTATTACTCAGCCATTAGGTTAGACATCTGCAACTTCCAGTGATGGCATTTTTTTTCTCCCGTTCCTGTCAATAAATCTAAGTAGATATGTCTTTTCTAATAAGGCAAAGCATAGAGACTTAAATTCAGTCTTTCTTATATATTCACAGCCGATTTTTAGAATCCTTGGGCATAAAAAAACTTATTCGATTTAGCTTTCCGATCAGTGGGAGAGGCGCTGACAAAGCAAGACTGAGTGAATCCGTCATATTGCGATAGTGTTCTTCAGTTGAATACTCCCCACAGTATTATATATATATATATATATATATATATATGTATATATATAATATTCCCATAATTTATTTAGAACAAAATATTTAGAGCGAACAATTGTTTTCAATAAATTCTTCTTCAGGCTCTACAATTATAAATCCATTAATTTAAGCACACAATAGCCAGTAAAGGCAAATTAGAATCATATCAGAAAGTGTATTGTGCAACAAGTATAAGATGGGATGGAACAATAATCAGATAGTTTTTTGAATTTTTTTATATGCATGGCCAATGAGAACATGGGACAAAATGAAATGAAGTAATTTAATTTAATGATGTGTGTATATATATAAATATAGTCAACAGAAAATACAAGTTTCGAGAGTGAGTGTAATCAGGTTGTGTGTGACAATATGAAAATTAACCAACGAATGGGGCGGACTAGACATAAGTTCAAGGTTGAAAATAACGACAGTAAGAATGATTGTAAAATAATAACGATGATATGGTGTAAAATTACAAGTACTATTGGTGAATGATTGTCAAATAATAATAATGAATATAATGAAGTGGAATGAACAGGATTTTGTAAATATGATAACAAGTTAGAAAAGCACTACTTAAACCTAAGGTAATAAAATCATAAGAAAGGTCATGAAATCATAAAAGTCGAAAATGAAAGTTTGTCAATGAAACAGAGGAATAGAAGAAGAAGGAAAGAAAAGAAAATTGTGAAAGGAATTTATAGTGTTAATGGAGGATTTGTTGGCTTGATTGTGGTCCAAGGTAAATATAGTGGTTGAACATACTTCTTCTGTATGCAAAGAGATGGTCTTCTGGTATTAATTGGTAATTTATCCTTTACTTGCTGTGTGAGTACTGGTTTAGTTGAGAAGTTGAGTACCAGTTTAGCTGCAGGAAATGTTCTATCTGCTGCTCTATTAAGTCGACATTTTAGAATGCCAGCTGCAATTTCCCCTTTGTAACTTAACTTAAGATACAGAGGTTTCTTGTCTACGGTATCCACCTTTACCTTGTCTGTAGGTACTGACATATACTTTTTTAGGAAGCTCTGTGGATATCCATTTTCTTGCAGTGTGAGTTTCAGTTTATGCATTTCTTCCTTAATGCATTCCTCTGAACATATACGTTTTATTCTATAGCTAAGACACTTAACTAAGTTTCTTTTGTACTGAATCGGTGCGAAGCTATGGAAATGGGTGTACTGACCCGTCCAGGTTTTCTTTCCAAATAGTTTCCTTTGTAGATAGATATCCGTCTGTCTTCATGGTGAGGACGACGTCTATATATATATACATATATATATATATATATCATGCGCAGCACTATCTTAGGAAACAACAATGTTGAAATCACCTTTCGAATATTGTATTTACATCATTGGTGTTGGCTTTTGTTTTTAGTTTCCAAGTAAAGATGAGTAGTATAAAAACAAAAAAGAATTTATTTTACATCAGTGTTAACTGTCAATGCCAAGGAAATGCCAAGTGATGAAAAACGCAATTAGCAAAAACATCCTTTAGTGTGATAAAGGATCAATAACACAACTCGTGACTTATGCCAAGGACAAACAATAAAATGTACAGACTACACCACAAACAATTTATCTGTAGGTGACATTTACTTTCATTTCATTCTGACACTCAATGATTCATTAACTTTAAATGATACGTCTAGTTTTATGACCTTTTGTTAAATGATAACTCACTAAAATACACTATGCATCAAAACTTTCAAAACAAACTGGGACAATGCCGAATTTCTTAAGAGAATGCTTAGAATTCTGATGTAGTTTACTGAGAACGTGTGTATCTGTAATCTTTTTAATTGAGGTAAACGAAATTTTAATTTCATATATGTATCATGGTTATACTAACAGCTTCTAAGCATGCGGTGACGTTGGAGTTGATAGATGTGGAGCCTGCTTCACCTACTTCTGCCTGGGTAGCTAACTGTATAGTATCATCAGTCTTTTGACAATAAGTGTGACTTATATCCTGGAACACTAAGAGGTCTATACCTAGTAAATGAGTCCAAACAAAATCCAGTGTTTAAACACATCAGAGGGGTAATCGGTAGTTTTACATTCCGACACTACTGAAACTTTCGTGTAGTTATTAGTTATTAAGGATATAATAGGTCTAATACCACGAAAACAACAATAGGAAATAACAGCTTTCTGCAGTAACTCATTTACATACACCTTTATAATGACCATAAAATCTAACTTGTGACAGATCAATCGAGAATATTTAAATTTTGATTGTCTAATTAATGATTCTGGTCTAATGCGTCTGGATACTACTGAAAGTGCACCATTCTCTAGTATAAGCAGGTATGACAAAAATTTACAAAACAAAACAGTGTATAAACTAACAATGCTAGCTAAATAACCTGACTTAAAACGAATATTTTTTTGCATTAAATACCGTAGTATTTACTAATCGAATCGATCTTTCTTTTGAACATATTTATACGTGAATCATAATATGTTTAAGAAATCATGTGACACAGATTATGTTAGTTAATCAATTATTGAGTGTGAATGATATGAAGGAAAAGCTAAAAAGTGAAAGTAGACATAAACCTATGTGAAATTTTCGTTGAAAGGTTAATTAATTTTTTTGACTGGGCCCTAGGCAGTAACTAATGCCATTTGTCTAGGCCTTTGATTGATGCAGCCTGAATCTTATCAGTCAAGTTTGCAATGTTGCCACCATGCTAGAAGGCTGGTCATCACGGTATACTCTGAACTGTTGTTCGATTGCGAACCATCTGGCATGGTAGACACATTGCCAGCTTGATTGATAGAATTCAGTCTGCATCAACACTTAAGATTAAACGCATGGCATTAGATACTGCCTAGTGCCCTTTCTTTTCGTTGGTAAGATTGTATTTCGACAAATGAAAGAGTCGTTAACTGATAACCACTTTCTTTTTGGATTAAAAAATAATAATATAAGCACTCAAACTAACGGCCTACCAAATAACCCTGAAGAACCAATCACATAGCTCCTATTTGAGCAACTATTTTGCTTATTCTATTCAACGAACTAACCTGCGATTCCATCAGGAAATCTTTTCACTCTGGGTTAGGTTTACGATTTGGATTAACGATTACGCTAGAGTTGAGTTTAGTATAAGAGTGCAGATTAGGGTACTTTTAGGCCTTTATAGGTGGGTTTGAAATAATTGGGGACGATTATTAGCATGAAATAAATGCGTAAATCATACAATGTTTTCCAAGATTTGTTATTTGATCGTAAACATTCCATTACCACTACTAAACATCGAAGCTCGAAGAACACAATCAATTTCTGGGTAGGTGAGTATTTAATTGGGCGCTAGAATTGAGGTGAATCATTGGCATGTGAGGGGATTATTTCATAAAAGCGCTAAAACCCCTACTGTTAACAATTTTGTAGATATAATATGGATGCTTAGATGAAAGAACTTCGAATATCTAGTTATCCAACGATGCTATTAAATTTATCACCTATTTCTTCTAGCTTTTGGTTATGCTCCGAGTTATGCTGCCCGAAACGGTTATTTCTTGAGGTGCGATTGTCCCATAAACATGAAAAAATGAACAGGGAGACCAAGGAAAGATGATGTAATTTCATTTAAAAGTCAGTCAGTATACTATGAAATGGTAAGGTTTGAGGATGGAGTCAGTCGTGAGACCTAGTAGTTAAGTAATAACATCTGTAACTGCAACATTAGGGGATGCGGGTTCAGATCTCCGACGAAACTGGAGTTGCAAATACACTTTGCTGATGAGTGCCGATAAGCACGAAATCTAGACTCATGGCCACTTACCGACTGTCTTCAACTAACAGATATCAGTTTGAAGTACACCGTGATGGTGAGTCACCTGCCTTGGTGACCATCTGCTAAACTTGACTGACAGAATTTAGTCAGCATCAACATTAGGGACTAGAAAATTGACATCGGTTACTCCATACAGAACAATGAACAAAAGTGTGTTTGTGTGCGAAGCTGTATCAGAGGTAAGATATTCATGGATAATAAAAAATAACTTCACAAAATGTTTTTCTTACGAGAGGACAGTTTATAGAGCATTCAACCATTAAGCAGTGAACCTGTACTACTCCCAGTGATGTATTTGGAAAATGTCACATGTGACTAACTTACACTGACTACGTCTTGGGTTCTGTCGTCAGACTGTTTGTGTTTTAGGTACTGTAAAACTAAGTCACCTCTATTGCATAGAAATCAAGAAAGTGTTAAACATCCGCGTAACTCCATTAACAATGACGTATTGTCTGAATAGCAATAACTTTTCTCAAGTTTCTTTTGCATGTCTGATTTCTTCCATTTAGCTAACTTGAGCCTTCTATTTGAAACTGTTCCTAAAACTATGCATATCAGAGGTTTCATATACGATATCAGTAGCTGGGAGAAAGTGAAATAATAGTTATATATAAATAATAGTTATGATTGAGCGTTTTCGAAATATTCCACTTATCACAAAGAATTCCATTGGTATTCTGTGGTATATTCCCCTTTTAACTTGAATGAAAAGCTTTCACAATCGCCGATAGACTACTTTCAAAAACAAACACTGTCCGTAAATTTCTCAGACGACTTATTTAAATGGCGGATTCAGAGGTGTGAATGTACAGGTGCGAATGCAAGCATTACTGGTTGCATTGCCTTTCGAAACTTAAACTGAAGGTAAACTATCTTCTAGAATGATCAATAATACAGTTATAATTTGGTCTGTTGGTCTTGAAATAATTATTCTGGAATCATGAATAAACATCAGTACGAGAACATTACAAGATATACTATTTAAGTTAACCTAGTCCTTCCTTAGACTCTTTGTTTGTCTATTTTCAACATAGAACTTTGCACCGATGTGCAGCAGTTGAAGTCGCCACACTCCATGTAGCACACAAAGCAAGAGAAGAAACTAGAAATGCATAATATAGACAGTAAACAGAGGTGTGAGACAAAGAAATAGTTATAACGAAGAACAAAACAGTTTAATTGGAAATCATAAGTCACAAGAAGTGGATGCATCTGCGCCACTGACAACGACGATTTTGAGCCATATCACCAATTGTCTCCAGACATTGGTTTTTACCGTCCCGAGGACCCCAACCACGAAGTCTACACCTTCCTACGTGGCTGGCTTAAACTGACTGTTGTGGATTTCATTGACTGGTGCCATATTTTGGTTTGACCGCCACCAGCTCTTTTCCAGCCTGACCCTATGTCAGCTAGCTAACATTGCCGATTGTCGAGGAAGGCGATGGCTAGGCATACGTAACACATGTCCTAACCATCTCAGTCGATGTAGCTTCACAGCCTCGTCGATTGATTTCCCCTCCTTACCCAGCCTCGACGCCTTACCTCAGTATTGCTCACTCTATAAAACCACTTCACACGGGAGATAGAATGCAGGCACCTATGATCAAAGACAGTTAGCCTCTTCTTGTCTTTCACTTTCAATGGCTAGGTCTCACAGCCACAAATGAGGACAGTGCAGACTGCTGAGCAATACACCCGCCCTTTGGTCGATAGTCAGCCGGGTATCACGTCTACGCCAGAGACGGCGTAAACTGGCATATGCAAAACTAGCCCTCTGTATCCGCACCCTGCTGAGATTTCGTCAGAGATCAATCCGTTGGCACTGGCTGATGGTACTTCCCTAGTAAGTGAAGCGGTCAACGTGCTCTACCACTTCACTCCCTATTTATAAGCTAGGAGTCGGTGTAGTCCAGTCCAGTCCTGTAGCAGTATCTTACATTTGATAACAGGAGTGAATCGCATTCCAAACATTCGTAGATTGCAGCTCAAGGTGTTCAGAAGACTCTGGGTTTTGTCAGTATCTTCACCTAGGAGCAGAACTATATCACCTGCATATTCTAAGTCAACAAGATTATTCCTTGATGGTAATAAGTCAATCGCTGAGTCTCTGAAGTGAGTTAGGGTTAAGTCCATTAGTACATCTGTGATGAAATTGAATAGAAATGGTGATAGTGGGCATCCCTGTCGGAAATCACTAGTTGTCACCACTTCAGATGACAACTCGCCGTAAGCTATCAGCTGGTTGACTGCATGTGTTCGAGTAGAGTGACTTGATCAGTGCAATGTATTTTCTCGCCATTCCTTTCATAGCCAAGCATCGCAACAGTACTTCTTGGTCAACAGAATCGAATGCCACCTTCAAGTCAAGAAATATAACAACTGTAGGACGCCAATAGGAATGCCTGTGTTCCAGAATCTGTCTAAGGGTGAAGATGTGATCAATACTTCCTCTTCCTGGTCTAAAGCCTGACTGGTTCTCTCGTGTTTGTGCCTACCGAGCACCGCTTAGTCTACGCATGATTATTGAGCCTAGAACTTTAGATACCATATTAGTCAAGCTAATCACACTGTGATTACCACACGAAGACTTGTCTCCCCTCTTGTATATGGGGATAATCAGTGACTTACACCAACCTGACGGGACTTCCTCTCATTGATATAAGAAAGAAAAAGAAAAAAGTTGTGTGAGTAACTTGATATGATTATGAGCAATAGTTTGTGCTCGAAACGTCATCAGTTAATATAACTGTACAACACTGTGTGATTTATCAAAATAAAATCTTATCTATTATGGAACTTCCTCTCATTCCCAGATACTTCCTAGTACCTTAGTTAACGCAGAAAGTAAATTGTCTCAACCGTACTTAAATACCTCTGGAGTCATTCCATCAGGTCCTGTTGCTTTGCCTTGCTTCAGAAAAGTGACGGCCTTAGTAACCTCATTTAGGGACGGACGATCTGTGTCTATATCCCATTCAGGGAGGTGATGGATGTTCGGTAAGTTGAGAGTCGAGAGGCCAATTGAACTGCTCCTCAAAGTGTTCTTAACAACGTCCTAGTTGTCTATCCTGGGAACTAATTATGGTGCCATTTTTCTCAGAGGTTGTTTCACTTGTCGTTTCCCTAATGAGTCTAAATAGTTGTCTGGTATTGCCAATCGCCGATGCCTTTTCCATCTCTTTCCCCTTTATTGCCCACCCCTGTTCACGGTCCTTACGAAGACTTCTTGTTAGTTTGTATTTGAGTAGCTTCCGCTTCTCATCATAATCGGAGCTCGCCGGAATCAGTATTTCTGCGTCAGTCAGTTCGGATGAGGTGGTACAAATCCAATGGCTCTTACTAACTTTTGGTTTTAGGTTATTAAAAGCTTTTACAGCTGTACTTACAGCTAACTGTATGTTGTGCCAGGCTACCTCATGAAGAGTACTGCTGTCGACCTCAGATACACGTTTCGCTATTTCTTCCTTAAATAGCGACTCAGAGTCTCGATCTAGTTGTGGTTGCGTAACTGCTTCGCTGCCAACAATTGTTTTATGTCCGTTAAATCGTAAGCATAAACGTGCGAGAACCAGAGCGTGATCAGAGTTTACGCACGTGTTCCAAAAGGAGCGGCGGTCTTCTGCTGACCCTCGCCAACGATGCCCTATGGCTCTGTGGTCTATCTGAGTCCAGCGTCGATTTGGTGATGGAGGTCGCCAGGTTACACAATGTCTCTCTTTGTGCCTAAAGGTAGTGCTGACTAGGGACAGATAATTATCTGACCAGAACTGTAGAAGACAATCACTGTTGTCGGTTTGTCGGCAGGGAACTCCATACGTACCACCTACATACGTCTCAGTCTGGCACAACTTCCCTACTCGGGTATTGAAATCGCCTGCTAAAACAACTATATCTGAACGTTTTGCTTTTTGCAGCAAATTAGACAGTTTCAGGTAGAAGTCATCTTTTAGTTCATCCGAACTGCAGTCTGTTGGAGCATAAGCGGAGACTACGAAAAGGCAACGACGGGTAACGCCGTCCTTCCTCCTTCCAACGGACCCGTTCAGATGGACCGTACATACACGACTGTCTACTGGGATCCAGTCAAGAAGTGATTTTTCCGCCTTAACACTCAGTGCTATCCTTACACCTGCAAGTCGTCGCGAGCTACCTGAGGGGTCTCCCAATACCCTTAAAGTGAATTTTGCAGATTCACCTTGTTGGCCGGGTGAGGTTAAGTGAATGACTATACTCGGGTCTTCTATGCGTGTCTCCGAAACACAACATACATCCATGGCTCGAGATGCCAGAGTTCTTGCTAGTGATGCCTGTTGTCCGATTTGGCAGACTGTCCTGACGTTGAAAGCTCCTATTTGAAGTTGGCGACGTGGCTTTAAGAGTCTGTCGGGGGTGTTTTTCTGGCTCTCACCTTTGTTTGTGGTCACAGAGTGAAGTGAACATGACTCACTAGTCTGAAGGATAGTACTAACTGCAGTAGGGAGTGAGATGATGAAGGTGGTGTGGGTAAAGGAGAATTATGCTCAGGAAGGCTTCGTGTGCTCCTGGAAATGTGTGGGAGGTTGTTACTTCCCGGCTGCCCACACCGTGGAAGTTGATTGATTCTTCGGGTACCTGAAACAGAAAGAAGGTTGGTGTTGCGTGACCGCAGAACCCAGGGGACAATCGCTTGAGGCCAGTTGCACACGGCCTGTGTGAACTGGTTTCTTGGATTGGTTACGTATTAGTAAACTCACCGCCGGTTACGGACCACCGTAGGGTAAGTCGGGATGTACAACCTTTTCTAACCCTCTTTTGCCAGAGTGGAGAGACAGCATAGCTGGATGGCATGCTGGGCATCTGAGGGAAACATCTTACTGCTGTTACATCCTTGTTCCCCAGCAGTATGACTTTGCCCACAGACCTCCAGCATAGTGTATAAAAAATTCTTACACTAAGCCGGTCACTGGTTTCAGTCTAATCGCTATCCTAACAACCTTCCTGGCATGGTAGGACCTGCAGGAACAATAGTTCCAGCCAGTATAACTTGTTGGGTCATTGGGATGTGCAAGCCCGACCACTGCGTCAAGGTAGCAGCTATCGGTCGGGTCTTCCTGGATTTCCAAGCATTCAGCCCACTCAAGCACTAGATAGGTTTAATTATTGCTGTTGTTTCGGTCAAGTTGGTGAGGTGTAGTTGATAAGAATTAGATGTTCGTAATGGAAGTTATACCTAAACTACTGATAAATTGAAGACACACAGGAGACTAATAATTGGATTTGTCACATGATTTTAATCAAATTTTTTCCTCGCAACTGAATGAAATACTACCTTCCTCCCACAAGTATGTATACATATATATACCAAAATGTACCAATCACTTTAAACCACATACCATTTCTGTAATAATCTCATGTGAGAAACGTGGTGAATACTGATAAAGGACTTTAGCAAATGACAATTAATACAAATCAATAAAATTTCCTTGAATTAAATATCATACAAAGCCGAAGAAAACGGAGAAAGGAGAGTAATCCGAGTTCATTTAAACAATGAAGTTTAACAATCATCATGAAATATATGGTTGATGCCGGATACTAATGCGATCCAGAGTGTACTAGGAACTGACATGGCTACAAAGAATAAGCATCCAATAAAAATAAATCATCTGGAACAACAAATGGTATGGTGATCGATTTCCAGTCTGGAAATAAACCAATCAAAATTGGCCTACCTAAAATAACACCCAATATTCTATTGATCATGATTACAGACTAATTGACATAACCTTGGTGATATTTTGAAAAATACATTATTACATAAAAAATAAAATTTTCGCCTCACTTGGTTGCTTGTTCTCGTCTAAGTATTGCAGACTGGGAAACAGGCAGCTGTCGTATAATGTTGTTGCCGCAGTCAAGCGGTATTCATGACCAGCTCTTCCTTGTTCAATTTAGCGTCCCTATTTCAATCACAACGTATTGAGAACATGACAACGAAAAAACGCAAACCAAATAATCATGAAGTACATTGGATCTTAAAATAGGAATACTTTTATTCTCTACTAGCCAATAATTTGAACCAACTTATGAACAAGTTCACGGTGAGAAAAATGAATGTTTTTCCATGCATCCTGAAATAGTCAGTATCACTGAGGGTTACGATCAGAGGGGAAATATGTACAGAATGAAATAAATTCATTCAGTTTCATGATTTCAGTCTAATTTAATCGCAAACAATTTGTAATCTACAAACAGGTTGTGGGAGTGAGGCTGGCAACCCCACTTCACAAAACCAATAATACTATTATTTAAAACGGCAAAGTTAAAAGCTTGAAGTCCTGTGTTCCACTCGGAACAATGAAATAAAAAAATAGCTACCTCTTGTTAGACAGTGTATAATCAGGCAACAAATAGGAGAAACAATATGAAACTTGGACTGGTGTGAACTGAAAAGTAAGCAGATCGGGAATCAGATATTTGTCCAATTGCAAGGTCAGTGTTAAATATAAAAATAAACATTGAAGTGAATCTACTACAACAGAAATGATATGATAGAATAAGGACATTGGAAAACAATAAACATTAGGAATGATTTTAAACACATGCATGCAAGTTGATTAGTTAATCAGAACTTAGTTAGTGGGATCAGATTTTCCATGTACCAGGTTGAACTTTTCATGATAGTTGTACAGTTATTTAAGGGTTGATATGTATAATATCTCATACATAACAATTACCAACAGGCGTCTGAGTTTGGTAACGAAGAATATGTCTGAATACGTTTTAATGTATAGTATATATATATATATATATATATCATTTTCTAAACAAACAAAATTCTGAATTAAACCAGTTAGCACGTCTACTAATATTGTCTAGCAAATATTGCGTCACAGGTGACTTTTTCAGTAGCAGTAAAATAACCTGGCGATATACAACTAAAAACCGTAAATATTCTTAGCGAGTTAATATATATTCATTTTCCAAAGTAGAATTAATTAGCATCAGAGAGTAAAGTTTGACGGAAAAGTTTATTATGTTTTTAAATTTACAAAAGATATCGGTTAATGAATGTTTGTTTTCGAAGCATTCTAGTGGATAATCAATCAATACTTATTCTGCTGCTTTATTCGAAATCGACAACACACACTTAAACAAAATTGTATGCATACAGTCCTGTATACAAATAATTATCAAACTGGAGGCGAAATAAACTGTACGCACATTCAGAGTCAGTAGCTAGGATGAACACTAACTGAATTTAAACACGTGTATTCCTCCTGATAAAATCCGGCAAATTTGATACTGAATTCATCAGACCAAGACTGAGATCCTGTACATAGATTGGTCATTTACTGACCGTCTCGTCTAAGAATCTAATATCGCCTACGATTCAACTAATCAAATAATACATGCTAACAGGAAAACGTGCTTCTAACTAAAGTGGAGTAGAATTATAGTAGACTTTGCATAATTCTGTGTATTAGGTCATAAACTGATACGTAATGCACAGGCAGTAATGAAGCCAGCTAACATAGTAAGTTAAATTAAGCGCACTTTATGTAAAAACATGGTCTAATAAGCGAGCGGTAAACCTCCTGAATGATCCAAATATTTAAATAAGAGGAATACTGTGGTGACTTTCAAGTCATCTTTATTTCTTCATTAAAAGCAGAATTTGGTTAGCTGTATGTACAGATTAAATTCAAATGAAAAACGAGTTATTTTAATTTACAGTTGTAATCAAATGCAGTTCATTGCTGTTCTAATTGTAGTCTTTATCGAGTAAGGATATAAGCTATCGCAAATCCAACTAGCCGCGCTTTCGTTTCAGCATACTTGTATAGGCAGAACAGAGGAGGTCAATTATGACTTCCTCAGTTAGTTGATGTTGTATTACAGGCCTAAAAGAATGCTGTAACCACATTAGATGTTACGTTTGGCTGTTTTAAAGGTATTCGATCAACATTTTTACTCAGCTAGAATATCTGTTGCAATGTTTGCTACACTATGAGCGAAAAATCCTTACGACAGCCCCTATCCTCACTCGTCTTTATTACAGTACACATATGAATGATAACACGCACATATCCATCTTTCTGAGATTGGTTTATTTCAAGGATGGCAGAATATTTCATCGATGACGATATATACTGCCCACAAAGAAGCAGTTTAACAACTTGGGGAAAGCTACTTGCATTAGAATTAAATAATACTTAATAAAATCTAAAATGTGTGATACTGGAGATGATTTATTCTTCTTAAAAATAAGTGTACTTCTGTAATATTTTCAAACAGAATACTGTTAACATTAATAATAAGAATAATAAAGAGACAAGTTACATGCAAACAAACTGTGGGTCGTCGATACAGCAATAATCTTTTTAAAGTTGTAGGTTGACAAGCAGCTGTGTAATACAGTCTCTTTGCTGACATTTTACGAAGTTACAAAATGCTGAAAGGTATAATTATCTGAGTTGTTGTATAGATATTTGTTATATCGGAGTGTTACTGCTTTTGTGGTTGACGTCTCACTTGACTACAACAACACAATAGCCAAAAATATTGCCCACACTGAGTTAGACACAAAAGTCAGATTTAACTGCCACGGCAGCGACAAACGTGGCAACAACAACTTTTATCATTCGCAATAGAGGATATATCCACCATTTGCACCTAGTCGGAAATTTAAACCACAAATAAATAGTCAATATCTGATTGATTGTATGGCCTTAGAGATCCTCCAAAAATAAATTAGTCGAAAACTGTCCAGTCTGGCTATCACGTCAGTATACATATCACGGTTAACAGAGATAGGCTGTCCATCCTAACACCTCCCCCATTATAATAGATTTTCAGTTGAGGGATCACCAGAGGATATTTGTAGGACTGGGTACTCTTCGTCTATGATAATATCCAGGGATTTCATTACACTTCTGTTTTTGTTTTCAAGTTATTACTTGATAAAATGTAAATATCTAATAAGTTATGAAGAAAACAAAATACATTTGTGGAAAACAAATTTCTTTTGTCGAAGTAGTCATCTTCAGAAGCTTATATTTATTTATTTTGGAAATAGTAAACAGGAAATTACTTGATAGGTAACAAAACAATGCAAGCATACTTAACAAGTATGAATGAACTACTAAAAATAGAATATTTCAAAGTAAGGAGATTATGACTACGGTGGAAACTAGCACAGAAAGTTCCAGCCTGAACTGATGAATTGCTAGGGCTGAATCCTGTCTTACTGGTTGGCTTTCTTTTTAAGATAATTTTAAGAGAAAACTCTGGTAAAGTTGTGTGATTCGAATTCACGACATGCTCATGGTGTGTTAATGATTGTCGTGAATTATGCCACTGATAACACCTGCCCCAGTGTTCTGTAATGCTTCTGGAAGGTGAGTGCTTTATTTGACCTATATAACTCACGAATTTGTCGACAGATTGAAGTGACCAAACATGTCATTGGTCCATGCAGTACAAACTTAAAATTTACTAAGGAACAGTAATATTTAATGGTAAAAACGCTATCAACTAACTGTGAATAAAAATTTACATTTTTAGTGATCAGGTAAATCAAATGATGTCAGGTGAAACGCTCCACATCTGAAAATTATAATAGACTAAATAAGAGGTGTGCATGCACATATTTTGTAATGTAGACCAAATCAAGTAAAATGTGTATGATGCATTTGTCAAGATAACAGCGTAATGTTGTCTGAAGTAGAAGTGAACTGATCTGATTAAGGTGTGATATTAACACTTGAATCCCCTTACTTCATGTTAATTTTCGTCTTCAGCAGATGTCAGTTATAGAATTCCTGGAAACCAAGGAATACTGGACAGCTGTTTCATCCCATTTCAGGATTCTTCATCATATCTTCACCCACGACCATATTGAAACCTGAGGCGAGTACATTTTCATTCCGATGGCTTATGAATTCTTCCTTCTGCCGAAAATTCTGATCCTTTACATTCTGTTGCCTTTTATATAAACATGTACGGCAAGTTCGTGTATCATCAAGAATATCCGAAGTGTATTGGGCAAATACGCTACACGTTTCAGATAGATTGCATTTTGCAATTGTTTGATGAAAATTCTTTGATTTTTGATCTTTATTATTTCCTTGGCTTCCGAGTGGAACATAGAGCTTCAACACCAAATTTCCACCTAATCCTGCTATCTACGGTCGTTTTCAGCCAGCTCCACGACTGCCTTTATTGTCTCGTCTCCACATAACACAACCTCTACCATATATCCACCCTTAGACGTTCAACTCATCGTTTACCATTCAGGTACTGCTCGAGACCCTGACACGTGATGTCATTCAACGGTTCCCTTATGACTGACTGTTGATATAAAAGGCTAGTTTTATTTGAATAGAAACGTGCAACAGGTACAGCAATATCTGTATGAAAACTGATCAATACAATGAATGAAGTAGATGAAATTATCGATAATCAGGTCAAAAAAGAAGATAAATTCACTACGTGCACCACACTCATTATAAAATTATCGCTATTCTGACTTCAAATAGATATAGAGGTATTATAATCAAGAAGTAAGATTTAAGTAATCATGATATGACATTTCTTTGACATATATATATATATATATATATAGCATTTAGATGCTCATATCATTTATTTAATCAAATTATATGCATTCTATTCAACATATTAGTCGGCTAAATACATTTTTACCACAGTAAGGTGATATTGATGCCGTCTGTACACAACCTGATTAACCGTCGTTTCAGATGTTAAGGACTTACCATGTAGACGACTGTGAGATAGAAGGCAAGTAGCATTCCACAGGGGGACGAAACTCATGACCTTCGTGAGTTAAATGCACAAACATCGACTAAATTCAGCGTAGGAGAAAGAAGACAATAAATGTCCGATTAATCAAGGGGTTGTAGAAGTGCCTTTCTGAAGACTTTCGACTTCCCCGTTTTCAAATGTCCTACCATTGGTGTCAGGCTATGATGAAATAAGTCCCAAATAACAGTTAGATTTTATACAAGTCTTTCAAAAATAACCATTTCTGTATCAGCTTAAATCTGGATTTAACGTAATGCCAAGAAGATATGATCCATGAAATGGCCCATCATCCTAACCACAATTGTAATTATTCTATCTAACACACATTTTCGTTTGGCTGTATTTCTTTTCTAAGTCTACTTCCATGAGAAATACGAAAACCTGAACTGACGTACTTTTGGGCAGTGTTTTATGTTGATAAGTCAATTTAGTTCTCCCTTCTTTGGTATCTAAAATGGTAAAATAGCCTGAAAAAATGAACGCCTAAATATCTCTACTATTTTTATACCGACAGTATTCACCTACAAATGACCACTATACTGTTTTGCAGTGGATGGTAAGTGTGATGAAAAACTATCCAAAGAAGGACATACCAAATAACCTTAAACAACCAATCCGGTCGTTTTAATCTTAACATGCATTTCACACACCAGCTATGCAGACAACCCTATACGGATTTTCTTTCCTGTTACTGTTAGGATTAGCTTAGAGTCATGGTTGGGTTAGGCATACGTTTAAGGCTAAGTGAGTGTTTAGGTATTAGCTTTAGATTCATAGCCTTCCTATTCAAACCTACTGTTTAAAAAAACTTTTTGACTCAATGAGAAGACTGACACATTACACGCAGTGTTTATTGATTTGTAAATGTTCACACGTTTACGAATCATTGGGCATACTGCCTTGACTGTCTCCTTCGTAATCAAGTAAACACATTCATACGACAACCTAATGTGTGACTCTAATTTTATTGATTATCCCCATTTTTGTAACAATGTCTAATTCTACTTTTTTAATAAAAGTAGAATGCTGTTTATCGCAGCTTGCAGGATTGATCACGAGCTGACATCAGTTAGAGAAACCTGGAAGTACTGGACAGCTGTTTCGTCCTGGTTCGGGACTCTTCATCAGTCCTGGTGTTCGAACCCAGGACCTCCCGGTTACGATGCGAGATTGTAGACCATTAGGTCACCAGGATCCGACTTAAGGGTCCATGAATTCCAACCACTGCCAATTCGTGATATATATATATATATATATTTAGCGCAACCGCCGGTCAATGTCAAGGGTAAGTAACTGTCCTCTTGCCTGACCCACTGGTTCGCTTGAGAAATATGTTCACCAATGGCATTATGCGTTTTGACAATAAATGTCTGAATTTCAATCATCCTGTTTCACACACAAGAACAACAACTACTACTACAATACACTTTTTTGTCCTTATGTGGTTGTAGGTAGAAGTGCTAGTTAGCAGTAAGTGGGTAGACTATTTCTTCTTATAGAAAACAATAAAGTAATTTTTTTTAGTATAATTGTGTTCACTGAGGTGGATGACTTAATTACTTGTCTGCATAGACAACATCCATCTTTAGCGTTAACTACACACTAGAAACATGGAAAACCATCCCACCACCAGGTTCTGCGTTTCACATAAAAGAAGAAAAAGTATAATCCAAAGCGATTACAAAATTTATTGATGACAGACAAGTTTGTCTAACAATTAAGGGTGATTTAATCAGTATGATAAGGCTGAAAATGATGAGGATGGTGATGACGACGATGATGATTATGATGAACAAACTGTCCTCTTTGTTGTTTGCATGTATAATACTCAATAAACAGTAGTATTAATAATATTAATAATAATAGTAATAATAATAATGGCAACAGTTTAACAGTAGTAATAATAATAATCGTAATATGAAAAAATAATATTGCAAGTTCATTTATTATCACCAGTATCAAAAATATATATATATATAAATGTATAACAAACGGAAGCCAGAATGCCTGTTATACGCAAGAATATATAAAACAAAACAAAAAATAGAATATAAAAGTAAAAAAAGGGGGATAACTGCTTTCATTTAACTACAATAGAACCTAAAAAAATACATGGTGCACATTTGTGTATTGTTTGTTTATTTTATATCTATGCGTGCAGGTGAATATTAAAAGTGGAATTAGTCAATCACCTCAGTTTACAATGGTTTATAATAGCCAACTTGTGATTTGCACACTGGACATATATGAACAACATCTTGCGTAGATTCAAGGTAAAAGGGGATTAAACAACACAACACCCATAGCCTAAAATTGTGAAAAGTAAACTGTGATTATGAGTTGAAATTAAATGAGAGAATAATTATTTCTTTTTCACTTATTATCTTTTATATCAAAATCGTTAAAAACAAAACTTCCATATATTACTTTGATATGATAGTGTCCTCTCATTTGGGTGATTTATGTGTGAGAAGTTTTCATTATCTTTTTTTTATTCTGGACAATATCTTCGCATTAAAGTCCGCGCTGAACATGTTTCCGGTCAGCTAGATGGACATGTGAGAAAGCCTAGCAATTAAACCAGTCAGTTCAGAGAACGCAACCACATCAAAATCATCCACCTGAGCTACAACAAACCCTCTCTGTTATTATTATTATTGTTTCCTTTAATTCTTAGAGGAACACAGGGCATCAGCCACGCGTCTCCATTGCGTTCGGTTCTCTGCTACAGTCTTCACCTGGCTCCAAGTCTGCCCACACATTTTCATCTCCTCTTCAAACGACCTCCTCCATGTCACCCTTGCACTGACAACCAACTCGCAGCTTCCCTTTCGGGTTCCACTCGAGCAATGGCTTGTCTAGTGATGTCACTTGATGGTTTCCTCAGAGTATGGCCAGCCAATCCATCTCCATTTCTTCCTGCCTATTTGTTTCACAATTGGTTCTTGGTTGGTTCGCTCCCAGAGATCCCTGTTGATGATCTTTTATGGCCAGCCATCTGATATTGAGTAATGAGCGAAGGCAGCTGTTGATGAAGGTCTGTGGTTTGTTTGAGGTGCTCTTTATGACGCGCCAAGTCTCCGATCCATAAAGTAGCACTGACTTCACATTGGAGTTGAAAATCCGGATGTTATTTTTGATGCTGAGTGCTGTTGACCTCCAAACAGACTTGAGAGTAGTGAAAGCTTGTCTTGCTTTCCCCATCCTCGCTTTGATATCCTCGTCAGTTCCGCCTGTAGTTGAAATGATGCTTCCCAGGCAGGTAGGTGAAGGAGGTTGCTTCTTTCAGGTTCTTCCCATTTATGCTGATTGTTGTCTGTGGTTGTTGGTGGTGGTGTTGGTCAGGAATCTTCATCATTTCTGTTTTCTCTATGTTCACCTGAAGGAAGTCCTATCTTTGATGCTTGTTCTGCCAACTTGTTGCTTTTCGCTTGCATATCTTCCAGTTTGTGGGAAATCAGACATATATCATCGGCGAAGTCCAGATCCTCCAAGTTGTTTGTGCCTGTTTCCTCACTGTCCGCTGTTTGTTACATTATCCAATCTACTGCAATCAGGAAAATCATTGGCGATAGTGGGCAGCCAGCTTGTCTTACTCCTGTCCTCACTTCGAAGGATTCCGTAAGTTTCCCATTGTGGATTACTTGGCATGCAGCATTGTCTCTCTGTTATACATATATAATATTTTTTAAAAACTAAAACTAGGTAAAAGAAGGAATAATATATGTTAGGGAACCCAATTTAGACAAATATGGATTTTCGGTAATTTCGCACCAGGTTTTACAATAATAAAATTTTATTAAGTACAGACACTTGATACCAATGTGGTTAACAGAACTAAAGTTGACGCGTTAGGTGGTTTGGTAGATGATGACAATAAAGCTAATCACAGTATTAGTGATAGTAGTAACAAAGGTGAATACATGCGACTGTTTATACAATCTAGGCAGTCGATCATTGCGAAAGTGTAACTAGAAAGTATGTATATATCTAACATACGTCTACAACTTTATTTTAGAGATGCAGACAAAGTCGTGTTGGTCTTATATGATGAAGCTTGACTGTCCTGTTCTACAGTAAACTACCTATAACTATAATTATAAATTTAAAAAGTTAAGTAGTACCAGATCGTTAGTAAAGCGTATTACACACATGATACAAAGATCCAGAGAAGAAAAACAGAAACACCTCATTCGAGGAAGTATTGTAGTGAATTCAATAGTTGTCTTACACCAATTAGAAAAGTAAGTCAACGAATAAGTGTAGATGTGATACATACATTTCATTTGTACTAATATCGAATTATCCTCTTAGATCCAACAAAATGTTTTTCTACATTCATGAATTCCTAATATCCCGAGGATAGACATCAGATTTTGTATAAATAGCTTGCTTTTCGTACATTTTTCTATAGGGATATTTAAAATTTAATAGAGTAGTCACTCAAAAACACACTGACTGAAGTAGGACACTAACACCAATGTGTTCCCAGGATTGTTGGGTTACGGTGTGATAAATAATGATGATGATAATAATAATAAGGGCTAGTGGAGACTTAAGGGTAGGAGATCATTTCTGTTGTTCAACAGTCAATCTCACTGCTAAGATACAATGCGACTTGTGGTTTATTAGCTTGACCGCTTGTTTTTCAACTATTGAGCCGTAAATTTGAACCCCACCACTAAATGTACAACACTATGATTTGAGTAGAGTTAGGTAATATCAACAGCTCTCAAAGAATAGGTGTGGATTACTACCAAATACATGTAAGTGTTAATGGCTGTAGTGTAACGTATGTTTAGCATTTATATCATACTAGCAGCATTATACCTTAATTATCGAACATTGAAGTGACATATCGGTAAAAATGTGCAGTTTTGAGAACGAGTATTATTTCAATTCAAAAAAGGAAATATACTTATCACAGAAAATTTAAATGGTATGATCAAGAAAAATGCTTACCCCATAAGACAAAGAACACCGCATAACAACCAGGCTAATAAACCAGCCTCAGATCTAGTTTTCGTAACTACACTATTATGACAGTATGGACATACGATACCTACAGGATTCCATTTGAATATTGTAGCAGGAGGTTGGGTCACAATAACTACAATTTATGATTAGAGAAAAATAAGGATGAGAATAATCTGTTACACTAATCATACAATAAAATGATGGCTAATAAATTAATTTTATTGTTACATGTGAACAGACTAACACAGGCATGATTTAACAGACTGATCTTACTTTAAGTACGCTGAAAGATTCAGCCCGAACAGCTTAGTGCTAACATCTCTGATTGCTGAACTGGGTGACGCGGGTTAGGATCTCAGAGGGGACATAAGTTACTTCAAGGCTGCAGAAAGGCTTTGCTGATAAGTGCCAACAGGTCCACAGTAATTCAGGTTTGAGAAAATTAGAATAAGGATAATAAAAGTCTACGCTGGCCAGTTATAACATAATCTTATAACACCAGGCTAACTCTATCAATTTATCTTTGGGACTTTTCATCTGATGAATAAGTTGGATATACAAATCTGTTTCATTGCAAAAGCATCTGCAAATGTGATCACATTGTAGGAAGAGTTAAGTAGATGAAAAACAAATTAACGGTAGCAAAAATACGGAAAATGCGTAAAATACAGAGATACACATGACGAAAAACGCTTCCAATTGTCTGGTATACGACCACTATTGCACGCTTTATCTGGTGTGCTATATCTGATGATCTCATGGATGTTGCATCACCAATAAAACCGTAATCCATTGAAGGATGCCAACTTACAGCCCAGAGTTATTACATCTGAGAAACATCCGCTTTATCATTACACTTTATGCCGATGCAGATATCTCATTGCAAATGAGTGTCAATAAGAATTACACCTAGTTCCAAGGCATCTTGTTGGCTAACTGCTAGAGACAATATACACGATACAAATCTCTAAAAGATATTCTTATACGGAAAGACCACTATCCACATAAACAAACCTTTCAAATATCTCTGACAATTTATCCGGCAGAGTCAATGTAGACACAAATATTCATCATAGTACTTCGAGAATAAAGTCGGTTATCAGAAGAGTTTCTAAGCTTAGTCACCATTCATTTACATATTCTCTGTATGTCTGTCTGTTTTCGACATAGAACTTTGCACCGATGTGCAGCAGTTGAAGTCGCCACACTCCGTGTAGCACACAAAGCAAGAGAAGAAACTAGAAATGCATGATATAGACAGTAAACAGAGATGTGAGACAAAGAAATAGTTATAACGAAGAACAAAACAGTTTAATTGGAAATCATAAGTCACAAGAAGTGGATGCATCTGCGCCACTGACAACGACGATTTTGAGCCATATCACCAATTGTCTCCAGACATTGGTTTTTACCGTCCCGAGGACCCCAACCACGAAGTCTACACCTTCCTACGTGGCTGGCTTAAACTAACTGTTGTGGATTTCATTGATTGATGACATGTTTTGGTTTGACCGCCACCAGCTCTTTTCCAGCCTGACCCTATGTCAGCTAGCTAACATTGCCGATTGTCGAGGAAGGCGATGGCTAGGCATACGTAACACATGTCCTAACCATCTCAGTCGATGTAGCTTCACAGCCTCGTCGATTGATTTCACCTCCTTACCCAGCCTCGACGCCTTACCTCAGTATTGCTCACTCTATTATACCACTTCACACGGGAGATAGAATGCAGGCACCTATGATCAAAGACAGTTAGCCTCTTCTTGTCTTTCACTTTCAATGGCTAGGTCTCACAGCCACAAAGGAGGACAGTGCAGACTGCTGAGCAATACACTCGCCCTTTGGTCGATAGTCAGCCGGGTATCACGTCTACGCCAGAGACGGCGTAAACTGGCATATGCAAAACTAGCCCTCTGTATCCGCACCCTGCTGAGATTTCGTCAGAGATCAATCCGTTGGCACTGGCTGATGGTACTTCCCTAGTAAGTGAAGCGGTCAACATGCTCTACCACTTCACTTCCTATTTAGAAGCTAGGAGTCGGTGTAGTCCAGTCCAGTCCTGTAGCAGTATCTTACATTTGATAACAGGAGCGAATCGCATTCCAAACATTCGTAGATTGCAGCTCAAGGTGTTCAGAAGACTCTGCATTTTGTCAGCGTCCTCGCCTAGAAGGACTATATCGTCTGCATATTCTAAGTCAATCGCTGAGTCTCTGAAGTGAGTTAGGGTTAAGTCCATTAGTACATTTGTGATGAAATTGAATAGAAGTGGTGATAGTGGGCATCCCTGTCGGAAATCACTAGTTGTCACCACTTCAGATGACAACTCGCCGTAAGCCCTCACCTGGCTGCATGAGTTCGAGTAGAGTGACTTGATCAGTGCAATAAATTTTCTTGGCAACCCTTTCGTAGCGAAGCATCGCCAGAGTACTTCTTGGTCGACAGAATCGAATTCCACTTTTAGGTCAAGAAATATAACGACTGCTGGACGCCGGTGGTGAGTATGCCTATGTTCCAGAATCTGTCTAAGGGTGAAGATGTGATCAATACACCCTCTTCCTGATATAAAGCTTGCCTGGTTTTCTCGTGTTTGTGCCTCCAGAGCACCACTTAGTTTACGCATTATTATTAAGCCTAGGACTTTAGATAACATATTAGTCAAGCTAATCTCACTGTGATTATCACAGGAAGACTTGTCTCCCATCTTGTTTATGGGAATAATCAGTGACTTACACCAACCTGACGGGACTTCCTCTCATTCCCAGACGCTTCCTAGAACCTCAGTTAACTCAGACAGTAAACTGTCTCCACCGTACTTAAATACCTCTGGAGTCATTCCATCAGGTCCTGCTTTGCCTTGTTTCAGACTAGTGACAGCCTTAGTAACCTCAGTTAGAGACGGAGGACCTGTGCCTATATCCCATTCAGGGAGGTGTTGGATGTTCGGTAAGTTGAGAGTCGCTGTAGGCCAATTGAACTGCTCCTCAAAGTGTTCTTAACAACGTCCTAGTTGTCTATCCTAGGAACTAATTATGGTGCCATTTTCTCAGAGGTTGTTTCACTTGTCGTTTCCCTAATGAGTCTAAATAGTTGTCTGGTATTGCCAATCGCCGATGCCTTTTCCATCTCTTTCCCCTTTATTGCCCACCCCTGTTCACGGTCCTTACGAAGACTTCTTGTTAGTTTGTATTTGAGTAGCTTTCGCTTCTCATCATAATCGGAGCTCGCAGGAATCAGTATTTCTGCGTCAGTCAGTTCGGATGAGGTGGTACAAATCCAATGGCTCTTACTAACTTTTGGTTTTAGGTTATTAAAAGCTTTTACAGCTGTACCTACAGCTAACTGTATGTTGTGCCAGGCTACCTCATGAAGAGTACTGCTGTCGACCTCAGATACACGTTTCGCTATTTCTTCCTTAAATAGCGACTCAGAGTCTCGATCTAGTTGTGGTTGCGTAACTGCTTCGCTGCCAACAATTTTTTTATGTCCGTTAAATCGTAAGCATAAACGTGCGAGAACCAGAGCGTGATCAGAGTCTACGCACGTGTTCCAAAGGGAGCGGCGGTCTTCTACTGACCTTCACCAACGATACGCTATTGATATTTGGACTATTTAACTCCAGCGTTGATTTGGTGATGGAGGTCACCAGGTTACGCAGTGTCTCTCTTTGTGCCTGAAGTTAGTGCTGACTAGGAACAGATAATTATCTGACCAGAACTGTAGAAGACAATCACTGTTGTCGGTTTAACGGCAGGGAACTCCATACGTACCACCTACGTACGTCTCAGTCTGGCACAACTTCCCTACTCGGGTGTTGAAGTCACCTGCTAAAACAACTATGTCTGAACGTTTTGCTTTTTGCAGCAAATTATACAGTTTCAGGTAGAAGTCATCTTTCAGTTCATCCGAACTGCAGTCTGTTGGAGCATAAGCGGAGACTACGAAAAGGCAACGACGGGTAACGCCGTCCTTCCTCTTTCCAACGGATCCGTTCAGATGGACCGCACATACACGACTGTCTACTGGGATCCAGTCAAGAAGTGATTTTTCCGCCCTAACACTCAGTGCTATCCCTACACCTGCGAGTCCTCGCGAGCTACCTGAGGGGTCTCCTGACACCCTTAAAGTGACTTTTGCGGATTCACCTTGCTGACCGGGTGAGATTAAGGGAATGACTATACTCGGGTCTTGTATGCGTGTCTCCGAAACACAACATACATCCATGGCTCGAGATGCCACAGTTCTTGCTAGTGACGCCTGTTGTCCGATTTGGCAGACTGTCCTGACGTTGAAAGCTCCTATATGAAGTTGGCGACGTGGCTTCAAAAGGCTATCTGGGGTGTTTCTATTGTTCTCACCTTTGTTTGTGGACAAGGAGTGAAGTGAACATGACTCACTAGCCTGAAGAATAGTGCTAACTGTAGTAGGGAAGCAAGATGAGGAAGGTGATGTGAGTAAGGAAGGCTTCGTGTGCTTATGGAAGTGTGTGGGCGGTTGTTACTTCCCGGCTGCCCGCACCATGGAAGTTGATTGATTCTTCGGGAACCTGAAACAGAAAGAGGGTTAGTGTTGTGTGACCGCAGAGCCCAGGGGACAACTGCTTGAGGCCGGTCACACGTGGCCTGTTTTTGTTTGTTCTTATTCATTTGGTGTGTCTCTGTAGCATATTTATCACTTCTGCCCTGTGACACGGCAGCGGGAAGCGCGGTCGTTGTTAATCCGGGCCCTGACCGATCCGGTATGATATTTTGTGAATTTGTTTGAATCATAGTATTGGATTGGGTAGCTGCTTTTTGTCTAACCGCTATCCAAACAACCTTCCTGGCATGATAAGACCTACAGGAACATAAGTTCCAGCCAGTGTAGCTCGTTGGGTCATTGCGATATGCAAGCCCGACCACCACGTCAAGGTAGCAGCTATCGGTCGGGATTTACATATTCTACCGAATCAATATACTACAACGTAGTCAAATCTGATAGTCAATTACACAAACACAAATATAAATGCATTGTTCGACTCGACCGAATTACAAAAACATTTTTCATTAAAAAAAATGCTCAGAATCTAAACATATACTGCTGAAGTGCATTCTCCTCGCAGTTTGGTGTTTATGCTTGTCATCTAGCGAGAAAATGAAAGATACCAACTAAGAGATAATAGTAGCGTAGTTTGAAGCTGATGACAAAATAACTTGTACAACTACAGAATACACCATAGAATGTCCAACTAACAGTCTTTTCATAAATCCTCTCTCTGGGTGCAAGTCTGAGGTTGGAACCAAGATATCAGTATTTTAGATAAGGCCATTCTACATTGTATCTAAATAATAAAGCTCTTAGAGTACAGAAATATAAAGAAAATATTTCTTTCTCTTTGAGAATTAATTCAATAGAAAGTTGATACAATTCTTCCCTTCTTATATACTTACTTATATAAAGTGAAACAACAACGAATAATTTATTGTTTTAGATGATATTTGGAGCCAACACGATATCTGATTACCCATTACAGGATGAGTGCAAAAATTACTCTGTAGTGCTTGATGGTTATGAAAAATGGCTTCTGAAAGTAGACATGAAAAGATTTCAGGCTTTCTGACCGCTTAACTCTTTATAGCATCGTCTGTGTAGATGTAAAATGTTGGGTAGGGCAGACAAGTAAAACAGGGAGGTTACGAATCTTTATTTGAAGTCACCCGGGAATTGGTTACACATAGTGTATGATGTTAATATAATTAAAAATTAGGATAGTTGGAATCGAAGACTAAGTAGATCAGATTATGGTATCATTTTGGGGGAATGGAGTGGTTACCACTAGCAGTTTGACTCATGTAGGCTAGGAAACTCAGAAATCAACAGTTAGAGACTCTCGGTGACAGGGCGAAAATTAAGTCACGATAGCGCTAATGTATTCACACTGCATTAGCACAGCGATTACGGACATTGTTTTATTTCTTTACGTTCCCAGTGGAGCGAAGGGCTTCAAGCTAGAGGCCTGAAGTTTCGGTAGCAGTGGGGATAGGGTTGCTAGTTTTATGCCTAACCTTCTCTCTTTACCTGTCTTATTACTGGCTTAGCGAGGCACATGAGTGCGTCGGCCAGAAATCGAACCCCGGACCACGTACGTGGTTGGCGAGCATTCTACCGCTGTGCCACCAACGCTGTGGACATTTTTACTCATCTTTAATTTATAGAGGACCCCGTCACATTTACCTGTCTTAATTGTGTTGAAGTTTGACAACTTGGACTGATGCACTCCTGAGTATGGCATAACGTTGATTCAACTAATTGTTTGCTTCTGGCTATACTACTCATTAAACTACACATTAAAACAAAGTTAGGACAATTTTTAATTAATTTCAAACTGATTTACGACGGAAATCTGAATAAACTTTAAAAAAGATTCTGATTTGATAAACTTGACTGCATATATATATATATATATATTACGGCGTTTTAAATACTTCGTAAAAAACATACCAACTAACTAGTCTTGTAGTTATTTACCTCAGACTGTGGTTTGTTGATAAGCCTGTTTTTTTGGAATATGTGACATAACTAGACAAATGACCATAAACAAGGATTACTAAAGTGAATCAAAGATTAGTATTTTTAATGGTAGTGAGTACTGAACAGTTAATCCTTATTTGGAGACCTTATTCAGTGCCTGCTGTGATGGCCAAAAAGTATTTATGTATCTCAAAGTCATAAAACAAACAGGTAAAACACCCCTATGTGTTGAAGGTGAGATTTAGTTAGAAAATGGATTTCATTGATCAGTTGATCAATGTAATTAAGAGGCTTAATTCAACAGCCGGTGAGATTTTGCTGCTTCATCGAGTATTTTGACTGGGTGAAAAAAAACAGAATTTCCAGTTAGTGACAGAGTAAAAATGCAGACAGAATAGGAAATTTACCTTGTGGTAATTCGCTTTCTTCATATGCAGGAGGTGGATGAGCATAACCCGCTGGACCTTGATACGGGGGAGGTGGGGACGGAGGTGTGAAGGGTGCAGAAGACTGAGGCAGCGATGGCGCTACCCTTGTAGGCATTGCTGTTGTTGTTGGTGGTGCCATCCTTTGAGGCGGTGCTGACAGCTGTGGCGCTACAAAATGGTCAATACATAGATTTGCATCATATAGCTTACAATCGAAGTTTTATGCTAGAATTATCCATAAGACATCATGCAAAAAATATATATTAAAATCCCATTGGCTTATGTTCCCTAAATACAGGAATAGTTATGCAGTTCTGAAGAAATCTTGTCTATTTTCGATTTGATGCTATTTAGCAGAACATATCCACGGGTCACATATAACAATGAGTCCAGAAGCCTCAGTTCTCGAAGGAAACAGCATCGTTCAGTTAGGGAAATTCAATAGTCTACAACTTGAAAATATAAACAGTGACTACCTAGTTGGTGTCCGTCGACAGCTGGAGGGGCAGTATTCACTCCAGTTAGGCTCAAAAAGACTTGGGTTTGGGTGAAGTAAAGGTTGAGTTTTATCAAAAGCCATCGGGCTCGCTATTAAAAGGAAAACGCTCAAATACAGTCATCATATCATATGCCCTCAATACCCAAATAGGGAAGCTGTGACGGCTAGAATAGTATGTTGGTGGTACATATTTAGTCCCACCCCGATGCAGACACTAGCAATCCAACTATAACTTGGGTTATGAGAGCTATCCCTAATCTGAAACAAGGCAGGGCAGTGGGGCTTAATGGTATGACTTCAGGGACGTCTAAGGACGGTGATGATGGACTATTGACCAGATTAACTAAGGCAATCAATTTATGCGGGAGATAAATGATGATCATGGGGGGGGGACAACTTCACTAACATAATATCTAAAATCTCAAGCCCGATGATCCTCCACAAAAACAGATTTTAGGCACGAACGAAAATGCATTGACCGTATCTGTATCTCACGACAGGTTCTGGAACACAAGCATACTTACCAGCGTCCAGCACTTGTCATATTTCTTCACCTGAAGATGGCTCAGGGTTAGGGTGCAGTCTCGTCAATTTAGAGTACGTACATGATATTTTTCTTTTATGACTAAATGCAGTCTTCTGAAGACCTTCAAGAGAAACCTTGGTATGTTTGGTATGCGATTCTTCCCAGTCAAATGTAAGATGATACTACAGGACTGGTCAACACGGACTCCTAATTAGAGGAGCACGTGAAGTAATTAGGTTTATTGACCACATCACTTACTTAAGAAGTCACATCAGTCCCAGTGGACTGGTCCCTGACAAAATCTCAGCATGGATACAGAAATCTCGTGTGACATTTGCCAACTTGTGTCATCCCTAGCACAAACGTGTTATCCGGCTACTGATCACAGGACATGTGCATTGCTCAGTAGTTCGCTCCGTCCCACTTTAAGACATTGACAGGGCCGTTGAATGTGGCAGATCTGAAAAAGCTAGCTGTCCTTGATCACAGACATTTGCATTCTGTTTCATGTGTTGTTAAGTGGCATAATATGGTGAGTAACATTGAGGTAAGAAGGGTTAGTCAATAGACAAAGTTGTGAAACCGCTTCGATTGAAATGCCTAGGACAAGTGTTGCTCATACACAGCTGCCGCCTTCCTTCTCGAGCAATGTTAGCTGGAACAGAATTTAGCTGGAGAAACGTTAAGGGTTGCCAACCGACACCTGGAATCAATCCATATGAGGCATTGACAAGACATGAACCTGAAATGTAACAGCTACATTCCACATAGGAACAAGTTTATTCTGTTTGAGTTCTGTTTTTATCAGCGAACTAGAAATTTCCAGTGAATATTGTGTAACAGCCTTTGTGAGACAATGCAGTTAAATAACGGCTATTTATATGGGACTGTAGATTTCTGTGTAACAGTTCATTCTTATCATATTATTAGAATTCGAAAGAAAAACATAAAACAAAAACGAATAAAGATGATACAACTTATTACTAATTTACTCGTACGTTTAAATAGCTACCTACTTTTGCATATCATCACTACCTTTTCCATGTATACAGCGAATGCTGGTCATTGTCAGTAAACAATTTTAGATTTTATCTTCTACTGTTCCCAAATAAGAACCAACGACTGCAGGGATATTTTGTCACTCATTCCATTCAATAAGCCTAAAGTGTTTATATTCACCTTCTCTGATATTTGAGGATGATTATTCAAAACTATTATCACTGTTTTTATGAATTATTACGCATATCACCAGTGCTGTTTATATACTGTTAACATGTTCATCCCTAATATATAGTACTAATATTTTCATTGCCACGTTGTGGGTGTAGGGAATTCTTCCAATTATCAATTTCCGCATACACTAACGTTTAACTTTAAGTGTGGCTAAATCAGCGTATGTTCAATGTCAAACAGATGACTCGAAATGAAGCCTATCCCCCTACGGAGGTAACTATTAAAGCTATAGTCGATTATCTTACTCTGTGTTAGTGTTTACACATAAAAGTTAACAGCTATAGCAGTTATATATAAATATTTAGATATTCTAAGGAAACTATCCAACTTCCGTTACAGCTATGAGCCGTTGTCGGTGAATATATACAAAACATGAAACACTACTAAGATCTTTCTTCGTTTTTACTGCAATACATCAAATACAACAAAAAAACTGTTAACTGGGGTCCAGTGTTAAACTTGTACTGTTTTATGCCGTATTATCAAGTGCCATTTTAATAGTGACCATCTGTCCGATATTTTCTTACAGCCAGTAGTAAGAAGTCATACGTCAAGATGAGATAATTTTATTGTAATTTGCTCAGTAGACTAATTACTCTTCGTCGCCTAGCACTCCAACTGATATTTTTTAGTATGATACGATAACAAACATTCTAGGCAATACTGCTCAGATAAGTGGTAACAAAAGGTGAATCTAGCTACTATGCCACTGGAAAGGCCCTACTTGGAAGTGAGAACAAATGAAAATCTTTTAAAAAATTTCTGAGATAGGTGACTGAAATAATCAAAGATGAGTATGGATACAACTGTTGAATATTCTATTAGTTGTTACCTTGTGTGCTAGTTGAATTCATGTTACGGTTCTGTTGGGTCGAAAGACTTCCTGTTGAAAGCCTTTTGAAGGATGATACATCATTATGTCCGCACTTTCGAGCACGTTTTCCAAAACGGTTACAATAATAGCAATCAGATTTTGTAGTTGAACGGATCGGTCTTGAGGAAGATGCTTGACTAGATCGTGATGGTCCATATATGGGAACGCCACCACGATGTTTCTGCAAATAATAAAAAACGGAATACAAGACAGAATACAAGCAGGCGTCATCACGAACCAAAATCAGTTATAGGACCATTGAAAACCAGGGAGAGCCGGACACTTGTTTCTTTTTAGTCTGGGATTCTTCAACATAACTCACTCATGACCACACAAGGAATTCAACTCTAGACCTTCCTTCAAGCTGCGAAACGAGCAAATTGCCATTCACCAGCTGGGACATAGATGCAATGACCCATGAATTCTAACTTCTACCTATTCGAGATATATAACGTCACCACCAAGCAGTGTCATCTGTTGGAGATGATATTCAACTTGGAATCATTGAATTCCCTACAAGCAAACACTGAAAAGTTACATTTTTCATAAGTTATTGTGTCACACTTTATGTTAGTTAATGCAGTCATGAAGTTGTAAATTATTTTTTAGCACACTAACAAGCGGTTGTGACTGCTTTATTGCTAGTTGTTGCGAAAGACCCCCATCTAAAACAAAGTTCATTACCAAAATTATACTGACGAAATTTCCAAATAAAGAAAAAACCCACAAAAAAGACATTTTTAAAACAGGGACAGGAACTGAAAGGATGCAATTTCTTGGAGCTGATTATTAAGAGCACTTCGAAAAACGTTCTTTGCTCCAATTCAGTGTGTTACTTTCTCCAAGTACCCTCATCAAAAAAGTTCCACTGATTGTGACATATCATTTCACCTGCTCCTGTGAAAATAAGCGCATAGACCCTGTTACTAAATAGAAAGGTAAGATCACCAGCAATGAAATGAACCACAGACAGCACGTGTCAAGATCTGTGAGCACCACTGAAATTCTCCACCAAGATGCTAACTTTGAAATACAAAGTACTAAATCAACGTTCCGAAACTTCTGTAATCGACAATAGCTATATGTAACTCATGACACAAAAATCCTATCAATATCACATTTGTAGACTGCATCGAGTTTCAGGATAACGTCTTTTGCATCATTTGATATCAAAATTGAAATATTTAGGAATCGCCAACGATGTACCAGTGTTAATTAACTTTTTCACGGTAAGCAACAAAATCTTCGGGTTAATCCTAAGTTGTGGTCGAAGGATACGCAATAGTGAAGTAAATCCCCGGGCTCGCTACCTGTTACGTAAGAAGGAAATCAATAACCTACACAGAAGAACGACTTAATGCTCATCTCAAGTTTAATCATGGATTGATATCAGTTAGAAAATCATTGAAAACTATGGAGTACTGGACATCTACTTCGTCTTGGTTTGGGACTCATCATCAGTATGCATCCACAGGCTTTCGAACTCAGGACTTTCTGGCTACATGGTGAGTTTGTAGACCATTCAGCCATTGAGATCCGACTCAATGGCCGATGAGTTCTAACTTTTACCAACCAATGTTGTCAGTGGGTAGTCATCTTCACACCCCTGAAGGATGGACCCTACTGGTCATAACTTCTCACTAGAATTCCAGGCAATATCATCCCATAGCCGGTCTTTAGCTGTCCATTCCTCCGTAGTTTTCCAGTGGTTCGCTAACTGATACCAGTCCGTGATCAAACTTGAAACAAATCAAATTCCTACAAACAAACTAATGAAGATTAAATGCTTGTCGACACAGTATTTTCCTAACATATATAAAGCACACATACAGAAAATATGAGAATGATGGAATAAATGAAAACAAAACACATAGTTCAGCGAATTCATTTTTTAAGCTGTACAGTCGCACTCATATAAAATATTTTTGATGAAAGAGGGTAGTAACGAAAGTGATGAGTCGTCACAATCATAATTGTTAGTCAATACATAAAAGAAGTTGAATAAGTCGGTGGAAATTGAATATAAATGCAATTGTTCAGCTAAAGAAAACGAATTTACCGAAAACAGGCTCTTCTCTGAACTGCGTGTTTTGTTTTCATTAATGTCTGGATGGGGATCATTCATAAGCTGATGGAATACTTCTGTCCAGGATGACATAGGATTTATCAGCTTAAGCATTTTTGCACAAACTAGTTAGTACCGAGTGTAAACCTCAGCTGACATACTACAGTAAGTGGGCGATAACAAAAGCTTTCCTACCCAAATTGTAATTCATAGACCCGAAAATGAAAGCCTATTGCTCAGTTACATCAGTCGACAGATGACTGCTACCTTTAAGTGGTGGTCTGCTAGGCATATCGCAATGTCCCAACGAACTCGAGATTTGGATGTCTGTTGTCACTGAGACATACGTACCAGACCAAAGTATATTTATTCGAGTAACCTCGTCTGACCAACAAACTGAATATAAAAAATCCACTTTGCACATGTCAGGAGATAACTTGGTCACTTCTCTAGATCTCTGGGTGTAAGGAAAGCACTGAGCTCCAGAGAACAATATTCCGAAAAATCCCAGTAGACAATCAACTGTACCGTTCGCATGAGTAATAATATAGAAATTGAAACTTGTCAGTTTTTCTTCATCTCCACTTGCACACTGACAGCAGTTACAACGAAGTAGGGGTTGAGTTTTATTAAAGGCTGTCCGGCTCTCTAATAAAATAAAAACGCTCAGATTCATTCATCTTTTCATATGATCACAGTACCCAAAGAGGGAGGCTATGAAAATTAGAAAAGTATATTGGTGGCACATATTTAGTCCTAACGTAACGAACCGACAGCGGTGACCGCCTTTAACAGTTTTGTTCAGATAATCGCATGTTCCCCACCAGCACCTACTTCAAATATATAAGGAAAGATATTGCCTAAACTGAAGACTTCCATCATCCAACCAACGATGAACTTAAATATACCACGTAGCTATAAGTTATAGATGGATAGAAGACCACTATCCTTTCTGGAACTGTTGCTTAAGTCCCCGATCACGTTCTAGTCTGTGGGCATGTATGCTGACTGAACGGATATAGGATGCATTCAGCTACGAAGCCGATACAATTAATTCCGGAAGGTCCTGAACAGTAAGAAGACAGGAAGCTGATCACTACCATATTTGCCCAACAATCTCTCGATTACCTCAAAACCATCAAGCAAACGACCTTGCATTCCTCTGAAAGGACGAGGTATTGGATTTTATGGTGCACACTACTGACCGAAGTTAGCGTGACATCTAATGACCAGTGATTTACGTATATAAACCGTCTGGAGTATGATAACAGGGAAACTGAGTGACAAGTAGCCAAACAACGGTCAAGCAATAAACGGAAATTTACAATCAAAAGATTTCTTTACATGACTTCATACCAGTCATCTTTGTAAAGTAAAACCCAATTTTTCAGGTTACTTATTGTTAGCAGTTGCATACCGTCACTGATATGCAATAATGCAGAAGTGTCCAAATCAGATGAAGTAAAAGCTTAAAACCTTTCTGAATACTTTTGTGACGCTTCCTCGTCTGATCGTACCACCCAGGGGTTTAGCCATCGTCACTAAAATGCCCCCCAAATGTGGTAGACAATGCAAGGGTTCCTCGACTACTGTCTAAACTGAAATCAGGTAAATCATCAGAACTTGATGGATATAATAGACATCCCACTTACGGAAATTTTCAAAATGTCTGTGACTTAGACTAGGCAACTGGAAGGATGTTATAATAAGCTCAATCTAGATACAGGCCTGCAAGGCTGACGTGCATTATAGCAAAGGCACTAGAAACAATCATAGAGGATCAGATATTATCTCATTTGGAGAAACATGGCTTACTGGCTGGGCAAGAGCATGGATTCCGACCACGAAGATCCTGTCTAACAATCTTACTGTTAGCTAAGGATAAGAATGTACTATTGGACGTCTTCATCGATCTGACTAAAGCATTTAATACAGTGTCCCATTTAGGTCTCTTTAGCAAACTAAGAGGTTTTTTATTAAACCAGTGCTATGTGAGTTTAGGGACTATCTAATGGGTACAAGACAAAAGATAAGTTTTAATAGCGTATTGTCAGGATGGAAAGCAGTATTGAGTGGAGTACCGTAGGGAACTATACAGCGCTCCTTGTTATTCTCATTATGCGTCAGTGGATCACCAAAAATATTTGCCTCATCCGTACTATTATTAGCGGACGATATTAAGATCTGGAAAACTGTAAATAATAAGGATGATAGGTCGGTCTCACAAAGTGATCTAGATAAATTAACTAAATGGTCGAACCTCTGATGTATGGGAATTATCACCATGAAAAGCACGGTAATGTACTTAGGTAGGAGGTTTACAAGTCGTAATCCATGGGGGAAACAGAAGAGCCCGATGTTAAGGCACCAAAGGACTTTGAAATTTTATGATTGATTTACAAGATAAAAACCAATGACATTCCTATAAAAGTTAGAATATACCACAAACTATTTAGAAACGGCATTCTTTTTATAGAAGCCAAACATTCATGCACGATACCATATAAAGTTGTACCATCGAAAGTCACATTCTTAATACTAAAACAGTGTACTTTTGAGTCAACTATTATAATATCACATCCTCTGAGACTGTTCGGTATCATTAGTTCATTTGTTGGATGTAGAATAAAATTTGTTTACTAAAACTGCAACTGAAAACTGAGGGAAAAAATAAGAACGAAATGAACTCCTCTATACATCTATTTACACCAGTCGCAACTCAACAATTTCTCGAAGTACGCGGAAGTAGTGACTATTCCCTACAATGGGGTCATTTTTTATGCTAAGTCACACTTAAAAAATAATCTCAACAGCAGAAATTTTGTTTTAAAAATAGACATTATCGAGGTTTTGAGGGAAACTACATATTTTGCTAATCATGTGCGCACTGTTATGTGCCAAAGTTTATTTTGAAAATCAGTATCCGAACTCATCTGACATCCAACCGTACAACTCTGGAAAATACCAAATGCAAACAACATCTTATCGTTGCAGCTAGGCGATAAAATGGCAATGTCTAAACAACGCGTTTTTAACTTTCATTATAATAGATGCGATACATTGATACCCACCAAGGAATATGAATTGTTGAACCGTAAATCGCAGCCAAATTTGAAGGACTTACCATCGCAGACAATTTAAGAGGCTGCGTTAGCCGCAGGAGATGACAGCAATACCAACAAAAAATAACGCAGCTGTTCGAACCGGTGAAGGTCACAGTTGTATTGCCGCAAAAGACGAAGGTAATGTGTAGCATATTTCATAATCAATTTTCTCAACTTCTAAATATTTGCACTTTCGGAAAAGTAAGATAAGTATTTTTCAGTGATATATGCTAACTTACTAAATAAATATGCTATCTGATCGTAATTTATCGTGCAAATTTATTCCGATCTTAAATGAAAAATTGTCTTTACAGAGTTTACTGTTACTATGACGACTGAAAGACACCTAAATATAATTTAATTAATAATAATGTATATAATAAATAAGAGCTTTAATAAATTTATTTCAACCACAGAAAGCCAAAATATGGTATACATTCAGTAAGATACGCGACTGGGACGGCAGGCGCGCATTTTCTAATGATTATATCATAGAGGGAGCCTGAGCAGACAAGGTAATCTTCATGGATTCTTTTTGTGAAAGTTAAAACTCATGATATGCCTGGTTGTGTTGGGGATATGTTGTCTCCTATCATAAGTGTACTCCTAATCAGGAGTAATTTAAAGAAAAACAAGAACGAATTCCTGATGGTGAAAGTATGAACGCTGCTAGTTGGGTAGACGTGGTGTTTGGACAATTCAAAGCTTTACCATTGTATTTAAAAGTGGTGATGGTACTTGACTGACCGGTTATAGTTTAGCTAGTTAGCTGAAACTTCACTGATATTGATGTAGCCATAGGCTACTGAATTTTCCGAATTGCTTCCGATCACTTATTTCTTGAAATAGTAAGTTAAACTATAAGTCAGACCGGCTGCATGACTAGTTCCCAAAATATTTTCATCAGTTTCAGAATCCATTTTTCCGAAACCTTAGGTCAGTCTGTTACTTGGTTCTCAGTTTGGCACAAATGTCATGGGAACTGAACTCAGCGAGAATGTTAGGGAAGTTTTTTAGAGAAAATTCAGCGAGACGCTATGAATCCGAAATCCTCTAGATATGAAGAAACATACAGTTGCGAACAACCAAAGACCTCCAGGAGCTAGGGTTCAGGTATTTGTTCGCAGAACTCGCAACAAATGTGACGTGGGTGGTACTGAATCTTTCTAATCATTGTATGTGGCTGTTGAGTAAATCGGATGTAATATAAATTATTATTATTCGGGATTCACACTGTTTAAATTAATGACGATAACCCCCCAATGGCATTTTCCCTGTCTCGGAAGCGTTCACTGCTTCAGATCTATTGATTTCTGGTTAGTTTTCCTGATATATTTATGGTTAATTGCTTTCAACTCTATTGTTGGTACTATTAAACAGCAGAAGAGTATTCGGCATATATGCCGCAGCCCACGTCTCTTTCTTAGGCGCCCAGTAATGCCTGACATAATTCCATACCCTTCGATCAACCGTCCTAATGACGCTAAGGTAGTGATGAAATCTAAACGGTTAGTAATCAATGCATTTACCTTTCAGGTGTCACAGCTTTAACAAGACGATATAAAAACCTGCTTACAAAAGGATTTCGAGTCTAAATGTATCAAGTATTAATTAACTTCACCTCACCCTCCTGCTGAAAGCGCGGCATACATGAAATGCACAGATGACGATTTTCGCCTGAATGTGACTATTACGCAAGGCGGATGTCTCACAATTGGCCAAATCCATTATGAAAGTTTCTGCATTATTCTTTTGAATTCTTCCAAGATCCAAACTACATTACATGCCTTTTCTCGTCTTGCCCAAGCCAAAAAACAGGCCTCCCATGACCCATATTGTCTGTTACCACCAAGTGATAAAGAGAATATCTGATTAAGATTTGTCAGCCGTTTCACATATAACCTACCCGTCCTTATTGGTATTGTATGTTGAGTCAGTACACACCACCTTCCCATATTTCGGATATAACTGCACCTGTGAATCCAGGTCAAAGCAAATTCTGTTAGTTATCCCTGTATTCGAATCTACGTATTCAACCACCTGACCTCTTTGCCTTATTATGCACATAACATCTGATCTCAAAGGCATGGCTTCCAAAATAACTTTAAACTACGTCAGTTACCTGGTCTCACATCCTTACGTAAATTAGACACATCTGTGCTCGTCAAAATTTTATTAAAATTCTCCTCAGTATATTCCAGAACATCACCAGCCTCAGATGTAGTCTTCACAACAGGTCCAATATTCTCCTTTTCATCCCCGGACAGGCGCCTAAAATATGGATCACCAATCATAAGACTTTGTTCACATTTGTGATTGTGAACTGTTTTCGAGGCACAAATGATGAACTTGTCCTCCCTGCAGCGTATACGAAAGCCAGATTGGCGACCGGTGTATTTTTCACTGCAGAAATAAATAATAGAATTCTTGCGGTTTGACGCGTAAACCTGAACCTCTAGTTTTCCACTTCATGCCATATGTACAACGAAAGACTACTAATTTGTACTTCAACTCCTGAGATTCATGGTTCCGTATGCACTTCTTCATTACATAATGTGTATGAGTTGCCTAGGGTTACTCTGCCATATATATCGTACTGATTCTAGCTGAATTAGGGCATCTTCTACTTGAACTCAACTGGTATACCGGTGACTAAACATAATTCCGTCAAAAGATTTTTTGATGTCCACTGATATAGGAAGGGCAGGTTGGTTGCCATTGTCTCCAGGTACCAGTGCGTTCATTGGGTACCACTGTAAATTAAAACAGAGGCTTTTGAATTAAAAATTCACGAATCGCCAACAAAATACAATAAGCAACTTGAAAGCGACACTGACCTGGAAACTGTAGCGGAATTCCTTACCACAATTACCGTTTTGGAAAGTTCCTGATTATAGCCACAAACATTTACTGAAACACTCGTGAACGACAAATATGGACACAAATGATAAAACGAAGCTCTGTAGAAATCATTGAGACGCCACAAACAGCAGTTAACACCAAGGATTTTAGGTGCACCCTATAATTTTTACATGAAACACATTCTCAAGCATCCTCCTGCACGATAAATGCCCTCAGGCTTAGAGACAGCTTTTGACGACTATTCTTAACAAAATCAACACAGTTCAAGCCAAATAAAAACCAGAATAACGTCAGATGCAGCTACCTAGATCAAATGAAACAAATCAGCCAAACTCAAATCAACTAGGCCGCTTAAATGTCTCCAAGGTAAAGCTGGAGGCGCCACTTCAAACTGGGGATATGCCATATCAACGCCCTATGTTTGGCAGTGATCTTGCTAATTCTCAACAACCACAAGTTTAAGATGGAGCTGACTTTTGGTCAGTAATTGTGCATAACTGAAACTACTAGCATACTGCATACAATTTCATTCGTTTTTGATGTCAAGTACATATGTCCCTACACTGGCTATCAATTAAACTGGGAGCAGTATTATGTATTTCCGTCGTGTCCTCGTGACAAGTATGAGTCTTAAAAATCAGTCTCGGCATTTTAGTGACTTTTTTTATAGCGAACCTTGCTACACATGATGAAATTTAAAAGTGAACCTGTTGTTTCACAAACTTGTCGCATTTACCCTTGACAAGCACCATAATTTGTTTCCGCATCAGAAACATCACACCAAAGACTCGAACACACTTATTTGACTGACTCAACAGCTTATGTGCCATTCATAACTATTATGTATAGAATATTGCTGACTCAAACTGGCAGTATACGAAAATGATGATTTCTCAACACATGCAGATGTGCTACATTGACTTAAGTATCTGACAGGGAATCAATTCAAAGTCCTCATCCTCACAAAAGGTCTCCAATCCCTTGGATTTTCAGATGTTATTATGTGACTGCTCAAACGGCTAGGATGAGATGTCAACTTAATTTAAAATGATAAAACTGATGACTGCTAGTATCTAACTGACTTACAGCTGATTACCAGCTCAGTAGTTCCAATATTGCGAAAGGCTAGAAAAAAATCAACTTCATGTCCAACTACTCGTAAAAATTCTGTTCGTCTATCGCATTCCGTTTATTCTTCGCCAATATTGATGTCGTAACCTGTGGCGTATGATAAAGCACTACCTCCTTAAAAGGCATGGCCGTGTACCTCGAACAGTGACAAATGAATTGATGCGAATTCTGAATGAAATCTTGAACTTAAGTCAGTCTCAAACTCATCAGTAAGTGTGTGGGTCCTGCAGTTTGATAATCACAGAAAATGGTCACATTATCCGAAGCGGCTTAACTTCAATGAGACCGAATCGCTTAGGCCACCTGCAGCTGCAAAGAAGGTACCGATACTCAAGAACGTGCCTTCCGCACAATTCTTCTTGAGACCAATTAGCCATAGCTGTCCTTTCACTCACCATACCATAGCTTTTGGCATTCACTGAACCGTTTGCTAAAAACCACAACTATGAAATAATTAGAAGATTGAGGAGACACTGTGAAAAGCTGCAGTCTACGTTGACATGTTATGATCCATCTCTTCTCATTGAGTTTGCAACAAGTGCTTCAGCCTTTGTAGTGGAATCCATAATTTTGCACCAGTTTCAAAACAGTTCTCGGAAGTTTATTGTGCATGAGTCTAGATTAATCATACCCAGCTAGCTGGTGAAAACATACAGGAAGTCCTGAGGCAAGTTTACGTGTCAGATGATACTCTTTAGTGAGATTTATCGGCAGACTTGAAGAGGGGAAACTCAGCTCGTGCTAACACCAAGGATCAGAAGCATTATATTCAACGTGTCCATTGGGATCATACACTAAGTGAATCATGATCACAAACGACCCAGTAGCAAAGTCTATAACTACCGAACTCAATGATGGAAGATGGAATCTTACAGTGGAAGTCAGACCTCTTTAGAGACTGTGGTTTTTGACGTTTACGGATAGCATGATCTATCATAACGCATGATATAATACCCACAACGTCTGTAATATTCATTCCGCGTAGGCCAAAGCAAAACACCAGAATTGATTGTCCAAATTACGAAGTATATTTCGAGACCAAATTGGAGTGCAAGATGATCGCTTAACTAGCTGGGGATCGTGCACGAACGAACTAACGTAAGACGACGGTGTGCCAAATGGTGTGGATGCTTGACCGTAAGCCTTCAGCTAAACAAGTCGACTTAGACAGTGAGGGTTAGCATCTGATGTTGAGTGAATAATGCTGTGGCTAATAATTCTGAGGAATTACCTACTGCTACACCCTTTAAGGTTACGGCTGTGCATTGCCCACAAGTACCAGCAAGCACGAAACATGGATTCAGGGCTCCCTGTTGAGTTCTGTAGATCTACACGCTAACTTCAGGGTAATCAATGGTATAATAACTTTATTCTGATTAGTGGCACTATACAGAATGCAGAATTTTCAGCAGGTTCCTCATCTCAAGGTGTCCACTTCTTTCACCGAATCTCCAAGTATCATCGTACATGATAATATATAAACCGAAATGTTATTGTTTCGTCCGAGACATCTTAAATGATCCACATCGTTCCTTCACTATTTCCGCCAGAAAACTCGTAGGAGGAATCCGAATGCAATAGATGGTACAGACAATCACGCATCAAGCTCACTACAGTAAACTATGACCAAGAAGCAGAACACAGATCATAGATAATAATAATAATAGTCGGAGTACAGGGGGAGCATTAAAATCCACACGAAGAATAGATCGATCGCCTGCCACCCCTTTTCGAACCAGCACCTTCTTTTCCAAGGTCCAGGTCAATGCATTGAAGTCTATTAGAAAATATGATCGGATAAACATTGCATTCTTTGGACATGATTAAATAGTGGAAACAGCGTGAAATGCAGTAACCGCGATGCATCCGGTTGGATAAGGAGTCTTGGTAGCCCAGTGATCTAAGGCCAGTGCCTATCTTGCTCTTCGGATGCAGTCCTGACTGGCCTTGACGTTCCCATCCATTCGCCGCGCACAGTCAAAACGTCACCACGAGGTGCAAGTTAGCGAAATGTATGGCCCTCATATATAGATTCTCACCGTTTCTGTCTTCTCTATGTCCTCTTGAAGTCCTGTCTTCGATGCATCTTCTGATAATTTTCTTAGTTTCTCTTGTATATCTTCCGGTTTACGAGATATGTAACATAAATAATCTGCGAAATCCATAACCTTACAGGGCTATATATAGAGCCTCAGAAAGTATGGATTAACCTCAAGCACACTGCAGAAAGCTTTCCGGCCACCTGCAGTACACCCTAATATTTTCGCCCCCAAAATGTCTACAGTGGATCCAGTAAAAATGCATCAGTTCCACATGTGCCCATTCTCTCACTACGCCAATAGATGCTGTTGCAGGTCTTTTCAAAGTCGATGGAATCTTGGGAGAGGGTCGATTGCAACTGCAGGTTGTCTCTGCCCTGTGATGATGACTACTGATTTTTCGGATGAAGTTCTCCGTCAGCGGCATTTTCGGTCTGTACGGAAGTGGCCAAATGCTTCGCTCTGGGTGAACAGAGACATGATTCTAAGTCAGTTCTTCTATATGTTCATTTCACCACTCTTTGGTGGTGGAGAATTTCATCTAATCCGGATACTTACCCGCCTGGTTCTCAACAAATATATGTGACCTTCATGAACTTGAGGATGATGGAAGGCTCACTCCCACCTGACCATTGTCCTGAAAGTATAACTTGTAGCTTAATATTTCATTTTTTAAGTACCTAGCCTAAGTGGTGTCCTATCTTTGACTTTTCTAATACTTGCAACCTGGTCGTTAGAGTTCCGTGCACTGAAAAGTGACCTGAAACTGCATGCTTTCCCCTTCTCCATTCTGTGTCTAGTGAGCTGCATCTTCACTTCCTCGGAACTGAGGTGAACTTAACCTAGCAAAATCCGCGTCGTCTTGTAGATAATCATAGGCTTGAATACGCCACCTTCAATCGCTAAATGTGTAAAGGCGCAGAATTCTGAAAATGGTTCTTTTTCGCCTGTGAACCTGTGATGCTTGTAACGACCAAAAACAGAGTATTATTGTATGGACTCAGATAACCAATTGATGAATTTTTCTGTGTATCTAACTAAACCTCCTTGAGAAACTTACAGTTCTAAAATGTCCTGATGGTGGTAAAATGACTGTTATATGAGATGGAGTTCGTGATAATCATTAATACCGTTGGGCAGCCATTTATTCTGACAATTTTCCGAACGCAAAATAAGCACTGAAATCAAATCAAATATTCTCAGCAGTGTGGGATAGAAACTGTGTAGTCAAGAGTCAGATAAACCAAGCACTTTCAGCTGACTGTTCAAGATCAGAATACTCACGGCATATCTTTGGATTCATTAAAACAAGGTCACAGTTGTAAAACAACACATCATCAACATCACCACATGATTTCGAAGACGATTACTGAACTTGGGGGTTAAACAGGGAAAAAGACGAATAATAAGGGTTAAGTCAACAGGTGATATTCAGGTGTTAAAACAAATTATACACAGCCTAGGGAAAAAGGCAATCATTACAAATTTAGTTGCAATATCTAAATAGGTACCAATATTACGAATAGGTCGTTAGATGGGATTTTTCAAACAATGACTTCGTCAGAATAAGTTCGCTTCTTATGTTGTTGTCTTCTTTGGCTTGGATTCATCAAACAGTAAGAATTTTGATGTCGGGATCTGGTTGCAGTCTTATCCATTAATACTGCTATTATTCCGAAGAGGTCATTATCCTCCTAGTTTGTGTAATTTTTAACTTTCCTTCATTTTTAGCTGAATCTTGCTGTTGCCACTGCAGAAAAGATTGGTTTCCAGTGTATAAGAACTTTGCATTCCATTGGCATGCTGGTGATTATCGTTTATCGTCTGTGTGAGCAGAGCAGATTACTGCCCCTGCCTTTTGGAAGTTTAATTCTACTCCATCTGTTGCGACAGACAACTCGTATCCTTCATTTTCCCTGCACACTTAGCAACCTTGTAGGATTCAATAATAGTTCATTCATTCCATATACCGATGCTTACTTTAACATTCACCAGAAGAAAACACACCGGTCAAGTGGCTTCCGGAAGGTCATCACCACCTAGTATTATCCATCAACGAATAGTGGAGTCTTCCTGATTCCAGTGAAGAAATAGTTTTCCCCGTACGACTCAAAGTTTCCTTGGAGATGAATTTTCTTTCAAGGCTTAGGATTGCTAGTCCCAAGCTCAACCTTCCCTGTTTTCCGGATAGTACAGCAGAGGTGTTCGACAATACTCCTAGTGCAAGTTAATATACTGCGGAGCCTGTATACTCAAAACCACGAGACTGGTGCTTCAAAGACTTTGAAAAGTCCGGTTACTGTTATGTGATATTTCTAACTAACTATCCTAATGGGGCACCTGTACATCACTTCATAGATGTTTGTCCGTTGGATCCCGTGCTTCTTATACCTCTTGCCCGGTTGCCGTCGCATCTAGAAAAGAAAACAAGAAAGCTAAGGACGTTATGGATGAAACTGTACCAAATATAACGTTTGAATAATGGTACACATCACATCTACCATACGGAAAAATAAAACAAAAAACGGAACACCGATAAGAAGTATATAATAATACTGGGTGTAACAGTTACGGTTATAAAAATTTTTTTACTTATGTTGTGTGATGCAATTAAAAAAATAGATGTACCTAGCAGGAAAATCATACCACAAAAGAATAAAAATTTGGTGGGTCGCGTCATTTTACTTGAGATAAGTGAAAATAAGTTCTGGGGATCTCATGGTTTGTCCAGAAGGCGTTTTTTTGGGGGTCTAGATAGTAGGGTTGGTGGTTTTCGCCACGCTAGTGATTTCATCGGAGATATTCGGTTAACTCTATATTTTTGCGGGTGCTTAGTTTGAGGCTCATGGGATTGCCTTCTAAGTAGTCCGGTTTCAGACGACCGATGCTTACAGAGTCTTCGCGGCCATTTCTGTCTACGACTAAGAAATTATCCATACGTTTAATGGCTTTGTATGATCCGTCGTGTGCGGTCGACGCAGGGAGCAATGGAGGATAAATATATGTGGAGAAGTTTTCAAACACTGGTGAACATAAATGTCTATGAACTGTGGTCGAAAGGGAGTGGGCTTAACTGAATGCATTGCGTTTGTAAGCCTGCCAACGTATGAGGCGTGATCTACCCCTGGTGGGAAGCCCGAGGGAGAAAGAAACTCACCTGGCAGTCGTAGTGTCGCGCCATATACTAGCTCGGCAGCAGTACAACCAGCATCCGTTTTGAAGGCATTTCGTATCTCTAGGAGAACTAAGGATAACGATTCCGTCCGATGTGCATAGTTTGAAGTTTATAAACCAGCTTTCAACTGTCTGTGTAGACGTTCTACCATGCAATTAGCTTGAGGATGTAAGACTGTTGTTCTAAAACGCACACAACCTAGAATTTTAGTCAAGGTGAAGAATATGCCGCATTCTAATGGTCGCCCAACCTCGCCTAGATTACTAACTCACTAGTTTTCTAGCCGGTCCCAAGCCCGGATGGAGAGGGAGGGTTGGGGCGTGGTGCTAGCAACTCCACCCCCAAAACTTAACTAAACTGCTACAGAAACTTCAACGCACAAATTTATTGAAAATTCTAAAAATATTAACAATAACCTTATTTTCCGCTGGAATCGCGGAAGCGAAATGATGCAGGCTGGTGAAAGCCTTCGGGAAGCCAGTCAGCCGATGTGCCTTCTTTCGATGAAAGCAAAAATAAAGATGGGGACGTGGAATATTCGTACAGTGTACGAAACTGGAAAGGCTGCTCAGGTAGCCGCAGAAATGAGGAGATATAAAATAGAAGTGTTGGGAATCTGCAAGAGCAGATGGAACGGATGCGGAAGGTGCCAACTACCAACTGGAGAGACAATAATCTACTCCGGTCACCCAGAGGACAATCACGAGCACACCGAGGGAGTAGCCATCATGATGTCACCAACAGCGGCTAAGGCTCTCATGCAGTGGGAACCAATCTCCTCCAGGATAGTGACAGCCAGGTTCAACTCAAAAGGAAAGAAGGTTACAATCATTCAATGCTACGCGCCTACAAACGCCTCAGAACATGAGAAGAAGGAGGATTTCTACAGTCAACTACAAACAATAATGGACAACGTCCCCAATTGCGATATCAAAATCCTGATGGGTGTTATGAATGCGAAGCTGGAAAGAGACAATACAGGAAGAGAACTCACCATGGGTCACGAGGCCCTCGATGAAATGAACGAAAATGGTGAACTCTTCTCAGACTTCTGCGCCTTCAGTGATTTGGTGACTGGTGGCAGTGTGTTCAAACACAAGGATATACACAAGGTGACATAGATTTCACCAGATGGACACACCAGAAACCAGATAGACTCCATTTCAATCTCAAGGAAGTGGAGACGGAGCCTACTGGACACAAGATCGAGGAGAGGAGCAGATGTGGGTTCAGACCACTATATAGTACAAGGGACTTTCAAGGTGAAGCTGAAAGCCTCGAGGATACCTGGGGATAGGCCACAATGCAAGTTCAACAAGCAAAAACTGAAAGACACAACCACAAAGGACACTTTCACTGCAACTGTCAGAGCAAAGCAGGAAACACTACGTGGCACCACTGAGGAATCATCCGTGGAAGACCATTGGAACTCTCTGAAGGTAATTTTCAACGAAACGTGTTCAACGGTTTTTGGAAGAAAGAAGAAACAAGACAACGAATGGCTCTCAACAGACACTTGGAAGCTAATAGAGGAGAGGAGAAAGGTGAAAGAGAAAATGATTCAATGCAAAGATGGACAAGAGAAGGAGACGCTGAGCTCAACTTACACAGCACTGGACAAAGAAGTGAAGAAGAGTGCCAGGAAGGACAAAAGGCAACTCTACGACAACCTGGCTACTGGAGCTGAGAAGGCAGCAGGCAAAAGGAGCCTGAGGACGCCATATCAGATAACCAAGTCTCTATCTGGGAAGAGATCAACACAAGTGAAACCTATAAAAGACAGCCAAGGGAACCCAATTACCAAGGAAGAAAGACAGATTAAACAATGGGTGGATCACTTCAAAGGACTCTTGAACCGACCACCACCTACAACCCGCCCAGTAATACCAACAACAGCACGTACACAACTGCAAGTTGACACCAATCCTCCAACGAAAGCTGAAGTCATGAATGCAATCAAGCTTCTGAAAGCTGGAAAAGCAGCTGGACCAGATGGAATACCCCCGGAAGCACTGAAAGCGGACCCAGAAACGACAGCAGATATGCTGACTCCATTATTGCAAAAGATCTGGAAAGGGGGAAAGGTGCCTACTGACTGGAGGAAAGGTTACCTGGTGAAACTACCAAAGAAGGGCGACTTAGGTACCTGCAAGAACTGGCGAGGAATCACGCTCCTCTTGACGCCAAGTAAAATCCTGAGTCGAATCATCCTGGAGAGAATAAAGGACACACTGGATACAGAACTCCGACCAGAACAAGCTGGATTCAGGAAAGGCAAATCATGTTCTGACCAAATTGCAACTCTACGCATCATCATCGAACAAAGCATGGAATGGCAATCAAATCTCTACCTCAACTTTATAGACTTTGAGAAGGCCTTCAACAGCGTTGACCGCGAAGTAATTTGGAAACTACTCGAGTACTACGGCGTACCCCAAATATTCATCAACCTTATTCAACAGCTGTACAACAACGGCACATGTCAAGCGATCCACAACGGAAAACTCAGCGAGGCGTTTGGAGTAAACACAGGAGTCAGACAAAGGTGCTTATTATTACCAATGATATTCCTAATTGTGGTGAACTGGATTATGCGTCAGACAGTGGGGAACGAGAAAACAGGAATATCCTGGACCGACGTGAAGAATCTAGAAGACCTGGATTTCGCAGATGATTTATGTTTGATGTCACACAAAATCGAAGACTTACCAGCGAAAACCAACAAACTGGTCGAAGAAGCAGCAAAGACAGGACTGCAGGTGAACATAGACAAGACGGAGGTTATGAAAATAACCAACCAACAACAACAACAGCAGCAACACCTAGCACCAATCACCATCAACGGGAGGGATTTGAAAGAGGTTACTTCATTCACTTACCTAGGGAGCATTGTCTCAACTACAGAAGGAACGGACGAGGATGTCAAATGATGAATCGGAAAGGCGAGAAACACATTCATCAACCTGAAACCCATCTGGAAATCTTCGTCACTCAGCACCAACAACAAAATTCGGATTTTCAATACAAACGTCAAGTCAGTTTTGCTATACGGATCAGAAACTTGGCGGGTCACCAAGAATATTTCCAACAGGTTGCAGACCTTTATCAACGGCTATCTTTGTTCTATACTGAAGATCAGATGGCCGGAAAGAATCACCAACAAGAAACTATGGGAACAAACAAAACAAGAACCAATCGCTCAACAAATATGCAGGAGAAAGTGGAGATGGATTGGACACTCTTTGAGGAGGCCGCTGGGTGACATCACGCGTCAGGCCAGTGCTCGAGTGGAACCCGAAAGGGAAGCGGCGAGTGGGACTTCCAAGAGTGACATGGAGGAGATCGTGTGAAGAGGAATTAAAACAAGATTTTGAGCGAACAATTGTTTTCGATAACTTCCTCTTCAGGCTCTACAGTTATAAATCCATGAATAAAAGAGTACACATAGCCAATAAAGGCAAATGAAAATAATATCAGAAACTGTATTGGGGTGCATGTGTGAGTTGAGATGATAGTCCATTAGTTAACATAATCAATCAAATGTGTATAGGGTGTATAGTCAGAAAAATGTGATGAAGTGTGAATGAACAATTGGGGGATATAGTGGTGTTTTATAGTCAACAGAATACAAGTTTCATTGGGGTGAGAGAAATGCGATAGCCACAAAATACATACAAACACACATTATCAAAGGGGATACTGAATGTGAGGGCTGACCGATAATGTCTAATGATAAAATAAAGAGGCTAAATTGTAAATTGTAATAAGATGTTACAGAGTTGGTAGGGTTAGTGTAAAATCACAAAGGTTGACAAAATTAAGGGTAACAATGAGGTGAAATAAACTGGGTGGAGAAATGGATAATAAAGACATGATATCACAGAATGGTAATTATGGTAATAATAATACGGAAAATTATGATCCTGGTGACCTTATAGTGGGCCAGGGTAGACAGAGAGAGTGAATAAGTTTTTTCTGTACACATAAGTCTGGTCTTTCTCTTTTAATCTCTAAAGCCTCAGCTATGGCTAGGAGACGTAATCGTGTGCCTTTGGGGAGATTGTTTGGTACTCGATACACAACTGTAAATGATTCTTCTACTTTGATGCTGTGTTCGCTATCCATTAGATGAGCCAGAATTGCACTATTTAATGATTTGGTCGCTCTTTTCCCAACCGGAATATGTTCACGAGTGCGAAAAGATAAATTCCTTAGGTTACGATCTATATAACTAGCTTCACAGGAGCAGTTGAATTTATATACACATTGATGTCGCCATTTTGGGTAATCTATCTTTAATGCACAGTGTCAATATCAGTTTGGTTGAGAAAGTGACATGCAGTTTTGCGGCACTGAAAGTTCTTTCAACTGCTCTCGTTAATCTACGGTTTAATATGTCGCTGGATATATCGCCTTTGAATTGTAAATTTAAGTAGAGCTTTTCCTTACTTACTGTGTCTCGCTTAGTTTTGTGTGTAGTTTCATAGATTTACTTCTTTACAAAGTTGGTAGGATAGTCGTTTTGTAGCAAGGCGTTTGTGAGGTTTTTTTCATCTTCAATGTAGTCGTCGGTACATATGCGTCTAATTCTATGACTAAGACAACGAATTAGGTTGCGCTTATATTGTATAGGTATGAAGCTATGGAAGTGGGTGTATTGTCCATTCCACGTCGCTTTCCTATAGATGTTACGCTTTAAGGTACCGTCTGTTCTCTTTGTAAGAAGAACATCCAGAAATGGAATACTACCTTGGAGTTCCTCTTCACAAGTGAATTTAATAGCTGGGTGTACCTTATTGAAGACTTGGAGCAGGTGTTGTCTATCTTCATTATTGTTACAAATGATAAAGGTATCGTCAACTTATCGACAATAATAATCGCCTATTATTCTCTATTGTTCCCCCTTAGTTTTTCCCGGGCTACTGAAGAAAGACTATAACATATTACGCAGGATGTTAAATGTTGTCAGCAGAGTAAGCAACGTGCCACTTAACCAGCTTGTTAATATTTTGGTTGACAGGCACATGGATTCGTGAAAAATGGGCCAAATCCATTTTATCTAACTCACACCACCCTCTTCACTCACAACTCTCCCCTTGCATCTCATCAGGTAAAACAAGAAGCCAATATAGAAAACTATATGCTCGCACCAGCAAGTACAAAAACTCAACCATACCCTACTTAGCTCGTGTTCTGTGTGATAAAGAAAGCATTAGGCGTGACACCTATAATTCATTAAATAGTCATTAGTACAACTGGATCTCATCTTTCCAACCCACTTCATCAATAGGTACAACATTTCCTTTCTTTCTGTTCCTTTTCTCTCTCTTCTTTTTCCGTTATGTGCTGCTTTGTCTCTTTCTCTCGCTTACACCAGTTAATAAGACAGCTCCCACTTTTCTAACACCTTCAAACACTGTTTCAGCTTTACCTTTGCTACTGAACATGCCAATGTATTGTTGTAATAATGAACTGTGGTTTCCTCAATCTATGTAGAATTCTATCTATTGATAATGTACTAACTGGATGCAATATTGTAGTAAAAATGCTGAGAATTCCATTCTGTATCACAAGTACTGTTTTGGAATAAAGCGAATTATTATTATTATTATTTGTTTAGTATCTCTTTTAAAGGACCATTTTCCAATTTAGATAAAAATATGTCAGCTAATAAGGAACCAATGGGGAGAACCCATAGCAACCCCATCTATTTGGCGGTAATACCCCTTATTAAATACAAATTGAACGTTCATGGTGCATTTTAGTAGTAATTCTTTCAATTTTCTTGGTGTGATTCCAATTTCTATTTGCTTTTCTACGAGTTGCTCGCATATGTAATCGACAGTTTCTACAAGGGGGACGTTGGTAAATAGTGATGTTACGTCCAGCGATAACATAGTTTTGTCTGCTAAGTTCATATCTTTAATGTTTTCAACAAAGTCAAAGGCATATTTTACACTATATTTAACCAACTGGCGATATAGCGGTTCTAACAGATGCAGTTAAATGGAAGGGCGAGTTCGACATGTTTAGGATCGGTCGCAGGGGAATTCCCTGCTTATGTATCTTAGGTAAGCCATAAAGTCTGGGCGTATGAGTTCCAGTGGGCTTAATAGCGTCGAATATGGAGCTATCAATTAGATTTTCATTTTTTAAAGACTTCAAAGTTTTGACGAACTGACGTTCTGTTGCTTCATTCGAATCTTTGCTGTTACCTAACTTTTGGAACTTGGAACGATCATTCAGTAGGGTGTTCATCTTATCCATGTAGTCGCATTTGTCTAAAATTACTGTACCTGATCCCTTGTCCGGTTTCGTGATGATAATGCTGTCATCAGACCTTAGTTTTTTGAGGCATTCTCTATGCTTTTTGGTTAATATACTTTTCTTGTCGATCTTGCCGTTATTGTATTGGTAACAACAGTCAACCAAGGTACTCTTAAATCTGTCTAACTCGTATGGACTAACATGGATGCAGGTGAAAAGTACAGCAGAAGACAGAAGCAAGTGGAGGCGTGCATTTGAAGCCCTATGTTCCACTAGGAACCCAAGGGAACAATTATAATATAATAATAATTGTCACCCGCGATCAGTTGTTATGGAGAATGGGCATCCAAAGTTTGAGATCCATCGTTCGACAAAGACGCGTGCAACTGTTTCAGTAGATACATCCTTGGGGGGTACTGCTTCAGGCCATCGTGTGAAACGGTCGATGTAGGTTGAGATCTAGGTATATCCATGAGATTCTGGAAGGGGTCCGACCAAGTCTATATGAACGTGTTCGAAACGAGCGTCAGGGATAAGAAAGGTGCCAAGAGGGCTTTTGGTGTGTCCTAGTACCTTGTACTTTGACAAGCTTAGCACGTGTGTACCTATTCCCTTACTTCTTTATTAATACCAGGCCAACAAAACCGACTAGTTACGAGCTTGACGGTAGTTCGAATACGTGGGTGTGATAAGCCATGCAACGTATTGAAGACGTTACGGCGATAACTTTTAAGCGAGAAGTACTCGTGGAGGTGTCACAGAATAGTATCTCTTCCCATACCTAAGGATTTCTCGGCTTATTGCAGAGTTGTGTTGCAGAGTTGGATCCTGACATATAAGGAGGTTGGCATCCGCAATAGCTTTTTTAACATGAATGAAGGTACTTTTAGCAGACGCGTCAAGTTTGATGAACTGGTTATTCCCTCGAAGAAGGTCTGTTATTGGCTGTATCGGGGGAGCACAGATGGAGATAAAGAGTCAGTAAGGACTTACCAAGCCGTTAAAAGTGTGAGGGTTTGGCTCCGGAAAGTTCTGAATCGCCTCAACTTAACCGGACGATGGGCGGACACCCTTGCAGTCAATGGTGTGGCCAAGAAAGTCGAGTGATTCTACTCCTGACACTTTCGGATATTAATGGCAACACGATGTCAGGGTAGACTTTCGAATGCCAAGTCCAAGCGTCTAAGGTGAGTTTTCTTGTCTGGACTATCAATGGGGCTGAAAAGTTGGATCAAAGATCTCCTTCTCCTTAACCACTGACAAGCTGGAACCTACGTAGGTGATGCCCTTAACAGACACTCTAGCGGTACCGTCTTTCAGTCTTTTTCGGAGGACATGTACGAGAATATCATTATGGTTGAATAGATACGTGCCTATGATAGGCATTATGACGTCAATAAGAAGGAAAATCCCCTGAATAGGTTTGCGTACACCTACGTTCTGATAGATGCATTTTATTTCAAACTTTCCAATAGGTTTCCCATTCGCAGCCTATAAGTTGAAGGCAGGCTCCTTCTTTCAATCTGCCCCTGCAGCATGAAGGCCACTAACCAAGTACCGGCTCTGGACGACTACATCATGGATGTATAGTAGGCGGTTACTGACACTTGTGACGGTTGTTGCCAACGCGTTTCGGAGGGATAGTTTCCCATAGTCTTCCAGTCATCGCCAAAATTACAAGGTTTTCGGAACCATTTCTCTTCCTGGCCATAAGTATTGTGATGCCCAAATCAGCCAGGGTTTTTAAGTAAACGTGGTTTGGATTTTGAGTGACCACATGGGTTTCGCCACTGAGGGAAATTCGGTCGGCTGTAGGAGGAAGTACGAAGACTGTTTAACCTTAGTAGTTGCTGAACGGGGTTGCATTACCCTGTCACTGCGGTGTCACTACTCGAGCACATTTCCGTGACTGGCCGCAGTGTTATTTCTAGAATTTTATCGTCAGAAGTAGCTAAGTCTTCTATAATAACACCCTAGAGTGTCACAAGCACAGCCTGTACTGACTGTGGCAATCTGGATGAGAACAGCTCTCTGAAGAGTCCCTCATCGAACTGGCTTTGGCCAATAACTTTTAGAATTCTCGCTTGTATGGTCACAGCCGATTGACCACCTAAATCGAAGTTGCAAAATAGTTCGACAAGACGCTGCCGATCCGCGAGGTCGTTTCTTTAGAACAGCTTCTTTAAGCACCTCGTACTTACCTCTTGGCTTGATATTCGCACAGTTACGCATTTGGCTAATTCCGGCAGTAGACTATGGGTAACTGCAAAGAACTGAGAACGTTGGTCAGTGATCCCATGTTGACTGAGATCAGACTCGGCTGTCTGAAACTATGATTCTATATTGTCTGGCCAAAATGGCACGAGTTGAACAGTGTTGCTAGATTTTTATTATAGCTTGATTCGACACCGTATTTTTGGTATAAGTCTGGAATTTTTAGCATATGATATCGGTAGCCCAAATTTTGCAGGCCGACCATTGATATCAGTTGTGCGTTGGTTGGGGATCGAACCCTGGTGAGAGTCCTAACCGCTGTATCACCGAAGCACACTTGGTCGGATACGGATGAGTTCAGCCGGATGGTCACTAACTGAAAAATAAACATATCAAAAATGGTAAATATAGTGGAAAAAAAATACAAAGTGGGACGAACTCACCGGATTTGTCTGCGCATTTATCAGAGATGAAGTTCGCGATAGGGATTACCAGTTTGGAAACTGAGGGTGTTGACGTTTACGGATAGCATGATCTATCATAACGCATGATATAATACCCACAACGTCTGTAATATTCATTCCGCGTAGGCCAAAGCAAAACACCAGAATTGATTGTCCAAATTACGAAGTATATTTCGAGACCAAATTGGAGTGCAAGATGATCGCTTAACTAGCTGGGGATCGTGCACGAACGAACTAACGTAAGACGACGGTGTGCCAAATGGTGTGGATGCTTGACCGTAAGCCTTCAGCTAAACAAGTCGACTTAGACAGTGAGGGTTAGCATCTGATGTTGAGTGAATAATGCTGTGGCTAATAATTCTGGGGAATTACGTACTGATGCAGTGCATTTGTGGGAACTAATATATAGGTGTTTACAGAAGAAAATAGTGATTTCTTTGAATCTACCACAATAATATCTCCCACTTTGATAACTCTTGTTATTACGTTTTTATTCCATCTACTATTTTTGTGAATGTTAAACTTTAGGATAACACGCTACTTGTACAATGTACAGGGTGAGATTTCTATCCCTACACCCAACCTTCCCACTCTATCTCGAGCTTCTGACCGACTAGTAAACTAGCCTAACCCTCAATACTTGCCTTAAGATGTTTTAATAACATAGTTCACCTCAATTTACCTTAGTGAAATATAACAAAATGTTACTCTTAGTTTTCGGCTCAATATCTGGTATTCCTGGATATGAAGTGAGCCGACTAATTTATTGAGCGATCATCTTGCCAAGATATGATTCTGACATGGAAAATACTCAGACTGGAGACTATAGGCGTTCAAAAATGTGGAGGATTTAAACAGTGTAAGTAAAGATACTGTGATCATAGCAATTGCATCCGAAGACCATGCATTCATCCTCATAGTTAGCACTGTTCAATCATCGTCACTAACTGAGGCCAAAATTCAATGCACCAGGTTCTTTTAGAATTCCTTAAAATATGCTAATTAGTACCTGTCGATTCAGTTAGCTCGTAGCCAGTTCACTGGAGATTTGCAAAATCTGTGGCTTGTCCTGTATACCTGTGCGTTTTAAAAGAATTCATAATGTTTGGCAAGATCATATGGATACCGGAAACTGCTTTGAAATAGTTTTACCTGGGATGTCTTGTCATTCAGCCTTAAGTTTCACATATTAGCCCTATACAGACAAGTATATGGTCGATTTTTTTGGGCGGCCTTCAAAATATCTGCAGGGGGACCAATATTGATAACGACCCTAAGTATCGTATTTACGTAAACTTTACCGGTCTCGTAAATGCCATATCTTACTTAGTGTCAGTAAACGTCTTTTCTAAACTACCGTAGATCGTGATGGTTACCCCACTAATAACTTCGTAAACTCTAGCGTGTGTGCGTGACATATTTCCACATCATGATATGCAGGAAGCTATATTTACAGATAATATCTTGCAGTTTAATGCTAAGCTGTTTCAGGAGTTTCCCGAACCCCCATTACAAATTATACAGCAAGCCTTCTTGCTGCCGAATCCGTTGCGATCAAACGACTAGGCTGAACTGTTTATCGACGTATTTTAGGTAGTCCTACTAGAAGTGGAGGGGTTAAAACTAGGTGATGTCATTTGAGAAATTCCCTTGTATCTCTCATATCTGTGAAGAAATCAACATCGAACAAACAGTGACACTGAGAATTCCACACTCTATCAAAAGTACTGGTTGTAATAAAGTCATCATTATTATTATTCGATGGCTACTGTGCCTTTTGGAACAAAACTAAAGATATTTCTTAGTACTTTTCAAGAAAGCCGAAGTGTTCTAACTCACTATCCTGAAATAAAAATGTGTTGACTTTTGGAATTCTTGCCTTTGTCCTTGACTAGAGACTATGTTACAAAGCTTGAACTAGACGATTCATTGTAGCATGACGGTGAATATTTTTTTATGACATTAAAGTTAGTAGAGATACATGAAATCACCGTCAAAGTAAGTTAGGCCGAAGACATTCAGTCATTGAAATTAAACCAGAGATACGTATGAACTTAAACTTACTGGTAGATAAAAGGCAGTTAAACGCGAGAAGCAAACTGGAGCGACAAGAAGAAGAGAGACAACGTATCACAGAATCAGGGATTCTGAGAAGTACATGAGCAAAGCTTCATGCTAGAAGACGGCCTAAGTGGTAAAGTCAGGGTATTATATTTCCAGATGAACCCAAAGCAATCCTAGGAAACCATTGACTTACATTACCTGGTGGTTTCTTGGCTAGTTTTCTTGATGACCGGAACTGCAAATAATATTAGTGTGGTCACTTAGATTCACCATGTGATTGGGAGTTGTAGTCTACACAGCACAGTTCATCCGAATTGTACTCAAAATGATGATAAGATACGAACAGATATAAATGAAGAACTGATTCAGATGAATTAAAAGAGATACTGCCTGTACAAGCATCAGATTTACACGTCAGACCATTATGGCCGTTATTCAAATTTAATTTATATTTGCAATATTTGTGTTGACGTTCAGAAGAGATGGTAAGATTAGAAGTTGACTTCATCATCTTATTTCAGTGGACCGGTGATTTAATAAAAACACAGCAGAATGTAACGAATGAATAAATTCGTCCAGTGAATGCTATACGTCAACTGCATAAAGTACACAAGTTAAAATATCATGAAGCTAAGCCTCTCTTATAAATTTCTCTTAGTTGCTGTATCTGGCTTACTCTTAATTTAACGATGATTAAAATGGGGGCAACTGCATAAATCTAACGACCATTAAGACAGATATTCCCAGATGCAATTTGAAAGAAAAGAAAGTACCAAAATGCAACTCGAAAGCTACTTTAAAAAAGTCATTTTCATCCTCAATTCGACAACAATGTGTTGAAAAGAATCCTTATTTCCCTTTGCGTCCACATTCGTTTCTGGATCAATAGGCTGAAACCTGCTAAAGTATGGTAAAATTATGAAGGTCAACGCACTACAAAAGTTTGTGGAAAGTAACTTATCAGCGGTGGTATCAACAGTCTATATGTGTTATTTTGTGGTTTTCATTTTCTAAGGAATGAAAGGGAATGACAGTGTTGCTAATATGTTACCCCATACTAGCCTCACTAAACACAGTGTGTTCTGATATTTACTTAAACAGCACCTTTCCTAACAACCAAATGCTGATAAAAGAACGCGCATCACAACGCCTCAGTTATTTAGAAATATGTTGTAATGAACAATTTATTTGAATAAAACATATATATATATATATATATATATATATATGATTTCACCAACAACAGCCAAAGGTCCTATACAGTAGAAAGCGATTTCTATTAGGATAATAACAGCAGAATCAATCCATAGGAAGTAAAGCAGCAATTATCCAGTGCTACGTGCCTACAAATAACTTAAAACAACAGAATATGGAAGATTTCCACAGACAACTGCAAACACTAATGCATAACATCTGAAATTGTGACATTAAAATTCCGATAGGCCATATTAATGGGGCAGACAGTACAGGAATAGAATTCATCATGGGTCTTGAGGATCTTGGCGAAATGGAGGAGAGCGAAGAACTCTTCCCAGACCTCTGCACCTTCAGTGATTTGATAATTTGGGGTGGCGAGTGAAGGTACGCGGATATACACAAAATCACACAGATTTCGTCTGACGGACACACTGAAAACGAGATAAACAGCATCCCAATCTCAAAAAAGTAGAGACGCAGCCTTCTGTACGCAAAATCTAGAAGAGGAGCACATGTGGGTTCTGACCATTATTTAGTACAAAGAACCTTTAAGGTCAAGTTGAAAGCCTTCAAACGTCTGGAGATATAACACAGTTCAGTTTTGGCACTCAGGAACTGAAGAATGAAATTACAAAGGACACACTCACTGCAGCCATCAGAGCAAAGTTGTAGACATTGTGTAACATCACCGAGTAGACCTATGCGTGGTGAACACTGGGCGTCTGAAAATTATCTGAAGAAAAAATACTATAGCCTTGTTAGGAAGAGACAAGACAGGGAATGGCTTTCTAAGGACATGTGGAAGCTAATAGAGGAGAAGGGGACTGTGAAACAGATGAACCGTTGTAAAGATCGACAACCAAATGAGAAACTGAATTCAGTCTATAAAGCACTGAATAAAGAAGTGAAGAGAGAAAGACATTTCCACGACACGCTATCAATTGAAGCAGAACAGACCACAGGTAAGAGAGACCCCAGAACATTACGTTAGGTAACCAAGTCGTTGTCGGGGAGGAGATCAACAAAGATGAAACCAATGATATATAGTGAAGGGAGCCTAACTAACGAAAAGAGAAGAAAAAGGGAAAACAGTGGGTTGATCACTTAAAAGGACTGTTTAACTGATCACCACCTGCATCTGGTCTAGAAACGCCAACAGCAGCACGCACAGTACTGCTAGGGGAAACCAATCCTCTAACAAAAGCAGGAGTTTCAAATGCCATAAACTACTGAAAACATGCCGGGAAGGCAGTAGAACTAGACGGTTTTCCTCCTCAAGCAATGGAAACTGATCGAGAAACTCCAGCAAATATTGTCTTGCCATTATAACAGAAAGGTTGAAAGAAAAGACAGATACCTACAGGTTGGGAGGAAGGTTACCTTGTCGAATTACCAAAGAAGGGCGAGCTGAGGCTTTCCAAAAACTGGTGTGGAAGCACGCCAAGAAAAATTGTAATTCGTATCATCCTGGAGAGAGTAAAAGATGTTCTGGATGCAAAACTCCTCTCGGAACTCGCTGGATCCAGCAGAAGCAAATCATGTGGGGATCAAACGGGAGTGCTACAAGCCATCGTTGAACAGAGTATAGAATTCCAGTCAAATTTGCCTCACAAACTTATCGACTTTGAAAAGGCCTTCGACAGCGTTCACCCTAAAGTAATTCAGAAACAGCTTCAACGCCAGGGAGTGATCCGATTCTTCATCAATCTCATTCAACAGCCATGACATGACAACGGCACATTTTAAGTGATCCACAACGGAAAAATCAGCAATGACTGTGAAGAAAAGCTAGGAGCAAATTAAGGTTGTCTACTGTCATCGTTAATACTCCTAGTTATGGTGGACTAGATTATGCGGTAGGCCGTGGGGAATGCGAAGACAGGAATACATTAGGCCGACGTGAAGACTCTAGAAGATCTCGACTTGGGGGACGTCTTATGTCCAGTGTCACACAAAGTGGGTTACTTACAGGCAAAAACCAACAAAATGGAATAAAAAGAAGCGAAGAGACGATTTCAGGTGAACATAGAGAAGATAGAGGCGATAGTGCTACACAGCCAACACCAGCAGGAACAAATATCATCAATTACTATCAGCGGGAGGAATTTGAAAGAAGTCACTTTTTTCACTTATCTAGGCAGGGTCATTTCAACTACATGTGGTAAAGATGTAGATGTCAAACGCAGGACCAAAAAGAAAGACAAGTGTTTATTAATCAGTGAGGAAATCTGCTGCATTCAGAATAAAAAGCAAGATCCGAATTTTCAACACAAAAGTTAAGTCAACCCTCCATATACTTTAGAGACTTGATGTGTGAGGCATGAAAAGCATTCCGAACAGGCTTCACACTTCTGTCAATAGCTACCTCCTCTGTCACAATATTGGATATTAGATGGGAAGGGATATATTACAAGGGACTCTGGAAACGAACCAAATATGGACCAATAGGCCAACAAACATGACGAAGAAAATGGATGTGGATCAGACACCCTCTGAGGAGACCCTCTAGTGACATCGTGCTTGAGTGGAACCCGAATAGGAAGCGACGAGTCGATTGTATTTCCAACGGTGACATGGAGGAGACCGTGTGAAGAGGAAATGAAGGCTTATGGACAATCGTGGAGACTTAATGACTACTATAGAGAACGGGATGATGTATATTTGATGATATAAGATGGTTGGAGGCAATCGTCAGTAAGCCTTGGAGCTAGGTTTCATGCTAGTTGGCACTTGTCAGCAAGGCGTATCTGCAACCTTGAAGGAACTCATGTCCCTTCTGAGATTCGACGCGAGGCTTCCTGCCGATTGCCTCCAACCATCTAATATCATCAAATCAATGTGCACCGTGATGGCGAGCTACCTAGAATGGTGGTCACATTGCAAACCTGACTGACAGAATGTATATATATATATATATATATATATATATATATATATATGGTTAATTTTCATGAAGGGCATCGAACTGGACATTTACAATCTAAATAATGAGTAGGTTGTAAAAAAGCCAGTTATTTATATGAATAATTAGTTGCACTAATTACAAACACTTAGGTAAATAAACTTTGTGCACACTGTATGCATTGATTTTCTAAAGCCTACACAAATAAAGTTGTTTTTGTGTATACAAAAGTTCAGAATGATAATTATTCAGATTATGCAAAATAACGCTAGTCTTTCTGACTCTATAATTTAAAGTCAGACTAATGTTAATGGGTCCGATTATGAATTGTTATGTTATCCTGATTAATTTAATCTCATCGCTGACCACTGGGCCATTCCTTAGTTATCACTCAGTATCGTTTCCCTTTTTTATAATGATGACGACGTATTTTTAGGTTGAGAAGTTTCTCAACATTTTGTCTAACCGTAACTATTGGCAGAAACTGATAGCTTGATAATAAATTCGTTGAAAAGAGTCTCTTCACTGAATATTGTTTTCATAATGCTACAGTGGGAATTATTAAATTATAGAAACTGACTCATCAAGCAGATACTACTGGACTGCAGAATGTTTGTCTTTTATCTCTGCAGTACTGCGCTTACATAAATTGGTCAGTTTAATTACTCAAATGAAAAACAAAAAAATTGACATAAACTATTATTTCTGTAACATAATTCCAGTTAACTTATTCTAAATCGTAATAAAAATGAACAGTCTCAGGAGGTAATTCCAAATAACCTGCACTTCTTTGCACTGTCATGACCAGCAGTCGTACAATTCACGACTGTTGACGTCTTGATTTTATCACGTCCAATCTGGTTGAATTTAACCATGCTCATTGCACATCCTAGATACCACAGGTGGTAGAAATTTCCAGGCTTGTTGCCTAATTTACCTTTCTTAGTTAGAATCCTATTCATTAGTTCAAGATTGTTTAGAAATAACAAATAAGTTATGTAGGTCATGATGCGGATGGTAACTGTCTAGTGGACGTCTCATCAAAACACTTGGTAACATTTTCAACACAAACTTTATCAAAATATGAGTCTTATTTGAGACTTGATTGAGTCACCGATTTGTCTTTTCTTTGCTTAAACAATATTCGTCAACACTGCTTACATTATAGTTATAGCAAGTGCCAAAAGTCTTGCAGACATCTGTGAATATAACAGTTAATTTTCAACTTTTTTCTCCCAATCTTAAAGCCATATCTCCCAAATGATCACTTAAAAGTTTATTTATCAAGTGTTGGTTTGTACGGATTCGACTGATTACAGGCTTGATCACAAGCTGACATCAGTTAGAGAACCATTAGAAAACCTAGGAGTACTACATGAATGTTTCGTCTTGTTTAGGAACTCTTCATCAGTACGTATCACTGAAATACCCCTACGACATTGACTTGAGGTGGAAATAGATATTTAGCTATTTGGCAGAAGGTGGAATTCATGGGCTAGTGGATCGGGTCCCAGTGGCTTAAATAGTCAACAATCTCGCCTTGTAACCAGAAAATTCTGCGTTCTCACCCCGGTGATGCGTAATTATGAGAAGTTTAAAACAGGACGAAGCAGCTGTCTAGTACTCCCAAGTTTACAAATGGTTCTTTAACTGATATCAACTGGTTATCAAACTTGAGTACATTTATTTATCAGACAAATTGTGTCACTTAAGTATTTCAGGATCTCGAATATATACTTCTCTATCTGTACTAGTGAATCTGTTCTGAATGCACACCTGGCGTTCATGATTAGTAACAATAAGAAGTAATATTTTTCATTTTTTAAAAAGAAATAGTTGAATAGTTTTTACTATTGTTATAACACTGATAGTACTAAATTGTAGGTACTCCTAATTTAACACACAGCCATATATGACTGTTCAGTCAACACTGAGAAAGATACAGAAGACTGACTGAGAGGGGGAGATTGATTACTTCAAGAAAAACGAATCTCACTAGAATTAACAACTAGTTATATGGTCATTTCTGCATTATCAATAAATCACTAGTTTAAGATATAAAAAACTATGTTGTGATTGGATAGCATGTACCAATAAAAAGCTAATGATGTGACTCTTAATCTACATTAGGTTCAAATATCTGATTTCCAGATCACATACAGTGTGACTGATTATATGTCGCCTCCTTTCGTAACATCCATTTCCATTGTCCAACGGGTTTTGCGTCCATTTTCCTTTTATACATTTCTGTCAATGTAAGATAAAAAACAAGAAGGTTTAATTATGCATCAACCATTTGGAAGTAAGCACAGTTTAAAAGTGGCAGAGAAAGAATGAAATATTATCAGTAACTCGAGAAAAATCACAAATTCAAAATTTAAATTATTAAATTAATCATTTAATACAGATAATTATCGATAAAATGTATCAGCTTTAAGAAATTTTCTGGTTTAAAATATACAGTATTTACCTATTTATTTTCTTTCAGATCTTTTGAACATTTTTAGTAAACTCATCAGAGTACCGATATGTTTTATCGGGCTAAGTACTTTAATCATAGCGAAAAATTATTCGAAAAAAATTTAAATAACAGTTTGAGAAGATGGAAAAGCTTTAAAAGCACGTGTTTTTGAATTTCGCAACAACCTTGAACTTTTCAAACTTTTCGAATAAATCTGTATATTATAGTAATTAATTCTAAACTAGTAAGCTTTAGTTGGTGATTTCAGCTTATACAGAGAACAATAAATTGTCGCATACAATGAAATGAGAAACAGTTACTAACATTTTTCTGAGTGGAATACATTCCGAGAGTAGCTTTCAATCAGTTGAATAAATGTTACAAACTACCACTTGTACTATAGAAGTACTTCGTTCTGAGGATCTCCAACCCCATGTTATACTTAACTTTGAACATATGTTGCCGATACTCTGCTATATGCTACCTACAGGCAAATATAAGTAGTATGTGAAGTAACACAACTGGAGAAGCTATTATAATTTATGTGTCATTGAATAAGAAACGCTAGGCGTTTACAGCTGTGAGTAGAATCTTATAAGTAACAAACAATCACGAAAAAAGCATGCCTGATAAGAAAAATTGATGACATACTTTGCAAATTATGAAATCAGCTTGAGGTCTATAGTTATCCATTGTATTTCATTCCAATTAACATTAGATTTGCACTCACTGGTCATGTCCATATCAGGGATTCTGGTTAAGAAGCTGTGACTCGCTCAGAGGAACATTCAGAAAAACCTTGTTTTGATTTCCTCAACACGCTGGAATGATTTTAAATAATTTTGTAGACCTTCATTGTTTAAGCCCCATTAGTACATATCGAAGAAGAGGGGCTCTGTGAAGAGTTACTCTTTTCAGCGGGATCATTCTATAGCTGTTCAACCTCATTAAACAGCTACATTACAGTACCATAGTGTCAGGTGATCCCCAGCGGAAAACTTAGCGAAGCGTTTGAAATAAAGACAGGAGTATGACAAGACTGCCTGCCATCACAAATGATGATGTTGCAAATTGTGGTTGAACTGGATTGTGTGTCAGACTGTAAGGAACAAAAAAAACAGGAATACGTTGAACCCATAAGAAGAATCGAGAAGATTCGTACTTCGTAAACACTTTATCTCTGATGTCACCTAAATTCGGGAACTTACAGGCGAAACCGAAAATTTGGGGGGAGACGTTGGTAGAAAAGACAGTACTTCAAGTGAACACAGAGAAGACGTAGGTAATGAAGACAACCAACTAACGAGTCACCCACAGTAAGCACCGATCACTATCAACTAAATAAATTTTAAGGCGGTTATTTCCTTTACTTATCTAGGTGGAGTCATCCCAACTATAGGCAATAGCATGGGTGAACATGTTAAATAAAGAGTCAGATAGGCAAGGTCCATCTGCATCACTCCGAAACCAGTTTAGAAATCTGCTACAATCAGCATAAAGGATAAAATTAGGATTTTCAGCATAAATGTTCTGTATAAGTTAGAAACTTAGTCAGCGTGTCACGGAAAGCATTTCAAACAGACTACTTCACCCTTTTATTAACAGATGCCTTTGCTAGTTCCATATTGAAGATCCAGTGGCTGTTTAGAAACAATCAGCAACAAGAAACCCTGAGAACAAATTAACTAAGGACCTATTGGTCAATAAATATGCCGGAGAAAATAAAGATAGATTAGGCACACCGTGAAAAGACTGTCGAATGATATTGGGTGCCAGACCATAGCTCTAGTAGAACACGAATGGGGAACGACAGTCGGGCCGTCTGAGGATGACATGGAGGAGATTGTCTGAAGAGTAAATGAGAGACTATGGGCATTCGTGGGGCCAGCTAAAGTGGACCGCACAGAACAGGAAAAAGTGGAGACCTGCTGTTGGAGCCACATGTTCTACTCGGAACCCAAGAGAACAATAATATAATAAGATCGGATATATATATATATTCTGGTGGCAAGTAAAGGAATGTTTCTGAAAATGTGTCATTAAGATTGTAAGTTTTAGATAACAGTTACTTTATACAGGATGTTCTGATCGGGTAGGAAATGAAATGAGTTTCAGTAACTAAAATAAATGGTATAACGTAATTGACAGAATTAACTAAAGCACAGAGAAAACAGAAGAAGAGTCACGTTACGATCACTGTCATTATGAAGGAGAAATGTATTGCTTAGAGGAGAGAAAAATATTCAAATTTAAACAACTGGGATAAACAAACACTGCGTATCAAATTCCATATTGGGTAAGTTTAATTCAAACATAACACAGTGATGCGGTATTAACAACTGGATGGCGTTTCGAGCATAAATTATTGCTCACAATCATATCAGTTTAGCCACACGGCTTCATAATTTTTCTTATATGTATATATATATATATATCATTCAACAGAATCATTGTTTTCAATGTAGTTTTCGTTACTATTTGACATCATTTACAGAAACATTGGAAACCAAGGTCCATTACACCTTCGTGTCGTCCTCGTTTCACTTTCTCTCTTCAGCATTATACACCTCTGATCATAGTAGAGACTTAACATAAGTCCTTCAAATTAAAACCAGAGTATACCTACTACCTAGACATTGTGGTGGAATCCAATAGCCTATGCATCTGTCTTCTGATAATTCAGCAATATAGCATCCGTGTGAGTTACTCGTCTTATTAAGCAACTCATATACTCTATCTGTTACGAATTCCCATTAGAACGTCGGATACGAAGTAGATACTCAATGATCGTATTGTTTCTTAGTGGTACCATTGTGGTGCAAGCCAAAATTTTAGGCAACAATTTACGTCAATGTTTGCTTCCCGGATCGGGGTCGTGAGAAAAAAACAATAACAAAGCCTATCCTTGAGGAACTCAACAACCAATCACAGCAGATTTAACGTGTGCAGATATGTGGATAACTTTGTAAGAAACGGTCACAAGCAGTTCAGAATAACATTCAGCAAGAAAACAACCAATCAGAAGACGATTCTTCTCTGCTAACAACGCTAATAATAATGTACATAAAAATCTACAAATAAGTCTTGATTTTCTCAATAAACGATCTGCTGCCTCGCCCTTGTGTTCTGTCATTACACTATATCGTGAATCGACATCCCCAATGTATGTGTTCACGATTGTGTGTCTCTAAAGTATCCCTAAGTGAGACCAAACAGCCATCCAGTGCCCAACTGTTTACATTGTAACTATGCCCGGAAACGTGAATAAACATTATTTGCTTTTGTAAACAAAGCACTTTCATTTCATACTTATTCGACTAAATAAATAACAACTATGAGGAATTTAATTCTGAAGAAAGACTTTACTCCTGAATTACTGATCATTACTAAATTTATTAGTATAAAATAATTACGTCTGTTTGATTTGATTTTATCATAGTAGGGTGGTAATGAAATAAATTATCTGTAATGCACAATGCTAGTCACCTGGGAAAGTGTGGAGTCACGTCACTTCGTTTGATTTTATAAGGCACTGGCTTTTGCATCTAAGTGAGTATCATTATCCCACATTGAGTTTAATGAGAAAAAATACTGTCAATAAAATCTGGGAATAAATCCCCAGATTTTGTGCTATTGTCACTTATCTCTAAAAGATATGCAGAAGTCAAGCATAGAGGCAATGAAGGAGTTTTATAGCTCTGGGGAATGTGTTATAGGTGAGCTGGATGGTTTAATCGTGGCAAGTTGAAGGTGTACTGAGCTTTCAGGATTCCTCAAAGGCATCACAGACTTGAATGTGATTAGAGATTTTCTTATAGTGGTAGTAGCTATTTTATTGAGCTGGTATTCGACCCCATTTTCAGTAGCTGATCAATAATAATAATAGTAATAATCAATTTATTTCGAACAATATCAATTACACCAAATAGAATTTTCAGCGCTGAACATTTTGCAGCAGTTTATCTCCTTATACAAATGAATCAGTAAATGAAATAGTTAAAATAACAAAACCACAGAACCGGAATGCTAACAGAAGAATATCTGCAATATCTAGTCATAATTTGCTGTTTATTTGCAGATTATTAAGTAGGTCTGTAAGCTCTTTTCTGACATTTATTTCTTCACAAAAAGCCTGTGCTAAATATGATATGGCTAAATTTTGTATTTTGCTGTTCGTGTGAAATTTCTTTTTATTCTACCCAAAGAGATGCTAGCAGAAAGTTGAGAATAATAAAGGCAATGATCAGTATCAGAACGGATTACTTAAGCCAGCTGCTTGCAAGAATTAAAATGCGTATGAACGACAATGTCGGTAAGTTGACCCGAAGGCACACCACTAACTCTGCCTACAACCTTAAAAGTCCTGTGCAATATAACACAGTCTTGGGAAGCCCAGGGAAGAACAAGTGGGAACAATGAAGAAAAGTAGGTAGAGAAGAGGTTGAGTTATGCCAGAAAGTTCCAACTTCCTCATATCATCAGTCAAACGAAAGAATTTCTTAGAAGTCAATAAGATATGAGAAGACCAACAAAGATTTGAAGAGAAGATGAGTAATACTAACCTTCGATTTTCGGTGTCACTAGGTCCTCTTAGTTTAATTGTGAGGTTTCATTGTCATCTTGAAGTTAACGCTTAGAATGTTGTCTAGAAAGGCAATGAACATTTAACCAATTGGTATCATCCAGATGAGAGAACACAACCACACTGAAGCACATTCATTCATCTGGTCTACAAATCTTCATGTTTAAATAGCCTCGCAACATTCACTTTTTAAACTGTCAATCTTAATAAATTGTTGCAAACTATTTACTCTTCATTCAGCATCTTTGAGTGAAATAGGAATCCACAGTGTTTCAAATGAAGTACTGTTGTTCAGTCTGATGCAAGATAGAATTCCTTACGGAAATTTGCATTCATTTCCTTCGAGATGTGGACACCAGTAGGCAGGGTGAGTGTGTGTATGTATGGCTATATTTGATTGTTTTCACTGTAGATATTGTCATGAACAGAAGCATGAGTAAACGAATCGTTGAAAAAAATAAAAAATAAAAAATAGAAACAGGAACCCTTGGATGATGCCTCATGCATAACTTTATTTTATTTATTTAGGAAGTCAACTTTCAACTGATTGATGATTGGTTGAAATTTGTTTAAAATTTGAATAGTCAGTTAGATTCATTGGCTTTTCAACAACCACATGTAAGTAAGCGCTTGTGAAATATCCTGTCGTTGCTAGGATACACTTTAATCCAGTTTTTTTTTCCATAGAATATTTTGCATCTATTGAAATATCAGTTATTATTTTTGCGATGTTTATGACTCTCTCATGCATAAAGATGTGCCTATTTTTATGTCAACAACAATAAAATGATAAGAGAAAAAAATAGAAAAGAATTATGAAATCAAATCAATATTATTAATAATCAATACTAAACACAAAGTTCACTATAATTTACATTCAAAAGTATTAATTCTAATCAAGAATGAAATGCAGTTTAGTAGTACAAATAAATATAGATGCTTATGTCATGTAAGAATTTGAAAAAAGAAGTGTGTGTGTGTGTGAGATGTATATAAATATTTATAAAAATAAGTTGTTTTCTAACTGTTATTCTTAAATTATTGAGCGAATTTTGTGGTCAGTTACATGAATATATGTTTTTATGTGTGTGTGTGTATGTGTGTCTGCGTTGAAAAATGGATTTCAAGCATAATTGTAAAATAATCAGAACTATGCACACGAATGAATAAATAAGATAATCCGACTGTAATTAAATGCCAACACTATAAATAGAAGCAGGAAAGGAGAACTGTCAGTTTAAGAACTAGTTTGTTAGCAGCTCAACAGTTGAATGCTCCTGGCCAACGTACTTCTAAACCTCGTGTAGTTTATTAGCCAATAGTACTTACGGTGAAAGAGGGTAGTTGTTGTTATTAGATGTTTGGAAGCAATCGACAAGAAGTCTTGGACCTAGGTTACGGGCTTGTTGATACTTGTCAGCAAGGTATATCCACAATCTTGAAAGAACTCATGTCTCCTTTGAAGATTCAAACCCGACCCACTTTGTGCCGCAGTCAGAGACACTACTATTGAGCTATTCGAGCTTGAGACTGACTGGTTGTCGGGCTTGCAAACAGACATTACGTGTGCATCAGGAATCTGTCGTAGCAGATGGGATGGAAATGGACTCATCAAAATGTTAGCTGGAGAGTCAGTAATTCACTCTAATCATCCTGGCCATAACTGCAGAGAATGTGGCTATCACAGTGTCATGGGCAGCATCAAAGGCTCATATACAATGGGAACCAATCTCTTCCAGGATCATGACAGCGAGATTTAACTTAAGTGGTAGGAAAGTTACGATAATACAACGCTACCTACCAACGACTAAAGTAGACCCAGTGCAGAGAAAGAAAGACTTCTACAGACAGCTGCAGGCATCAATGGATGAGACATCAATGAGACGGTAATTCAGTGCTTCCACATGGTTCAGTGACTTTTCACATGTGTCGCCAAAAGCATTTTAAACAGCCTCATGTAGAATTTCATTAGCATCTGTCTTCGCTGGCTTGGTACTGAAGATCCTATGGTTGGTCAGAAACAACAAGCAGTAAGGACCTCTGGAAGCGAAGACTTTTACATATTACACAGGAAATACACTGCAGGAAATGGAGATGAAATGGAATCTGAATGAGAAGAAACGAGTTGGGTTTAGGTCCAAAATTGCCAAGGAGGAGATTCTGTGAGAAGGAAATGAAAGCTTGTAAGAAGTGGAGTGAAATGAAGATGTTCTGCTGAAGCCTTATGGTCACCCTGGAACTAGGTAACGAATAAATAGTAATAGAAAGCTTTCTTAATAGTATAATTATTTGCCTTATATCTCAAAAGCAGAATTATTAATACTTATATTTTAGATAAATGATAAGTCATTGCAACATGAAATCTTTATAATTAACTAAGTTTTTTCAGTGGTTAGATGTAGGAAAAACGTTTACAAGGAACTGAGAGATTCCAAGTTGACTACATATTAGTTAGTGAAGTATTAGTATCAACTGGTATGGAACACGTGCTTCAACCAAGTTTTGTTGTGTTTGTGTGTCTGTGCGCGCAATGGTAAGTTTGTGCACCTTTCGGATAAACGTGATCACACCCCAGATATCTTACTGATAAACTTGTGTTTTCTACTTTTAAGATTCTAGTTAATACATGGTGGTAGGTGAATATCAATTTATGACTCAGCACGGTGAGCACTATTTCGAGTATCCAGGTTTTTCAATGGCAAAGAAAAAAGAGTTAAACACATTGTCTACTATGAATAACAGTCAATGAATTTTCTAGATTTTTGATGAATAGGGTTAGGAGTTACTGAGACAGAACTGTCAGCCGGTGATTCGAAGACGTGTGTATCGTAACTAACTTCTATTATGGCCAGTTTAATCTGTACCGATCTACAGCTACACTAATTTAATCATCCCCAATCGGACAAATAGGGGGAACAAAGTGTTAAAATGTGGGACCTTCCATGGAGAGAAAAGGGGAAATAAATGGAAATTTGCACAGGTTTTCCCCCTCTCCCCAGACTCCGCACAATGGCCCCTTTTATGCCACATATTTCCCCCTTTTTCATGGATATTTTCCCCCTAATTTGCTTTATTTCCCCATATTAGTCGTATAATTTCGCTTTACGTCAACCAGCTAGCAACTCGCCATTAATATAAAGGTTCGTTATGGAAATGAAATATATTTCAGTTGTTTAATAGGAAAAGGAAAAAATTCAACAACGACTGTGCAAATTAATTAATTAGGATTAATGTACACCTAGAGCTATGAATAATACACACAAATAGAATAATTGTCTTTTAACAGGAAGTGTGAATTCCGCATTACACCTACCCGCCATCATCAAGTAGATCCATTGAGCTATCCTGAAAAGGAAACAAGTTATTAGTGAGCAAGGTAGTAATCAACGGTCACACTTATACAGAGATTTGACATAATGATATAATAAACGTGGTTATTCAGCTGTAAAAAGTTACTTAATTATTGAGTAGAAATTAAATTACTTGTTTATAAATAAATCGTCACACTTAAGGTCTATTTTTAAACGTTGAATTTTCCCCTACACATATAACAACAACTAAGTCATTATAGACAAACCATCAGCTGTTGAACTAACTTTCTACATGAACACGTAGTTCATATAATTAACAGCACAAGTTATCACGCTACTGGCAGTTGCATTATAGATTTTTACAGCATTCATTTAATTAAATTGTCACTTACAGCAGAGATCCTCTGGTCACTCTTCTTATTGTGAAAATCAGATCAGAATTTCGTTGAGTGACATACAATGAAACTGTTTGTAGTACAGTAACTTTAATTAACTTAAAAATGTTTACTTAGTCTTCGCCAGCTCCCCCTTTTGGTTTCGCGATCCCGTACGTAGTGGAAGTAGGCCTTAGTGGTGGCTTTCAAAGTCTCCCTTAATTCGTCCTCGGGCATTGTAGCAGAAACGAACTTGCTAATAGTGACGGCTGAAAGACATATTTAAATAAAGCAAGCTTGCACGTTATGACTTTATAGCATACAAAGAAGGGGATCCCCTTCTTTGTATTCATTTTCACTTACTTGTCATAGGGATGTAAATATGACTAATTTACATTGATCTTATTTTTTTTCATTATTAGAAGTTATTCTTCCTGTCTATTTATTATGCTAAATTGGATCAATATTTCCTTCTTTCTTTCTTTTCAATACAATCTGCTGAACGGATTATAAATAGGAGGGAATACGTGTTTACTAACTTCCACTAACCAACAGATAACATTAGAATTTAATGAAAGAAAGTGACAAGGCATCATTGTAAAGCAAGCTCGAATATATATATATATATATCAAAGCTAAATTCTCCATGATTTCCCCCAATAACGATGAGTATTCAGGTCAGTATATGTGTGTGATATACTCAACACCATGAACTCCGCTAAGATTGTGAGATTTGGTCACGTGATTCAACTGTATGAGTATTAATTCTATTTCATTATTTAGCTAGAATTCATGCCGTCTCTCAGTATTTCTCTATGGCTTGACCATAGCAGACTACGAGCAAATGTACTGGTGGAAAGGCCCAACCAAGGCTTCCCGTAAAACCATACCACCTACAGATGGTGTTAATGAGCCACTCAGGTACAGTCTAGAAACTGTTGCTTTTCATGAAATCCGTCGTTACCAGAACAGCACTGAATTTTTTAATCCGAAAATCTCCCTCTCAACGTCTGTTTTGTGAAACTGTCCAGTACTGGTCTTTTTGAAGATACGGCCGATTTGTGTATCATCCATGCCAACCGTGTTAACCTGATGCCCAAAGACACCAGCTGGCTTGTTGCATTCATGTTGTTTTGAATAATTTTTAACACCTCAACGACAAACGGTTTGTCTAGCATTAAAATCATCACAGTCTGGCTGACGACCGACATTCGTGTGGGTTGGTGACTTTAATGTAGTCACTACTGAAAACTATTGAACTCTGTATCTGCACTTAACTACTGATATTTTTTTACAGTGAATAGATAAGAAAATATAGGTTAACAGTGGTGAGACGAACATATAAATGTATACAATGTTTCAGTGTTAATAGCACATACATGTACATTTATATGTATGATTATTTCAATGTAGTCAATATACCAATAACTGTTTCTTCATTGTATTTATGTTTAATTAGACAGACAAGTTGTAACGTGTCACTTTTAAAGTGTAATAATAATTCCAGTTGTAAATGAAATTTTCATGACTGTTAAATGATTCATGAGTCTTCGATATATTATTTATAGGGTATCTGAGGGAGTTAAGGGGGAATTCTGATTTATCGATGTATTTCCCCGAAATTGCGTCGGTGGTAAAGCGGTTAGGACGCTCGCCGACCATGTACATGGTCCGGGGTTCGATCCCCGGCCGACGCACTCCTTTACCTCGCTAAGCCAGAAATAATGCTGGTGAAGAGGTAAGGTTGTGCATGAGGCTAGCAACCCCATCCTGTAAAAATTAAACACTGCTTCAGAAACTTCAAGCCACTAGCTTGAGGCCCTATGTTCCACTGGGAACGTGAAGGAAAAAAAAATTTCCCCAAAATTATCGCATTAACCTGCCCCAATATATTGTATTTTTATTGTGCTCCATATTCATCGAAGAGGATAAAGCGAATAACTGACAGTATACGGCATGCTTTCAACCCATTCAGATGCACTAGAGTAAATATCTTTGAATTCTGATCCACTAGTTTTCCTGTGTTTGAATGCTTCATAAGTGACTGACCATACACGACAGGTTGCTAAGCCAATGAAAAAATTGGATTACTTTTTATTGTTCTCTTGGGTTCCGAGTGGAATATAGGGCTTCAAAAACACACCTCCACTTCGTTTTCTTTTCTAATTTCCTCTTCAGCTGCATCAACGATTGCCCATTATCTCTCACCTCCTCACCACACGATTTCCTCCGTGTTACCCTCGGACGACCCACTCGTCGCTTCCCATTGGGATTCCGCTCGAGCAATGGCCTGACGCGCGATGTCACTCGACGGTCTCCTCAACGTATGTCCAATCCATCTCCATTTTCTCCTACATATTTGTTGAGCAATAGGCGCTTGGTTGTTTCGTTGCCAAAGTTTCTTGTTGCTAATTCCGGCGGAGGCAGCTCTTGGTGAAATCCTTTTCGTGATGCGCATGTCAAGTTTCAGAGCCGTATAGAATAGATTTCACATTTGTGTTGGAAAGCCGAATCTTGTTCTTAGTGCCCCGGAATGCAGAAGATTTCCAAATTGGTTTCAGTCTGATGAAGGCGTATCTTGCCTTTCCGATTCTGAATGGCTGGCTTTGGCATCCTCATCCGTTCTGCCTGTAGTTGAAACCGTGCTTCCTAGATAAGCGAAGGAAGTAACCTTTGTCAAATCTCTCCTCTTGATGGTGATTGATTCTGATTTCGTTGCTGTTCGTTAGTTATCTTCATCACCTCCATCTTCTCTATGTTCACTTGTAGTCCTGTCATCTCTGCCAGTTTGTTGGTTTTCGCGTGCAAATCCTCGGGTTTGTGTGATACTAGACATATATCATCCACACACGAAATCCAGATCTTCTAGAGTCTTACCGGTCTAACGTGTTCCTGTCTGCTCACTCCCTGTGCACAGTCTGGCGCATAATCCAGTCCACCACAATTAGGAATATCACCGGTGATAATAGGCAGCCAGCTTGTCTTACTCCTGGCTTCACTTCGAATGCCTCACTAGGTTTCTCGGTGTGGATCACCTGACACGTGGCATTGTCATTTTGCTGTTTAATAAGATTGATAAATACTTGGGCACTGCACGCCATAGTGTTGAAGCAGTTTCCAAATTACTTCTCGGTCAACGCTGACTGTCGAAGTCCTATTCGAAGTCAATGAAGTTGAGGTACAGCTTTGACTGCCATTTTTTGCTTTGTTCGATGATGCGTGGAGTTGCAATTTGATCAGCACATGATTTGTCTTTCTTGAAACAAGCTTGTTCCGGGCCGGCGGAGTTCTGCATCCAGTGCATCTTTTTTTTCTCCAGGATGACGTGACTTAGTATTTAACTTGGTGTGGAGAAGAGCATTATTCCACGCTGGTTCTTGCAGAGGTCTAACTAGGTCACCCTTCTTTGGTAACTTAACAAAGTAGGTAGCCTTTCTTTCGATCTGTAGGCACCTCTCCTTCTTTCCAAACCTTTTGCAATAGTGGCGTGAGCACATCTACCACAGTCTCTGGATCCGTTTCCAGTGCTTCAGAGTGGAGGGGAATTCCGTCTGGCCCTGCTGCCTTCCCAGTTGGCCTTTAGTATCTTGATCACATTCAGAATTTCTGCTTTCATCGGAAGATTGGTGTCCACTGACACTTCTATACGTTCTGTGCTGTTGGTGGCGGTGTTTCTGGGCAAGCTAGAGGTGATGGTCCACTCAAGAGTTCTGAAGTAGTCAGCCCGTTGTTCGATTTGTTTCTCCTCCTCGGACATCTTTTATAGGTTTCACCTGCGTTGATCTCCTCCCAGATAAAGAACGGCCCGATTATCTGATGTTCTGTTTCGAGGTGTTTAACCTGCGCCCCGCCTGTTCCCCTTCAGTTGCCAGTCTGTCGTATAATTGTCTTTTGTCTCTCCTAGCACTCTTCTTCACCTCTTTATCCAGTTGGATCTACATTGGATTTAGCTTCTCCTTCTGTTGTCTATTTCTGCATTTAGTCATCTCTTTCACCATCCTCCTCTCCTCTCTTCTATTAGCTTCCAGGTAGGTGTCCGTTGACAGCCATTCCTTATCTTGTCTCTACTTTCTTCCAAGAACAGTTGTACACGTTCCCTGAACATCACCTTTGTAGAGAATTAGTTCCAATATTCGTCCACGCAGGTTTCCTTGGTGATACCACGTGGTGTATCCGACCTTGTTCTGATCTTATCTATTGTAAAGGTAACCCTAGCAACCTTTTCCCTCAGTTTCTTGAATTATGGTCTGTCTCCAGTTGTGCTTAAGGATTTCAGACTCACCATGAAAGTTCCCTGAACAAGATGATGGTCTGAGCCCACATCTTCTCCCCTTCTCGACTTTGTGTTCAACAGGCTGTGCCTAAACTTCCTTGAGATTAAGATGAAGTCCACGTGGTCTGTGGTATGTTCCTCAGGCGAAATCTATGTTGCTTTGTGTATATCCTTTGTGCTTCTACACACCGCCTCCAATCACCCAATCATTGAAGGCGCAGAAGTCTGCGAAGAGTACTCCGTCGTCATTCATTCCGCCCAGAGCTTCTCAATCCACGATGAGTTCTCTTCCTGTATTATCTGCTCCCAGTTCGGTTGGCATTCATATCGCCCATAAGGATTTTGATGTCGTCATTCGGAATGTTGTCCTTTGCTGTTTGTAGTTGTCTATAAAAATCTTCCCCCTTCTCTTCTGAGTTGTTTGTAGGTGCGTAGTATTAGATGATTATGACTTTCCTTCATTCCTTTAGAGTTGAATCTTGCTGGTTTAATCCTGGATGGAATTGGTTCCCTCTGTATTAGGGCTTTGGCTGCCACAAGTGCCATCATGGTAGCCACTCAGTGTGCTCGTGGTTGTCATCTGGGTGGCCAAACCGGAGCAGATTGCTGACTTGCCAGTTGAAAATTTCGACAACCCACATCCATTCCATCTGCTCCCGCAGATTCCGAGCACTTCTATACCATATCTTCATGTTTCTTTGGATACTTGGGATGCCGTTCCAACGTCGTACATTGTACCAACATTCAAAGTCGCCATCCTTATTCTTGCTTTCATCGAGAGAAGACACATCGGCTGACTGACTGGCTTCCCGAAAGCTCTCACTAGCTCACTGTGTCATTTCGTCTCTTCGATTCGAGCGAAGAGTAAGTTTGTTTTTTATGTTTTCTGTATTTTTAATACTTCCCTTGTGTGTAGAAGTTTTTGTAGCAGTTTGATTGGTTTCGTGGTTTAGGCTTGCTATCCCACGCCCAACCCTCCCTTTTCACCCGGGCGTGGGACAGTCTATTAAACTGGCAAGCTAGCTAACCATGCGAGGTTACGTTGGATAATTAGTGAAATAAAATTCAGACATAATTGTTAGTTATGATGTTACCACTCTTGTATTTCGCATTAACATGGAGTCTGCGAGTTGGACACATATGCGCCCATCAGGAATACCAGTTGACTATGTCAAAGGCATTATACGACAGCTACCTGTGCCCCAGCCTTATCTACTTAAGCAAGATTACACAACAACGTGAGGCGGAAAGTATATTGCAGTATCAGCTACAGTATATCTTACTAATGATTCGAAAAAAATCACCAGTCATTGTGGGTAAAATAGTGGGCGTTATTTTGCGTAGGCCAATTCCGATTGGTTTTTTTCAGGCTCACTTTGATCCTCATTTTACTAATAAAGAATAATCCATTGTTTATGTGTTTACATATCAACTCCCTCTTGAGAAAAGACGTAATAATTGGGGTCATCCTGGAACTGCACAGTCTGTTTTCTGTACTTGGTGACTAGTTTTGAGGGATTGATTTGTTGTTTAATGGAAAGTCGGCAAAAATTGTCGCCTGTTCCCCATCAGGGCGTTAGACTCTGTGTTTCGCTTGAGAACAACTTGTTGTTCGAGATGGGAGAATTCGGCTTCAACTTTTAGTGACGAAGCACCTAACCCTGTTCTCTTTGGTTAGGAAACAAAAGTATATCCATCTAGTGGATGCAGAGTTCGAATACTGATGCATTTTTGGTGGCAGGTGTTGATTGAAAACGGCGTATGCAGCTACTTGTTAAGGATGGCGTATTGCTGAATTAGATCATCTTTATGTCCCAAATTATTGCAGTCTTGGCTCTAGTGTTGCTTGTAAGGACACGATTTGACGAAATGCAAAGTACCACAGTGGTAATAATAATAATAGCTTTATTCCAAACAGTATTTGTGGTACAGGTATGGAATTTTCAGCGTGCATTACAATATTTCATCTAATTACCCCATAAATTTTTATAAGATTTTAATTTAAAAAGCAACAACAACAAAAAGAAAAAAAGAGAAATAAAAGAAATAGAAAAAAGAACAGTATTGCATTCACATATTTAAACAATGCACCACAGGATATGAAATATGAAATTAGTGTGTAATAGATTATGTGAGCAACAATATAATAGTAACAAAGAAAGGAGAACAAAAGCTAATGGGAACTATTTGTTAGAGTGCCGGAGTAAGGTGATCGTGTCATGCCTAACAGTTTTCTCATCACATAACAGGTGTGCCAGATAAGGTATTGTGGAGTTTTTATACTTGGTAGTCCTGGCATATAGCCTCCTATAGTTGCTTCTAGTTCTACCAGATGAAATGCAAGGAGAGAGCTGCGTATAGAGAGGGTGTTCGGGGTCTGACAATATAGAATTCGCTATGAAGGAGGTATCGTCTTTGAAAGTTGACTGGTATTGTGTGAGTAACTGGGACGATGGATGTTTGGGGATAGAGTTTAAGGCAGAGATTTAGACAGATATGGAGAACTTCATTGGTTTCAGGAGCACCCTGGGGTCCAAGCTGGACTAAGCTGGTTGTTCGAGAATTTTGTCCAACGTCAAAAAATTCAACAAATCTGTCGCTAAATTCTTCTAATATAACGCAACTAAATTACTCATCAAACACACCTTAAACTGTCAGCTCTTCAGAAGTACTTAAAGAAATCACAAAGATTGATACTAATACAAGACATATCACTGAGCTATATTGCATATATATATATATATATATATATAATGGTATTTTGACTTATTGATATATCCTAACATATTTGAATACTGTATTTTATACCATCAGGCGTCTTACAAATGACTCTGAAATGTCGACTGAAGATAGTTAACTTCCATAGTTTGTGTGAATTATCATGAAAGACAGTAAAGGTCATTCAAATCACCTATTATATAGACTGACATTTTATTCTTGTTACTAAATAAGAAAAAATCTAAAAGTGATAATAACACCTAAATAATTATGTAACAATTGTACGAGGTGATACCTTAATTATTTATCACACCAGTCAACGTCATTAAGGTATCTGATAATAATCGTAATGGTCGATAAAGCTACTTAAAAGTCACTCATGTATAAAGATTCGTTAGTTGATGAATATGTACTGTGATGAATCCCAAAATAGGACGAAACAGCTTTCCGAAACCACCAGGTTTTCCAGTGGTTCTCTAAACGATGTCAGCTCATGATGAAAATCCTGTAATCAGTCAAATCCCCACAAACCAACACTTAAATATTCGTTAGTTTATTAGTCGTGTAGATGAATGCAACCAAACAAATGTTATTCTTTTAACAGCTGTAATTACTGACACTGTAACAACAGAAGACAAGGGCCTGGCAACAGATCGTTTATTAAGGAAAATCAAAACATATTTATAGATTTTAATGTACATTATTGAAGATTATTGTTAGTAGAAAATACAGTCTTTTGATTGGTTGTTTCTCACAGAAAGTTAACCTTGCATCTCTTTGTGGCTGTGTCAGATCATCCATATGCTAACTGTATCCGCCTACGCAAAGCCTTTGTTCCCATTTTCTCACCACCAATATTGGGGACATAAACACTGACGTCAATTACTGTCTACCAACTTTGGCCAGCAGCCAGCTCTCACCAAAACACTATTATCGACTTAGTCACAGTGGGGTATTACTTCTCTCCTACTTAGGTTTATAAATTTGACTGGAGTCCCACAATTATCTTTGAGAGTGCCAAATATAAATAAACCGTAATGCAGTCAAAAAAGAACTACAAAATAAACCGTATTAACTGTAGAAAAAGAAACAACATTCTTTGCATTTTCGGAATAGCCTATTTGAATTTCTACGGATTCGTGTATTTATTAGGGAACTGTCTGGCTGGTTGTTTGATTTTCAAGGAAATAATTACTGCTTTATAGACTAGAAGAATCCCATTAAAAATGTAAATGCATGTATATGATTATGTTGAGAACAAATTGAAGTGTTGAATTTTAAACACTTTTTTCATACTCACAGTTGAATGTTTGGTGATAAGGCTTCTTTCAGCTATGACCAGATGACTTAGTCTCAGTCCCTTTGAGGGGTTCTTGGGCCTGTATACGAACCACTCAGATCTATTAATGGTAGTGAGATTAAGATATTTGGACACAGTTAAAACGTTGGCGATCCAAAAATAAACGCTAAATTACAATTGACTGTAAAGTAACTTAATGAAATAACCAAATGTTAAACTAATTGGTGATTAGCACACTCAACTGCAAACACATCATTTAAATTATCCTCCGATACGAAATCAATACATTAGCTTCCATGTAGTGTGGAAAATAAAACATTAAGTGAAATCTCCCATAAGAAATATGTTTCATTTTCATTAGTCGCCTGCCTACTTGAACTGCTACTACTAATCTACCTTTCACCTTCAAACACCCACTGCTAAAAATTCCTCCTTTTGTTTATGTCTTAAACAGTTAAAGCTGTAATCAAAAATAGTTTTATTTTCAATAGCAATTATTTGAAAACATTACAGCCCATTACTTTTCATATTCTTCATAACTTTAAGTGAAACTATCATAATAGCTAGCTTAGAGTCCAATCAAGAGTACCAGCATCAATCACATGATGGTTAGTAAATTAGTGTTAGCACAGTTTGCAAATTACGTACTTGCTTCTTTTGATTTTATCTGTAAAAGGAGTAAATTTATTGCAATGCGAAAATTACTGCAGTAAAATTGGACTATTATTATTCTTATTATTATTACAAAAGTTAATGAATTTATTGCTTTTTTTGAGTTGTTTACGAGTCTGACTGACTGCAAAAGGCATCCAGTTAGGCTATTCATAAATACAGTCCAAATTCTAGTTCATTTGCAGTCGTGTAGGTTCCAGCAGCATAGCCACAGATTTCATACCCTGCCTGAATAGCTTTGCTGCCTTAATTACAGTCCAACATAATGCATCACAATTTTTCTTATTTTTATTGTTTCAACCATTTAGGTATGTCCTTGAGTCACAAGATGTATTCAATAATAATAATAATAATAATAATAATAATAATAATAATTTGCGTATTTTTGATTGACTTTTAAACTACTGTAACAACAGAAGACAAGGGCCTGGCAACAGATCGTTTATTAAGGAGATCAAAACATATTTATATATTTTCATGTACATTATTGTAGTTTAGTTAAGCAAACAAACACAGTCTTCTGATTGGTTGTTTCTCACTTAAAGTTATTCTTTCATCTCTTTGTGACTGTTTCTTGAATGTCAGATCATCTATATGTTAACTGTATCCGCCTACGCAAAGTCTGCTGTGGTCGGTTTTTGAATCAGTCTTTGTTCATATTTTCTCACGACCAATATTGAGAAGGTAAACATTGACGTAAATTACTGTCTACCAATTTGGCTAGTAGACAGCTCTCACCACACTACCAGTGTGCGTATCCTAGATACAAAGAGAAAATATATTAAGCCACTAGATCGTACTTCAGGTTTAACAGCAATCTTATAAATGCTTTATTCGAATTTACTCTCAATCTATTGAGCTGACGTATGCAGTTGAGCTCACGGTCATTACATGTATTTTGTAGATTAAATTACTTTGTTCAATTGGGTTAATAGCATCCTTTAGTCTACAAACCTTGTTCCTGAGTGGGTTCATAGACCTATAGACACGACATCAATGTCAGAGATATGTAAACTATTACTGCAAATACAATCAAAAAGTGAAAATTTAAAACAAGCAACTTAGGTTAATAAAGCAGGATATAATGAATTCATCAAATTTCTGTAGAACTCGTCAGCTGAATACTCTACACACACGGATATGTATACTTTTGAAATTACATTGGAAGATATAAGACTGATAAGCAAATGAACTACACTGAATTAGTGTGTTTTTGGAAGCAGATAAATAGGTCTTACAGAAAGGTTATTGTCTACTCGCATGATGGAGCATTTGCCAAAATGGTTGAAAACAGCTGAATGCAAAGTGCCAAAAACCTTCATAACAAAACATCTTGTGGACTATGGACATGATATCGACGCTGTGAAGTTATTCACTATTGTCAGCAGACAAAGAAACAGAAAGACGCTTGCAATTGCAGAGGCTTGTGCAATTCGAGTTTATGAACCAGGTCTCTGTGTACAAAAGGAGATGGTCGTCACCCTGAATCCACCATGGTAATACGTTTTACTGATTATTCTACCTCTTATTATTATTATTCTCATTATTATTATTCTTGATTCACTTAAAACTATCCTCTATCAGTAGGATTATCTTAACTCACTTCAACATTATTATTATTGTTATTATAACTATTACTATTGATATTACTCTGGTTGCAATTCTTGTTATATTCTCTAATGACTAATTGTTTATCTAAGTGATGTAATTGAAGCGTAATGCAATTTATCTTAATTTATCTTAATACTCCCTCTCTCCTTATCTATTTAAAAATAACCTGGAAAACATTCGCACCTATCTTCCTGCATGACTAATTCAATGTAGTTTATTTGCTTATCAGTCTTATATCTCCCAATGTAATTTCAAAAGTATGTATATCCGTGTATGTAGAGTATTTAGCTGACGAGTTCTACAGAAATTTGATGAATTCATTATATTCTGTTTCATTAACCTTTGGTTGCTTGTTTTAAATTCGTATCGGCAAATAAATGTTTTCAGAAAGTAAAAATAATAGAATTACATACTCAGAGTTTGAAAGTTATGTTAGTGTCTTCATCCTGTCTAAAAGATTTCAAGAACTTTATCTCACATGGTTGCAGAAAGGTAGCAGCGAGACTAAAATAAGTGTAATAATTGAAGGCCTTGTAAACACTGGCCACTCTACCTCATTAAATTCTTTCAGAGGGATCTAAAAAGTGAAAAGTAACCTACCAAAGACGATCCACTTTCACCTCCTTTGCACTGGTGAATTTCTAGCTATCCCCATGGAGAAGCCGGAGATGTGCATACAAAAAATCTTTTATTCACTTCTATTATCATGGCAGGGACCCTATTATTTTCGACTTAACTGGTATAATTATTTTATTTCTCTGACCTTTTCTGGTTCATCCACCTCCCCTCCCCTCCCTGAACACCTAGGTAACAATAAAATTTCCTTTGTTTCTGGGTACACCCTGATTACAACTCACTTATTAAATTATCTACGTCATTACGTGATTCTATAAGTCTCTTTTGCGTCGGTGGTATAGTGGTTAGGACGCTCGCCGACCATGCACATGGTCCGGGGTTCGATCCCCGGCCGACGCACTCCTTTACCTCGCTAAGCCAGAAATAATGCTGGTGAAGAGGTAAGGTTGTGCATGAGGCTAGCAACCCCATCCTGTAAAATAAACACTGCTACAGAAACTACAAGCCACTGGCTTGAAGCCCTATGTTCCACTGGGGAACGTGAAGGAAGAAAAAAAATTCTTTTTTAATTTTTCATATGTATTGATTAGTATCAGCAACTATCCTTATGATGCATCATCACTTTCATACTCTCCACTTTTACGGGAAAAATAGTATATATCTGCGATCGTACCGCCAAGAAAACGAATTCGTGGAGAAAAGACTCTTCGCTGAGCCACGTATCTTCTTTTTCTATAGTTTGGTTTGTAAGGGTTAGTTATGTTTTTACGATTGATATAATAAATTGGTAGAAGTTAGAATTCATGAGCCATTGAATCGGGTCCCAGTGGTTGAATGGTATGCGAGCTTGCCTTGTGACCGGAAGGTCCTGGGTTTGAATCCCAGTGGGTGCGTACTGCCAATGATTCCCAAACTAGGATGAAATAGCAACTGTCCAGTACTCCCTGGTTTCCAATGGTTCTCTAACTGATATATTGTTTTTATTAGATAAAATTGTAATACTGTATCCTGCATCAAATACAACTCATTTATTGTAGTATGTCCAAACTTTTTTTCATAATATACGTATTGCTTATGTTGTGCGTCGGTGGCGCAGTGGTTAGGACTCACGCCGACCATGCACATGGTCCGGGGTTCGATCTCCTGCCGACGTGCACCCGATATCTATGGTCGGCCTGAAGAATTTGGGCTACCGATATCCATGCTGAAAATTCCATACTTGTACTGAAAATACGGTGTGGCATCAAGCTGTAATCAAAATAAAAAAATAAAAAATAAGTTTAGGGGAATCCGTGAAACAGTATACAAATGTGGTCATACAATCCAACCACATTTGTTATTCTTACTTTGTTTAACCTCGTTTGATGGCATTCATGGTAAAAATCGAAGTTTGCACACAGCTTGAATGGTGAACATTTTATTGATCAAATGTTTTGTTGAACATTTGAACATAATTACTATTAAATGTCAGCAAAATATACTTCATTATTACATTGGCTTCTAGAATCGTGTCAGAAAAATAGGAAGGAAACAAAACTGACAGTTAGGATTTATGCTGAGAGCAAACAAAATTGGATAAATAATTTGTATATTTAAACTGTGACGATTTCAGGAAATCTAACCGATTTCAGTGTAAATTCACTTCGAAATTATTTAAAATGCCTAAAATTTAAATATCGGTATCCTCGCACTATGGATATCCAGAAGTCCTAGTGAGAAGTCATGGCCGATTTCATTCACCTTATTAGTTGTGAGGCGGATCCTGATAGATATGAATGGTTGGCAGTAGAGCCATTTGTGAATTCACGAGAGAGAGAAATACAGTTCAAGGAAGATACTCTTCCTGCGGAATTCATTCTCTTAGCTGACAAAGCATTTCTGTATCCAATGTGAGCAAATACATAAACATTTAAATTTCACTGTAAGTTTCGTCACAAACCGATGCAGGTTAAAAAACCACTGAGGAACACGCAGAATCGGATATCTTGGAAGTATTCGGTAATATGCACTAAAGACCTCACCAAGGATAGAACTTAGTAAGTTTTGGTTACGAACAGTTCTAGTGTCAGTTCACCATACAGTTCAGTGAAGAGACAATTTCCGAGGAATTCATTCACTTAGTTCTATAATCGCATATATGTATATGTATATATTATTTCTGTATGTATATGTGCATTCAATGTGCCTTAAACTGCACAAGAATAAAAATTAATTTCATCAATGTAAGTGGAGAACTTGAGCAATGAGGTAGAATGTAATTGATATGATTATGAGCAATAATTTATGCTCGAAAATTTGTCATAGATTCGTGAATACTGCATCACTGTGTGATATTTAAAAATAAACTTATCTAATATTGAACTAGAAATTAGTTTAGTGTGCTGTTTATATCATCAAAATATTTCAAAACAATAATGAATAATCAAATTTTAAGTAGCGGAGTGTAAGGAGATTAGTAAGTTTCGACCAAAGGCTGCATAGTATGAGAAACGTTCACAAAACTGAATGTTAATAGAAGAGCATTGAGAAAATTATCAAAACATATTGCGTAACAGGTAACGAGAGAAAAAAAAGGTTATTTAAGAAAATAATGTTAATAAATGTTATAAAAAATGCAGACAAAAGTATTATTAATAACAGAATACTGGTAACAGCTGAGCCTATACTGTAATTATACCCAAGGTAGAAGGTGGCATGGTGAGTTTTCTTCTGTGTACGTAAGTCAGGGTGTCCTATCCAAATTGCTAAGGCCTCATCAATGCGAAGTATGAGGAAGCACACAGTTTTTTGGAAGGCTTTTCTGACTTTAAATGCGTATTTCTTACACAGTGAGTGGCTAGTGTTAAATATATGTTTGGTTAGATCACTGCTTAGTGATCTACTTTACCTTTCTGTAGCCAAGCCAGATAATATTCTCTGAGTGTTTTAGGTGGACAACTCACTGAGCGACTCACATATGTCGTTTCACAGGAGCAAGTGAATTAATAGGCACACATGGAAGTAGTAAAATATGATGGTTTATCTCTAGAGTAATTGGAGAAAATTGAGCGACAGGAGAATAGCAGTCCTAATATAGTAGTGTGGTGAGAGCTATCTGCTAGCCAAAATTGGTAGACAGCAATTTACGTCAATGTTTACGTCTCATATCTTCATCATGAGAAGAAAAAAACAAAAACAAAGACTACCTCAACAATCAATCACAGCAGACTTGGCGTGGGTGGATACGATTCGCATATATATTGTCTGACCATTAAAAAACAGACACGAAGAGATGACAGATTAACTTTCAGCGAGAAAACAAACAATCAGAAGACGCAGTTTCTCTGTTAATAGTTACGAATAATGATGTAGATAAAAATATATAAATATCTGTTGATTTTCTCCATAAACGATCTGTTGCTTGGTCCTTGTCTTCTGTCGTTACAGTAGCAGATAATGTTCTTTTCAGGACGTTTGATATTCTCTTCTTTAGAGTGTCAGACAGAAGGTCGCTTTTGAACGCTACATTCATATATAACATCTGCCTTGGCACAGAGATGGAATTTGCTTGGTTACTTTTCTCTCATGGTTACTGAAGTCAGTGAGAAGACTGGCTTTCTGAGCAACTACATAAACAACTACTTATATCCAAAAAGATATCGGAGAGCTCCTAGTCACAATCATATTTATCCTAACTCGAAATTTCTTAAAGGTGACACTAGTTACCACACTGATTCCCTTCTTCCACGTGTCCCAAAACTGGAGAGAAATATTGCATAACGGTCCTCTGCGTTATATGAGTTGACCTGTAATGGACGCCAAGCATTCATCGATCATATCTCTATGGTTACGAAGAAGCGAACATATACAAGCCATTCAAAATTAATGGAAACTCTCAAGCGCAGAAGTAAAATGCGAATGTTTGGAATATCCCAGTATTCTTATCTTCACTCATTCTTCAGTAACCCTATATTCTTTACTAGTGTAGGCCTTGTCTGTTGGGTCGAAATTCTGTGACATCAATCAAAACAGAAGCAAATTATCATTTGTGTTGATCCGCGACGAAATTCGCATCGAAAGTTCAGTGTTTGTGTATTTACTAAGTTTTGATAAACAAAAGTATAGTCAAGGTTTCAGTTTGTTTATTACTTGACTAATGACAAAAAGTATAATGAGGCAATAGTACTGAATTGGTGAGTCAAGGGTTAAGATAGCACCTTAATTTAAGCGGATAACTCTCCAAAAGCTACTTTTTTCCAAATACTATATTTAAATCACCTATAGTTGATTCTTTAAGATCCTATAGTCCTTTAAGGTATTTCGGATAGTCAAAGGGAGATTTATTGGTTGCTTTCTGTAACAGATAGCACAATTAAGTATACCTTTAGGTAGATTTTCCATTGTGTCACTTTTGCTTAAACATATTGTTTTATGTTATTTCAAATAAGAGAGAAAACAACTGATAAAACAGATTCCGAATTACAAAATAGTATTATACTTATTAAACACGCAAGGAATAGTAATACAGTTATTTGGGATTTTTAATACTCAGATATAAAGGTTATTGCTTGAGACGTATTGGACACCTCTATATGAAACATGTTCATAATAATGAGGGCAGTTGCTTTCATCGGGGACACTGAATAGCCATGAGGCTATATTGGGTGGCAGTGGAATCTAGAATTCATGAGCCATTTATTTCCAAACCACTAACTAAATGCTTGTGTGTCTGCCTCATAAAATGAAATTCCAGGGTTCGATGTTTCGTAATGTGTTGGGGGCAAATAGAATGGAACAGTTTTCAGTCTGAAATGCTCCTCTAGTTGATGTCTGTCTTGAAATCAATCCCGCAGTCATAATCATTTGAGGTATCATTAGAAGAACTAGGAGATTAGGTCTAGTTTATAGCATTTAGGTAAAGCTGAACTTCATTTTTATCCCATTTTTTATATTGCATTTTCATGATTTTATAAGAAATAGGTTGTTGTGATGAGATTTGTAAAATATTGATTTTTTTAGGTAGTCTTAAGGTATGGTGAAATTCAAATTTTCTAAATTACTCTACAACATGGTGTCTAACTTCGATTGTATGCATGTTTCGACTTGGTAGACGTATAAGCTTACATGTGTAGATTCAACTTTAACTGTTTTTATACATGTTTGTTTAATTAAGGTTAACAGAAAACAGATTCTGATTGAGTAAACTTTATTTGATTATTTGTTACCAGGTATGATATGGCTAATACTTTTAGATAATCAGAAATCTTTTGGGACAGTAAAACTTAATTTAAAGTTCACTTAATATACGTCCTCTTTTCCGGAAACAGGCTAGATTCGAGAAGAACAAATCATGTGCGTGTCAAACTGCAATACCACTCACAATCCTAATTAAACAGAGAGAGTAGAGAGTATCAGTCAACTCTCTGTGTCTCTCTACCCAAAATTCATTGAATTCTCAAAGGTGTTTGACGATATCAACTGCGAAGTAATTTGATGACTGCCTTAACATTACAGAGTTCAGTAAAGCAAACACTTTTAAACTCCATTCAACAGCCAATTGATTCACTGCGGAAAGCTCACCGAAGCGTTTGAAATGATAATAGGAGTAGGTAAAAGTTGCCTACTGTCACAGGTCTTGTTCATGACTGTGATGGTTTTGGACCATGCACAGAATATGAGTAGGAACTCACAAGGCTGACACATGTCCAACCAGTCGACATCTGAATTTCACAGATTTTCTTTACCTGATATCATACAAACTAGAGGATATACAGCCGAAAACTGACAGTTGGGTAAAGGAGGCAGGCAGAAAAAACATGACTTTCATCAGTGGTGAAACTTGCTGCCTCTGTAATGAAGATCAGATGGTCTGTGGGAAAAGATAAGCAAAAAGAAAAGCCGGTAATCAACTAGGAAACAATGTACAACCCAACAAATATGCAGAAGGAAGTGGAGGCGTATTGGACATACGTTGAGGAAACATTCAAGGAAAACAGCATGCAAAGCTTTCTAGTCGTTGCCGAATGCGAAGCGGCGAGTTGACTGGGGGTGTGGGAATAATATGCAGGAGACCACAAGTAGAGGAAATGAAGGCTCGTAAGAAGTCTTGGATTCAAGTGAAAATTACGGTAGCGGACGGAGTGGAATGGAACTGTGCCGTTAGAGACTTATGTTCCACCTGAAATCCAAAAACACAAATAATAATTATCATAATTATAACAGACGCACTGTAATACTGATGTTGTTTTTATCAGGAAATACCCCTTTTATTTAGTGGTTAAAACGATCATTGCAAACTTTGAAATACTTCATAACACGTTATCAAGCTGTTAGAGCCAACTGATTTGCTACAGGCGTTAACTCTAATCACGATAACTTTCCTACATCACTGCGGTCAGTGATCCTATGTAACCTCTTCTAGATACCTTTGTTAATAGTTACCAAATAAATATCTACAGCAGCAGTATAACAGAAACTTTGCATGTATGAATCTTTCTTAGCTTCCCAACTGGAAACTGTGTTCAACTTTCCTCTCTTTCCTTCCTGATAATCATTAATCTCTGTATTTCTTGACAATGATTAAGTTGCTTCATATGACTACTGTTTAATGCATCGAACTGTAATATTAATTAAAAACATTTTTATAAGTAGTGCCTACCCTACTGTGATATCAGTAGTATTATAATTATGGTTAGTTTATTTTCGAGAAGAATTTATTCCGTTTATCCTGATTCACAAATCAATCAAACGAAAAACACAGAAAAGATTACACTGAACAGATTAATACTTTTTTTAACAACAAATCAACAAAAGGAGATAAGATGGTTTAGGATTCGTCGGCAGTCAGTACCTAAGATCTTATCAAGGATTGAAACCTTGCAGCCTAAAATTTGGAAATTCATTTCGATTATATTAATATTATTATTTCAATTTCTCTTGATAATTTGATGCTTAGATACTGAAAAAAAATGATTGATGATAAAGTAAAGTTCAAGAGTGTTCACTGCTTTAAAGTAGTATATAGAAAGCTCAGGAAATTATTTATTTGTTGTTGTATACCGCAGATTACTGATCAAGTTTACTGCTTCAGTTAGTCGATCAATGGTCATTACTCCGATAATACAGATATGTTAGGATGGACAACGTATCACTCCTAGCCGTAAAGTCATGACTGATGCAATCAATCAGATATTGATTATTTATCCAAAGTTTAAATTTCCGTCGATACGTAAAGAATAATTTACTCTGTCTGTATTGGGAATAATAAAGTTGTTGTTGTTTTCACAGTTCTGTATGTCTACTGAGTGTGGGAAATATTTCCAAGTGATCAGTTGGCTAGAGCATCGTGACTGGAGGTTCATTCCAGTTAAGTTAGACAACAACCAACGAATCACTAGCACTCCGTTACAACAAAAAAGTTTAAATTGTTCGATGAAATAGAACTAGGTTTGAACGGAGTTAGTCACGGTAAGACAAAAATACCATACTAAATCATGATTGTTAATTTGAAACATTTAGGTCAAAATTAGTGGTTGGAGATGGTTAGTGACACGAATCAAAAGTGTCCACTGTGTTTCACTCGTCATCATCACTTACCTCCACTCTTCCATGCATCCTCATTCGTTAAAGTTTCCTCCACTTTCATCTATGTTTCCCTGAGGTGTGGCCACTTGAACTGTGTCAATTTTGTGCAAGTTTTACTTTGATAAGCCAACGGTCAGTAGATTTAAAATAACTAGTGAGAAGTCTTGACCAGTAGGGTGCAGCAGGTCGGGTGTGAGGACAAATACTTGCCGAAGACATTGGCTAGGGGTCGAGCTATGTCGTGAATTTGCAGAAGTTAGAATTCATGGGCCATTAGATTGGGTCCCAGTGGCTTAATGGTATACGAGCTCGCCCTGTAACTAGAAGGTCCTGGGTTCGAATCCCGGTGGGCGTACTGATGAAGAGTCCCAAACTAGGATGCAACAGCTGTCCAGTACTCCCAGGTTTTCCAATGGTTCTGTAACGGATGTCAGCTCATGATGAAAATCCTGTAACTTGTCCCTTTTCAGTAATTCATTCTTTTTATAATTATTATCACACTGGAAGATTTCTCTTTTGTGGATATTGGCCTTCATGTTTTAAACTGACATCTCATCAGCATTTATGAAATTCTTATCCTATCCACTTGCTAATATTTTACTATGTTGATTCGTTCGTCTATTTTTCTTTGAAGACATTGTCAACATATTTATGCTGTCCGATAACCAACTGTGTTATAATTATAGTGAAATAACTCAACTGTAATCCATTGCAATCCTTATTTTCAATCTCTTAAACACTTCTACAACTTTTACTTATTTGAATTTGATCTGTAAGACAGTTTCACTTTTTTGTTTTCATATAAGTGATTTATCTCTTTACATATTTTACACAGTACATATATGACGGTATGATAGAGTATTCAGCTGACGAGTTCTACTGAGAATTGCTAAGTTCATCTAAATCTTACTTTAGTAACATTTGTTGCCTACCTTAGATTAATCTCGTTAAATAAAGGTTTCATGCATTTACACTTTGTTATTGTACTTCAATCTCCCTATTTTTATTCTAAGTGAATCAATAAATTATCGGAATTCAATAGTCATTCTTTCAATTTCTAGACTGATTATTCAAAAAGAAATTGTTTATTGTTTACTGTCTCTTTCTCTCTCGTTCCAATCATCTCTACACAATTTCAAGATAAAATCTATCTTTTAATAAAGAAAGCAAATGATATTCAGGCATTTTACAGAGATATAAGTGAGTTGTTATTGTTTTAGAGAATTTCAAATGTAATGATTTAAGCGGACAACCAGCCAAATGACCTTGAAGGAGCCAATCAGAGTAAAGTAGACTAATTTGGGCGAAAACAAATAGCAGACTCATGGAAAAATGTTTATATTTGCGTAAACATACTAGACAGGTACCCAAAATTCAACTGCTGCAATAATAACTTCCAATTTCTCATGGAAGTGTTGATATTTATTCAAATGACCATCGTTTATTTCAGGGCCTGTTTGGAGATTCCTAGAAAATTGGCAGTTCAGATCGCTGATAAAATGAGCAAATGGTGGGTAATATGCAACATAAAATAACCACTTGCACACTTCTTTGTATTTTTCCAACGTCGCCACCCACTTTTTCCCGAAAAAACATGATTATCCACTTTTATCCAATTTAGCCACGTTTTCAACTAACAAATTATCCAGTCTTCTGTATATCGTTCATATCATTTAGAGATATATCCTACTTGTCCCGACTTCATTCAATTTTAAACGGAATGCTACTCACTTTTTGCCCACTTTACCAATGTTCATGTAGAATTCTCCGACATGATAGCTAGAGTTATGAAACTGAATCTAGGCTAAGAGAAAGGAGTTAGTGTTACGGTTTGATTTTTGTCACTTTTCTGGATTAAGTCTACCCCATTGTACCTAAACAACAATAAACTCAATTTCTTCATTAGAACTGTAGTAGTGTGGTGAGAGCTGTCTGCTAGCCAAAATTGGTAGACAGCAATTTACGTCAATGTTTACGTCTCATATCTTCATCACGAGAAGAAAAAAACAAAAACAAAGACTACCTCAACAATCAATCACAGCAGACTTGGCGTGGGCGGATACGATTCGCATATATATTGTCTGACCATTTAAAAACAGACACAAAGAGATGACAGATTAACTTTCAGCGAGAAAACAAACAATCAGAAGACGCAGTTTCTCTGTTAATAGTTACGAATAATGATGTAGATAAAGATATATAAATATCTGTTGATTTTCTCCATAAACGATCTGTTGCCTGGTCCTTGCCTTCTGCCATTACGGTATTACCTATGTGAGATGCCATTGGTTAGTTCAAGGTTATTTGTTATTAATTTATTATATCAGTTGAACATTGTATTTACAAAAGAGAAATGATAGGTTTCACAGCCGAATTCAGCTGACTATATTCCATTGTGATCTGCGTAGTTGAGCCTATATGTCCCCTACAATCAAATTGAACTGCTTTTTTCAAACAGATGGTATACTGCAGGCTGTTAGCACATTCACTTACATAAGATAAAGAAATAAGCTATAGTGTGTAGGTGGAAAATCCCGACATGATGGACATTTTAGCCACATACTGGATATCTATCACTAGACCGCCCTTTTTTTTAAAACATTTTTTAAACATTATTCAATGAGTACGTATTCTTGAGGTTTATTAATCTTCTTGACTTTTTATTCTGTTTGCATTTTTAAAAATATATTCATGATTTAAGTTAAAATAATAAATCGATAATCTTGTTAGGATTATTTAAATTTTATAATCCGTCTTTCTTAATGAATCAGTATTCTATGTCTTTTTTAAATCAATAATTTAATTAAATTGTGTTTTTTTTCCCGAGGTCGAAGTTCACCGATCATTAGTTCAATAACCTACTAGATGTGATTACTAACATGACAGAATTTTGTACAGTCTGAGAGTAAGTTGCAGTGACTAAAGACCCTGGATAAGATTTGGTGTAGAAGTCCACTCAAGATAAATGCTTACCTGCAGGAAAGAAATAAGAGAGAAGACGGTAAGCACAAAATTCAGTTGGTATAAAAACGCATCATTACATGTCAACACATCCACACCAAAAACACAAAGTGTTCCAGGGAATTCCCAGAAGCCTTGTAGTCAAACGAATCTACCATGAAGAGACACACTTTTGTAGACCAAATTCATCAACTAAAGAAGAATTAGTCACATTAAAAAAACTAAGTCGAATTTCTAGTCAGGCTGATTCTGGTGTAAATTAGCAACCAGTCGTAACTAAGGTCTTCTAAAGAGGCGATTACATCATCCATAAGGAATTCAAATATGTTCACTTCATACTGAAGTCTGGGCTGAAGATATTGTCTACAAAGACAATAAAAGCTTCTCAGCTAAGCCATCCAGCTCAGAGAATACAACCACAATAAAAACAACCATCTGAGCTACAGTAAAACGCAATTAACTTGTTTACTGGTAGCAACCAGCGGAATATGAACGTCCGTTTCACCCAACCTACAACTCATCAGTTATATGTAAATGGATCCCAGTGAGTGATAGTACCTTTAGTTGAACTTTAACAAATCAATGAATATTTCAGACTCCAAGCATCATCAACTAGGATAATATGTCACGAGAGACACTTCTTTAATGTGTGAAGTTTCGTCTGATCTGTTTATACTAGTTATTTCCCAGTGATATTTTTTGTGGACACCACTGACTCCTTAAAAGGAATGTTTTGATTTCTTAACATGATTTTCTTTAAAGTGATTTTTTTGTCAAACATAAAAATGTTGAACAACTGGAGAATGTAGTGTGTTCCAAATAGCTCTATCGGTATACTTCATTCAAAAGCTTTGGTTGCCGTTCGAAACTATATATATATATATATATATATATGTCGCCATTCTCTACGCTAGGCGTGAGAACACCTTAAGACTATTTTTTGTTCCCACCCTTATTGCACTATATCATGTTAAGGTATCAGAAAAACCTGTACTAATTAAGCTAAATATGAATAATGCAATAAGAAGAAACTGTTCAATACACTGTAAGTCAAGAATACGCCTTGTACCATAATATTTATTAATCATCGTGAGCCCACCCATACAGCATGATTCATGAATAAGCATTCTGATTAGTTATTTACATAGTAGGAACACACAGTTATCAACTGCACATCGAACAGGTATTGATAATAAATTATATCATTCTTGTGCAAAGTGATGGATAATATAGGGTGTGTTACAAAGCTGTTGAAATACATTTGATTAAAATTTATCTGAGTTGTAGTTCCCTGTTGAATATGTGTGGTAGATATCCTGACATCATAAGAGATGTCGCTAAGTCGTTCAAACAAATGGGATTGTGTGCGGGCTCAGAGATATGTAAGGGTGTGTCTTCCTGTTACAGAATCAGGACCATCCGCCTGGTTGGAAAGCACTTTACAAATGAGTCACAGACACGCAAGTACTGATGGAGAAACATCAAATTATAGTTTGAATAAAGAAAGAACGAACATATTCGCAGAATAATATGAGCTCGCTTTATTTCGTGGACTCTCTTCAACTGCGTACATCAGTTATATGTCACATTATACATATGAGACCTATAATGTCAGTGACGAAATAACCATGCCATAAACTGGCTAGATGGTTGGTACAAAAGTTAGAACCAATTCGACAAAAGTTGACAGTCCACAGTATCAAGGGTTCCTTCCACATCTCACAAGAATTAGACCAACTGGACATTTTAGAGAAACTCCTATCATACGATGTTTGTTCGCTGCTTGCTAGCATACCCATTGAAGAGAGAGTGAGAATCAGTATGCCAGCTCTCCAAACTATTTCCTCTCCCTGAAAAGGTGTTACGTAAATCACTACTTCTTTGTACAAAAAACATCCAGTTCCTATTTAACAACCAGCTGTAGCGGCGAATTGGCAGGGTGGCTATGGGTTCACCTTTAGGTCCTGCTCTTGCAGATATATTCACAGCTAATCTTGAGAATACACTAATGAAGCCGAGAATAGAGAGGACCACCTATTATTGCAGGTATGTTGACGACACGTTTGTGGTCTGCAACAATATGGATCACGCATCCACGATATTCGAAAACCTGAATATGGCTAACCCTCACATAGTATTTATGATAGACCATGAACGTGACAATCAGTTTCACTTGCTAGATCTCGACATACGATAAGAAATGATGGGACAATTGAAAAACCCAACTACAGGAAGGAAACTTGGATTGGCCAATACTTGAATTATGACACTTTCTGCTTGATCGACTACAAACGGAACCTGGTGAAAAGGCTCTTCAGTAGAGCTATGACTTTGTGTTCAGAAAATAAGATTGAAGAGGAACTCGTATTTATCGAAAATGGATACCATCGGAAGTTCATGTCAAAATATGGGAAGTAAAAAGGACCTGAACCGAAACCCGAAATAGTTGGATAGAAACCAGTTTTTATCTGTCTAGCGTAGAAAGGCGAAGAAGTATCCACAAGAACGGAAACCACAATTAAAGGTGCATTGGAAAGAACATTTTCCGCCGCTGGACTCATTCCAGTTTACAACACAGTATTCTCGTTAACCCAGTCAAAAGTTGACAAGTGTCGTGCTCATGTCAACTCCAACTGCATTCACCAATTCACCAATTCACCTGCACTTGCGGCAGCAAGTACATAGGAAGGACTGACAGGAGAGCGTCTACTAGATTCTCCGAACATATCCCTAAAAGTCTCCGTTTGAAAGGCAGCAAAGTATTTTCAAGCGCAATCGCCAGATACTCGATTGACATGGGACATCCAGTGGAAATTAGTCAGGCTTTCAAAATAATCAGTACACAAAGAAGAGCATGATTACTTCGGTTCGCAGAAGCCATTGTCATCAAAAACTTCGACCCAACCTAAACATACAGAAAGAGAGTGTGACTAATTTCTCACTACCCTGTTAACCGTAACCGTTTTTTTTTTCGTGTGCTTTTGTTGTTTTGTTCTGTTGCATAACATTCCACTCAATATTCATTTTGATTTTCACTCACTGAGTTGAACTCACTACTAAGTTTCCAAACCTAAATTAAATTATTTTATCTATCTTATGATTTTATTTCACTATTCACCCTCACCCTCCTGAACTCTCCACCATAATATGTATAAATTCACTCCGTTGTTCTATATTATATATTGTCTCTAGTCCATTCTTGTTTCCAAGCGAAGACTGAATTCCACTCCTTTGTCTAATTACTATATAAATAGTTATCCTTTTAGCACTAAATAATTGTCTAATTACATCATCTTTGGAATTGGTTGTGTTCTCTGAGCTGGTTGGTCCTTATGGAAAACATTTTCAACGCAAGTTTTAGCATAAAATGAAGATTTAAATTAGCCATGAATGATACAATTGTTTCTACTGGCAACCATCTTCGTGACTGGCAGTCGATTTACATCTGTACTCATCATTTTTTATTGACTTGGAATTTGAACTTTTTTGTAAAGTGACTTGCTTTTTATTAATTGGTAAATTCGGTCTTTATTAATATGTTTGTTAATCGCTGATTCACTTGAGTACCAGGCTTATAGATATAAGGATAAAACTTGGCCACTGTGGTAGAGTATAACTCCAGTATGGATGAAATTTTTTATTTTGATTAAATCACACAGTGTTATACAGTAATATTTACTGATGACGTTTCGAGCACAAATTATTGCTTATAATCATATAAAGGCACTCATACAACTTTCTTGCTTCATTTATATGCATGAGTAAAATTGATCAGATATTTGAATAAAATCAATATAAGATAAGGTACATTCGGAAATAGTATTAGTGTTATAAATAAAATACAATAGGATGGGAAATAAGATGTTTTTTACAGTAAAAATAAATAACTTGTTACGATAATATAATATATAATAATAATATAATATATTATAACTGATTTATTTAGGGTATGTTCGTTCCTTCTTTATTCAAACTAATAAAGGGAACTGGCAGTATGAAATAACATCATAGGAATAATTTTTATATATGTATATACATACAGTCCCAGTCGCTGACAAGGAATTGCAGAGATTCAAATCAGCCAATATCAATTACCATCATCAATATCTCCGATTTTCTGGAAACAAAAATAGATCTTTCGAGAGAAATCTTCATCCAAAATAGAAACCCACCAACATTCATTGACAAAAATATCAAAACAAGAATTTGGAAGAATGAAACTTCACTTCCGCCGAAAAAGAAACTCTACATGGACTTGGATTTCAAGGGAGATTTAGCAAGCGATATTCTCAAGAGAAGGGTCACATCATCTCTTAGAAGAACATTCTTCGCAGCAACGCTAAGAATGGTGTTCTCCAGTCGTCCACTGATCTGCAGAAGCCTCAAGGACAAGATTCCTCATCTGACCACTTCTGTGTGCATATATCAGTTCACCTGCTGCTGTGGAGCCAGGTAAATCGGTCGTTCGACGCGCATCCTGTCCAACAGGATTCAAAAACACTATCCAGCATGGTTGTGGAAAGGCACTAGTGGTGCTATAAAGAGTACTATAATTGAACACCTGGTTAACACTGATCATTTCATCTTAACAAACGCCTCCTTCAAAGTAATCTACAGAGTCAAGAATAACCTATCAAAGGCAATACGGTTTCGTCTTCTTTGTATCGCTGAAGCTCTGGCCATTCACATAGAGAAACCGGAGCTGTGCATACAAAAGAGAATTACTGAACCACTTCTATTATCTTGGCAACAGCTTTGTTGATTTTGATGACATAATTTTGTTTGTTTGTCTGTTTCTTTAACTGCTTATAATCCTTGTATTCATTTACAACTCTTACGTGATTTCGTATTCACTATATACACTAGCCTCATTAACACATAATTTTCTTGACAGTTTTTGTATTACATTACTCTACCCAAAACTTACTCATTCTCACCTGTTTAGTTTAAATAACCATAACCAACTGTATTTTTGTTTGACAAACTTACTGTACACATACATACAAAATAACTCGTATATATTTGCGATTGTACAGCTAAGACAATGAATTCACTGAAAAGAGACTCTTCGCTAAACTATGTGTTTTGTTTTCATTAATGCCTGGATGGGGATTATTCATGAATTAAAATTAAAGTTAGCAATCAGTGGACAAAACAACTGACAAATAACAAGGATCTACTAATAACTCGCCATAAGAAGGGTGCTACTATAATTCTCATGGGTCGAAAATGAAGACCATACTCACGGACGGAAATAAATTTTCTCAACCACCTAACAAAAGAAACCAAATAGTATTGATTGGAAAACAGTTTACGGAGGTTTTGAAAAGAATGGAAGCTAATCGATTAAGTACCTACGACATTTTGATAATCTCTGAACAATAAGTTCAACAACACTAAGGCTTTATGGTTTACCAAATATTCAAAGTTGGTCTCTCACTTCCTCCAGTTCTAAATACACCAGATGCCGCTTATCATTCAACTGCAAAATGGCAAGCGGGAAACTGACTTGTGTGTACTAGCTTCGCGACACTTTTCACTTCGTCGATTGCATACTAGGTACTGACATTGCTAACAAAAGTATGCTGCCACTCGACATCGAATCAGTTTTCACCAACGTTCCACTTACGGAAACTACCTATTTTAAATACAGATAAAAACCAGTTGAACATCGGAATATCGATAGCATATTTGAAAGAACTACTACTGAAATATACCTTTTATTCACAGTTCACTTTCTATGACATCATTTACAAACAAAAAGATAGGATCACCATTGCGTTAATTGATTGCTGGCTGTTTTATATTGTACCTCGAGAATGGCCTCATTGAACTCAACTATTCATTGTTATCAACTGTATATAGTGTATGTGCACATCAATTTTATTATTTGTAATAGCAGTTATGACCTTTATCAGTTGTCGCAGGTACTTAATAAAATTCACTCTTCAAAAGGAAAACGAATCTAAAATTCCATTTCTTAACACTGAACTAACAAAAAAGCCAACAGAATCTTAAGAAGGTCTGTCTATATAAAATCTGTATGCAGCAGTCAGCTGACAAGTTTCAACAATTGAGTGCCTATTGAGCGAAAAAGAAATTTAATTACATCTCTTGACACTAGCATCCGATGTACGTGTAGTCCTGAAGCTCTAGCAGGAGACTTGGACCTTCCGAGTGAAATCATCACAAATGGATATCCACCGGAATCTATCGACAACAACCCTAAATGTCAACAAAGAAACATCACATGAATCGTGATCACGAAGGTTACCTAACATGTGATGTCTGCAAGAGAAGAATTTCAACATCTTTGAGAAGAACATTCTTTACAGTGACGCTAAGAACAGTCGTTTGCTGGCCTGCGGAGGCCTGGTGGACAAGATCTTGAATTTGACCCTTTCTGCGTGCATATTTCACTTCACTTTCTCCTGTGTGGTCAACTATACAGATCATTCAGCTCATATCTTGCCCAAAACGGTCCACGAACACCATCCCGCATCATTGCCGAAAGGTAGCAGCACATTGACTATCTCTCGCTTGCATTAGGTAATACTACACTTCAGTTCGTTGGTCTATCAGCACCCTAGAAAAGCCTTTTCAGGTATAAATTAAGTCGATATGACTTGTCCTATTACGAAACACTTACGGAATGCAAAATGATCTCATAATAAATGATGCCAAAATAGCATTTCTTTGAAATCTGTTAGATCCAGACATGATGTGTACCAGTGAGATAAATAGAGCTATATCACTGACAAGTGTTATCCGACTGTCGACCAAAGGACGTGTATACTGCTCAGCAGTTCGCTTCGTCCTCCTTTATGGCTGTGAGACATGACCATTGAAGGAGGAATATATTAAAAGGCTGGATGTCTTTGATCATAGTTGTCTGTGTTTCATCTCCAGTGTTAGGCAGTCCGATGGAGTGATTAATATTGAGGTTAGACGTCGAGTGCTAGGTAAAGAGGGAGAGTCAATCGACCCTGTTGTCAACATGCCTCGATTGAGATGGTTAGGACAAGTTTTGGCGGATGACCAGCCATCACGTTCCTCGTCAAACGATGTTAGCTGATATAGGACTGATCAGGTTGGAAAAGAACTAGTGATGGTCAAACGAAAACATCCCATCACTCAATGAAATCCATAACAGTTAGCTTAAGCCATTCACGTAGGAAGGTGTAGACTTCCTGGTTGGGGTCCTGAAGATGGTAAAATCCAGTGGCTGGAGACATTTGGTGATACGGCTCAAAATTTTTCTCAATGGTGCAGATGCATTCACTATTTGTGATTTGCTATAGCTAATAAAGCCCTATTCTTCTTCCCTATTATTATTACTTTTTTTCTCTTTCTCTTTTGAACTTCTCATCACTCTTGCTTTGTGTGCTACATGGAGTGTGGCAACCCGAACTCCTGAGCTTCTGTGCAAAGTTGTGTGCTGAAACACACTCCCGCTCCCTATCATGAATTCATTATCTCAGTTTATAAAATGGGATACAATTATTCCGGTGATAATCATAGACAGATAAGCTTCACTAACATACTATCCAGAATCCCTTAAAGATGAATCGATGCTCGGGAGAAACAAATCCGTGAAAACCAGGCAAGTTTGGGGCATAAATGAGGACGTATTAATCGCATCCTCATCCTTTGACTGTTTCTGGAACATAGATAAAGTTACCAGTGCCCAACAGTTGCCATATTCCTTCACCTGAAGTCAACCCGACCGATAGCTGCTACCTCGACGTGGTGGTCGGGCTTGCATATCGCAATGACCCAACGAGCTACACTGGCTGGAACTTATGTTCCTGTAGGTCCTACCATGCCAGAAAGGTTGTTCGGATAGCGGTTAGACAAAAAGCAGCTACCCAATCCAATACTATGACTCAAACAAACTCACAAAATATCATGCCGGATCGGTCGGGGCCCGGATTAACAACGACTGCACTTTCTGCTGCCGTATCACAGGGCAGAAGTGATAAATATGCTACTGAGACACACCAAATGAATAAGAACAAACAAAAACAGGCCGCGTGTGACCGGCCTCAAGCAGTTGTCCCCTGGGCTCCTCGGTCACGCAACACTAACCTCTTCTCTATTTCAGGTACCCGAAGACCCAACCAACTTCCGCGGTGTGGGCAGCCGGGAAGTAACAACCGCCCACACACTTCCAAAACCACACGAAGCTTACCTGAGCATCACTCTCCCCTACTCTCATCTTGCTTCTCTACTACAGCTAGCACTATTCTTCAGGCTAATGAGTCATCTTCACTTCACTCTGCGTCCACAAACAACGATGAGAGCCATAGAAACAACCCAGATAGCCTTTTGAAGCCACGTCGCCAACTTCAAATAGGAGCTTTTAACGTCAGGACCCTCTGCCAAATCGGACAACAGGCATCACTAGCAAGAACTCTGGAATCTAGAGCCATGGATGTATGTTGTGTTTCACAGACACGCATAGAAGACCCGAGTGTGGTCATTCACTTAACCTCACCCGGCCAACAAGGTGAATCTGCAAAATTCACTTTAAGGGTATTGGGAGACCCCTCAGGTAGCTCGCGAGGACTTGCAGGTGTAAGGATAGCACTGAGTGTTAGGGCGGAAAAATCACTTCTTGACTGGATCCCAGTAGACAGTCGTGTATGTGCGGTCCGTCTGAACGGATCCTTTGGAAAGAGGAAGGACGGCGATACCCGTCGTTGCCTTTTCGTAGTCTCCGCTTATGCTCCAACAGACTGCAGTTCGGATGAACTGAAAGATGACTTCTACCTGAAACTGTCTAATTTGCTGTAAAAAGCAAAACGTTCAGATATAGTTGTTTTAGCAGGCGATTTCAATGCCCAAGTAGGGAAGTTGTGCCAGACTGAGAAGTATGTAGGTCGTATGTATGGAGTTCCCTGCCGACGAATCGACAACGGTGATTGTCTTCTACAGTTCTGGTCAGATAATTATCTGTTCCTAGTCAGCACTACCTTTAGGCACAAAGAGAGACACTGCGTAACCTGGTGACCTCCATCACCAAGTCAACGCTGGACTCAGATAGACCACATAGTGATAGGGTATCGTTGGCGAGGGTCAGTAGAAGACTGTCGCTCCTTCTGGAACACGTGCGTAGACTCTAATCACGCTCTGGTTCACGCACGTTGATGCTTACGACTAAATGGACATAAGAAATTGATGGTAGCGAAACAGTTACGTCCCCAACTAGATCGAGACACTGAGTCCTTATTTAAGGAAGAAATAGCGAAACGTGTATCTGAGGTCGACAGCAGGAGTTCCCCTGAGGTAGCCTGCCACAACATAGAGTTAGCTGTAGACACAGCTGTGAAAGATGTTAATGAGCTAAAACCTAAAGTTAGTAAAAGCCATTGGATCTCTACCGCCTCATCCGAACTGATTGACGCAAGAAGCCTGATTCCGGCGAGCTCCGATTATGATGAGGAGAGAAAGGTACTTAAACGAAGACTAACAAAAAGTCTTCGCAACGACCGTGAACAGTGGTGGGCGACAAAAGCGAAAGAGATGGAAAAGGCATCGGCGATTGGCAATACCAGACAACTATTTTGGCTTATCGGGGAAACAGGTGGCAGAAGGCAAATGATAAGTGAAACAATCTCTGAGAAAAACGGCACCATAATTAGCCCCCAGGATAGACGACTGGAACGCTGGAAAGAACACTATGAGGAGCAGTTCAATTGGCCTACAGCCACAGTTAACCTACCGAACATCCAACACCTCCCGGAATGGGATAAAGACACAGGTCCTCCTTCCTTAACCGAGGTTACTAAAGCTGTCACTAATCTGAAACAAGGCAAAGCAGCGGGACCTGATGGAATGATTCCAGAGGTATTTAAGTACGGTGAAGACAGTTTACTGTCTGCATTAACTGAGGTTCTAGACAGCGTCTGGGAATCAGAGGAAGTCCCGTCGGGTTGATGTAAGTCACTGATCACCCCTATATACAAGAAGAGAGATAAGTCTTCCTGTGATAATCACTGATGGATTAGCTTGACTAATGTAGTGTCTGAAGTCCTAGGCTCAATAATCATGCGTAGACTAATTGGTGCTCGGGAGGCACAAACACGAGAAAACCAGGCAGGCTTTAGACCAGGAAGAGGATGTATTGATCATATCCTCACCCTCCGAGAGATTCTAGAACATAGGCATACTCACCACCGGCGTCCAACAATCACTATATTTCTTGACCTAAAGGCGGCATTCGATTCTGTCGACCGAGAGGTTCTCTGGCGCTGCTTGGCTGTAAAGGGAATGCCGAGAAAAGACATTGCACTGATCAAGTCACTCTACTCGTACTCATGCAGCCAGGTGAGGGCTTACGGCGAGTTGTCATCTGAAGTAGTGACAACTAGTGGTGTCCCTCAGAGATGATCACTATCCCCATTTCTATTCAACTTCATCATAGATGTACTAATGGACTTAACCCTAACTCACTTCAGAGACTCAGGGATCGACTTGCTACCAGGTAATAATCTCGTTTACTTAGAATATGCAGACGATATAGTCCTTCTAGGCGAGGACGCTGACAAAATGCAGAGTCTTCTGAACACCTTGAGCAGCAATCTTCGTATGTTTGGCATGCGATTCACCCCTGTAAAATGTAAGATGATGTTGCAAGATTGGACTACACCGAACCCTAGATTAGAAATAGGAAGTGAAGTGGTAGAGCACGTTGACTGCTTCACTTATTTGGGAAGTACCATCAGCCCCAACGGGTTGATCGCTGACGAAATCTCAGTACGAATACAGAGGGCTAGTTTCGCATATGCCAGTTTACGCCGTCTCTGGCGTAGACGTGATATCCGGCTGGCTATCGACCAAAGAGCGTGTGTACTGTTCAGCAGTCCGCTCCGTCCTCCTTTATGGCTGTGAGACCTGGCCATTGAGAGTGGAAGACATGAAAAGATTAGCTGTCTTTGATCATAGGTGTCTGCGTTCTATCTCCCGCGTGAAGTGGTATAATAAGGTAAGCAATATTGAGGTTAGGCCTCGAGTGCTAGGTAAGGAGGGAAAATCAGTCGACGAGGCTGTGAAATTACATCGAGTGAGATGGTTAGGACATGTGTTACGTATGCACTAGTCATCGCCTTCCTCGACGGGCAATGTTAGCTGATATAGGGTGAGGCTGGAAAAGAGCTAGCGGCGGTCAAACCAAAACATGGCACCAGTCAATGAAATCTGCAACAGTTAGTCTAAGCCACGTAGGAAGGTGTAGACTTCCTGGTTGGGGTCCTCGGGACGGTAAAAACCAATGGTTGGAAACAATTGGTGACATGGCTAAAAATCGTTCTCAATGGCGCAGATGCATCCACTCCTTGTGACTTATGATTTCCAATGAAACTGTTTTGTTCTTTGTTATTACTATTCCTTTGTCTCACACCTCTGTTTACTGTCTCTAATATGCATTTCTCCTACTTTCTTCTCTTGCTTTGCGTGCTACATGGAGTGTGGCGACTTGAACTGCCGCACATATGTGCAAAGTTCTATGTCGAAAACAGACAGACCTGTAGTCAACATTCGAACCCATCGACCGAAAGGTGCTGTTGCCGTGAAGCGAGTACCGAGAAACCATAATACACTAATCAATGCAATCACTCAAATCGAAATCACAACCGTGTACGAGCTTATGGAGAGTTGTCATTCTAAGTGTTGACAGTTAGTAGTGTCTGTCAGTGCTGCCTAATGCCTCAATTTTCGTTTAAAAATGTCATAGATGTACTAATGGAGGCCACCCTCATAGGTTGGAGCGACCTGGGGATCGATTTGTAATCAGGAAACAGTCCCGTCAACTTACAGGATGCGGGTGATATTTCAGGACTGATCTCCATTGATTCTTACTCCAAGGATAAGTGGTGAAATCGTTGAGCGCGTTAACTTCATTAATTTCAGAAGTTATATCAGTCTTAAATAACTGACTGATGATGAAGTACGAGCTCAGATACGAAAGATTCGCATGTCATGTGCTAACTTACGTTATCTATAGTGTAGACTTGATATTCAGTTATCGATCAAAGGACGGGTGTACTGTGTGGCAATTTACTGTCCTTCTCTTAACAGTGGAAGATTTTAAGCTTTCTTTCTTAAGCGTCAAGTGGTAAATATGGTGAGTTATATTGAAGATAGGCATAAAGTGTTATGTAAGGAGGGGTAAGCCAATCTATCCTGTTGTGAAGCTTCATCGACTGAGATGGCTATGACGTGTTACACATGACAAGTCATCGCCTTCCTCTTCCAACAATGTTAACTGACATAGTATTAGGTTGACAATGGAGTTAGGAGCGGTCAAACCCAAACATGACAACAATCCATAAAGTCTTCGACTGTTGGTTCAAGTCACGCAGGGTAGTGTAGACTGTCAGATTGGGGTCTCCGACAGACTAAGAGTTAGTGACCGGAGACTGTTTTCGATATGGCTCAAAATCGTTATCGATGGCTGAAATGCATTAATTTTCTGTAATCTTTGATATCCATAAATATCCTAATGATTCTCCATATTAATATTCTTCCCATACATTATAACTTTCTTCGCATTTTTTCAACCTTTACAGCTGCCGTATGAAGCGTGGCAACTTGAACTGATGCAATTTACGCTGTTAATTCAGCTAACCTACTGTTTAGTGTAAGAATATAAGCAGAATTATCACCAGAATTACATAGTGACTATCAGTCCATCAAAAGCTCCGAAATCAAACTGGTAAATGATGCCAGGGATACACGTTATAAATATCGTCACTTAAGAACTGCGAAGAAACATATTCTTTTCAAATCTGCACTTCATCAACGGTTCCGCACTCATATATGGCTTTTTTAATAATACGCCTAAATCATACCGATCATAATGTGATGTTAGTCAATAAGAAGTATGCATTTTATGTATAGAAGAGGTGGAAATAACTATGAAAATCAAGACCAGTTAATTTACAAATAGTAGAAACAAGTAAGGGGATGGGCGATAGTTTCTAAGATTGTTATTATATTATTATTCGTTGCTTTGGCTTAGAATCGAACGTACAAACTTCAGCAGCACATCCCTATCTTACTCAGTTCTCTGACATCACTTTCATTTAGCTCTGCAATAGCCCACAAGTCTTCATTTCATCACCACATGATCCTCTCTATGTCAGTCTCGGTCACGCGATCCGTCACTTCCTATTCGAGTTCTTTTCTATGGACTCGCGCATGATTACATTTGAATGTCTCCTCAGCGTATATCTAATCCATCCTAACTAATTTCTGCATATCTGTCCAGTTATAGGTTGTTATTGCTTATTTTCTCCTGCCAGCCATCCGATTTTAAGTATCGGTGCAGTGAAAACAGTTGTTGATGAGAGTTTACAGAGCGCTGGTGACACCCGCACCAAGTGTTTGAACCACATAGTAGCGCTGACTTGACGCTTATTTCGAAAATTCGGATCTTGTTTTTGTCCTAAGTGCTGTAGACCCTAATTACTGATTTCAAAGTAAGGAACAGGTGCCCTGCTTTCACGATGTCGTCCTTGCTGGCTCCGACATAACCATCCGTGCCGCTTCGAAATTGGAATGATGCTGACCAGTTCACATGCATGAAAGAGGCAACTTCCTTCAGATTTACCCCATTGAGGATGGTTTCTATTTTTGGCTGCATATGTTCATCGCTGCTGGCCTCTCTATATTCACCGGAATTCCTGTCTTCACTTCAAACGACTCGGTGAGCTTTCAGCTGTTAATCATTGATTAATTAAGATTAAGGTGTGGAATTCTTAATTAACTAAAGGGGAACGACACACGCAATAATGATTATTTTTATGATACTGAAATTGTACAAATTTTAAACATGTTAGTTAAGTAGTGTTTTGTGTTCCTTGAAAACAGGTGAATTTGCGAATATTGGAGTGATTAAAATCTTGAAAATATTGTTTATATACTGATTACTTGATTTGTAATTGATTATGGTGCTTATATATATATGTAAATGATTGTCGGATACTTTCATCAGTCAAACAACAAGAACAACTTTCTTTGACTTGTCATCTATTGAAAACAAAAAGCCAACAATTCAGGGGAAATTTTACATTGGACTGTAATATCCAATCTGACGATTACAACTTGAACAGTAATGTCTTGCACTTTTTGTAGAATCCAGACAAAATGGAATTAAACAACAACCCCAAAACAATCTGAAGATAAAATTAAAAAGCGAAAACAATGAAAGTGTACATATTAATTGAAATGATACGGTTAGTGTCATTGAGGAGTCATTAATAATATCTGTTGATTATGAGTTGAGAAAGTAGCAATCAGGAACTGGAAACTTGGGAATAACATGTCAAACTATCTTGGTATCTTTCTTATCTTATATACCATGATGCAGAAAGAAGACTGCGTATATGCAGCCTACGCAACAACTTTCCAGGGATTATCCGTCTCAAAAAGTAATGAAACACAGAGCAACAGTGGTAAGTAACACTAGTCAATCGTCTATGCCGATGATATATCGTGAAAGCCCAAAAGACATTGACTAGCAATAAGATAACTGATAAGCTCCAAACCACGTCGCTCTTGGCAGACAGTCAGGGATGATGGATATAGAATACTTCAGGTAACTCCTACCGATATTAATTCCCCTCTGCCAACAACCAGTTGTAAATTGAAACGGTGATCGTTACAAAATGTTCAAGCCTGAGGACACATGAGAAGGCTGCAACTAACTGACATATTATGATGTATAATTACCTGAACACTTATTCCATATAATATTAGGATTTAAAACTGTCTGCATACCACTTGTTAAGTTTGAAAGTTTATAAAAATGACGACTGATGAACGCAAGGCAGTTTATACAGGCCAGAAATATTTCCTTATGATTAGTACCGAGTTCACAATTGTGATTATGACACAGGAGAAGTCCTTACAACATAGTATGGAAGTAATTGAATTTACAGACATTAGAATAACACCAAATATAATCGTCCATACGTCCTCTAAAACTGAAAAAACCGGAAATGTGTTAAGTCCATCCATGAGGGTTCCCGTCAGATCGAGCATCTTACAACTTTCCTACATAGCTGAAGCTGGTAATCCGAAACTTAGTGAATGTATATAACTGCGTTTTCACAAAACCCTTCCTTTCATCTTTTTTTGAAACGCACTAAGCATACTGATGAGAACTTATAAATAATTCGCTACTGTTTTTCAGATAAGAGAACTTATACAGACCAGTCCTAAAGGGAAAATTCGTCTATTCGAAACGAGAAAAGTTTACTTAAAAGCCTCTCATTATTACTAATACTCAATGTGCTTTCAAATCGTCGTGGATAACTCCAATCTGATCAAGAGATTTTTTCGAAGCATTTTATAGTTCCTATGATAAATAACGTTGACAAAATCAGTGCAACCATTGCACTGAGCGCACAACCAAAAGTTATTTTTTTATTAATGTGTATAGTGATGATTTTGCAGTACATTTTTGTGTCACTTAAATACATTCAAGTTCAAAATAAACAATATTTATGTTGGAAATACTTGATTATCAGCTAAATAAGCTTCTGGAATAATTAAGAACGAGAAAGGTAACTTAAAGTACGATGTTATGAGTACACATATCGGCATTTTCAATCATCATTATGCACTTCCACTGTTCTCTTCAACATGCATACGCTTACAGTCCCCTTAGTCAACTATATCCCCTCAAATAACTTGTACTCTTTACTTTTCAGAGTATATTTCTGTAGATAAACAAACCTTTAATTTCTTTATAGATTAGTACAAGTACACTAAATTATACAAAAATAGGCTTGTGTTAGACACTAACAGCACAACCCATTTCAACTATACAGTAATAGCAAGTAAAAATGTAAATTAGCAAAATACTTGAAAATTGAAAAATGAACAAATCTTATATTTGTGCTACCCGAACTGACTAACTATCTAACTTAAAATTTTGCGCGAAAGTATATCAATTCGATTTACTAAAACTCACAATGAAAAGTGGGCAGAGATAGAATAGCATTAAAAAGACTAAAAGAAGTAGGAATTATCTCAGAAAATTCGTAGTCGAGATAAACTAGTCACATTTATTTATGAAGCTGAACTGAATAAAAATTCGTGCTTATGAGGAATTGAGTCTTATCAGGAAAATAAGTACTACAAGACTAGGCATAATATCGACTTATTGTTTAACTTGACAGCAGCTGTAGTTGTGTAATGTAGGTTTTCGGAAAGATATGTTCAAGATTCGGGATAATATTTACTCATGTGAAATACATTTCTGATGTAGACATGAAAAGGTTAGTTGTTTCTGATTATGGGTGTCTGAGTCCTGTTTACTAAGTTAGGTGGTATAATACTCTGAGTAATATTGAAGTTAGACGTTGAGTGTTAGGTAAGGAGGGAAAGTCAATCGACCCTGTTGTCAACATGCCTCGAATGAGATCGTTAGGACAAGTTTTGGCGGATGACCAGCCATCACCTTCCTCGTCAAACGATGTTAGCTGACATAGGACTGATCAGGTTGGAAAAGAGCTAGTGATGGTCAAACCAAAACATGGTATCGGTCAATGAAATCGTTGACAACTAGCTTGAGCCACTTAGGCTTTAGACTGGGATCCTTGGGATGCTAGGAACCGATGGATGGAGACAAGTGGTGATATGGCTCAAAATCTTTCTCAATCGCATAGATGCATTCGCTCTTTGTGATCTCTCATATCCGCTAGACCCTAATGATTTTCTGTGTAACTATTCTTTTTCTTCTAATTTTCTGCTTATAATAGTTCTTCTGAATTCATTTTTCTCTTTTTTGCTTTTTTTGTTCTAGATGAAGTGTTGCATAATGAACTCTTGAACTTCTGTGCTAAGGTCTAGGTTGAAACTCAGTCATTCATATTTCTGTTGTTGTGAGACAGTGAAAATAGTAGTATTTTAATTTGAGATTGACTGCTTTCGAAGTTACTGCTTTTCGGTCAACCGAAAGTACACAGACAGTAAAATATATCTAATAAACAATGATAATGAAATGTAGAATTATTTGCATATGGAAAAAAAATAGAATTAGGTAATCCAGATGTTTCTTATTCAAATATATGAAATTTTAAATGTCACTTCAGGCTTAATCTTTACTGACAGCTTAGATAAGAAAAATGGGATTGAATGTGCTAAAAGTCATTCGTGTAATTGATTTGACTTGTGCCATACTATTGCATCTGTAAGTTTAAGATACAGAAAACGAAAAGTTAAATGCTTCTGATATGGCTAAAAATAAATTACGGAGATGAAAGATTAACCACTGTCTACTTGTAAATTGAAATGAATAGAGCGTATTGCGTATTTCATTTCATTTACAATTGTTTATATCATAAGTTTGACTATTTTCAATCTTTTATTACTTCTTATTTATTTTTCTTAACTGAAATGTTAGTGACGACTAGGGAAAGTAGTCCTAATGTCTGACAGCTGATGTCACTGTCATCAGTCATCATCTATAAGTAACAATAAAACCCAACATCTGACTTTTAATTTGTTTTTAGTCAATCAGAATAGGACCATGGACTTTTAAAGCCTAGTTATTGCTAATATAACTGTGATAAGCAAAAAGTCACACATTTTGAAATAGAATTCAATAGTATTTCCTGCATCACGGTAACAAGGGCAACTGTTAATTTATTTACCATCAGGGCAATAAGTAAACTGTCAACTCTAGATATTTGTTTGATAATACACCTATAAAAAAACTCGTTACCTATTTATCATTTAAAGTAGGATTATGCCGAATTGGTTATCAATATGACAATGAAAACAGTCAGTTATAAAATAGGTAACAAAAATACCTGTAAGAAGTAATTGTATAATTGCTCATAGATGCATAAAACAGAAAACAAAAACACCTTACCCAAAGAAACACATGATTCCGCAAAGTAACCACGGTAAACATCCAGATTCTAGTTCAACTCTCGTCATACCATAATTATGACAGAAAGGACAAGTGGTACCAACAGGAGATCGATGAAAGACTGCTCCAGCTGCTGTCGGCTGAACAACGACTGTCGCTGTGGTAGGAATACAGTAATATTAGCAGAATCAGTACAACAGTTATAATTGTTATTATTAATTACTACTTTAAAGCAAAGACAAGTTGCGCTGAGTAGATTGCTGCTGTTGCTGGATTCAACATAGAACTTGGCACCGAAGTGCAGCAGTTCAAGTTGCCACGTTGCTGAGTAGATTACAAGTATAGTAAAACTGAATTTAGTGTGACAAACTGTGTTGATTCTGATAGCGTATTAGGATTAATGAACTACCAAGCGATCTACTTTATCTGAGGTTTGACTAAACCAAGTGCTAACATTAGCTAGAAATAGATGTAAATCATAGACTGATCTGCGAACACGAACATAATTAAGGAAAACATTATTTGTTTCGAGAAAAGATTTTTTTGACAACCTCACTTCCAAACTGTAAATATATAATAATATAATGTAAAAAAAGTAGTCAATCGCACTAAAATTACGGTCAGAATATATACGACAAAAAATTAACATCATTTTATGAGGGGTGAGGGTTTGAAATTGAATGAACACTCCTGGCGAGTACAAATGTATTTAGCAGCTAATGTGTTCACGCAGGTATTTGAAAGCCAAGGAAAACGGCGGATATTTTTGTAAACATAAATCATAATTTCATGTCTCGGTCTTCAACAATCAATGTAAAATTCAGTTTATTTTTACAAGAACCACAGGATGACGTCTTCATTTGGAAGTGTCGATACAGATATTGAAAAATCAGTCCTAGAGGACAGCAGTACACCTGTCAATAAAATTCAATGATTTTCATATTACGAAGCGATGTTAATGAGGCTGTGCTCCAGAATCCCACTAAACATTGACAACTGGTCAATAAAACCATGAACAGCGCTTCAATACGACATCGGATAAAAGTTATTTTTATTTATTACTCACAAACACCGCTTCTTTTAGATAAGGTATAGTGCTCAATAACACAAGTCAGTTCACAAAAATTACTCAATTTTATAGTATCCACTAACCAAACTTAATGAATAACCTTTGACTGATGTTGATGTTTATTAAAAACTGATATCGGTCATCAAACTGTTAGCGAAATCCTTTCTGTTGTCCACAAGAAGTGGGAATCTAATGTCAGGCTTCTGTTTAATTTGAGATTGGATGGTAGATAATTCAATTCTGACCAGGAATCAGTGTAAGTGACCATCAGGAAATTTTCTTCATTACAATAGTTTCTCAAATAGACGACTCCGTCTGACAGTAGATGACTTTTCCATTTCTGACTAAATGGCTGTAAACTGAATATATCACTGCCGCAAATATTATTTAGCCTCGATTTCAGTCACATCTATTCCCCTTATGAAATCAAATAGTGACATATCAATCAGCGCGGAATGAAACACCAACTTTGCCTTCTCTTGCGAACTCACGCTTTATTGTTGCCTAATACTACTGAACCAAAAGTGGATATATACTTTTGATTAAAATAGTGCCAGGTTTTCACTTATTTGCTGTTTGACTATTCAACAATAAGATAGAAAGAAACAAAATACATGAGTATAAGGCAGTTTAAACACAAGGTAAACAAAACCTACTTGGAGGCACATTATAAGTGTGAGCTGCTACCGGCTGATAAGCACTTCCGACAAAACCAATATTTGGTGGCTGATTGCTTTGTGGATTAGGCGGATATGAATAGGGAGGTGCGACCGGATATGGTGCACTTGGTTCATAATAAGGAGGAGGAGCTTAAAGGAGACAATTATAAATGTATATTGAATATTATCAAAATATCTCATTTAATCGTCAAACATGGAAAAATTGTTTAGACAGTTAATTTAATTTCTTCCATAAATAAGGAATGACTCCTGTAGGTTATTCAGTTTTAGAATAAGAATAAATACGTATTCTGGAAATAGAAAAAAGGTGTGTGACCTCACTATTACTTGTAATCAATCGGAATAGGACCACGGACTTGCAAAGCCTAGTTATTACTATTATAACTGTGATAAGCAGAAAGTGACTCATTTTGAAATAGAATTCAACAGTATTTCCCACACCAGGGTAAACAATTTCCCCCATCCTTATTCCACCAAGCTCTGCTGTTGTTATTCTTATTTTTATAATCCTCGCATTTTTTGTTTCGTTTATTTTTTCATAAATGTAAAGATCATTTAAGCCCTGTAATAACTGTTATTTTTTGTTCTTCACCTCTCCATGCTATATCAAGAGAGCACTAGATTCAATGAGGTTAGATTTGTTAAGCTCAGTAAGGACAGCGTCTGTGAAACCCAACAGTCGGTTGACAGAACTAGGATGTGTTACAAAACCCAGACTACCACATTTATCAACGAACAATGTCGGACGAATAGGACTAAGTTGGAAAAAAGTTATTACCAACAAGTTACAATAATCAACACAACGCACCAAATTAAATGTGATAAAAAGAAGTGATGGGAGAAAGTCTTTTAAGTGTCACACATCCATAGCGAATCAGAAAATTTTATCCATGACCGAGGTGCACCTGCTATCATTTAGCACCTGTTCATAAGAGAATCTTGATCATTATGGAATCTAATCCACATTAATAAGAGCATTTCGGAGAATACGCGTTTGACATCCTTTATAGACTGACAGGTGACGAAGTTCATCAATAAATGGATGTAAATACATTTTACCTAAAATGATTGGAAGCCTTCATAACATGCAAGTCCTATCGTGATGAAAGGTATTTCTAGGGTTTCTGTGAACAATGGTAAGTGGAATGAGACAGTTCTGACAAGCTGACCTGCTTTGTTACGTTTAACACTGAACCATCTCAGCACACGTCTACCGAACACTTTTAAAATGCTGTGAATCTACAATGCAACAAAAGACTTGTATACAGTGATGTACAGATATTCGTCATGGTCGAATTCTACACGATAGCGAAGTTGAAGAATAGCAACCACTCCGGTAGGAATTACCACTGAGCGTGAGCAAGGAATCAGTATTAGGGGGCAAAATGTCGTCAAACTATTAAAAAGACGACTATAGGTCACGGTTTCCTGAGATCCGTTTATATTTCCGGCAAAGTTCAACAATAGCGTCCTAAGAGGTGCGGACGCACGATTGACATTGAGCCGACCAATCATAAGAATGAGGAATTTTCGCAGTTTCTTCAATATATCCCCAAAATCTCAATCTCCCCAGAAACATATACTTCCAAAATGCATGTGCATTATTTACACAGCAGTTCCACACTTCATCTTCCTGCAACTCGCTAAACAAATCGAAAAATTATAATTTGATTGGGACAAGTAACTCCAACAGGTCTTTGAAATTTATGAACTGCGGTTGCTGTAGTAGTTTACATCTGGTTAGATGTGAGAAAAAACGGTCTGTACCACTGAACATGAATTTCCATTGCCGAAACGCCTATCTGAATGCTAACTTGGACTATTTGAAAACTAACCAACATAAATTAGGTATTCGAAGCAGTGTGAACAAATTAGACCGACATTTTAACAACGAAACTCACGCTTATCCATATCAGCTACGAAGGCTACGAAAGATGACCTAGCTTTGTTGAAACTGCCGCTTCCACCGACAGTGATCAGTCCGTAGATTGTCCAATCTTAGGCTGGACTTATATGTCTCGTTGGTTGAAATTTCACTTCGGTAAATCTTTTCGTCTATAGGTTTTAATAAAATTGTGTTATATGTAATCTGGATTGGTGGGAATTCTCATTTCCTGACTAGTTACGTTGGTGTCTGCATCATGTGATCTGACTGCGACACACTCTTAGCATATTGATTGCAATGATTAGTGTTTCAGGAGGACTGTGTGAAAAAAGCGTTATGGTGAGCAAGATGGGATAGTTGGAGAGTAGTGTCATCTGCACAAATAGGTTACTTTATGTAGAAGCTTCATCTTTCGGTGTAGTATAACTCAATGAAGACTTCACGTCTCAATGTAGCTATTTTCGTGTGAAGAACAGTCCTTTTTGACATAAGAATGCTATCGGTACATGGAAACCTCCTGTAAATGCAAAGAGAAACTTCTGTGGGAACAGAATTCATCATGTAGATGAGTCTTTCACCGTGTGTTTGGACAGGAATTAATTAAAACAAAACACTTAGTTTGGCGAAGAGTCTCTTTCCGGCGAATTCGTTTTCTTAGTTGTATAGTCACAAATCCTAATTTTCTTGACCAATTTTGTATTACGTATCTCCAGTTAGCAATCTCCACCTGTTAAGTTAAAATAACCATAACCTTTAACTGGGACAGTTCGTACACTGACCATATCATCGTATGTTATCCTCTTTCTAAATCGTTTCGCAACATATTGAGTGGCTGTTAACACTGGTTTTACTACAGGCAGTCACATTTCATGTATTTGGATCTAGTGCATTAGGCATTAACAAACATAGGTTAAACTTACCCCTTAGAGGTTGCTTAATGCTTTCCTGTTTCTTTTTGTTTCCAAAAATGCATACAAGCACAACAGATTCACACTTCTCATGTGGCTCAACCTTGTTTGATTCAGATTCTCTTTCAATATATTTGATTTTTCAACTGATAATAGACACACTGATGGTATACTCACCTTCTCGAAAAGCTCCAAAGCTTTTTCAACTTCAAACCAGGTTCTAAATTCTCAGGGTCTAATATATTCTTTGAAAACCTTGCTAATATCAACTCTGACCGTGCTCTCTTCACTAGATTCACTCGTATATTGTTGCATGCCGTAAACATGAACGTGAAAGACATTGTTTTTTTTCAGATTTATACATGTTAAGTAAGCAAATGAGTCACTAACAGTAACAGCAACCGATAAATGTACAGGAAACAGCATCTTCTGCCAGCCAGACATGTTCATGTGCATAATTTCCAAAATTTCTACACAGTACTGTTTCATAAACAGCTGAAAAACAGCTAAAACACTGCAACCACGCGTGAAAGCAATGTATGAAACCATTACAATGGAATGAATGAAATAACCTGGTGGTAAAAACTTTCGAAACAGACGAAATAACTAATTTTAACAGCAACGGAAACAAAAATTAAGTGGAACGCTACATTTGTGAACAATTTGCATCAAGATAAGTTATGAATAACTGCAGGATAAACCTAATAACCAGTATATTAACGAACGGTTACGGAAGTGCAATCCAACATGGCCGAATAACATGCACGAAAATGACCTTCAGGAGTCTTACTCCACCAATTGCCTTGAACATGCCTGACAAGTTCAGTCACATTCTGAAATTAATATTACAAATTTAGCTGAGGATACAAGGCTTACTTCTTATTTTGATTTGCTTATTTCAGAAATTAGTACTGTTCTAATGCCTCAAGCGGTAATGACCAGAGTGACAAAACAACTTCTTCTGATACTCTGGTCAGTTAATGCTACTATGGAGAAACTAGAACACCATAGAGAACATTTCTGGATCCAACCACCGTCCCACTGCGGATGGCGGCTGGACAGCGACAACGCCAGTATTTTCGAAAAGAGAAGACAGAAGAGAACAGCAAGAGTGGTGCACAGACAGCCAGCAAATATTAATAATTTAAACAAACGATATACAATTAACGCAGGATTCATTCCCATTTTTTATTTCCAAGAATTATAGTCATTGCATTTAGTCTCACAGACTAACGGTTAGTTCAGGTTTATGGTAGCAAAATAAAATTAAAATGAGAGAGAAAGGAATGACAATGATTGTCTTCACTTACATAGGCTAATGCTGGGAACAGATACTGCGTTAATTGCATATCGTTTGTTTAAATTATTAATATTTGCTGGCTGTCTCTGCACCACTCTTGCTGTTCTTTTCTGCCTTCTCCTTTCGAAAACGCCGCGATGGAGCACTGCAAATGTACAGAAGTGATGCTTTCTAAATTTGTATTAATTGAAAGGTGTTTTCAATTAATTAGAACCTACATTTGGTAGCACATACGATGAACAACGGATAAAATTCCATCGTGAGATCTGTTTATCGTCGCAAAGTTGGTTCCTCGTATCTGCTGACACCAGAATAATGCTGTACTGACCTCCTACTGTGGAGTTTTATAAGTTTTCAAACCCTTATTAACTGAATAAATGGGTAAGGATATACGTTATCGCGTTTGAAATTTACCCCACTCCAGGTTTTCTCGTCTCTCATTGGCTAGAACAGTGGTGGGTATTTGGATTTTTGATTCGTCCTAGGTAGGAAAGACATTGTAGTCAGTTTCAAGGTCATGATGGGTTCCTGCATCTGCTGGTTATATGTTTTCGTGAATTCGTTTTCCATTGAATTTTAAAGGTTTTTTGAACGTTTTGCTTGTTTTGGAGTATGTAGGTCAATTTTTTGTCAGTGGATGCTACTATGACGTTTATTTTTAGCCTGCAGTTCCCAGTTTTTATGTTGGTAGTTTAGGATTATGGTAAATCTGCAATCATTGAGCCAATTCACGTATACTATGCTAATATAGTAACATTCCTCAGTAATTAAACGCCTTAAATGTTCTGCCATTGTTGGATCAAACAGTGGCAGAACAGTTACGGATTATTTGCTTAAGGTAGAACTGTGCGCTGGTTTATCATCATGACTGTCACCAACTCAGCACCTTGTTCTTATTCTACGCATTTTCAGAAGTAGCTTATCAGCCTTATTGTAGCACTTCTAGTCCAGGTTCTGCTCCTCCCAAGCTTACCATTATGCTGAATTAAATCTCACTAATTCTGAAATAATTTCAACGTTCTGTAGTAAGTGAATTCTGAATCTGTTCTTAAATAGAATCTTTAATGTCACAGTCTAGAACTCAGTTTTGGTTTTCAGCATGACTGATACTAATTCAACACCATGTTCTTTTTCTAGACATTTTCAGGAGTAGATCAGGACCTACTGGTTTTGCTTATCAGCTTTATTTAAGCCTTTTCAGATCATTTTCAGTACGGACTAGCTTTACTTCAGAACAAGAAGACTTGATTTAGCACACAGTGGTAATTTTTTGGTCTTAAATTTGGAAATTATATTTGGAAACTGTAGTACAATGTCACTACAAATCCGTCAAGTTAGGTCCACTGGTAGCACCCTGTAAATAAGCAAAATAAAATATCAGTTGATGAAACATTGTGCTCATCACATTCTCAGCATTTACATTTAGAAAAGTTCGCTTACATAACTGCCACTGTTATATCCCCTGCTATCTTTTCCATTTGCCTAGAAATAAAAACAATGTTGTGATTACTAGATGTTGTCTTAACGTTAACCTATAAAACGAAGCGGGCGTTTAACAGTATTACCTGAATTCCTTTCTTCAGGTTACGCCTTTGGACACGATCTTTCAAATTATGAATGTACGATTTCGTGGCCTAATCCATTATGTCACCAACCTCTCTCAATGTCATCAGTTGGTCGCTACAGAAATAAGTACTTCATTAATGAACCTTACATCTCGTGACTGAATTTCGAACATCTGAATATCCCCAAATTCCTTGATTTAAATGGTGTAGTAAAATCATCACTAAAATCACAGTAGGGTCGAAAGCGTATCCTATCTTCACTTTCCATTTCAACTATATTCCCCCGGTTTGCGTGAGGCCAAGATTACATTGTCCGGAGAATAAGAAGTAAATATGGAGTTCAGATAAGCTAACTTTCCTTTGCTAAACTTAACGCCCTTAGTACTAGCTTCGTTAGGTATATGCTTGACACCTGTACTTTTCATTAAGTGCACGTGCTCAACATAACGCTGAGCTGCCTGCTTAGCCACAACATATCCACAGTGCACGAACTGTCTGATCATGCGCATATAGAATTCAAAGGGAAATGCACTGAATCCCTCTAATAGCCCATGCAGCTCGACGTCATCCACTGTATGTTTCAGAAAATAAATATTGTAAACAATATGTTCATCTCCGAAACAGTTCTCATATTGCAGTAAGAAATTACTCCAATCTGTCCGAACAGCATCCAAAAACAGTCGGCTGTATTTGGTACTCGAAAGTAAGTATACTGCCAGGGAAAATTTCCTATAATTATAGTACAGGGGGGAGGCAGAATGTTCCTGAGTAGGCGAGACCCAAATATAGTAGCTTTTTAGAAGGACCAGGGTTATATCAGTACATACTGGGTTCACTTCAAGTAGATAATATATTCACTTACCGTAAAAAGGCATTATCGACGCGTTGGTTAGACTTTGCTGAGAATTGTTGCAAGGTTGGTATTTTAAGCGTCCCAAGCTTACTATACTATACCTCCAAAAGTGCATTCATACCTCAAAAACTTATATTCCATAGGGCCAGATGGGTCTTTTTTTACCTGAATCAAGCCGTTAGGATGTGTTGGATTCCTTTCAAAGAAATAATGAACAATTCAGTTGTTACCTTCATAAATGTATCAAAAACTTGTTTAAGTTGCACCCACGTATAAAACACACAACTAAGCATTATTCTTTGGAATATAGCCATTATATCAGACAATATAGATGACTTACTTCGTGAAGTAGAGGCTGCAGGAGTATCTTGTAACGTCATGTAATGGTTTTAACAATGACTAACGAACACAACATTATAATTTCAAGTAGATGCTCATAAACCACTTTTGTGACCTAGTAAATTTAATTGATTTATGCTGACCTCATATGCACAAATCCCACAGGTCACTAAACTGACAGCTTAAAAAAGTGGATCAGTTAGTACATACATATATCTATATGTCCTAATTAAAGACACATTAAATGTTTAGAAGTTGTAGTTGAATTATATTCGCCTAGTAAGCAAAAATGTGTAAGAGTTAGACTTGGGTTAACTTCGACCTAAAACAACCACTCTTACAAAACTTCTTCACCGCTTATGGCCTTAATCGTACTCTGCCTAACGTGCAAGTACTAACGAACGGAATCAAGGTTAAAAGACTTGAGGTGGCAAGTGTAACTGGAACAGAATTGTATTTACATAAAAGAGATATGGAATTTGATAAGAAATAAGAGGTATATACTTATCTGCAGTTGAGGCGGTGGTAAGCTCGGAGAGTGTGCTAGGTGAAAGCACAGCGAGAGAGCGAAACCGAAACCGTACAGGAGATTCACGGATCCAAAGTGGAAGTGGGGTTAAAGGTCAGGTGAGTTCGTTCAAACAAAAGTTCGAAGGTTCAATGTACACTACAGGTTATCCCCCCTTAGAAGGTTGGTGGGATAACAGCAAGCTTCGATATATAAAAGTAACGAGGTTGTGTACAATAACAATGAATGAACAAGAAAGTGTGAAGATAGTGATAAAATATTTTTTAAAATATATATATTGTGAAAGGAAAGAATGAAAAGAAAAAATTAAGACAATTTATGGGCACTATGTACATGATTAATGGCGTAAGATGGAATATAAGAAGAAATAACGCTGGTGCCTTGGTGCGATTTCAAGCTTCTGAGTTCTCTGGGTTTTTTTACATCGTTTATTTTTACTTATCTTTTCTTTTTTTAAATATCTGTTTATTTAGTATTTTTTTAACAACATACTATTACGGGCTGAATTATGTGGAGGTCTGATGGTTTACCTCCGTTACCCAGGTTGTTATAACGGGAAGGTGATTCATTATGTCTAATTTTCATCTCAGATTAATGCTTCATCCTTCCTCATCAACCAAAACCAGAAGTAATACCAAAGGCAATCAATATACCAGCGTATTAGGAGGAATAAAGTAAAAGCAACAGAAAAGAATAGAAGAAGAGGTTAGGTTTTAAAAATCAGCATAAGGTGTAAACAAAAACTTAAGCGGAATAAATGCGAGGGAACTAGTGTAACATGGAAGTGGTACACCAAATTGAAATAAAACAAGGAAAATTGTTAACGCCGTGAAAACTGATGGGATGTACAGAGAAGTGTGTGCAAAACCAATAGTTATGAGTAGGTACAATAGCCATTTTTAAAAAGAATGTTGCAAGCTGTATAATTAAACTCATACAAAGTAATTACAAATGCGGGTCGCAAAATAAATAAGTGTCATCATGGCACAACCCGAATGAACATAATAAAGTCTGTAAAAAAAATAGATTGAGCAGATTAAAATGTACAGCAGAGAAGTGACACAGTCATGGGCAATAATATGTACGGTTCGCTGAACTATATAGTACAAGTTTTTCTTATTATATATTTTTTTATTTTATTTTTAGACTTTTTTGTTTTTACATTTTATCTTTTTATTTCTTTTACTTTATTATTTTTTATTGGTCTATATTTCGTTAGTTCGCTTGGTAATTCCACAAGTGATGGGAGCCATCATACGACGATAGAGTTGATTGATATAGCTGTTCGAGTGCAAGGCCAAAAATAAAATGTTAGAACACTCTGTAAAGAGAAAGAAATCTAACAAGGTTAGTAACTGTAAAAGTGGCTACTCCCCACAAACTAAATCAAAAGGATAAATACCATGAAAAATGAATGTAAACTGCGACAAAGAAAGAAAAAAATGAGAGTATGAACTACTCTTGTACGCAAAAGTGTTTAGTTAACGAATTCGCAGTATCGCTTAGGCCAGTACACACGCTGACCGGCGCGTGTAACTGTTGCCTTACTTGTTGCATCTGGCGAACTGATAGGTTTAGTAGGATTTTCAACAATCGAACTTGGCTGGTGTGTGGGTGCAGGCGTAGTTGCTGGTTGTGTAGGCGTGAGGGGTACAGATTCTTCAATGTAGGCCGCTTTAAGTCTGTCGACACTTACGGTGTCTTGACGGCCAAGTCGATCAATAACGAAAAATTTTTCTTTCCTACCAACGACCTTGAATGGTCCATCATAAGGGGTTGTAACGGTCTACGAACGGCGTCGCAACGCACAAAACGTGTGTACAGTCATCGAGCCTAGCATCTACTTGCACTCTCCTGTTTTGTGTGCGTGTGGGAGTTGGTTGCAGGCGTTGCATAAGGCGCTTGAGGTTCTGAGCATAACAATGTACATCCGTAACACTTGGCTCACCACTTTCAGGTGAGATTTCACCCGGTGGACGAAGGGTGGTACCGAACACCAACTCTGCGGAGGTGCACCGTAAGTCTGCTTTGAGCGTGGAACGGATGCTAAGTAGAACTAGGGGAAGGGACTCGGTCCACTTAGTATTCTCGGCAGCCATTAACGAAGCTTTCAGTTGGCGGTGAAAACGCTCTACAAGTCCATTTGCTGCCGGGTGGTACGCGGTTGTTCGGATGCGTTTGCACCCTAGCAGCTCTAAGAGCTTCTTGAAGTGGGTTGATTCAAACTGCTGTCCACGGTCTGTAGTCACCGAAGATGGGCATCCGATGGGCTACCCAGCGTTCCATGAACACTCGGCAAATGGTTTCCGCGGTCGTGTCGGAGATGGGAATAGCTTCTGGCCAACGAGTGAACCGGTCGACACATGTCAACAAGTAACAGTGGCCGTTTGATGGTGGTAGAGGACCCACTATATCTAGATGTACGTGACTAAAGCGAGCATCGGGTGTGGAGAAGGAACCAACTAGAGTGATGTTGTGTTTGTGGACTTTAGCTCGTTGACACGGCACAGAGGCACGTGCCCAGATACGCACGTCGCGATTTATACCAGGCCAGACAAAGCTAGCTGACACTAGTTTGTCCGTCGCCCAGATATCTGGGTGGGAAAGGTTGTGGAGGCTATCGAATACCGTACGGCACAATGAAGGTGGAACGATGGGTCTCGGGGTACCGGTGGACAGATCGCAGAGGATGGTACCCTCGCTATTAACAAGCGGTATACGCTTGATATGTAAGGAGGTATTTAACGAGAGCTTATCGAGGCCTAACTCTGTAAGCTGACGTTGTGCCATTTGTTTCAGGTCAATGGTTGGCGGCGCCGCCATGGTACATATCCTAGACAAGGCGTCCGCCACAGCATTGTCAACCCCCGAAATATGTCGAATGTCCGAAGTGAATTGTGAGATATAGTCCAAGTGACGCAATTCGCACGGAGAATATCTATCTGTAGTAGTGTGGAGGGCGTACGTCTGGGGCTTGTGGTCTGTGAACACAGTGAATTGTCGGCCCTCCACGAAATGTCGAAAGTGCTTGACGGCGGCATAAACAGCGAGAAGTTCTCTGCCGAAAGTGCTGTACCTAGATTCACATGCAGTAAGTTTACGAGAAAAGAAAGGAATAGGTAACCAAGCATTGGACACACGCTGTTGTAGGTTAGCTCCAATCTCAGTGTTAGAGGCATCGACGGAAATGCTGAGCGGTAGCTGGACGTCCATGTGAACTAACATTGTGGCATCAGCAATAGCCTTCTTGATAGTTACAAAGGCTGTCAAGGCTTCCTCGGAGAACACGATGGACTTACCTTTCCCCTTAAGCATATCAGTCAAGGGGGTCACGATATGGGCGCATTGGGGAATAAAGCGACGGTAGTAGCTAACCATTCCCAGAAAGGTGCGTAATGCTTTGAGGGATGTGGATAGAGGAAAGTTTTGGATAGCCTCTACGGATAGATCCCATCCTTATCTATCCTGTGTCCCAAAAAAATTCAAAGACGTGACCCCTATCTCACACTTTGCTAAGTTGAGTGTGAGGGAGTGTGTTGTAAGCCTTTGGAAGGCGGCCTGCAAGTGGAGACGATGTGTTGCCTCATCTGGACTGGCTACCAAAATATCATCCAGATAGGCATACGCGCAATCCAATCCGCGCAAAACATCATGAATGAATCGCTGAAATGTTTGTGCAGCGTTGCGGAGACCGAACGGCATTCGAAGGAATTCGAAAAGACCAAAAGGGTTGATCACTGCCGTTTTAGGAATATCGTCTGAATGAACTGGAATCTGATGATAGGCTCTTGTTAAGTCCAGTTTGTTGAATACCGTGGCACCTTTTAGTGACGTGTATATGTGGTACGGGGTAGCGATCTGGCACGGTCTGTGCGTTAAGCCTGCGGTAGTCACCACAAGGCCTCCAATCTATCCCGTTAGTCTTTGGTACCACGTGTAAAGGGGAAGACCACGGGCTGCTGGAAGGACGGATTATCCCCATATCTAACATATGTTCGAATTCAGCCTTCACGGCTTGTAGTTTTTCTGGGGACAATCGCCGTGGCTTAGCGAAGACCGGTGGACCAGTGGTCACGATATGATGAGTGACGGTAGAAGTCACACAAGGAAGTTTGGAAACCGGTTTGAACAGGTTGGCAAAGGACTGGAGAACATCAGCGTAAGGGCTGTTAGAGTCAGGAGTTGAATATACTGGACTTAATGAAGGTGTGTGCATCACAACACCGGAGATCGAAAGGTTTGTAGCTGAATCGATCAATTTGTGTTTGCCAGTATCTACCAGTAGCTGATAGTGTTGCATGAGATCCATGCCAATAATACCGGTGGTTACGTCTGCCACAAGGAAAACCCAGCGAAATGATCTACGTAAGCCTTTGTTAAGATCTAGGAACCTTTTACCGTACGTTGTGATTGGCGAACCGTTTGCGGCACGAAGCTGTAAGGAAAGTGGCTTCTGGCGCTCTTCAGTTGTTGGTGGAATCACGCTAACTTCCGCCCCAGTGTCAACCAGGAAGCGTGTCCCAGTGTCACGGTCAGTAACATAGAAGAGGCGACATGGAAGTGGTTCGCCAGCGACGTTAGTCGCCAATACGTGCTGGTTTACTGGTTTCCCGATTGCTGGACATCGAAGGTGCACGGGCGAGTACACTTTTTGGCCTTGTCACCATAATGCTGGTGATACCAGCACACCCCAGGTTGGGAGTTATGAGACCTACGACGCCCGCTGCCAGCTCATGAAGAAGATCTACCACGAGTCGAGCTAGTGCGGCTATTTGAGCGACCTCTAGGTCTCATATCGAGTCTTAACTTACATATCTCCTCATATAGCTTAGTTATGTGGGCCACCACATCTACGTTTGATGACCCCTCGGCAGAGGAGTTCTTAGTCTGCGAAGGACTAGCGGTAACGGCAGCCGAGATATTCGTGTTAGATGTAGTAGTCTCTACTACTCTACTGGCTGCTTCAGCTATTTCAGATAAGGGGGAATGGTTGATTGGAGCTAAAATGGTCTGAATCGCCTGTGGTAATCGTTGTAACCACATCTGTTTTAAGAAGGCGTCGTCTATTTTGAAGTCAGACACCAACTGTCTCGTCTGACGTAACAGTTGAGTGGGCTTTCTATCACCCAGCTGAACATCTCTGAATAGTTCCTGCACTTTCTGTTGGTCGGTAAGTGCAACGCGCCTAATTAGCGCCTGCTTGAGACGCTCGTACAAGCCCGGGGATCGGTCCGCGAGGAAATCAGATACTTCTTCCATAACGTTCTCAGGAAGACTTACGATAACCAGGTTCACCTTAGTCTCTTGTGAGTGTATATGTCGTAGGGCGAACATAGCTTCGATGTGGTCGAACCATGGAACAGGATGATGAGTCCAGAAGGTGGGGAGTTGCAAGGTGATAGCCATTTCTGAGGCGGAACTGCTGTCGGCCATTCTGCACACGGGACGATATATTAATAAAATGATAACAACAAATGTGATAACAAAAAATATGAGTAAAAACAAGGCAAGTAAAACTTTATAACTCTGTGTGAAAAACAAATCGCCAATGTGAAAAATGACTATTTACACGTTAGGCTACTAAGTAGGCAAACGGTGAAAACTCGGGCTCACCTCTTTTAAGAGTTAGACTTGGGTTAACTTCGACCTAAAACAACCACTCTTACAAAACTTCTTCACCGCTTATGGCCTTAATCGTACTCTGCCTAACGTGCAAGTACTAACGAACGGAATCAAGGTTAAAAGACTTGAGGTGGCAAGTGTAACTGGAACAGAATTGTATTTACATAAAAGAGATATGGAATTTGATAAGAAATAAGAGGTATATACTTATCTGCAGTTGAGGCGGTGGTAAGCTCGGAGAGTGTGCTAGGTGAAAGCACAGCGAGAGAGCGAAACCGAAACCGTACAGGAGATTCACGGATCCAAAGTGGAAGTGGGGTTAAAGGTCAGGTGAGTTCGTTCAAACAAAAGTTCGAAGGTTCAATGTACACTACAAATGCATATATCCTATTTTGGACTTAAAATAAATGCATCAAAATTATTGTTAATTTATATTCACTTGCTAGACATTCTCATTCATCTCGATGTACTTTAAATACCACAAATGCATCCAAATAGCGTGTGACTATCACACTACACTCACACCAAAAATGTTAACACGCCGTTGTATTATGGTAAGGTAAGCCTTAAATTAAACTGACTAAATTTCCGTGTCAAAATAAAGAGACTGCTATTTTAACTTATATTTTAGACCAATAGGAAGCCAGCTGGCCAACAGCCAATCAGAATCTGCCTATATCGATTTTCCCTAGGTAGGTGCTATAATAATAATATATATTTTCCTATCAATGTAGGACGTGTGCGGCTTTGTGTGGGTGTCCTACGCGTAATTTGCAAGCAACTGTGATGAATATAAATATAACATTTGACTATTTGGCAACTCTAAGCAATAGGAACCCAAAACGAAACGACCTACGAACGCACAAATCACCTTGAGCAACGGATCAGGTGACTGTTTTTTCCAGCAATATGCTTTGGGGATACATGACACCTGCCTCCAGAAAAGACATATTGAGTCGACCCCTAAGCGCAGGGCATGTGTATTTTTGCCCATTATCTAGCGCTTAGTGCTGCCTGGGACGACTATTGTCGTTTTTCTTGAGCCTTCTGATTGGCCCTTGACAGGGTCATTTTTGCGTTCGTAGGTCGTTTCGTTTTGGGTTCCTATTGTTTAGAGTTGCCGTATTCTAACGTTGTTTCACTGTTTTTATGCGGATAATAATAGTTATTTTCGCCATGTTCCAAAAACAGTACTAATGATACAGCAAGGAATTTTCAGTATTTAGTACAATATTGCATCTAATTTATTCAAAAACGGCAAAGAAATAAAATATAAACATTACGTAATAATAAGAACGAAACGTTATTATAGCAGCTATGTAGCAAATTACTGTTTGCAACACGGAGAAAAATATGCCTAGTGTAAAATTATAGTAATAATAGTAATAACAACTAAAATAAAAATAGCAAAGTTATAATTAAACGATAGAAAGGGTGATGCCATAAAATTACAGAAAGGTGAACAATGAAGGGGTCGATTCACTTTGCCAATTACATAGTAACTTACATGTATACAATGCTGTTTTCGTTATCAACTCCCTTGAAACTGGTTAGTCATTATGGTGGTTATCAGTGACTACGATCCCGCAGGTCCCAGTGCATTTCTTGAGTTGCGGTTGAAAGTACATTAATTTCTACTTCGATATTTCTCACTCACATAGTCTGGTATCCTGTGTTTCTTGTGAATTAACTATGACAAGCTGTGGCAATAATGTACTTCGTCAACGAGGCTTTTTCTAGGATTTCCTCGCAGATTATCAGTGCGAGCGGAAGCAGTACATATGTAAGAAGCTGAGAACGCATTAAAAGACTTTCGAAAAGTGAGGACCTTGTAAATTGCTAACAGTGACGTCCTTGTTCACATACCAGTATGTGGCTACGTTCATATTCAGAGGAAAAATTGTCGAATGAGACACTGTATAGTAGTGAGACAACTTTGTGGAACTTCCATCTAGTTTGTATGTTTATCTCTAATATTTTGTCCCGCAGACCACTAACAAAGTATTGTTAAATGTATTCTTGTACTATAATTCGATGACACAATTGCTGGCAGTTAATCGGAGGTGATTTCAACATGCCAGAAGTATCATGGTCTTCACTCCGAGGACCCCAAAGGTATGATAATCTCCTGAATTCCATCGTCACAGGAACGTGGGCACAACACATAGATTCACCCACCAGATCCGCAAATATCCTAGACCTTATTTTCACGAACAACATAAAACCATTTACAGTACATGTGGGAGATTCATTTCCAGGTGGTGACCATAAAATAGTAGTGTGTTCTTTTGACATATTTCCCGAAACAAAACGCAGAGGTGAAGCTGACCAGACGATTATGAGGTTGTACACACACGCTGACTGGGACCTGTATCAGCACCTAATTAGATACTCTAATTTGAACTCTTACTTTTCGAACGAATCCTTGGAGGCAATTCTTGACAACTTTTATCAGAATATCAACTCAATTCATGACGTCATTGCACCTGAGAAGATTCTTAGCTTCAGATTCCCCCAAAACGATTATATTCCGACATCGTTTAGGAGAAGTCTACGAAAGCACTCAAGAAAATACTACAGATATCATGACTTGTCATCACTAATTGCTATTAAGTCCCTTCTCAATAGAATTGAAGAGTTGCGAAATATGGGCCTCAGAAACTAAGAAATGCGAGTCAATCAGGCACCGCATAACTCAGGAGAAATAGTCAATCTTTTCGAAAGTAGGTTGACTAACTCCAAAACAGCTTATCCTAAAATATTATACTTAGACGGGATTGCTTACGAAAATACTGGTGATATGTGAACTGTTTAGCAAGCACTTCGCCAGATTATACATCTTAGAGAACGATGAGGTCGTGGATTTCCCACGTAAAACAGACGAATGTTTAAGTGACATACTTTTCACCACACAAGAGATCGATAAAGCTGTCGCAAATCTTAAGCTTAGTAACACTATTGGTCCAGACGGTATATCTTCCATTCTGCTGAAAAACGGTGGTAGTGACATGAATTTACTCCTACTCAAGTTATACTCAATTTCACTAAGCGATGGAACATACCCTACCTGCTGGAAGAAGTATTATGTTGTACCTATCCATAAATGCGGGAGTATAGCTGATATCAACAACTACCGCCCCAACAACATCACGTCTGTAGTTCCACGTGTAATGGAAAGGATAGTAAAGACTCAAATCATTCAGTACTTGCTGTCAAATGACCTACTATCCCCATTCCAATACGGTTTCCTAAGTAGTAGGTCGTGCATTACTTGCCACTTAGATTATTTTGACTACATTACACAATGCATTGATAATGGGCGTTCGGTAACAACATCATTTCTCGACGTTAGCAAGGCCTTCGATAAAGTCCCACATATCAGACTCCTAACAAAACTCCAGTCCTACGGAATAACCGGAAAACTTCTCAAATGGATAAGTTCTTTTCTCACAGGAAGAGAGCAATTAGTCAAAATCAACCACCAGCTGTCTTCATCAAAGCCGATAACTAGTGGTGTAATACAGGGTAGCATTCTTGGCCCTATTCTATTCCTCTTATTTATAAATGACGCAGTCTCTGTGATCAAGTATGGCAAGCCATACCGCTTTGCAGATGATCTCAAGATAGTATATGATTACGGGTACGATGATAAGAGCGTCGAAAGCAAAATCCAACATGACTTAAACAATCTAGGCGATTGGAGCGAAAAGTGGCAACTGACTTTCAACCCAGACAAGTGCGGTATAGACCACCTGGGACGCTCGAAACCGAGAATTTGCCTATATATGTACGGTAAGCTCCTCTCGAAACTGAACACTGTCACAGATCTCGGGATAACGTACTCAGATCTAACCTTTCCCGATCATGCAAATAAGGTTGTATCTGACTGTAAACGACTTATTGGCTTTGTACTGCGTAACTTCTACACCCAAGAAGCAAGATTAGCTATATATAGAACATGTACCCGCCCCAAACTTGAATATTGTGTTCTCCTGCATAGTAACCTGAGGTCTGCAGACGTAAAAATAATCGAAAGTGTTCAGAGATTCCTAACGAAACGCATAATAGGCTTTGACCAACAAGTGGAATATGTTGACAGGTGTATGCGTCTGAATTTAGAATCTCTGTGGTTAAGGAGAGTGAAGTGCAACTTATTTCTACTATTCAAAGTCATTAGGAAACAGTGTTATAGTAACTCATCCATTACGTCGGAAAATATTAAATCATATCAGCTGCGAAACCAAGACTACCTTGTCAAGTTGGCTACCCACAGAAAATCCATTAGGGCAAACTTTTTCACCATTAAATATTGCACTCTTTGGAACCAAATACCATCTGAAATTAGATGTCGTGAAAGCTCCGATGGATCCAAACGGAGCCTAGAAAGACACATTAACATATCCAACCTAACCTGTCTAAAAGACCACAACTGTTGGTAAAATGGTAAATGAAAGCCGCTCCAGTCTTCAGCTCAGTCAGTTACATATAACTCGACTCTACTACTTACGCAGCGAATGTTTAGCTAATTTACTGATTTTCCTTTCTGTATAGTCTTCAGTAAGTTATGTTAATATAAGTACTTCTAGAAAGTTATATTAGCAACCACATCTTTTAATATTTTACATATGTATATACAGTTAATAATACAATGCTATTTTTTGTGTCTGAATGACTTTACTCAGCTAATAACCACCTTTTCTCATATACTCTTCTAAAACGTATAATTTATATAATATTTCTCAGTATTTTTGACATTATATAAGTTGAAGGGTTACTTTGCAATATCTAATGCGCACGGTATGAAAATCCGTCATGAAAATTTAGCATAACAAGTTCTGCTAACCAGTTGCCTTACCCAGGACCACTTTACATAACTTTATCACTAATTGCTCCACTACTCATATCACTCTGCTAAATAGAATATAACTTAGTTGCTCTAATATTAGCTATTTTTATACTTCGTAACTCTTAAGGGAAACCTAATTTCTTAGTCTTTTGTAGTAACTCACTTGTTCACAAGTATGATGATAATACTGCTATTAATGTCCTCTGGTATTATTGTGCCATGTGACCTAATAGGAAGCACTTGTCATGAAAGCTGTTACGAATTATAATATTGATTACACTCTTATCATATATACTTTGATTTACTTTACGGCTCCCCGTAAGACTAACTACCCTTCTTCAGGATACACACACTGCAGTATTGTTAACCATGTTAAAATTCTGTTGGTTCTGTGTTAATATCGTTTTATAATATGTGTAGACTGGTTACTTTGCAATGTCAAATGTTTACTATATAAAAGACTGTCATGATAATTTAGTACAATAAGTCCTGCCAACCGACCTTACCTTCAGTTCATACTACCTACATTGAACTCTAACTATAGTGTTCTGCTGAATCTTGCTCCACTATTCACAAAACCTATTCTTTTTACTCTTTAAGGGTTTAACATCTTGTAAACTAATCTGTTCATTAGGACGCATGCACACATATATAATATGTTCATAAATCTGTATGTGGAGATCTATTGGAAGCACTCACTAAGAAAGCTAGGCAAATGGAATGTGAGGTACGAACGTGTCTGGAATCAAGCAATATATTTGCTGTAGCCATAACAATCAGAGCCTAACATCAAAAAAGGAGGGAGGGTGGCGCATGCTGATCAGTAGTTATGGTGGTGGACACTAAGGTGAATCGCCCCATTCTGCAGGAACGGCAATATGCAATTTGACGGCTCGAGATTTCTATGAGGGCTTGAATCTTTATCTTGGAAAAGATAATAATGATCGCCTGGACAGATCATGCTTCTACCTTTAAACATATACCATTCGGTCAGCCTATTGTTGAGATGCGACCACGTGGGCTCTGCACAGATTTATGGGGCATCTTATAAATTGACATGCTTTCCTTTGTCGTATCTTCGAATATCACTTAACAATGTCTCATCTCATACATTTTCTAATAACGTCTTCACTTGCTCATTATATTCCACTAAACCTAACATTTTATAGCTCTTTATGAATTCGATTCGACTTATTCTATTCCTATTCTCTATAGGGTACGGTTGTGCACCAAACACAAAAAGGTATGAAATTAAAACAACCGGCTTGTGGATAATTGCATTAAACCAAAAGTGGACAACATGATAGTAAAACCTATACAGGTAGCATTATATATTGCAAGGGAACTTTGTCAGCCTAGGAATTATAGTCTCCTATTGTATTTCCTTTATGAATGCATATATTAATGATACATTGCATTTACCTATTTCATTACACTTTAATGATTCACCTTTGCACCTTTACTTTTCTAAAACAGCTTACTATCCCTTGTAAACGTTGTACTTACCTCAATATTGGTTGGTTATCGTATGCCTACAACTACGGGTTGAAAACGAAATGAAGTCGATTTTCCTGCGCAACCTGGAGGACTGCTGTTTAATTCAATAATGATACGACATGGGTCAGACAAAGAGTGTATTTTTACATATATCAAATATTTAACTGTTCAAACATTACTAACTTGCAGACAATCTACTATTTGACATTATATCATACTTGATCGTGCCTGTAAAAATGGCATGCATTTTCATGTAAATTTATGTTTATATGAAAATATAAATTATTATTGTTAATTATATTATATATGCGTAATATTCGTGATATTTTATGCACCATTAATGTGCTCCACATTTCAAAAGAAGTGTAAACTATTGTGACTGAATTTGTTGAATACTTAAGTCGTGCATGTTAATTATGTAAATGCTTAATTTATGTAAGTGAATTTAATCTGTATCGCTTTTAGGAATGACGGGTAGTAATGCGTCTGTCAGTTAGTTGAATTCAGTGGAAGTAGTCTCATTCGGACAGATACATCCAAAAAACACTGACGAGTGTTTTACGACTTATGACCAGATACATTTGCATAATCAATTGTAGGAATTGATTCTAGACACATCAACAAGTGGAGGTGAGTTCACTCATTCACTTATAACCATACAGATATTCTTATTTCCAGTTCGTGATACCGGATAACTCCGGATGTGGGCATACACTTCTGTCTACTTGAATTGCAGAAGAATTTAAAGGTGACGCGATTCGGACACTGGGCAGTTTCCGTCGGATAATAGGAGATCTTCCCAAACGAAGACTCATCATTGACTGTGCATATCCCATACATGTTAACAAACTTGTTTGCGTTACAGTGAAATAAAATTTTCCATCCAATATTCTTGTGTTCTACTTGATATACCTGCAGTGGGAGTACGGCATGCCAGACCGGTACTCTCTAGGAAATGAACTCGTTACTATACGTAAGTGTAATTCTGTAGGAACACTATCGATCGATATAAGTGATGAATTATTAGCGCTTTAGTCGAGCCTAAACATCTGCCTAAAGTTACACGATTACGTCTCCTAGTCATAGGTAAGTCTGTAGGGACCAATGACAAAAATACCTAACTTCAGTATTTGAAAAATAAGAACAGAACTTAGGCACTGCAGTGGAGATCGATTTCGTATAAGATTAGGCGTATTCAAAAGTAATGCATTACTATTATTTCACTTAAAGCATGATGTCAATCCATATGATTACGGGTGTACATATATAAAGTGAAGTGAACACGAAACGAATAATTCAATAGGTTGAGCTGTAGCAGTCGTAGTCTAACGTTGAATTATGCCACCATTTACTCTCTCAAGTCTCATTGATAAGTCAGGCCTCCACCTCGTCATGATGACAAATTTAGTTTCACTCAGATGGAATGAGAAAAGTATGGCAAGCGGGATGTGAAATATATTTAATGAAAAATAATAACAAGTAAATGTCTTTATACAATTGTTTTTCGTAATTATTTCGGCGATGTCGAATTGCTGTGACCAGGTTGGTTGACGTTGTTGTGCTGCTATATTTTGATTAAACTGGCGTATACGTATATCCTAATACTTCTTCTCGTTTTTAATTGTGTCCTAACGTTGTGCTTACTCGACACACACAACGTAAATCAGAAGGCACTTGAGAAGGTGTAGGAATGCGTATTCTCGCCGTAATACAAATTCAAAACTTGAGCGAGTACAAATGTATCAATTGTTAACATGCAAGATTTAGAGTAATAAACAAATCGAAGTACAATTACACAATGAAAGTATAGTACGATTATGAGTAATAAAATGGGTCACTACAATAGCCCCTCCGTAGAATGCTGGTAAATGAAGTTTACCTGTAATCGGAATGATATTGTAAATTACAATGACAGAAGAAATATATACGAGTTTCTGGTATGAAAACCGAATTGAGGATTTTAAGTTTTTGAGGTTTGATAATATAACTGTACATATGCGAAAATGTTAACAACTTTGGAACGAACCAAAATGTTTAGAAAGTTGTGCAAAATGTAACAATAAAACCAGAAAAATTATTAGAATAATAATGAGGTTGTTATTGTAAGGAGTTACAGAACAGATTTATATCTTACATACCGTTAATAGTACAGTAATAAGGTAGTATGGAAATGAATTAGAAATAAATTGTCTGTACAAATCTTTGTGGCCAATGTACTCGTCTGCCTGATCTTGTGATTCTTTCTGTTTTGTTAGCCGGAATATCATCAGATTTTGCATCTTGAGATGATGTTGATTTGGGTAAACATTCAGCCACCTCTATTTCCATGAAAGCTGGCTTTACTCGATCGATGCTTACAATCTCGTGTTTTCCTCCGCGTTCGACAGTGATGATTTTGCTTGTTCTGCTTATTACTTTGAATGGTCCGTCATAAGGTGGTTGAAGTGGTTTCCTTACACCGTCGTGTCGTATGAAAACATGCGTGCAATTTTCTAGTTTTTCAGGCATGTATGCTTGGTTGAGCTGATGTCGCGGTGGGTGATATCTTAAAAGGCTCATATGTTGTCTCAGTTGTTGTACAAAAGTAGTTTCGTCAGTTGGAACTTCAGTGGCTGGGTTGAAATATTCTCCAGGTAGTCGTAAAGTAGTTCCATAAACTAATTCTGCTGGACAACATTTGATATCTTGTTTTATTGTCGAACGTATTCCAAGAAGTACAAGAGGTAATTTATCGCTCCACTTATCATCGTCCTTCACTGCCATCAATGATGCTTTCAGTTGACGATGAAATCTCTCCACTAAGCCGTTTGAACTGGGATGATATTTACATGTATATATATACTTTCCTGTTTATGCAGGAACATACCAATTGTACAGGCATGGATAAGTTATTATATGCAGTAGGACGTATACGTTTGATTCCCAGTAGTTCTGTGAGTTGTTGGAATAAATGGCTTTCGAATTGGGCACCTCTGTCTGTAGTAATAATGCTGGGTATTATGGGTAAATTTTATTTTGATAGAGTCTCACAGTGTTATACAGTAATATTTACTGATCAGTAAATATTACTGTATAACACTGTGAGACTCTATCAAAATAAAATTTACCCATAATGGAATTACACTCTACCACAGTGCCCAAGTTTTATTCTTATATCAATGCTGGGCACTCCGAAGTTGGAAATCAAATTTTGTATGATGCTCTTTGCAACAGTTTCAGCAGAAATATCAGGTAAGGGACAAGCTACTGGCCATCTCGTAAATCTGTCAATACACGTTAAAATGTACGTAAAGCCATTAGATGGTGGTAACGGTCCAACGGTGTCAATGTGTATGTGTTGGAACCTACCATCAGGTTCTGGAAACTGGCCATTAGGTGAAACTGTATGTCGCTGTACTTTTGACTCTTGGCAGGCTAAACATGATCTGGTCCACTGTTTAATCTCCCGATTCATATTCGGCCATACATATCGGTCACTTATCAGTTTAACTGTTGCTCGGATGCCAGGGTGAGAAATGCCATGTATTTTGGAAAAAACTGATCTTCGCATTTCTAGTGGTACAAAAGGGCGCGGTTTACCTTTAGAAACATCACACGTAATAGTTAGGCCTTCATCGAGCATAACATCTTGCAAACGTAAGGAAGCACTCGTGCTGTTTTTTATTCTTTTCAGATCCTCGTCCATAGTTTGCAGTCTAGCCATATTTTTAAGATCAAACTGGTCTATTTCTAAGGTATTTATATGGATGCGGGATAACGCATCTGCTACCTCGTTTTTATGTCCTTTGATAAATCTAATATCTGAAGTGAACTGAGAAATGAACTCGAGGTGTCGAAGTTCTCTTGGCGAGTACTTGTCGTGCTTTGCATTCATGGCCTTGGTTAAAGGTTTGTGGTCTGTGTAGATGGTAAACGGTATTCCTTCTACCATATGACGAAAATGTTTAACAGCGGGATAGACTGCTAGTAATTCTCTACTGAATGCACTATATCTTGATTGAGTGGCGTCTAGACGTTTGGAGAAAAAGGCGAGAGGTTGCCATTTTCCATCAGAAAATTTTTGAAGAACTGCGCCGACGGCGACGTCTGATGCACCTGTCATAATACCTATAGGAGGGTTGACGTCGCGACGTACTAGTTAAGTTTCTGAGCTTAGAGTTTGTTTCAGCTTTTCAAATGCCTCGATTGATAAAGTACTCATGTGCAGCGATTTTGTATGACCTTTTAGTAGATCTGTCAGAGGTTGGGCCAGCTGTGCACAGTGAGGAATGAAACGGCGATAAAAATTGACGAGACCAAGAAATCTGCGTAACTTTTTGAAGGAATCTGGAATCGGGTATTCTTTTATGACTTGCAGCTGTTCTGCTATTGGTCGAATGCCTTGATTGTCTACCTGATGTCCCAAAAATTTTATAGTTTTCTTACCGAATTCACATTTACTTGGTTTAATGACAATTCCACATTCGGCTAAACGTTTAAAGGGCGTTTCTAAGTGATGTTCTTGCTCCTCAGGGGATTTACTTGCAACCAGTATATCACCTATATAAGCGTAAGTGAATGGGAGGCCGTGCAATACCTGGTCAATGAATCTCTGAAATGTTTGCGCTGCGTTAGTCAAGCCAAATGGTAGGCGGACGAACTCGAATAAGCCAAAAGGAGTGGTTACCGCCGTTTTGGGGGATGTCCTTGGGCTCGACCGGTATATGGTAGTATGCACGAACGAGGTCAATTTTGGAAAATATCTGAGCACCTGCTATGTTATGGAAAAAATCGTGGATGTGCGGAATTGGGTATCTATCTGCTATCGTCTGCTTATTTAAAGCTCGGTAATCTCCACATGGTCGTATCTCTGTTGAGTTTCTCTTTGGTACCATATGCAGAGGTGATGACCATGGGCTGTTTGACGGTCGTATTATTCCTAGATCCAATAATCTGTCAAACTCTGCTTTTGCTATTTGCATTTTAGCTGGATCTAAACGACGTGGTTTTGCTGAGACCGGTGGACCTTTATTTACAATATAGTGTGTTACGTTGTGTTTGAGAGAGGCTGTGGAGTAATTGCTCTGTGTCAGTTCAGGAAATTTCTTTAGCAAAATATCGTACCTGGATAATTGATCTGTTGTGTCTACCATCAAGCGAATACTCTCGACATCTGTGGAGATGCCTGAAATCGATATTTTACGACTGCTATCTATCAATCTGCGGTGACTAGAGTCGACTAGCAATTAGTAGTGTTGAAGAAAATCCATTCCAATGATAGGAAAAGTTACGTCGGCGACTACGAACTCCCACTCAAATGGTGCACTGCAACCAAAATTAAGTTTTTGTCTCCGAGTTCCAAGAGTTTTTATGGTAGAATTGTTCGCAGCCTTGAGAACTAATGCTGGGTTTGGTTGTAAGCGTTCGTTGGGTGTTGGGGGAACTACACTAATTTCTGCACCGGTATCTACCAGGAATTGTGCCCCCGTTGTTTTGTCTGTCACCCTGAATAGACGGCTGTGGGGCTGGACTTATCCGGCATGTTGGTTGAAATTTCGCTCGGCAAATTTTATTTGTCAATAATTTTTAATAAAATTTTGTTATATGTTTTCTGGATTGATAGGAATTCTCATTTCCTGGCTAGTTATGTTGGTGTCTGCGTCATGTAATCTGACTGCGACACACTTAGCATATTAGTTGTAATGATTAGTGTTTCATGTTAAATGCGTCAAAACACCTCTACAATGAGGAAGATGGGGTAGTTGGGGGGTAATGTCATCTATACAAATAGTTCATTTCTTGTAGAAGCTGCAGCTTTCGACATAGTGTCATTTAATGAAGACTACGTCAAAATGTGTCTATTTTCGTGTGGAGAAGAGTACTATTTTACAAAAGAATGTTATCAGTACATGGGAATCACCTATAAATGCCAACAGAACGTAAAACCAATGTGTAAACGAACGGCTACGGAATTGCAATCCAACATTACCGACTAACATGGACGAAAATGACCTTTGAGCGTTTCACTCCATCAATGACCTTGAGCATGCGGGATAATTTCAGCCCGGCTGTGGGATGTGTGTTGGCCAGCGCCCGCAGTTGCCACCGACCGCCGGCCTTTTCGTTTCCCAACGCCACCGTTTGTTAGAAAGCACATAGTTGTGTGCATCGTTTTGCGTGTACACCAAATACGCGATGATACCAGCATATAGTCTGTTGTAAGGGCAAAGTTAAACTTTCGACACCATTAAAAACCAATCAGCAAACGATCTTGAACGAACCAATCACATGAAAGAGGCGTTTATTATAAGCGGAAACGTATATTTATAGAAAAATGCATAAGAAAATGATAAAACGGCTACAATGGGTATCTCTCCCGAACATGGGAGAGAAACATTTCCCAATTCAGCATGTGACTGTCAATAGAGAAGTCGCACCACATTCTCTACATATATTCATCTAAATGACTATAAATGAGATCCTTTTGAGATCCATTTATAGCCCTTATTCTATTTTTCAGTCGACCCCAAAATCCTTCAGTGAAATTTTTGAGGCATTGTAACCGGATCCCCGAAATCACTGAAGTAGTTCATTCTATGATGCATGTATCCCAAGGATGACAACAAATCATAGCCTTTCCAATCGTCGGTACGTACAATTGATCCCGGTTTCACAAGTCGCTTTATAATAGGTACTAGAGTAGTCGCCATCCTGTCTGCTATTCTTTCAACAAATACTTTTCGGAGGGACGTGTCGTATGAACCTATGACCCAAATATTGTTCGCTCTCTGACGACCGCGGTTGTATTTCTTCTTCACCAACATTGTCTCATCCACATGGACTACTACGTCGTCCCCGCCTAACAACGAAGTAATTCTGTCCATTCTCCATGAGGCGAGTCTCTGCAGTGCTGGTACCACTGAACTGTTGAGACGAGGCTGTTCTCCGTCTCGGCAGCAGAGGCTCTCATGGGCTGTTTCAGTACCCAGTAATTGCAAATGTACCAAATCTGGGTTAGAGAGAGATGAGACCTAGCAAAAACAGTTCCTAAGAAATATCACCCTCTCTAATACTAATTCGCTTCCAGCAAATTCCACAACGATGTACAAAACCATCAGTTGACCTAGTATAGCTTTTTAGAGTCATTACACCACCACACGAACAACTTCTCTCCTTTCCAAACAAGCCCAAGTCCAGGAAATACTGAAAGACACTATCCTCCTCGAATTGCAAACGTAACATTGTAAGGGCACGCATTAAAATGAGTCAATCGCTATACAACATTGAACTACGTTCGTGAATCCCATTGGATAATTCGACGTCGTTCGCTGATTGGTAGTTATTGGTGTCTAAAGTTTAACTTGGCCGCTATATTTACGCATATTGCGTGAGTGGCTACGCTGTCTTCTGTACGTTGTGGTAGGTTGCCTATTAACCCTCATTGTCATTAATTGCTCGGTGAGCACGTCGATTTTACGTTCTAAGGCTTCTATGCGTTCGTTTGACGTTTTGTCGACTTTGTGTTCTAGAGTCTGTATTCTATCGTGTGTGTCTGGTATTCTGGTAGTGGAAGCGACACATTGAGATGTTGACCTCTCGTACATGCGATCCGCGATTTCGGTGAGCCTTTCTATGTCAATGTCCTCGTCTCCGAAAGCAAGAACTTGCTGGATGTTTGCAGGAAGTCGTCGCAGCCAGATTTGGTAAAAGAGACGTTTATCGATTTCTCTTCCTGCAACTAGGCTTTGCATATGCCTCATCAGTTGCGATGGGGTTTTATCACCTAACTCAACATTGTTTAACAGGCGATCGAGTGTTTGCCTATCTGAAAGCGAAGTGCATCGAAGTACCTCTTCCTTCAACTTGTCGTAAGGCGCTTCTGTGCTGGGTTGAACGATGTATTGCCGTACCTGCTTGGCGACTTCGTCTGGTAGTACTGTACTCAAAATGCCAAATTTAGTTGTCTGTGACGTGAGCTTATTACTAGTCAAATAATGCTCCAGTCGTGCAAACCAAAGATGAGGGTCTCTGGGCTTAAAAACTGGTGCAGTAAGAGAAATAGTACTAACAGATCCCAGCTCTAAGTTATCAGAGGTATTGGAAGACATGTTACAATTCGTAAAAATGGTTTAAGAGCAGCAAAATAGCAAAATTTGTGCACACTAAGGATATGGCAAAACAGAAAAACATGCAACGCAGATGCTTACCGCAATTTACTGCAGGTTGTGCGATGAGATAGCACAAGAATGAGTTCGAAATGTCTAGTAAATATAGAGATCCACGAAAGTTAGAGTCTTATTAATCCAGCAAGTGTAACGATGCGTCGAGGTCAACAAGTTGTCGTCGGGCTCACTAGTTGTTGTGCTGCTATATTTTGATTAAACTGGCGTATACGTATATCCTAATACTTCTTCTCGTTTTTAATTGTGTCCTAACGTTGTACTTACTCGACACACACAACGTAAATCAGAAGGCACTTGAGAAGGTGTAGGAATGTGTATTCTCGCCGTAATCCAAATTCAAAATACACAATGAAAGTATAGTACGATGATGAGTAATAAAATGGGTCACTACAACGTTACCGGACATCTGCAAATAAGTGGATAGTGTATTTTTTTTAATCGCTGAAGTTAGAAAAAAGTGATATAAAAGTCAAACGCTTTATATTTGCCTACCTTTGCTGAAAATGGTTCATTCTCCTTTCTCATTCTTCGATAATGATAGCATTCTTCTTTGGTTTTCACTGTCACACACACTGTTCATCTTGTTAAGTATAGCACTAAGCAAATAACAATAATTTAATATGTCGAATAAATGGGTTTTCACAGGGAATGCATGCCATTTCTACAGGCACAATAAGTTATGTTATAAATTGTAATCGTGAAGCATCATGAATTAATACTTTTTACGAAGTTTAAGTAGTCCAGTTACTGTACAAGCAATCAGAATTGGTTATCATAAATGTTAAATTATAAACCCTTCACAATGAACATCGTATATTTGGATAGGTGCTATGCACTCACGTAATCAAAAGCTATTTTAGGCGGAGGCAACGTCCTGAGAAACTGCAAAATGGTATAGAGTACAATTATGGATAATACGTCATTGAAAGTACACCTACAAGACATATGTCAAGCGGTTATAGAGCCCTTGCAGTGGCAGTATAAGTTTGCAATGTTTAATGCTAACCATATTGGTCTTATCATGGAAATCATGAAGTTTCCGATGGAAATACAGCTTTGTTTTGGTGTTTTTCATCAAAGCAACCAGACTTTAAGCGAGCAACAAATATCAATATAGAGTAATTTTTAGTTTTATTAAAGGCCTAGGTAGCATACAGTAACTACATACACTCAAGCATTGTAACCTCAAAATCACAAAATCCCTACAGATAACTTGTTTAATAATAAATGCTTTGAAGATATGAGCCATCAGTTCACCTTCCATATCCTTCATAGCCACAAGTAATTCATTAAGGATCTCAGAATATCTTAGAGATCTGAAAATGAATAACTATCAAGACTGATATAACTTAAGTAACAGGTGTAGTAGTTGTAAGACTCAGCAGCTAGCTACTATTCGACAGAAAGCTGATATTTATTTTGAGCTGTCTGACATTTTAGAAAGACCATCTGTACTATTCTTCTTGCTCCAATGCACACTGGTATCAACATAATCTGATGCCATGTTATGCATTGAGTAATTACGGTCTCCCGAAATTCCATGTGACAATGTAAATTAAACTAGTATCACATCATCACCTGAGTAATTTTAACTAGGAACTTCATCGAAATGGATATGATCACCAGGAAATCCAGCAGCTTGTCTCATTCATCGCATGATCCCTTCGATGTGTTATGGAATATTTAAATCATTACAGATGATAATAAAAGTGTTTAACATCTTAAGAATGTACATCTAGCTTATATCTGTGGGTTATTTCTCTTTCAAATGCCGATTCTCATAGAATAACTGCTATGACAACAACTATTGCGTGTAGTCAATTTACAGCCTTAAGATCTATTACAACTCGCAAATAACACAGCTTTAAGGGTCTAAAACGCAAATAATAGTCTTTCCATGCGAAATTTATTATTTAGGATGACTTTTTTTTTTAGAAATAAACCGTGTGGGATATCAAGTCAACTTTACCCATTAATACGAACACAATACAGGAATATAGTCCTTTTTTCAGGCTACGGTGAAATGAAAATTTGTTTGAAAAAATACGGAAATGCGAAAGAGTAACGTCGTCGTATCCTTATTTTGCCTTCAGTCTGTCACGACTGCTATGGGACCAACGTTGAATGGAATGCATTACGGCTTCCACTGCTCTATGATTATCAGCACTGCCTTGTGGGTAGAAGCTGCTGACGGTTCCTAAAAACTACAATAAAAATAAAATTCACTTACGGAATACAAGGTTTTACCTGTTCGTGTCCTTGAATTGCCTCTTCAACCTGGTAGCAGCCCGTGAAAATTGTGCGCTGAAATATAGGCCTCAGAAACTAAGAAATGCGAGTCAATCAGGCACCGCATAACTCAGGAGAAATAGCCAATCTTTTCGAAAGTAGGTTGACTAACTCCAAAACAGCTTATCCTAAAATATTATACTTAGACGGGATTGCTTACGAAAATACTGGTGATATGTGAACTGTTTAGCAAGCACTTCGCCAGATTATACATCTTAGAGAACGATGAGGTCGTGGATTTCCCACGTAAAACAGACGAATGTTTAAGTGACATACTTTTCACCACACAAGAGATCGATAAAGCTGTCGCAAATCTTAAGCTTAGTAACACTATTGGTCCAGACGGTATATCTTCCATTCTGCTGAAAAACGGTGGTAGTGACATGAATTTACTCCTACTCAAGTTATACTCAATTTCACTAAGCGATGGAACATACCCTACCTGCTGGAAGAAGTATTATGTTGTACCTATCCATAAATGCGGGAGTATAGCTGATATCAACAACTACCGCCCCAACAACATCACGTCTGTAGTTCCACGTGTAATGGAAAGGATAGTAAAGACTCAAATCATTCAGTACTTGCTGTCAAATGACCTACTATCCCCATTCCAATACGGTTTCCTAAGTAGTAGGTCGTGCATTACTTGCCACTTAGATTATTTTGACTACATTACACAATGCATTGATAATGGGCGTTCGGTAACAACATCATTTCTCGACGTTAGCAAGGCCTTCGATAAAGTCCCACATATCAGACTCCTAACAAAACTCCAGTCCTACGGAATAACCGGAAAACTTCTCAAATGGATAAGTTCTTTTCTCACAGGAAGAGAGCAATTAGTCAAAATCAACCACCAGCTGTCTTCATCAAAGCCGATAACTAGTGGTGTAATACAGGGTAGCGTTCTTGGCCCTATTCTATTCCTCTTATTTATAAATGACGCAGTCTCTGTGATCAAGTATGGCAAGCCATACCGCTTTGCAGATGATCTCAAGATAGTATATGATTACGGGTACGATGATAAGAGCGTCGAAAGCAAAATCCAACATGACTTAAACAATCTAGGCGATTGGAGCGAAAAGTGGCAACTGACTTTCAACCCAGACAAGTGCGGTATAGACCACCTGGGACGCTCGAAACCGAGAATTTGCCTATATATGTACGGTAAGCTCCTCTCGAAACTGAACACTGTCACAGATCTCGGGATAACGTACTCAGATCTAACCTTTCCCGATCATGCAAATAAGGTTGTATCTGACTGTAAACGACTTATTGGCTTTGTACTGCGTAACTTCTACACCCAAGAAGCAAGATTAGCTATATATAGAACATGTACCCGCCCCAAACTTGAATATTGTGTTCTCCTGCATAGTAACCTGAGGTCTGCAGACGTAAAAATAATCGAAAGTGTTCAGAGATTCCTAACGAAACGCATAATAGGCTTTGACCAACAAGTGGAATATGTTGACAGGTGTATGCGCCTGAATTTAGAATCTCTGTGGTTAAGGAGAGTGAAGTGCAACTTATTTCTACTATTCAAAGTCATTAGGAAACAGTGTTATAGTAACTCATCCATTACGTCGGAAAATATTAAATCATATCAGCTGCGAAACCAAGACTACCTTGTCAAGTTGGCTACCCACAGAAAATCCATTAGGGCAAACTTTTTCACCATTAAATATTGCACTCTTTGGAACCAAATACCATCTGAAATTAGATGTCGTGAAAGCTCCGATGGATCCAAACGGAGCCTAGAAAGACACATTAACATATCCAACCTAACCTGTCTAAAAGACCACAACTGTTGGTAAAATGGTAAATGAAAGCCGCTCCAGTCTTCAGCTCAGTCAGTTACATATAACTCGACTCTACTACTTACGCAGCGAATGTTTAGCTAATTTACTGATTTTCCTTTCTGTATAGTCTTCAGTAAGTTATGTTAATATAAGTACTTCTAGAAAGTTATATTAGCAACCACATCTTTTAATATTTTACATATGTATATACAGTTAATAATACAATGCTATTTTTTGTGTCTGAATGACTTTACTCAGCTAATAACCACCTTTTCTCATATACTCTTCTAAAACGTATAATTTATATAATATTTCTCAGTATTTTTGACATTATATAAGTTGAAGGGTTACTTTGCAATGTCTAATGCGTACCGTATGAAAATCGGTCATAAAAATTTAGCATAACTAGCTCTGTTAACCGGCTGTTTTCTTCAGGATCATTATACATAATTTTATCACTAATTGTTCCATTACACATTTTACCCTGCTAAATAGACTACAACTTAGTTGCTGTAATACTAGCTACTTCTATAATTTGTACTACTTAAACGCAATTTCTTAGGCGTTTGTTAAAATACCTGTGTACATGTATGCATGTATAAAGGTGATACTGCTAAGAATATCCTCAGGTATCGATGTATCTGGTGACCTAATGGGAAGCGCTTGTCAGAAAAGCTATTAATGTGCAGCATACTGTGTGATTGGGACGGGCTTAAAGCAATGCAATACTGCGACTACAGTTTTTGCAAAAAAATCTCAGAGCTTAACATCAAAAAAGGAGGGAGAGTGGCGCATGCTAATCAGCAGTGGTCACAATTGTGAATCGCTCCAATCTGTAGGCCAACAACATGCATTTTTTGACAGCTCGAGAATTAAACATTAGTCTGGACCCACAACAACAAAAATAATAAGGGTTGTACAGCTTTGTTTACAAAGCTATAAAATAAATAAAATGTGCTTTGGCTCCTACTATCTACAAGCCTGTTCAGCTTCTTGTCAAGGCGCTACCCGTTGGGCCCTACAGAAATTCGTGAGGCATTTTACAGGTCAGCTTGTTCTACGGCTTCTAATCTTCCAGATCTTTCAATTCACTCCTCACTTAAACATCACTTACCTACCTCACAATAATCTTTTTATTTACGCACTATTATACTCTATGTGATCGTAACTACCTAGGCCTTTATTGAAGCTGAAACTTGCTCTTTATTCATATTTGTTGCTTGCTTTGATTAAAAACACAACAACACCAATGTTTTGAACAAGGCTATATTTTCATCGGAAACGTGATAGTTTCCATGCTAAGACCAATATGGTTAGAATTAAACATTGCAAATGCAAACTATCATTTCAAGTACTATATAGCTTCTTCTCCTTGTACTTATCTTGTAAATATACTTCCAATAATGTATTATTCATCATCACATTTTATACCATTTTGCAGCTGCGCAGAATTTTCTCCTCTTCCTGAAATAGCGTTCAATCACGTGGCGGGAAGCACTCACCCAGATATACGCTGCTCACTGGTTGACCATAACGATCAGCAGGAAACGGAACGAAGTTTGGGTTGTCGCTCAGCTTTGATGGTGACCTTAGTAAACGGTTTACAACTTAACATTTATAAGAACCTGTTCTGATTGCTTGTACAATAATTGAAGAATTCATACTTTTGAAAAAGTATTAATTTATGATACTTCAGGATTGCAATTTATAAGATTACTGATCGTGCCTGTAAAAATGCCATGCATTTCTTGTAAACTTGCCCGTTTATACGAAATATAAATTATTAATAATGTTATTATTAATTGAGCAAAACCTGCTGTCATTGGTTGAAGAAATAGTTATAGTTTACTCCCATTGGTTGATTTCTAGCCCGTGAACGTTCATGTCAGTGCCTGAAACATTTTGCAGTGCGGCCGAAGTCAATTTTAGCTGGGTCTTAGTGAACGGTGTGAATATCCCCGCAATCTGACATACCCACATGCCTAGGGAAATATGCTTGTTTGAAGCCGAATCCTCTGAAAGAGATATCCTTTATGCATCTGTAGGTGTTATCAAGGAAACTGCCACTTTTCCAGCCTTCAAATCAGGACAATTTTCCTGGATAATTGCGTTACTGGGGGCCATAAGCCTGCGGTTGTTTGTGACATGTTAGAAGAAACTAAATCTAGATTTCGTGATTATAAGATGCCCAGGGCTTTTCTAAGCAAGCATTGGACTCTAGGGATACCGGGATCTTTTTGGGTAGACAAATTGGGGGACGAAATGCACATTCATAGTTTCCGAGCAATAAAAGGAAAGTACATTAGGTTAAGTCCTGTGCATTATTCCGTTATTGAAAAAGGGACTGCTTTTTTCACGTATTTGACAAATCGCTGTTTTTGTTGTGTTATTGACTTCAAGAACATTTTTTAAAACTTTAACTTGACTTTTGTCTGTTAAGTTTTGATTTTAACCACTTATATAGTCTATATTGTGTAAATTGTCTTGGCTGTTCCAGTAGAAGTTCATTATGTCAAAAGTACCACATAAATGTAATAGGGCGGAGTGTTACTTTTTGGTAGATTATGGAATACAGTGTAATAACTGTAAAAAGTGGTATCATAAGATGTGTACTGGATTACGTCCAGCTGCATACAAACGTTGTAGTGCTCCAACATCCCACCGGATGTGCAGAATGTGTTGCTCCCCAAAGATGACTTTGATAAGGGAGGCTCACGAACTACTGTCTAAAGCCATGGAACTTCCTGATGATAGCTTAGCTAGTAATAGTGACACAGACTGCCCGTCTGAAGATGACGCAGTAAGTGCCATCATGAATGTTACCACACTGGCGGTTACTATCCCAGTTACCCCGGAAGTAAAACCTACTAGGCGTTCGAAGCGTCTTAGTAAGCGAAAAGGTAACAAAACTGAAGCTGCAAACAGCATCTCAGCACAAGAGAACACTGTAAGCGAAGTTAACCATGAAGGTGGTGCAGACACTGATCTCGAGTGCACCATCAAAAACTGCAGCAGCCCTGAGAAGCAACTGCAGGTAGCTGATCAGTGGGTAATGAAAATAAGCAATCGGAAGAAACATAGTAATATTGATGGTAGGCAAACGTCTGTCACCTGTAGCCAGGCTGCATCAATAGTGGTGAGAAAAGACGTAGCCACTGCTAAACACGACAAGCTCTCCTTAGACTCTAACATAAGTGTTAGAAATTTAGAAGAGTCCAAAGAATCTGATCCCGTAAAAAGGCACGATCACGACCTTAAATTAGTGAGTAGTATTATAAGGAAGATGCTCCCAGCGAATTTCCCTGGAGTATCGATTAAAAAGCTGATTAGAATAGGCAAAAGAGATGATGAATGTTCTAATCAGCGTAGGTTGCTTAAGGTAGTCTTAGGTTCTCCTGATGAACAGAATCATCTACTGGCTAATGTACACAACCTTGCCGGGTCAGGAATTTCAGTCAGACCTGATTTATCTCTTGAAGACAGACTTAAACGAAAAGAAGTTTTGTCCCAGCTAGAAACAAGACGTAAAAATGGTGAGACTAACCTTAAACTGGTGGGTTTTCAAATAGTCAGGTCTTGGAAACATATGCTTCCAAGACCTGCGTGGATAAGCCGGACCGCATAGGAAGACTGAAGGTAGTGTGCACTAATATACGTAGTATCGGGAACAAACTTCAAGAGCTAGGTGTATTAGTGGAAGACCTTAGCCCAGGTATTGTGGCCATTACTGAAACATGGCTGATTTCTGGATTAGATGACACACCTGAGCTATGAGGATTTAGTTGCTTGCGCAGCGACAGGGTTAAGGGTCGTAGAGGTGGCGGGGTTGCTCTGTACATCAACAACTCCCTACACGTTCGTTCCGTGAAATCTGAAGCGTATGACAGTGGGACAAGTGAGGTAATTAGCTGTGAAGTAAGCTTTGCAACTGGCACTCTACTCATTGGAGTTCTGTATAGAAGTCCTTATTGTCAGTGTGATGACTTTACTTTAGATCACCTCAAAAAATGGAATAAACACAGTAGCTGTCTTATTCTAGGTGATTTTAATGCACCTCATATAGACTGGGTAGCTGTCACATCTCCAGGATCCGCTAATAAATTTGAAAGCCGGTTACTCTTGACTACCATGGAAAATGCCTTCACACAACATGTCTTAGGTAGTACAAGATTCGGTTCTACCCAAGGATCTTCCTTGCTGAACTTAGTGCTTACTCATGACAACGACGACGTGGATGGTCTATTTATTCATCCACCTCTAGCAAATGGTGATCACGGGCTGTTAGATTTTAACTTAAGGGTTGGCAATTTAGTCAGTTTTCAACCCAAATCCCGACCTAGTGTTTGGCATGCTGACATAGTCGCTATAAAGGACTGTGCTTCAACTACCGACTGGTCTCATCCATTGAAGATGAATGGGATAGATTTAAGAATACACTTGAGAGGGTTACCAGTGATTTCATTCTCTAGAGGGTTTCTAAAAGGCCAACAAATCGGCCACCATGGATAAATAGACAAGCTGTAACAACAGAAGGCAAGAGTCAGGCAACAGATCATTTATTAGGGAAATCAACGCATATTTATATATTTTCATGTACATTACTATGGATATTTAAGCGAACATACACAGTCCTCCGATTGGTTGTTTCTCACGTAAAGTTAATCTTCCATCTATTTGTGACTGTTTCTTGAATGTTAAATCCTCTATATGTTAACTGCATCCGACTACGCAAAGTGTGCTGTGGTCGGTTTTGAATCAATCTTTGTTCACATTTTCTCACGACAAATCTTGGGAACGTAAATGTTGACGTAAATTACTGTCTACCAATTTGGCTAGTAGACAGCTCTCACCACAAAGCTATAACACTCCTAAGACGGAGAAAAAGGTTCTGGAATCTCTTTGTTTCTACTGGGCTACAGCAGTTCCGGCTGAAATACTGTGAAACCAGGAACCAGTGAAAAACTTTAATTCACCAGTCAAGGATAGCTTACGAAACCCAGTTAGTTAAAAGTTCACCAGGCTGCCCAAAAAGACTCTTCTCATATATCAAGAGAAGAACACGTAAGAGTGACGCTATTCAACCTCTTATGCTTGAAGATGACCAGGCAAACATGGCTGAGGCTTTGTCCAAGCACTTAAGTCAAGTATTCTCTGATAATATTGATACCAGCTTTGTATCTTTTCCAGAAGGTAACTTGAAAATGGCACCCTTATACATTGGAAAGGATACTGTCCTAAAGTGGCTTCTAAGGCTCAATCCTGGTAAGTCCAGTGGCCCTGATGAACTCCACCCACGTATATTAACAGCATTGGCTGAAAACATAGCCGAGCCATTGTCGGTAATCTTCAATATATCTGTGGACCAGTCTAAATGTCCAAGAGACTGGAAAGATGCCATTATTAGTCCGGTCTTCAAAACCGGATCTAGAAACTTAGTTCAGAACTATCGTCCTGTTAGTTTGACCAGTATTGTTGTTAAACTACTAGAAAGAATAATTCGTGATGCTATCATTCAGTTCATTGAAGGGAACAAGCTTTTCGCTTTGGAATAGCATGGTTTTACAGCAGGTCATTCTTGCTTGACCAACATGCTTTTGGCCAGAGAAAGTTGGGCAAGCTCAGCCGATGCTAATATACCGGTGGATGCCATATTCATCGACCTTAGCAAGGCGTTTGACAGGGTTTCTCATTCAGGTCTTCTAGTAAAGTTAGGTAGTCTGGGAATCAATAAAGTGGTCGCCGACTGGATTCAAGACTTTCTAAAAGACAGAAGACAAAGAGTACGAGTTAACGGGGTTTTATCAACATGGGAATCGGTTAAGAGTGGCGTTCCTCGGAGTACAATTCTAGGCCCACTTCTTTTCCTGATTTATGTTAATGGGATTCCATCGGTAGTTAAGTCATCCTGCTTACTGTTTGCTGATGACATCAAGATATGGAGGGCTTTACACGATGACAGTGATCAACTTACTTTGCAGGAAGATTTAAACTTGTTAAGTGATTGGTGTAAGCACTGGGCCTTGGAGATTAACTTAAGCAAGAGTGTAGTTATGCATGTATCTCATAGTCACGTGCACAATTACTCAATGAATGGCATTACTCTCCCGGTGGTCACTGAGTACAAGGACTAGGGAGTGGTTGTGCAGCATGACTTGTAAACAGCAACAAACTGTAGAGCTGCAGCCACTAAGGGTTTTTGAATATTATGGGCCATACGCAAGGCATTTGCGAATTTTGACGCTGAAATATTTCGTATATTATATCCGACTTATATCATACCTCATTTGGAATATGGGATCCAGGCAGCGAGCCCGTGTTTCAAATACGAAATAGACTTATTAGAAAGGGTGCAAAGAGTAGGAACTAAGCTGATAAAGGGTTTCTCAACCCTCTCATATGAAGAGAGGTTAAGTCGACTGGGTTTATTTCCACTGTTATACAGACGACTTAGGGGTGACCTAATACTAGCATACCGTATCCTAAGAGATGATTTTGGAGCTAATTTATCTAATTTATTTCTTCCTTCTAGCACCAACCAATTGCGAGGACATCACTTCAAGGTTCAAAAACCACGGTAGAATTGTCTGCGTCTGGAGATCCGTTTTTCGCATCGAATTGTGAACCATTGGAACTCCCTACCGGAACACGTCGTATCAGCGCCATCCGTTGGTTCATTCAAGGCGAGATTGGACCTCCTGTGTGCAACAAATCGAAAGGATTAACACAGGCCTATAGCCTGCTATCCTAAATAAATTGTAAACTGTAAATACTTTCAAGCTATTGGTAATTTAATACCATTTGGTGAGTACTAACTGGCAACCACAGCAAAGCAATACCAAGAATAAAATCAACTAGTGAGTTTTGCTATGTTTCCGGTTTCATTCATTCTAATGTGCCCACATTTTCATAATTACATGTCAACGTAAGCTTTCCTTCTTCACATGTCTCTGTTTTTGGATTTAATAGTGCTACATTGTTTGCAGATGAATGGGCAGTTTGCTGTTCCTAATGGGGTAAGGACTATTTCAGAGGTGTGGGTGTTTGGTAAATCTGTGGTCACCCCACGGTCGTATTCATTCACAAAATTGAAGGAACATACAAAGGCTGCACCAGGTTCAAAGACTTACGAATTCATTTTGTTGGGGGCGTTTCAGTAAGTTTACATTTTGTACTAACGTTCCTTTTCAGATAACTTTGACGAAATCATAAGAGCTTAAGTAGCAGCCGAACGACTGCACTCAGATCTCGCACAGTCGTCATATGAGACTGAGCCTGCGAGTCAATACAGGGTGAACCGGTAAGATGTAACTTTTAGCTAATATTCACAGAGTTAAGAAGCCGACATGGAAAGTTTCCACTGACGTAGCACCATTGATTTACCCATCTCAGTTGTTAGCTGATAGGATCTTTCGGTTAGATACACCTGACCCTCAACAGCCACAAAAGGTTAAGACAAATGAAAGGTATACCAAAGTCCAATAACAACACCACATTACTCCCCCTTCGATGACCTCCAGTTAACATATAAGTTACATTTTATTGCAACTGTTACTTGTAGTTAGCAAGTAATCAGTACGTAGATGACTGCAGATGTGGTTAATCAGCACATCCCTAGGCTATTCTTTCACGCCTCAAAACTTTGGAGTCATTCATGTTATCGCGTCAAGAGTCCTCTGAGCCACGTATTGAATCACTCTTCGTCCCAGGACTGAATAATAATAATTTGCTTTATTCCAAAATAGTACTTGTGATACAGAATGGATTTCTCAGCATTTTCACTACAGTATTGCATCCAGTTAGTACATCATCAATAAATAGAATTCTACATAGATTAAAGAAATCTCAGTTCATTATGACAACAACATATTGGCATGTCGGTAGCAAAGCCAAAGTTGAACAGTGTTTGAAGGTGTTAGGAAAGTAGGTGCTGTCATATTTACTGGCGTAAGCGGAAGAAAGAAACAAAGCAGCACATAACGGAAAAAAAAGAGAGAGACAGAAAATGAGAAGAAAGAAAGAAAATGTTGTACCTATAAATGATATGAGTTGGAGAGACGAGGTCCAGTTGTTCTACTGACTATTTAATGAATTATAGGTGTCATGCCTAATGCTTTCTTTATCGCACATAACACGAGCTAAGTAGGGTATGGTTGAGTTTTTGTACTTGCTGGTGCGAGCATACAGTTTTCTATATAGGCTTCTGGTTTTACCTGATGAGATGCAAGGGGAGAGTTGTGAGTGAAGAGGGTGGTGTGAGTTAGATAAAATGGATTCGGCCCATTTTTCACATGAGTCCATGTGCCTATCAACCAGAATATTAACAAGCTGGTTAAGTGGCACGTTGCTTACCCTGCTGACAACCTTTAACATCCTGCGTAATATGTTAAAGTCTTTCTTCAGTAGCCCGGGAAAAACTAAGGGGGAACAATAGAGAATAATAGGCAGAATGCGAGAGTTAACGAATTGCAGGATTAAGGGTTGGGTTATACCAGAATGTTTTAACTTCTTGATGTAGAAGGTAAGACGGAATATTTTCTTAGAAATCGCCAAGATATGAGACGACCAGGAGAGATCAGCAGATAGAACGACGCCTAGGTATTTAATTTCCGACTTGGTTTCTGTTTCAGTGCCATCTATGTTGCACACCTCGTGAGAGCCAACCAGTTTGTTTAGGCTGGATTTATGCCTAAAGGTGAAATTGACTGTGATATGTAATTACCAGCATCGGCACCGCACCAATGCATAAAGGTGTGGGTAAGAAAAGAAACGAAATACAAAACCGAGAGTCAAAGAAATATGATATTCCATAGTAAATTTATTGCGGAGAGTACACGCGGCCTCTGACTGATGCATTAAGGGGATGACCGAAAGACTCTCAGCCGTCAAAATAGACATCCAACGCAACTGAACGGCTGAAAGAAGCGTTGGCAAAAGCCACAACCCTGATCCAAATGCTGCTCTTATTTTAATGGCAGATGCTCCCGATGAGGCTGAGGGAGCAGCTGTAGATCGGCTAGTCGAAAATAGCTGGGAGCCGATAGAATATCTTCCAAATAACTTAGTCCCAGAACGATGAAATATTCTATCTTTGGCAGAGAGTTGCCAGCAATCTGCTTGACGGTTAAACGCCTTCGCCACATGGCCGAAAGCAGGCTATTCACTATCTATACTCGCCGTAGGCCTCCCACCTACGCGCTCAACGCGAAAACGGACAAACACTCGCCACGTGAAATTCGTCACCTCGATTTTACCTCACAGCTCACCAGTCATATAAAACATGTCAAGTGGGCGGAGAACTGTGTGGCTGATTCACCGTCCATAATACACGTGGTTACGGTGTAATGGACCATTGTAAGCTTCAAAGCAATGGACGAGAATAAAAAAGAACCACAAATAACCCTGACCTCAAACCCGGAAAACCAACACCTCTTGTAGACGGCAACTTTACACACTGTGATACAAGTGAAGATTCAATCAGGCCCTCCCTTCCTAAAATTACGAAGGCAGCCATGTTTAATAATTCTCACTGGTTATCTCGTCCTAGTGCTAAATCTTCAGCTAAAATAATCTCCACAACATACCTGCGATCCAACCTACAGCGTGACGTGTGAAAGTGGACAAGAGAGTGCATTTCATGCCTGATAGTGGAAATAGGCAGACACACAGTGTCACCCTTAGGAACATTCTTGAGGCTGGGTACCCTTTTCGCCCGTGTTCATGTGAACTTGATGGTTCCCTTTCCATAAGTCAAAAGGCCCACCTACTTATTCACATGCATCGATAAGTTCACCAGGTTCCCTTTAACTGACCACTTACTGATATTACGGCAGAACCGGTGGCAAACGCATTAACTCACCATTAGGTAGTCATATTAGGGGTGCATATAATAATAAAAGTTGAAAGAGGACCTCAATTAGAGTCAGTGCTTTTCAGAAACTTGTCGAAGTTCCTAGAATGACACGGAATTCGCAGCGCAGATCTCACCCTCAAGCTAGTTGGGGTGATTGAACCAGGACTTAGTTCGTGCTCCCACGTATCGATGATATGTGATAAAACACAACCACCCATGGGTGTGCCATACGAAGAACGTTTTAAAAAGACTGCGGGGCACTACAAACACTTTGTTTTTCAACGGGTAGTATCATGGACTGTGTTAGCATTGACAGACTAAAACGGGCCTATCCATACAACGGTCCTCCGTATGCAGTGATAGAGAGACTTCCACAAACGGTAGTTAATGTCGCAGATACTCTTGTTTCATTTAGGCATCTGTATGTTATTCTCCACTAACTCCATATTCATGATTTTGCTTGAGATATTATTGCCAGCTATTTGTAAATTTAGAATGCTAAGCTTTGTTTAAAACCTTGAAATGGCATGCGGTTTTCCTCAACGTTTTGGTTCTTGGTGCGACTTTGATTCTGGATTATGAGAACCCTTTTTCTTACGCTCACTCTGTCTCTTTCTTCTTACATAATACCTCACATTTTACGAAAAAGACCCAGTGAGGATCTCTGTTGTGAAGCCTAATTGGGCTGTTTTCCAGTGGACGATGAAATGCATCATGTTAAGTGCAGTGTAGTTGAAGTAAAATTTCCACATCGGGGTTCCGGCAGTACACGATGTTCATTGCATAGCTCTCACAGACTTAGCGACGGGTGCCGCAACTTTAAGGAATTACTCGTCAGGGTAGCTATCGTGGTGTGTAATGCAAAAGAGAAGCTTCCTGATAACGAAGGCCTGTCATCTCAGGATAGAAGTATGTAGTACCGGGACACTAGGTATCCTGTTAGCGTAAGTACAAGGTCGTAAATTTGTGTTGACGAGACCCTATTAGCAAACTGCGGCTTGATCCGCAGATTAGATTAGAGTGTGGGAATAACCATCGGCTTACAGTCTGGACAGACCGTCTTTACTATAAACCTAGCTACGATCAGTGACCACCAATATCAGGTGCGGAAGAGAACGCCCCTGAGTGGAGAGATATCGTTTCCTTCAAAAGGTTAAACAGGGCAATGTGGGAGAGAAAAAAGCTGGTCTTTTCGTGCAAGAAAGCCAATTGTTTCAAATCTGTTCACTCGAATAGCCCAGACGTTTCTTTTGACCGCCAATGAAACTAGTGGATTTCCCAGTCTACAGGATACCACTCAAACGCAACACAAGAAATGAGGAAGATGGACTGTTGAGTAGAGAGCAGTTTACTATCTCAGATCAACAGTTCACACTGGCAATCATAGTAATATCACATAAAATGTATAGAGAGGGGTTCAAAAAGATGGAAATAAACCATCAGACTAAATATCACTCAAACATCACTTAGGAGGCAGTACTTGAAACAGATAAATTGATATCCCAATTATGGGCCTTCACATCAACATAGAATTAAGAGAGGATAACAACAAATCTAGGGGGTATATAACAGTTATCCCGAGAGTGGATCAAATCTGACACTGCCAATAGGCTCGATAACGATCAACCACGGAAACCGGTAGGTCTGGCTGGTCTTCACACAGGGTTTCCCAAAAGAATGAAAGCTTACATGAAGAGCTCATTGACTACTCTCCTCAGGCTCTCACTCTCACATGGAGAGCTATCGACCAACACGAAGGATACAACGGTAATTCATGTCCATGAGAGACGATCTAGATTTTTCCCTTTAAGCTACGGGTCTGTTAGACCTACCGGTAACTTAGTCAAAGTACCGAAGATACTAGTCAAAAAGTTATCATGGCATATTTGAAAAACAACCCATCCAACGCACCACACGATTTTCAGGGAAACCTCTCATGTGTGACATATTCCTCACAGCTAGGAAAATCTGAGTCAAGTCTGGGGATAACAAGAAACTCGTCAGAAATGTCTTCAGAGATGTCAGCGAAACTAACTACAAAAGTGTTCCACACAAGATTTACTATGAAACTGGAAAGTTTTGGAATCAAGGGAAGCCTGCTGGGTTGTATCGACGAATTACTTGTAGATAGGAGACAGAGATTCTGTATCAATGCGAAACCCCCTTCCTAGACAACGACATTTAGCGGCGTGTAACATAGTGTTGTACCTGGTGCCTTCTTATTTGTCCTGAACGTCTAGATTCATCAGATCTCGCGTAGTTCTGTACGCAAATGACCTAAAACTTTGGAGAGATCCAACGGCTGCAAACAGATGCTAACAGCCTGCCAGTTTGAATGGTTACAGTCGAGTGTGGAATATATTAAAAACAAAATATTTGAAATTATTTGTGCATATCACTTTATTTAATTGCACTATCTGTACATAAATAAAAGGAAATGAAAATATTGAAGTTATTGTTGACTGAGTGCACCTGAAAAAAATTAAGTAAAATTAAAAATTATGTCGTAAATATTGGATAGACGGGCATCAAATCAACAGTTACAAACGATTTTAATCGCTGAATCAATCCAGACTGATGTGAAGTTATGACTAATTGTGTGTTCACTGGATGACAGAAAGCTACATAATCAACATATCACCGTAGACTGGAATAGACTACCAGAACTGCACGGCTTTTCAGCTACGAGAGACCAAGATAAGTTGTTAGTGGCAAATGGCTGGTGCCTACAGTTGTGAAGCTCTTCCTCAAAAGTCAGGTAGCACGCCAAGCAGATATCTGCAGGTACCTGCCTAACACCCGTCGAAGAAATTGAAAAGCAGGATAAATACCACAATTCTATAATCCTGATTAACATTCAGTCATTAACCCTTAAAATTACCGCCTAATGCTTGTGGCTTTGATTCCAGAAAAGTTCTTATGAGCAGGGCCTAGCGACGAAGATGCGCTGCTGGCAGTCACGCATTTAGGAGCAGTGAGATGCTTCAGTAGGACTTAACCTACTGTCCCAAAGTAGAACTTTCCACAGAAGTGCAGTAGTTTCAGTTGCCATGCTGAATATATCACAGAAAAGAAATAATGCAAGCAACTACAGTGAAATAATACACAGGAGAAGGAATAATTTCGTAGAGTAACATGACTCAGTGTGAAGTGGTGCATGCCGCTGCGGTTTGTACCATAAGGTAAAAAAGCTAACAGACCATAGCTGCACCAACAATTTCAACTGCTTGTATTATTTTTGAAAATAATTTTGAATATTCACCATGGTGAGTGAATGAAGGGGCCTAAAACTCCCAGAAAAACTGAAACAGTGAGCATCGTATGGTTTACGGAAATCTATGACAAAGCGATTACTCATCGGTATATAACAAAAAAAATCGAGAACTGACGATGTCACATGAAATTTAAAATTACAAGTAAATTAGAACAAACCTGAGTGAGGTGATAACTGCAGAAAAACTCACATTAACAAATCATTTGTAATGACGACTGCTTGCAGTGTGCGTTCTTGAACCTCCCCGAGGAGATCGTCCTAGATGTGAAGAGATTCGGCTATCCACCGGATCGTGGCGTCTACTGACACTTGAATGAGCTACAGAAGCTTGAGGAGGTCTTCTCCATTGCGTAGGAGCCTCTCGACCACAACTCCTAGGAGAACGGCTACGGGAGTCCGTACGTTTTCTTGCACGAGGAGACACGTATTGTGGTGGAAGGCGACGTCGATAGGCCTCCGAGTCTGGATCTACGCGTCTAACTTTCGATACAGGAATATTGGGTACCGATGGGGATCTAGATCTGGAGAAGGAGGACGAGCCCCGATAATATTCACGTCGACGGGTTGGCGGTGGAGGTGGACTATATGAACAGCTACGGCTAGGACTGCGAGAATGATGATGATGATCATACACTTCAGCTCTCGTCCGTGATCCAATTCCTCGCAGAAAGGCATCCACCTTTTCTTCATACTATATGAAAAACATGTCAAGTTGATTTTTACGAATTTTAGACAGACTCGTTCACAATAGTATACCAAAAGACAATAAAAGCTATCGTAAACGTTTGAACGACATAGGGGGGATTTCAATCAGTAGAATAACTTTCATTCATTTCTATGAAAAGTAAACACTATTTCGGTGGTTTCTGAAAATAATTTCATCAATACATACTTAGTGTAAAAGATCGTGTTATCACTGTTTTGCAAATTCCTTAAGATCACAGTGGTAGAGATAGAGAGCAATAGAAGGTAAGATACATCTACTTTCAACATGTTTTGGAGTGCACCTATGTAAAAATATTTCTGCTATGTTGGCCAACTACGTTATAACGATACAATAATCAGAAATAGCATTACGGTGTCAAAATGTGCAAATGATATGTGGTCATGTGTATAACCAGACCACAGAATAACAACATTTAACCTCACAAGATTTACTCAACCGTGGGAAAAATGTAATATGATGTTAAATACTGGGAGTCAATCACCAAAAAATTCGAAAAGATTACGTAGAAAATTGCTCAGTTGAAGAAGACAAATTCACGGAAGCTTAAGAAAGTGAATTGTCATCAAGAAAATAAGGTTCAGCAACACATTTCCGGAGAACTCCGTCACGATATCTAATGCAGTTATCTACAAAGGAATATCTGGAATAGTAGTATATACGCATAGTTTAAGCTTGAAGATCTAAGTTCCAATCAGAACGCAAAGGAATAAAATAAATAATTAAAATACATAAATGGGTGGGCATAGGTGGTAGTCCATCTCGACTCTAGAGTTTTTTCAAAATTCCTTTACCTTCTCAGTGGGGCATAGGGTTTCGAGCCACAAGCCTGAAGTTTCGGTAGCAGTGGTGTTTATTTTCACGGGATGGGTTTGCTAGACACATACTCAACCTTCCCTATTTACCAGTCTCATTACGGGCTTGGCAAGGTTAACGAGTGCGTCGGCCGGGGGTTGAACCCCAAACCACATGCATGCTTGGCGAGCATTCTACCGCTGTGCCATCGACTCTAGCGTACAAGGCACCAATCCATAACATAGAAGGCGCGTTTAACATACTTGGACAGACGACTTCTAAGCGTCTCAGCAGTGAAATCCTTCTGAATACTAAATTCATAATGTATCTTTTCGATGTTATGCGAGTTTTACGGAATTCTTTGTCAACAGTATCTGGAAATGCGTAACTGAGCATTGTTTAGTTTATTTAATGAAAGGCTTACACACAGTAACGAAGTCTCCTACATGTGAACATCCTGAGTATGGTCATTTAGATTCACATAGTCTATCCTTTAAATTTATCTAGACGGTTAAATTCAACCATTCTACAAGTTTACCTTTTATGTACGTGTAGTTCAAGCACTAGCCATAAACATAACTTTTGTTAAATTTCATCGTTTACTTTGTTTACATTGTTTACTTTCTCTATTCTCCTTCATCAATCTGTTTTCTCCTTGATTATTGTTATCATCATCATCAGAATCACAATTCCAAATGTTTGAAAGCATTTAATCTAACTTTGATCTTGTTAAAAGCATGTCAATTATTTTTATTATATGTATGCTGATTGATCAATTTTTACTGCCAGTAACTGCTCATTTAAGCGAGTAGGGATAGGGAATGAATTCATTCAAAAAATAAATTCTTTTTTTCTTTTTATTCACGAATTAATAGGTTGGTTCGATAATTATCTAAATATTAAATTTCAACTGTCAGATCAGTTTTCTATACTGAGTCCACGGTATGTTTTCCACATGCTTAGTCTTGATTAGGTCTGCAAGAAATTAACCGAAGTTATATAGATAAAATGTACCGTCAAATCAAATAAAGCACGATAATTGTAACTATAAAAACTCACTCTGAGGTCGTTTTCATGACTTTGCACATCTTGAGGATAAGCACTTGAACCTCCTGCACGTGCAACCTGAAACATAATTAATTCCAAGCATAGTAATTTCCGCCTAAGCAAATTTAAAAAACTGAAGATTACTAACGTTAAAATAGAAAGATGAAAACAATGTGGACAGTATTCCATCGCCGCTATCTCTCGTATTACGTAACCACCTGTTTCATACGATCTTGACATAGTTTGATAATTATGTTTGCGTCGTAGATCGCTTCTCTATAGATCTTAACGCCGCACGCGTCGGTTTTACTCTTACTACTCTTAATATCATCCCTACTGAAACATTGTAGTGTTTGCTATTGATAAGATTTATCAGTAGTAACAGACGTTATTCGACATAAAAACACCAAATAGCAGGGAGATGGATGTGACGTCAGTGAAAGCAAATGATTCAGTGTTGCGGGAAAACATCGGAGACGTGAAAGGAGCACAGATACACACAATATGAAGGACAGAAGCAGCACAACACGGAAGATCTGTGCAAGTGGTGGTTTGAAGATAAGGTGTACACAACTTCGCTATGTAGCTGTACCAAATTCAAAACAAACACTCCTTCACCAAATCTCTGGTCTTCAATATGAGAAAAGAACAATTTTGACAAAAACTGGTTACATTCAACTTAATCGGATGAAAACAATGAACAAAAAACAATTTCTTCTACGATATATTTACAGACGGTAGTAAAAACATACAAAACCATGAAGCATACACGAGTTAAAATAAAAACCAAGGACTATTGCATTTTTCCCATCAAGAACCAAGGAACTCAAGATAAGTCATGAAAAATAGATCTTCAAGACGGTAACTCAGTCCACCAAACTCTTATGCTTTACTAATGTAAGAATGGAAATTGGGCACTGTTTCTAAGCATGATTCCATAATAAAATAATTTTATTTGACAGAACTCAAGGCGACATAGTATTATTGGATCATGACATTTCCAGAACATTCCACTGCTCGTTATCATATCAAGCTCCTCATATAACCACTTCCATATTGTGTTAACACAGTTCTATTATTATTATTATACACCCTTTTATTTGAGAAATGTGTGATCAGACTGAAAGAAAAGTACATCACATTTTCCAGCTAAACTTCATCTCCTAATAAAGTTATGTAAAATTATCATGGGATTATGGACCACCGTAATGTCACAGTTCTATTCGTATATCAATGGAACTTATGTTTTTCTCATTAGGAAGCTTATCAACAAACTCACACTATTCACCTTATCTATATATTTCGCACTGTCATTTAAACAGTAGGCTTGTCATCAATGGATTCCTATGAGTGAGTTTGTGCTCAGCCGTTAGTTGTTTCCTAACCAATTCCAGTGTCACACTGATTCATATACTAGCATAAAGACTAGTTATACCAAAACCAACCAATTTTTTTTCAACATTATTTGTCTGAATGCCATCTAACCTTCTTTCAATTCATATCAATTGGATAGTCTGAAACTTGAACTATTTCTGATGGGACACTTTGAAGCGATTACAGCAAATGCATTGCGTTCGAAAAGTCATTAGTACTCTATAACTGTATTACTGTGACTCATCAAATATAGCTGTCCTTTGGTGGAGTTTTACTGTTAACACATGAAAAATCCAATGATCGAACGAACAGGAGTTTACTAGAAATCCCCGTAGTCTTAAACAACATTAAACATCGGAAATTGAAACTCACTTGTGGATTGAGTATGTTCGGTCGCATACCACGGCTAACTTGTTGAACATAGTCATCGTAATCCTGTAAATAAAGTCAGGTTATAAGTACCACATTTCGATAACTAACCCAAGTCATCAGCAGGTTACGGTCGATGGGAAGAGTGCCAGACCGACTACGACTTCTATTTCCGCGAGGTCCTGCAAATAAACATAAGAGGATGATGCACCATAAGCAACTGAGCTCTTAGAAACCATTATTGACACCTTGCATTACTCAAATAGTACATGAGACTCGTGTTTATACTATAATCCATGAATACTGAGATCCGTATAGCTGTCAGCACTGGCCCCAGTTACAATTTGCAGTAAGAGATGTTTTGAAAGAAAATAATACTGTAAACTTCCTTACTGTTGTCATGTTCTGACATAATTTGTCGTTCCTCAACCTAATTCAGCCTTTTTATTTCTATAACATACAACAATAATGAAAACTAGAAACGACAGGGATGTAGACTGAGTAACATTTTAAACTGAGACTAGTTTTGCATATACAGAACCAGTGTCATCCTTGGAAAAGGATGCTAGTTATCCTTGCCACAGGACAGGCAGGTAGCGAAGAGTCAAGCAGACAGAACTACTTTCCATGAAGCCTTTGATGATTGGTTTGATCATATAAGGGAAAAACTAATCATCAACTTTTCCAGGCTACACATGAAGTGGACATTTGTAAAATCTCAGCGAAATTGAAATGCGTAATTTCAGCGTTTCGTTACGCAAACTGGTCCGAACTTCTTCAGGTAAATTAATCAAAATTAACATACTAGAGGTTTATATGTAAAACAAACATCTCTTGTTTTTAAAAACTTTGTGCAATCACATGAGTCATGAAACAGTCATCAAAATATAATCAAAAACATTGTTTGACCTGTGATCAAAACTTGACCTCAGACGTACAAATATTGGTCTACTTTTGTTAACCACTTCAAACACCGTGCACTTTTCATCAGAATTTTATTGACAACATTCGAATTACTTATTTCAATTTCGCTGAGATTTTTAAAAATGTCTACTTCTCACTCGGGGCCCAATTATTTTAGAACTATTCTCTGACCACAGTTTATGTCAATATGCATGAGGTTGTTGTAAATCAGTTGCAGTGTGCACACTTTATAAAGACATAATGCTTGCTTTTAAGTCAACACTGAATCCCGCACTCTTCAGAAAAATTAGATAGATCGCTACTAACTAGATGAATATATACAATTATATTCAACAGTTTTGACACGCCAAAGTTCAGACCAATAGTCGGTAACCTCATGAATTGATACTATCTTAAAGTGACTACTGAGAAGACATCTCAAAAGATTCTCAGTTGACCAGACTATGGAATTCTACACTACCACTAACGCAGTTGTTCCTATAGTTCACCTCATAACTGATACCATAGGGACTGTGTCACAGACAGTGATGGCAAAAATATCACAAACCCTTTAAAATCTCCTATTATTAATAATAATCCTTTCATAGCCGTGACTCTGCGAACGTTTAGCCAATATACTGAATTTCTATGATAATGTTCAATAAGTTGTGTTAGTAAAAGTAACTCCAGAAACACTTATATTATCTACCATACCTTTCAATATTTTACTTTATATAATTAATAATACACTGATACCTTCGCTGTCGAAATGACTTTACTCATTCGATAACTTCCTTTTTCATATACTTTTTTTAAAATTTATAATTTTCTAACATTTGGCAGTATTTTTGGCGTAATTCATGTTGATGGGTTAATGTGCAATATCTGACGCATACCATATGAAAAGCAGTCATGAAAATTTAGCATAACTAGTTCTGTTAACAAGCTGTTTTCTTCAGGATCATTCTACATAAGTTTACCATTAGTTGTTCCACTACACATTTCATTCCGCTAAATAGATTATAACTTATTTACCGTAATACTTACTACTTTTACTCTCTATACTTCTTAAAGTAACCTCGATTTCCGAGGCATTTGTAACAAATACACATGTACGTGGGTGCATGCGATCCTGATTAGAATGTCCTCAGTTATTGTTGTGCCCTGTGACCTAATTGGAAGCACTTGTCATGAAAGCTGTTAATGTGCGGCATACTGTATGATTGGGACTGGTCAAAGCAATGCAATATTACAACTGTAGTCATTGCAAAATTTCTCAGACCTTCATATCAAAAAGGGGGGAGGGTAGTGCATGCAGATTTGGTAGTGGTCACAAATGTGAATCGCTCCGATCTGTAGGACAGCAACATGCATTTTTTGACAGATCGAGAATTAAACATCAGTATGTGTCCTTAACAATAAAAAGGGTTGTACAGATCTAAATTATAAAAAAAATTGCTTTTGCACCTTCCATTTACAAGCCTGCTCAGCTTCTTGTCAAGATGCTGCACAATGGGTCAGCTTGTCCTACAGGTTCTAATCTTCTAGATCTTTGAATTCACTTTTCACTGAAACATCAATTACCTACCTCAAAATAACCTTTTTTAACCTACGCACTATTAAACTATTTTATCTTAGCTACCTAGGTCCTTACTGAAGCTTAACCTTACTTTGTTTATATTCGTTGCCTGCTTAAAGTCTGGTTGCTATGATGGAAAAAACACAACAACAATAACAACACCAATATTTGAACAAAGTTATATTTGCATCAAAAACGTCATAGTTTCCATGTTTAGACCAATAGCATTAAACATTGCAAATGTATACTGTTATTCCAAGGGGTCTCCAGCTCCTTCTTGTGTTTGTCTTGCAAATGTACTTCCAATGATGCATTATCCTAATTTACATCAACGGCATCTGCAGTGTAATCGAGCATGGTACCCCAAACCTCTTTGCTGGAGACCTAAACACTGTACACGGCCTCCCTTATTCTACTCTGAATAAAGGATTCACACATAGTCAAGGCGATCTGGATAGGTTACGTAAGCGGAGCAATGGCTGGCAACTGCCATTCAATTCTGATAAATTTGGTGTCCAATACTTCAATTGTTCTCATCCAAATTCCAGGTTAAACCTAGGTGACTCTTTACTCCAAGCCCTCAATCCCATAAAAGACCCGGGAGTTCCCTACTCACAAGACTTAACATTCAGTCAGTACGCGAAATCAGTTCTTTCTAAATGCCGACGACTCACACGCTTGTTACGAGGAAAGAATTTACACAACTGAGGCCAAAGTCCTTTTAAACAAAGTCATGGTTCATCCAGTGCTTGAATACTTCACATTCATCTTCGGTTTCATGTATGGGCATGATAGGGTCAGTATTGAAAATATTCACGGAAGATTTACACGACTCCTATTACACAAACATGGAGGAGTGACTTACGCGCATGGGTGCAAAAAATATGGACTTCAAGAATAGGCGTATGGAAACGCTGTAAACCCGACCTTTTATGACCAGACTGGTGCCGCAGTGCCGCCTCACATCTGACTTTCACTACAAAGTTGGAATTTCCATCCGCCACATTTCCGCAAGCCCTCCAACACCAGCCCATAGGTATTGACGTCTAAACTACTCCCAGTGATTCACCTGGGAGGGTGAGTGAGGGTACACACCTGGAGGTGTGCTCAAAACCACCTACTCCAGTGCAGATGTAGAGTAAGACAAGCTGGCTGCCTATTATCACCGGTGATATTCCTAATTGTGGTGGACTGGATTATGCGCCGGACTGTGCACAAGGAGTGAGCAGACAGGAACACGTTAGACCGGTAAGACTCTAGAAGATCTGGATTTCGTGTGTGGATGATATATGTCTAGTATCACACAAACCCGAGGATTTGCACGCGAAAACCAACAAACTGGCAGAGATGACAGGACTACAAGTGAACATAGAGAAGATGGAGGTGATGAAGATAACTAACGAACAGCAACGAAATCAGAATCAATCACCATCAAGAGGAGAGATTTGACAAAGGTTACTTCCTTCGCTTATCTAGGAAGCACGGTTTCAACTACAGGCGGAACGGATGAGGATGTGAAAGCCAGCCATTCAGAATCGGAAAGGCAAGATACGCCTTCATCAGACTGAAACCAATTTGGAAATCTTCTGCATTCCGGGGCACTAAGAATAAGATTCGGCTTTCCAACACAAATGTGAAATCAGTTCTATACGGCTCTGAAACTTGACAAGGATTTCCAACAAGTTACAGACTTTCGCCAACAACTACCTCCGCCGGAATTAGCAACAAGAAACTTTGGCGACGAAACAACCAAGCGCCTATTGCTCAACAAATATGTAGGAGAAAATGGAGATGGATTGGACATACGTTGAGGAGACCGTCGAGTGACATAGCGCGCCAGGCCATTGCTCGAGTGGAATCCCAATGGGAAGCGACGAGTGGGTCGTCCGAGGGTAACACGGAGGAAATCGTGTGGTGAGGAGGTGAGAGATAATGGGCAATCGTTGATGCAGCTGAAGAGGAAATTAGAAAAGAAAACGAAGTGGAGGTGTGTTTTTGAAGCCCTATATTCCACTCGGAACCCAAATGAATAATGATGAAATCAACAATAATATCCACTAAATAATGAAACAAGCAGTTTAACGAAGAAGATTCTTTCGGGAAGATATATTTCCAAAAGCTTCACAGCTTCATAAATTCATTCCTAAACCGTTGTTTGAGATGTGGTGATAACTAGCTGTTTTTTTACTAAATGAGTAAATGACTTCAGTATGGCAATAAATCAGTGTACGCAAGAAATTAAATGCACACATGCCGAAGGGATTTGTAGGACAAAAGCACTTTTTATCTACTACACAAGAAGACACAACAACTGTAAATGACAATAATCCACGAATCGGTTTTGCAAAGTGCATTCGGAAAATGTAAGTATCGCAAAATTACCATCTATCAACAAGAACAGCAAAAATTGGAAACAAAATTAGATTAAAACGAAACAGAGGGCCGGTTTCACAAGTTCTTGACTGATTGATGAACTTAAACGGAACTAGCAGGCACTCGTCAATTCGATTTGGCACACTTCTAAAAGTACACAAAACCGGACAAAAATGTCATGACAGAGCAGCGACAATTCGACGGTAAATAGTGGACATACATGTGCTGTTGCAAAAGATCTTCAGTCGTCTCTGAGTTCAGGAACACTGCTTTGTAGCATCTCGAGAATCCAACTAAGAAACCTCGACCTGCCTAGGTTGTTCAGACCAATGACCAGTGATATTATGGCTCTACTTTGAGCTCACCATTACTTCTATGTATCCCCACATATTTCTATGTATGTAAGCACACCCCTGTTAATGTTACGAATAAATAGACAAGCAGTACAGCTTTTCCAGACAGTCTCATCAAGCCTTCAGCTACTCCGCCATCAGCACACTATCATAAATAGCCAACAAGGAAATTTAGAGTTAACAAAATCGCTAACCATCCGCTACCGCGCGAACTTTGAAAAGGGAGTGAATTTTACACGCTCTTGTTTAGTTTTGGCTTTTGTTGTGTTATACGCTCCAAAAGTCTACAGATTAACTTTAAATCAGTTTATTCTGATCAAAGTTAGTTTACTTTTCAGATCTGAGTCTATTTAAATTATAGGAAATTGTTTTTTTATAACATAATAGTTATATATATATTTTTGTGCACTCATCGATTTTTATCGCTGACTTATAAAGGTCTATATACATCTAAGTTATATTTAAATTTCTTCGCCAGTCTGTTCTAGACAGTATGCCCATCAAAAAAAACCGCTGTGGAAGGGTTATGTGCCAATTCCCAGTGGATGAGGGAATGCAGTGTGATAACTGCAAGAGATGGTTTCACAGTATGTGCACAAACCTAACTCCTGCAGCATACAAACGCTGCTGTAAACCTCTAGAAAACTGGTTGTGCAATGACTGTTGTAGTACTACCAAACTCCGTATTACAGAAGCCATTGCCACTCTTAGCGGGGCTTTAAAGCTCATGGACTGCAAGGGTCTTCCATCACAGGAGAAGACTAACTGCTTCTCAGACACCGAAGATGTGACTAGCGTCATCGACAGAACAGTACATGTTCCTAATGAGTCTTTGTCAATGACTGAGTGCCCTTCAGCACAGAAGAGCACTCACCACATTCCAGTCACCCAGGCTGCCCCCACGATACTGGATAAGCCCTCCAGTGACAGTAACAGAAAGACTGCCACAAAGAAGAGGCGTACCAGGGGTCGTAAACCCGCAACTCAAGTCACCCAGGTACTAGTGGATCAAGCCTCGTCCACACCGGTGAGTAGCAGGCAGATAAATCCTGCTACGACTAGTGAAGAGAACGCCAATGAATGGCGTAACGTAGTCTCTCGCAAAAAGCGAGATAAGGACAATACATTGGCCACACTGCCCACGAAGGACAGGAAGACATTCACGCCGCAGAGCAAGAAAACCACGGCAAGCAAACCTGATCTCTCTGACAGGTCGCTCATTCTCCACAAAGTGGAAGAGTCATTGGCCCCCGAACCCAAGACTAGATTTGAGCATGACCTTAACTTGGTTAAGCCCCTTTTAGACAAGCTACTGCCACAAACAGTATCAGGCGTCACTATACACAGTGTATATAGAATAGGCCAAAAGCCTGACCCTACAGTAAGTCAGCCTGTACGTCTCCTCAAAGTCGTACTAAACTCTAAAGAAGAGAGGGATGCTATTCTAAGCAACTCTCATATACTTAAAGGATCAGGCATATATGTCCGGGCCGACTTAAGCCTGGCAGACCGTATCAAAAGACAGTCTGCGGCCCTAGAATTAAGCGAACGACGCCGAAACGGCGAAAAGAACCTTAAGATTAAGGGTTTTCGGGTTGTTCAAGTTCGCAGTTTAATGATCCCGAAACCTCTGTGGGTAGGCCGGGGAAGCACCAAACTGCATTAACAGTTTGCTACACAAACGCCCGCAGCCTGTTAAATAAACGGACTGAGCTGGTTAACATGATAGACTCCGAAAACCCGGATGTAATTATTATCACAGAGACATGGCTCACACCCGATGTCACTGACAGCGAAGTTAACCTGCCAAACTTCGAAGTGCATAGGGTAGACCGACTAAACCGCAAAGGAGGTGGCGTAGTCATTTACCTCAAGAAATGCTTAACCGTGCGTAGTATCGAAGCACTCGCTCACGAAAGTGAGTCGTGCGAACTTCTACGCTGCAGACTTAAATGCATAGGCCAAGACATTGACCTCATTGCTATGTACCGCAGTCCTAACTGCAGTGCAGATGACTTCCTGATAGAGAAGCTAGGCTCCTGGACCTCGAAATGTCGAAGTCTCGTAGTTGGCGACTTCAATGCCCCAACAGTTGACTGGACGAGCCTAACAACTCCATCCTCAGTCAACTCCTTTGATTATAAACTGCTGGAATCTAGTATATCGTTAGCTCTAGTCCAACATATCATCAAGCCCACGCCCTATGACTCACAGCACTCCTCCTCAACTCTGGACCTAGTGTTCTCCCATGGTGAGGATGTAGATCTCATACAACATCTTCCTCCTTTAGGAAGAAGTGACCATGCTGTGCTCACTTTCAAGTTCACAGCAACGGCAGCAAGGGCCAAAACCCCATCTCGACCTAACGTTTGGAAAGCTGATATAAATGCAATCGTCTCAGCAGCCAACTCAGTAAACTGGTACATCAACCCAGAGTCTCAAGTAGAAGCCGCATGGAACCAATTTAAACAACTTTACGCCCAAGTAACTGAACCTTTCATCCCTTGGTCTGTCCCAAAGGGTCGGAAACACTGCCCTCCTTGGATAAACCGAGAGATTCGTAAGTTACTTAGACGTAAACACAAATGTTGGAACTTGTTTGCCACACTTGAGACTTCTGAGACCAGGCAATTATATAACACTGCTAGAAATAAAGCTATTGCAGAAATCCGCAAATCAAGGATGAAATTCGAAGCACACCTGGCTCAAAATGCAAAGGCACAACCTAAGAAAATTTTCTCATACATGAACTTCAGGAATAAAACACCCAATGGTGTCCCAAACCTGACTATTGACAATGATACAATCGAAGAAGATCAAGAAAAAGCAGAAGCAATGGCAAACTACTTCTCCCAAGTCTTCACTCAGGAGTCGTCACTGCCTACCGGATCAGCTCTGGCTGCATCAGAAGAACATGGGATAGATTCCGTTGACATCGACCAAGGCATCGTGCTCAACTGCCTAAGGAAACTAGATGCAGGGAAATCAATGGGTCCTGATAATCTTCACCCAAGGCTTCTCAAGGAGTTATCAGCACACATAGCCGGCCCTTTGACTACGATCTTCAAGCTTTCTCTCCAAAATGGAGTGTTACCGCGTGACTGGAAAGACGCCATAGTAACCCCCATCCACAAAGGAGGATCAAGGCAAAGCCCTTCAAATTACAGGCCTATCAGTCTCACCAGCACTTTAATAAAGACACTGGAGAGAATCATCAAGAAAAGCATAATGGCATATCTAGAAAATAGAAGCTTATTATCAAGAGCACAGCATGGCTTCCGAAGGAACCTCTCATGCCTGTCAAATCTTCTCACTGCAAGAGAAAGTTGGGTTAAATCCAGGGACAACAGAAGACCCGTTGACGTCGTCTTCATAGACTTCAGCAAAGCCTTTGATAAAGTACCTCACAAAAGACTACTCATGAAGTTAGAAAGTCTTGGTATCAAAGGCAGCTTACTAGACTGGCTCAGGGAATTCCTCATAGATAGGAGGCAGAGGGTTAGGATCAACTCGAAACTCTCCTCTTGGACAGCAGTACGCAGTGGAGTGCCACAAGGCACGGTACTTGGACCTCTCCTATTTATTTTGTATATCAATGAGTTATCTCTGCTCACCGATTCCCCTATGGTCCTATACGCAGATGACTTAAAAATTTGGAGAGAGCTGAAGGGCAACAGTGACACGTCCACGTTGCAAGAGGACCTCAATAAATTGTCAGAGTGGTCCATAGAATGGATGCTCCCGATAAACGTGACAAAATGTGCAACCATGCGCATTGGACAAGCAAGCACGAGCTCTTATGAACTAGAGGGAATTACACTTCCATCAGTTCAGACTTACTTGGACTTAGGTGTCATAGTTAGCCACGACTTAAAAACTACAGCACACTGTCGCGCGGTGGCTGCACCTAGTTTCAGGTCATTATGGGCAATTCGTAGAGCCTTCACTAGAATCACCAGAGATATGTTCACCTCCTTATATACATCCCTGGGAAACTGCATCCAGGCCGCCAGCCCTTGTCTAAAAGGGGACTCACTTATTCTAGAAAGGGTTCAAAGGAAAGCAACACGTATGATTCATGGCATGACTAACTTATCATACGAGGAAAGACTAGACAGTTTAAATCTCTTCTCCTTGTCATGCCGTAGGCAGAGAGGAGATTTAATCACAATGTTTAAAATTTTAAATAATGACTACGGACCTGACCTATTTTCTCTTTTCCTTCCCACCAGGTCGGAACACCTTAGAGGACATAGGAGGAGAGTTCAAAAGCCAAGAAGAAATCATATTGCTGTTGAGTACTGGTTCTCACACAGAGTCATAAACTCTTGGAACCGACTCCCAGAAGAAGTGGTGTCTGCAACCTCAGTTGATTCGTTCAAGAAGGGTTTGGACAACCACAGAATTTTACTAGAAAAGGATTAACATAGGCTCCAAGCCTTCTATCCTCAAACAATAAATCTGAATCTTTAGAAGGTAGCCCAAAAAATGCAAATAACACCGCTAGAAAAGATAATCAACATACTTTCGTAGCCCCCACGCCTTGAGTTTGTTTCACGCCGTCTTCACAACAGAATCCAATCCACAATTTCCAAAGCGAGCAAATGAAGTCAGTTTGTGAAAATGAAAAGACATGTTAATGGAACATAAATAAATATCTCGAATAACAAATGTCCATAAAGAATCTTTACCTGAATCTCCTAGAAAATAAAATGGATTAAACACAAACTCCATGTCAGGAAATGAAGACTTATAAAATCTCAACACAAACTGAAGCCAAATTTCACTTACTAAATGCATACAATATCTGACGTACACAGAAACTCTCGAAGACTTAGTTTATATGTGCCTAGTATTACAACTTATGTTAACAAACACACATTCAAAAACATTGAGTCTAGTGTCAATTGTTCATGTGGCTGTTACAAGCAACTGCTAGTATAAAAAGTGAAAAAAGGTTTTCAGTAGTTCACGTAAGGCATAATAAAAACCATAGGTTAACAGTCAATAAATAATCAACAAATAAATTAGCACAAATCTCTGTTTCTTGTGTCCACTGCTCAACAACACCTAACCTCGGAGAGTTTGAGTTCCGTCGACTTGAGTCAAATCGCGGGGACCCCGGTACTGCATAGTCATCAGTTCTTCGGTGCCTTGGATTACGTTCACGAGCGTAACTGCAAGATACGCTATCGCTGGTAGAGCATGAACGACTTCTTTTAGCTCGAGCATCTAAAGGCACGTTGTTTACTGCAGGATTGATTGCCATCCCAGACCGCGTCACCATACATGGATTAGGCAAACCACGAGCTTGCTGCAATGCCTGAGAAAGAGCAGCCCCCGCAGCAGCGCTTGCTGCCGACCCAGAAATACGAAGTTGCTGCTGCTGAAGGAAAGGTAGCAGAGTAGTATTTGAGGAATTTGATGCATTTAGACGTGATAGAGAACCACTGGGAGTTGGATAATTTGAAAATATGTTAGGAAGGGTGGGAGGTTGCACTGGCAATCTGGAACTCATTGTAGGATTGAGATTAGATGTTCCACTACGGGTTTGAGAATTGACTGATTGCGTTCCTGACGATTTGATCGCAGCCATCGCTGCAGCTGCTGCCATAGCCGCAGCAGCTGCGTTTACTTGCAGCAGCGGTGCAGCTCCTGACGAAGACAAACTTGAACCACTAGCATTAAGTAATGGCGTCATAGGAGGGAAACTCATTAAACTTCTTCTCTCTGTGGAAGTCAAATACCGTTGATTTCCAACATTAGCATCTCCCAAAAGTCCAACATTGGCTTGACCGCCTGCGCCACCAACACGTGAACCATTATGGTTATTTTGGCCAACACGTCCAACAACTTTTCCAAGTCTTTCAAAAGCATTCCGACGACTAGTTCTTTCACCAATCGTTTGAACAGTATTAAGATGTTTCGACTCATCTCCAGATCCATCACCAAGCATCAGACGGCAGAGTGCTTCACCACATGTTGGCTCAATTTCCTGAAGCTCAATTAATTAAAATTTTGCACCCACCTGACCATCTCTTCCAATTTTAACAGGTTTATCTTCGTTCCAGGCATTCAACAGATGCCCTGTTTTTGTAAAGGGGACGTCAAATCTAATAATGGGTTTATCTTTCTCTAAAAGAACATACTTGGATATCCATTTAATCCGGAAAGGGTTGCTTATTAGTCCACTATTCATGCGTGAAGATAGCACCCAATCAACCTTAATTCGGGGGTCTGAAGATGCCATGATACGAGCAAAGCCTTGGAAGTGCCCACTTTCACGAACGGAAAATATTAACAACACATTTGAGTAGTCAAAGAAGGCTTTGTTGAGCCTTGTTTCGTTGCCCTTCGTGGTAGCCCAGACGTTACGAGACTTAGCTATTTCTACGTTTTCAAAGTTATTGCTTTTTATCATAAAATATTTTGCTGACCGGAAAAGGTGACGGTAATCAGGCAGAGAACTTTCTTTGCGTGACACTTCGGTAGACTTCTTGACACCAGGAGATCGGACTACGACATTTTGAGCCTCCTCTTCTTTTGAAAATTCGTCCCCTGGGGCGTCGACATGAAGCTCATCTCTATTTTCGCTTTCCTCGTCAGAAACTCTATCCCACTCTATAGGGGAAATGGCCTTCTTGTTTTCTTCTCTTGTAGCTGCAGAAGTAACGCCCTCAAACGGGTCAACATCCTCAATGGCCACAGATGACTGACTGGTATTAATACGACCTTTTTTGGAATCTCCAGAACTCTCGTGAGAGACACTGTTTCCTTCCTCGGATTCGTTAGGACACTCAACAGCCGTATGAAATTCACCATAACTTGTGGTATCATTGGAATTGGTCTCATATGATAGACCAAGGTTGTCATCGGCACGACCTAACAATTCGTCTTCTTCTTGAGCTCTTGACATACTATCCCAAGCCGACTGTCCCGACTCATCAGATACCACATCTTTGTCTGTATCATTGTTGCCTGAATTTAGTAAATATCTAAACGAAACTTCTAGCCTACCTGAGCCATCTAATTTGGACCCAGACAAATCTGAGACTTCACCACACATCATTTCCCGCCAAACTTTCAAACGAAAGTACAATGACCACCCGCCATGTAGAAAAAGTAATGACCCTGAATTTCCTAATTTTCGAAAGTGTAGAGAATATCCTGTAAATTACAAATATTTTCAATTAAATGAATTATGTTAGTTTGTGACTTTCTGTCTGTGGCGATGGTAGCAGTTACACCTACCTGCAACAGTGGTGCACCTTCTGACAAAGACAAAGTTGAACCACTACCATTAGGTAATGGCGCTATAGGAGGGAAATTTATTAAACCTCTTCTCAGACTACCCTTCTGGCGAAAATATCAGAGAAGTATGATTGAAACTCGCACAAACACAAATACCTGACGAAGAACTCATCACGCCAGTATTTTATCGGAAATTCGGCTGCCTTTTAAGATAAAACACAAAAGCCCTACATATAGTCATGCCTGCGAAAATTACCTGATTCCTTTCAAGAAATTAAAATTATTTCATCATTATCGCTATTATAGCAGGGCTCGTCAGTTTATTGACCTTCATTTGAATCATTAGCAAAGTAATCTACCAATAGAGAGAATGAATCAAGAAAATAGGGAGGGCAACCGAACGTTCATATTTCCTAGTATTATGGTGTGTATGTGGCGTAAAAAAATTTGGCCAACCACATGCAACTTTGTGCACCACCCGATATGGACCAATAGGAAATGGGTGAATCCTTTTCATCAGAAGTGCTGTAGTTATGCCGCAAAAAGACACCTGGTCTCAGGTGTATCTCTTCTCACAACTAACAGGTGCTTTGCAGCACCTCCATGCAGCCTGTGTTGATATTAGCATGTAAGCAGAGTCCTGTCTTTGCTTTCAGTGCTTCAAATTATATTCTATCCAGATCTCTCCCTTTTCATGCTTCCAGTAAACTGATGGTGGTCAAGACACTTCCTGTGTATATGCAGCAAATTCAATGGCTATTCACGACCTCAACAAAACTCTACGTTTCAGTGCATTACACACACTCCCTACACTTACCACGTTCAGGGTAAAGTACTTGCAATAATTTGCACTTTATTTATATAGTTTATTGCTATGACCGTCTCGCTTCTACTGTTTATTGATGACTTCGCACTCCCCATACAGATTTTACGTGAACACATCACCATATCTCCACCGGATTTTATTCTTCGTACCTTAGGACTGAGTAGACCACCTTTCGAACTTAATACGTAGTACCAAATTCTACCTTGTAATCTTCACCTACATTTCCTTTAGGATTGTCCTTCACACCACGTGAGATGTTTACTAGAGAACGATTACCAATACTTCATTGGTTTTACGAATTATACTTTGAAAATGAATGTGTAGCGGTAAGTTATTCCCCTAAATTATTAACTACAACACTCATCACTGAACATTGGATGCTGACCCACTCTGTTTAAGTCGAATTGTTTAGCTGAAGGCTTCCGGTCAAGCATCCACGCCATTTGGTACTCCGTCGTGTCACGTTCGTGCACGATCCCTAGCCAGCTAGGCAATCATATCGCACTCCGATTTGGTCCCGAAATATATCTCGTAATTTGGACGATCAATTGTGGTGATTTGTTTTGCCTTTGGTCTGCGCGGAACGAACACTATAGAAGTTTTGGCTATTAGATCTTGCGTTAGTATACTTCGTACAATCCGTGGACGTCAATACCGTCAGCCTCTAAGCTGGTGATCCCTACCGCGGACTTCATCTTTGGTAAATAAACAGGCAAATCCGGTGAGCTCGTTCCATTTTGCATTTGTTCCTGTACTATTTTCAAACTATAGATATTTCGTCATGAGTGGTCACACTGCTAAGATCAGTCGTATGCGCTCAAATGCCAAAACCCTTCAGCTCGTACTATATTCGCGAGATAATGCTGAATTATGGTTTCAGATAGCTAAGTCTGATTTCAGTGAGCATGGGATAATTGATCAACGTTCACAGTTCCTCGCAGTTGTTTACGCCCCACCACGGGAATTCAGCAAGTGCGTAACTGTGCAGATGTCGGGGCCAGATGTAAGTAACTCGTACGAGTTGCTTAAAGCAACCCTCCTAAAGAGAAACAATCTCACGGATCCACAGCGTCTGGACGAACTATTTCGCGACGCCGAGTTAGGTAATCAATCAGCCTTGACCATGAGGGAAACTATTGGCCAACGTCAGTTTGTTGTAGCACTCCTTAGAGAACTTTTCTTACCCAAACTGCCACAGTCAGTAAAGGATGTACTTGTGAGAATTCAGGGTGTTATTATAGATGACTTAGTTGTTTCTGCAGATAAAATTCTAGAAATGACTAAACGGCCAGTTCCTGAAATATGCTCAGTGGCCGAACAGATTTCAAGTAGGGATACAGAAGTAATAGAGCTATGCAACTCCATCCAGAAGCTGCTTAGGTCAAGCATGCCTTGTAATTCCTGCTACCGTCGTCCGAACTCCCCTCAATGGCGAAACTCACGTGGTCGGTCTAAATCCGAGCCACGTTCACTAAAATACCCTGACTGGTGCTGGTGTCACAACATCTGTGGTCAGGAAGCGAAATGTTGCCGAAAAACTTATAATTTCGGTAATGTCTCAAAGTCTGTGGGAAACTGTCCTGCAGGCACGCGTTAGCGGCAACCGTCGCCTACTTTACATTCGTGATGTGGTCAGCCGGACCCGGTACTTAGTTGACACCGGCGCCGAAGTCAGCGTCCTTGCTGCTACAGTGGCAGATCGACTGAAGGAATCTACCTTCATCTCACAGGCTGCAAATGGAAAACCAATTGCAACCTTTGGTAGGAAATACGTCTATCTGAATGTATGTTTAGGCAAGCCTTCTCAGTGGATTTTCCTTCTCGCTGATGTCACAATGCCCATCATTGGCATGGGCCCACTTAATCATGATTTACTCGTAGACGTCCGCCGAAAACGGCTGATAGACGATACTACTAGAGTGTCTAAAAGGCATCACCTACATAGGTCCCAGCGTGTCACTCGTTAAGATGAAGGCAATCCGTGACTTTTCAACTGATTGTTGATAAATACCCGGAACTTAATTGCCCGCCTAACGATCTACCGTGCATAACCAGCAATGTTATGCATCACATCATAATCTCATGACGGCCCGTGACATATAAAGCACGACGACTTGCTCCTGATAAACTGAGACTCACTAGAAATGAGTTCGACCATATACTCACACTTGGCATCATTCGACCGTAGAATAGCCCATGGGCATCCCCACCGCATATGGTACCGAAAAAGCGCAACGATTGGCGACCTACTTGTGATTACCGGCGGGTGAACGCCAAAACAATCACTGATTGCCATCCATTGCCTCACATAAGCGATTTGACGGCAACATTATTTGGCGCAACAATATTCTCGAAAATAGGCCTGGCTAAAGCGTATAACCAAATACCAATGGCACCAGAAGATATTCCGAAAACGGCTATCATTATGCTTTCCGGACATTTTGAATTTCTACGTATGCCATTTGGTCCCCGGGATGCAGCACAAACATTCCAACACTTCATTGACGAAGTATTTCGCGGTCTCGACTTTGTATACGCACACTTAGACGACTGCCTCATTGCCAGTCCAGACAAGGAAACTCACCTTAGACACTTGGACTTGGTATTTCAAAGGTTACGCCTACATGGTGTTACCATCAATATTCAAAAGTGTCAGATAAGCGTTGACTCACTCAACTTCCTGGGACACACCATTGACTGCAAGGGCATTCGTCCATTGGCCAGGAGAGTTGAGGCGATGCTGAAATTTCCATAGCCACAGTGAAAAGTCTGCGCACTTTCAACGGCCTGGTAAGTTATTATCGACGGTTTGTTCCCAATTGTGCTTCTCTGATTCAGTCATTAACAGACCTTCTTCGAGGGAATAACAAGTCCATCGAACTTGACGCGTCTGCTCAAAATGCTATCACTCAGGTTAAAAAAGCTATTGCGGATGCCAACCTCCTTATATATCAGGATCCAATGGCAACGTTAAGTATCTCGGTTGATGCATCAGACACTGCAATCGGCACAGTTCTGCAACAGCTAGTCAACAGAGAGTGGCAACCACTCGCCATTTCCTCGAGCCACTTTCAATTAGCAGAAACGAAGTACAGCACATTCGGCAGAGAACTTCTGGCTATGTATTATGCTATACGCCACTATCGATATTCAGTGAAAGGGCATGAATTCATAATTTACCTGAACACAAACCTGTGAATTAGTCTCTGAACTCAACTTCAGATACATAGTCACTAAGGAAATCACGACAACTGGACTAAGTTTCACAGTTTACTTCGGATATTCGCCATGAATCCGGAGTGAACAACACTATGGGAGACGCCTTGTCGCGCATTTCTCCCCTCACCCAAATCGGCGGCATAGATCTTGTGAAACTGGCTCGTCTTCAAAAAGAAGATACCGAGCTTCAACATGAGTTGTCGAACACAACTCTGCAATAAGCTGAGAAATCCTTAGGTATGGGAAGAGATACTATTCTATGTGACACTTCCACGAGTACTTCTCGGTTAAAAGTTATCGCTATTACGTCTTCAATACGTTGCATGGCTTATCACACCCACGTATTCGAACTACCGTCAAGCTCGTAACTAGTCGGTTTTGTTGGCCTGGTATTAATAAAGAAGTAAGGGAATAGGTACACACGTGCTAAGCTTGTCAAAGTACAAGGTACTAGGACACACCAAAAGCCCTCTTGGCACCTTTCTTATCCCTGAAGCTCGTTTCGAACACGTCCATATAGACTTGGTCGGACCCCTTCCAGAATCTGATGGATATACCTATATAGAAAAGCAAAACAAATGATTCAGCGAAGAGACTCTCTTCAACGAATTTATCATCAAGCTGTATAATCGTTTATATATGGTTTTGAAGAAGTTGTATCTGGTGAGGGAATTGAAACATAGGTGTGAATGCATAAAATAATAATAATATGAAATACAATTAAAACTAGATGTTTGTGATTATAATCGTAGTTAAATGTCAAGTGGCAAAGCAAATTAAAGTCATATATAATAATTCATAGGATGGATAGAACTTGAAAAAGGTGTGCAATTATAAGATTACTTTACAAATCGAAAAAATAAAAACGTTACGTAATATTGTGTGAAATTTAATAGCATAAAATTTAATAATAATAGTATATTCTCATTTTTTTACATAAGTGACGCCAGTTTACAGGCATCATCAATTCGATAAATTACACCTACGATTAGTAAGTATAGTTAATAATGGCAATATGTACTAAGGTGCGTATTTATTCCTACAAATATAGGACATACAAGTTAATAATAATAATGTATTTCATATAAATTTACAAATTTACATGAAAATGCATGCCATTTTTACAGGCACGATCAAGTATGATATAATATCAAATCGTAGATTGTCTACAAGTTAATCGTATTTCAACTGTTAAATATTCGATACATATAATACACTCATTTTCTGAATTAGGCCGTATAGTTATTGAATTGTACAGTTTTCCTCCAGGTTGAGAGGGAAAATCGACTTCGTTCCGTTTTCATCCCGTGGTTGTAGGCATACGATAACCAACCAATATTGAGGTAAGTACACCTTTTACAAGGGATTGGAATCTGTTTTAGAAAAATAAAAGTGCTGAGGTGAATCATTAAATTGTAATGAAATAGGTGAGTGCAAGTATCGTTAATAAATGCATTAATAAAGGAAACACCCTAGGGTAACAACATTCATTTGCAATGTATAATGCTACAGATATATCACAAACTATCATGATATCCACTTTTGGTTTTAATACAATTATCCTCATGCCAGTTGTTTTTATTTTATACCTTTTTGTGCATTTAGTGCACAACCGTACCCTTCAGAGAGTAGGAGTATAATAAGTGATGAAGAGCTATAAGATGTTAAGTTTAATGGAGTAAAATGAGGATCAAGTAAAGACGTTGTCAGAAAATAAATGAGATAAGACATTGTGGAGTGGTATGAAAAGATCTGACGATAGACAGCAAGTTAATTTATAAGATGCCCCATAAATCTGAGCAGATCCCATATGGTCGCATCTCAACAATAGGCTGGGTGAATGGTATATATTTAAAGGTAGAAGCATGATCTGTCAAGGCGTTCATTGTTATCTTTTTCAAGATAAAGATTTAAGCCCTCATAAAAATCAGGAATATCTCGAGCCTTCAAATTTTTTAATGCTGTTCCTGCAGAATGGGGCGATTCACCTTAGTGACCCCCACCATATCTACTGATCAGCTAACTCCACCCTCCCACCTTTTTTGATGTTAGGCTCTGAGACTATGATTATTATGGTTACCGCAAATATATTGCTTGGTACCAGACATGTTCGTACCCCATATTCCATCTCCCTAGCTTTCTTAATGAGTGCTTCCAATAGGTCCCCGCGTACATCTTTATGAACATATTATATATGTATGCATGCGTCCTAATGAACAGATTACTTTATAAGAAGTCAAAAACCTTGAAGAATAACAAGAATAGGTTTTGTGAATAGTGGAGCAAGATTCAGCAGAACAATATAGTTAGGGTTCAATATAGGTAGTATGAACTGAAGGTAAGGTCGGTTGGCAGGACCAAGTGTACTAAATTATCATGACAGTTTTATATATAGTAAACATTTGACATTGCAAAGTAACCTGCCTACATATATTATAAAAAGATATTAGCAGAACCAACAAAATTTCAGCATTTGGTTAACAATACTACAGAAAGTTAGTGAGTCTTACAGGTAGCCGTAAAGTAAATCAATCTATGTATAATAAGAGTGTAATACGTGTTATAATTCGTATTATCAAAGAATACATTAGGCTCAAAAACTGAATGTTATAAGGGAAATAAGAGTGATAAACTAAGAGAACATTTGCTGCGTAAGTAATCATTTTAAGTATTTTAATGATAATCTAATTTCAAGTATTGAACATGCATAATTACTAAGTATTACTAGGTTAGTCTAGGAACTAGTGTACTGTCTGTAGTTAAATATTGAAATGTCATGGTTTCACCACTCTACCAGCAGTTGAGATCATTTAGAAGGGCTAGGGTGGACATGTTAATATGTAAGTTTTATAGGCATGGATAAGTATTACTTAATTTACATATTTAGATTACATGGATTACGGTTAAATAACATGGTTTCTGTCATTTTATCTTTAGTTTGTGGGGAAAATCTGATAACTAGTGATTCAATGGAACACATCAAGAAATATAGAGATATTGACTTCGCATTAACAAAAAAAACCCAAGTATGCGTTGGATGGATTACAGATACTTGGGAAAATAAATAAAGCTTGAAGTCAATTCCCTTATAAAACAATAAAATGCGTCTTACAATAATATATTCCCACTTTATGCACATGAGAGACTCCACTTGACAGGCGTCATCAATATGATAATAATGCATACATGGAGTAAACATGTTTAAAATTTTTCACTAACAAGATAATGGAATATTGACCGTAAGTACACTCGGCATAAGCCAAAACAGTTTATATGGCATAATCCTAGACAAAATTATTGTTTGAATTTGTTGAGCATGAGCGTAACAACTGAGTGTCGCATTACCGTCGGTAGATATGGTGGGGATAGACGCTATAGTCAGTTTCAGGGTCGTGATGGGTTCCTGCGTCTGCTGGTTATATGTTTTCGTGAATTCGTTTTCCATTGAATTTAAAGGTTTTTTTGAATGTTTCGCTCATTTTGCAGTGTGTAGGTCATTTTTTTCACTGGATGCTACTATTAAGCTTATTTTTAGCCAGAGGTTCCCAGTTATTATGTTGGTAGTTAAGGTTTATGTTAAACCTGCAATCATTGAGCTAATTCACATACACTATGCTAATATAGTAACATTATTCAATAAATAAACTCCCTAACTGTTTTGCTATTGTTTGATTATGTGCTTGACCCAGAACTGTGGGATGGTTTATCCGCATGACCGGCTGTAATTCACCACCTTGTTCTTCTTATTAAACATTATCGAAGAATAGGTTAGAATAAGTTCAAAATTGTTGTAAGCCTGGGGTGGTTACGGTATAGGCAATAAATCGTATTAGTTGCCGTTACTCGGGATATGCTATTAACTAGAAATCTTCGGCTGATAAAACGCATTACATAAGGCACAGATCGGTGTAATTTGTAACTGACTTGCAAAGCGCTCTCATCACGAAACAATCAGCCGAAGTATGCCTTAAACTGTCGCTCTCAGGCATTTGAAGGGAAAGGAAGTGTAACACAGTTTAGACATACATGTTTATATTATGAATACAAATAGAAACAATAAGGTAATGCAAATATTTTCACAAAAATGATCGGTTAACAGGGGTACGTCTTAATTTTAAAGTTGTTTGAGGTTCATTTACTAGCAAACTGTTCAACCGTCTGGTGAACTCTGCTAATTCCCGCAATTCAGCATCCGGATTTCTCTGGTTCAGAATGTTGAGACGACGTCTTAAACGTTCATAAGCATTTGGAAATGCGTTGTTTGGTTCCGGTGTTAAGCGGATGGCGCGCGGAATGTTGTCCGTCGTGTTATACTGATGTGTCCACCTTTCACTATTTCTCAGAATATCTATTATTATTATTGTTCCCTTGGGCTCCTAGTGGAACATAGGGCTTCAACTGCACGCCTCCACTTGCTTCTGTCTTGTGCTGTACTTTTCACTTGCATCCATGTTATTCCATACTGTTTCATCTCCTCCTCACACGATCTCCTCCATGTCACCCTTGGACGTCCCACTCGCCACTTCCCTTTCGGGTTCCACTCGAGGGCCTGACGCGCGATGTCACCCAGCAGCCTCCTCAGCGAGTGTCCAATCCATCTCTACTTTCTCCTGCATATTTGTTGGGCGATCGGTTCCTGTTTCGTTTGTTTCCATAGCTTCTTGTTTGTGATTCTTTCCGGCCATCTAATCTTCAGTATGGAGCGAAGGCAGTTGTTGATAAACGTCTGCAACCTGTTGAAAATATTCTTGGTGACCCGCCAAGTTTCTGATCCGTAAAGCAAAATTGACTTGACGTTTGTATTGAAAATCCGAATTTTGTTGTTGGTGCTGAGTGACGAAGATTTCCAGATTGGTTTCGGGTTGATGAATGTGTTTCTCGCCTTCCCGATTCTCGATTTGACTTCCTCGTCCGTTCCTCCTATGTTTGAGACAATGATCCCTAAATAAGTGAATGAAGTAACCTCTTTCAAATCCCTCCCAATGATGGTGATTGGCGCTGGATGTTGCTGCTGTTGTTGGTTGGTTATTTTCATAACCTCCGTCTTGTCTATGTTCACCCGGAGTCCTGTCTTTGCTGCTTCTTCGACCAGTTTGTCGGTTTTTGCTTGTAAGTCTTCGATTTTGTGTGACATCAAACATAAATCATCCGCAAAATCCAGGTCTTCTAGGTTCTTCACGTCGGTCCAGGATATCCCTGTCTTCTCGTTTCCCACTGTCTGACGCATAATCCAGTCCACCACAATTAGGAATGTCATTGGTGATAATAAGCACCCTTGTCTGACTCCTGTGTTTACTCCAAACGCTTCGCTGAGTTTTCCGTTGTGGATCACTTGACATGTGCCGTTGTCGTACAGTTGTTGAATAAGGTTGATGAATATTTTGGGTACGCCGTAGTACTCGAGTAGTTTCCAAATTACTTCGCAGTCAACGCTGTTGAAGGCCTTCTCAAAGTCTATGAAGTTGAGGTAGAGATTTGATTGCCATTCCATATTTTGTTCGATTGTGATGCGTAGAGTTGCAATTTGATCAGAACATGATTTGCCTTTCCTGAATCCAGCCAGCTTGTTCTGGTCGGAGTTCTGTATCCAGTGCGTCCTTTATTCTCTCCAGGATGATGCGACTCAGGATTTTACTTGGCGTCGACAGGAGCATGATTCCTCGCGAGGTCCTGCAGAGTCCCAGGTCGCCCTTCTTTGGTAGTTTCACTAGGTAACCTTTCCTCCAGTCAGTAGGCAACTTTCCCTCTTTCCAGATTTCTTGCAATAATGGAGTCAGCATATCTGCCGTCGTTTCTGGGTCCGCTTTCAGTGCTTCCGGGGGTATTCCATCTGGTCCAGCTGCTTTTCCAGCTTTCGGAAGCTTGATTGCATTCATGACTTCAGTTTTCGTTGGAGGATTGGTGTCAACTTGCAGTTGTGTACGTGCTGTTGTTGGTATTACTGGACGGGTTGTAGGTGGTGGTCGGTTCAAGAGTCCTTTGAAGTGGTCCGCCCATTGTTTAATCTGTCTTTCTTCTTTGGTAATTGGGTTCCCTTGGCTGTCTTTTATAGGTTTCACTTGTGTTTTTATTTCTTCCCGGATAGAGACTTGGTTATCTGATATGGTGTCCTCAGGTCCCTTTTGCCTGCTGCCTTCTCAGCTTCAGTAGCCAGATTGTCGTAGAATTGTCTTTTGTCCTTCCTGGCACTCTTCTTCACTTCTTTGTCCAGTGCTGTGTAAGTTGAGCTCAGCGTCTCCTTCTCTTGTCCATCTTTGCATTGAATCATTTTCTCTTTCACCATTCTCCTCTCCTCTATTAGCTTCCAGGTGTCCGTTGAGAGCCATTCCTCGTCTTGTTTCTTCTTTCTTCCTAAAACCGTTGAACACGTTTCCTTAAAAATCACCTTCAGAGAGTTCCAATGGTCTTCCACGGATGATTCCTCAGTGGTGCCACGTGGTGTTTCCTGCTTTGCTCTGACCGTTGCAGTGAAAATGTCCTGTGTGATTGTGTCCTTCAGTTTTTGCGTGTTGAACTTGCATTGTGGCCTATCCCCAGCTATCCTCGAGGCTTTCAGCTTCACCTTGAAAGTCCCTTGTACTGGTTTTTGGTGTGTCCATCTGGTGAAATCCATGTTGCCTTGTGTTTATCCCTGTGTTTGAACATACTGCCACCAATCACCAAATCATCGAAGGCGCAGAAGTCTGAGAAGAGTTCACCATTTTCGTTCATTTCACCGAGGGCCTCACGACCCATGGTGAGTTCTCTTCCTGTATTGTCTCCTCCCAGTTTCGCATTCATGTCACCCATCAGAATTTTGATATCGCTCTTTGGGACGTTGTCCATTACTGTTTGTAGTTGACTGTAGAAATCCTCCTTCTTCCCATGTTCTGAGACGTTTGTAGGCGCGTAGCATTGAATGATTGTAACCTTCTTTCCTTTTGAGTTGAACCTGGCTGTCATTATCCTGGAGGAGATTGGTTCCCACTGCATTATGGCTACTCCCTCCGTGTGCTCGTGATCGTCCTCTGGGTGACCGGAGTAGATTATTGTCTCTCCAGTTGATAGTTGGCTCCTTCCACATCTGTTCCATCTGCTCTCGCAGATTCGCAACACTTCTATTTTATATCTCCTCATTTCTGCGGCTACCTGAGCAGCCTTCCCAACTTCGTACATTGTACGAACATTCCACGTCCCCATCCTTATTTATGCTCTCATCGAAAGAAGGCACATCGGCTGACTGGCTTCCCGAAGGCTTTCACCAGCCTGCGTCATTTCACTTCCCCGATTCCAGCGAAAAAAGGGTATTGTTTGTATTTTTAGAATTTTTAATATATCTGTGCGTTGAAGTTTTCGTAGCAATTTGGTTAAGTTTTGGGGGTGGAGTTGCTAGCACCACGCCCCAACCCTCCCTCTTTATCTGGGCTTGGGACCGGCTAGAATGCTAGTGACCTAGTAATCTAGGCGAGGTTCAGAATACCTAAGAGTAACAATTAAGGAAATGGAACTTACCACAGGTTAGATATGAGTTTAAGAAATCCTCGACGACATGAGCACATGGCAAACTGTATGCACAGTATGTCCAACATGTGCATTTCGCCTCATCCCTGTTTACGAAGAAGATGTGACCACCTTCTGCGTGATTAACTGAAGTGGAAGATATTGAATGGAGGAAGAAGGATCGCCTTTGCAAGTCTAAGAAAACCTTTTTGGCAGCAAAGGGTGTGAGACGCCCTAATATAGGCTGCAGCGAAGTATGCACCTAGGAAAAATCGTAAATTATCTTCAAACTGACATCGTAATTGTAGTATTAACAAAGCATCCACTAGCCCTGACGTATTTTACGCATGGTTGTGTGGTCAGTCCACCTCCATATTTTCCATAGAGTCAGTTCCAGTGGATCGTCTTTACGTAAATATCTTTTCAGCTGCCTGTGAGCATTCTCAACTCTGTTGTTAGTATTGTTCCCCATGGTGATGGTGAATCGGTTGCACGATGCAGCCCAGTATTTTGGTGTTCTTAGCCAGTACCTTCTAATGTAAGCACCAGCCTCAGCACCTATAATACTAATGAGATTTAGATAAGTCCAAAACCTTTGCTAATATATTCTGATTTGTTAACCTACCTGTTGTAACTGCGCGTGTGCGCCATTCGATACAGCCACTTTTTAACAAGTTGATTTTGGAACTGTTTTCTCTGTGGTAGTTAATGGGAATGCAGCTTACCTTCCTTCAGAATGCCTGGCATACATGGAAAAGACATAAAACAATAATACACCTAGGGAATTACTCCTTTAAAGCGTTCATCTGTGCAGTTGCACAGTCGACAGTGAATGATAGTGTTTTGGATGTATCAGTCATAAATCTCTTAAATGTCTGTAATATCTTCTTGATATCTGCAAACGTTTCTCTCCTAGTCAGAGCGAACACAACAGTCCTTCCTCTTCCAAATCCATCAGTCACAACAAACTGATATAAAGGCCATCTGTAATAAATTTGGAGAAGGAATTATCCCTTCTTGTACTGCAACTTACCCCATCTTATTCGTTTTATGGGTACAATCAATTCCAACTACTTCTGGAAATTTATGATACAAGTCTATCATATCATTGCGAGCGAAAATAATTTTGGATACAAAGCCTGCGTTGTCCTGCAGAACACTAACTGCACCTGTCTGCCTTAGTCGATGAAACATGTCTTCCAAACTACCGATTTCTACTCTACTGTACCATTTATTTTGATACGACTTACGTTTATATATCCTAGCCCGCATGTTTTTAATATCATTATACAGGAGGGCTTTGCCAAATTTCTCGTGTGCTAAATCCATTACTTCATGGACATCAGTATTACTTTCAATGAATGGTTGTATAACTGCCATTTCTTGTGATGATAACCGACGTCTAGATACATCGGTGTACATGAAACTTGCTGTGAATGGATGGTTATGCACAGTTTGGTACTTTGTTATCTTGTATATGTTGGATTTGATTACTCTGCGATTTTGACATATTCCGCGGTGTCGCCATGATAATGGGAAGTATGCATATGCTTTAAATGCATTACTTTGTTGGCTGAAACCGCCACTGAGTGTATACAACGGGAACTGTGGATTTATGTATTTCCTCACCACTGTGGATAAAATATCGCCGCATTCCCTTTGGAAAGGAGATCAGTTGGTGGATTATAAATGATGTCCAAGTAACTTGTATCCTTCCATGTGATGTTGTGGTAAGTCGCAACCCTGTTTTCTCATATTTCACTCGTATGTTGGTTATGTTTCACGCTTTGTATCAGGTAGACATAATTCGATCGACTCTTATTTGTATGGGTGTTATTTTCATGATTGCTGCTTTTTGTCTGAAATGGTAGATAAAGGCAAAAGAAACAACAGGTGTAGTCTCTAAGTTCATACATTAAATGGGCCTATAATTTCTGAAGCTCTTACATGGGAATTAGCACTGGTATCACTTGCAAACTCACTTAGTGTGTCATTAAGTGCCTTTTCAAAGGACACCAGTGAGCTTGCTAGTCGCATTTCCTCAGGTAGTTTGTTCCATATTCGGACATACCTAATCATGAAAAGCTTTTGCCTGGTGGCTGTTTTAAATTGTTCTGTAACCACAGTACCTTTAGTGTGTCTAAGGTTACATCCAGTGTCTTCTGAAAACCGAGTACAATTAGTAGGGGTATACACTATGTGGTTAAGTAGTTTATAGAACAGTACCAGATTTAGTCGCAGTTGTCTTAACCATAATGTTTCTAGTCCTAGAATTTCACATCTGGTAGAGTAGTTTGTGCCGTTTTCGGTTCCGAGTACTTTAAGTGCGAAGTAATTCTGTACTCCTTCTACTTTTAGTTTGTCTTCTGTGCGTATACTACTAAATATGAATGAACAATAGTCTAGGAGTGGGCGCACACAAACCTTGTACAGTAGTATTCTGGATTCACTTCTGTAGAAGTTCCTGAGTAGGAAACCAATAAGCCTGCGTGATTTCGATACTCGTTTCGAGATATGTTCAGAAAATGATAGATTGTGTGAATATGTCAGTCCTAGGTCTAGCACAGATTTGAGTCTGGAGATTTTGTGGCCCTGAATTGCTAGGTGGAGTTCTAGGCTGGGACAGCCTCAAGTCTCCAGGTGTCACACCATATATCCATTTTTGTTAATTCTTCATGTATGGAGTTCATAGTTGTACCGATATCTGTATTTGTGTAGGTATATGTCATCTTTAAGTCATCTGCATACAGTATTGGCTTGCCTATACTAAAGCACTCACATATACTGTTTATGTACATAATGAAAAGAAGGGGGCCCAATACACTTTTCTGGATGACACCACTGCTAATCGGCCTAGGCCTGGAGGTCATCGAGCCAATTTTTGTTGTCTGATATCTGTCACTGAGAAATGATTTTATCCAGTTGTGGAGGGGGTTGCATATCCCTAGTGAGCATAGCCTTCTGACTAACAGACTATGTGGGACTCTGTCGAAGGCTTTCCTGATATGGAAATAGAGGATAATTACTAGTTCTCTCCTATCTCTTCTGTAGGTGACTTCGTTGAAAAAATCTATATGGCGAGTGACGCAAGATCTTTTCTTGAGGAACCCGTGTTGTGACTGGTTGATGAGTTTGTGTTTTAGAAAGTAGTCTGACATTTGGTCTTTGATTACTTTCTCCATGATACGTGATATGACAGGTGTTATATTGATAGGCCTATAATTACATGCACTAGTTTTGGCCCATCCTTTATGCCTAGGTAGTATATACGTGTTTTTCCAAGTTTCAGGGTAGGTCCCAGTCACTAGTGAGGGGGTGAATATTCTAAGTAATAGTACTATCATATCCGTGCCACCGTTTTTGTATATGACAGATGGTATATCATTTATTTCACATCTACGGTTAGCTTTTAATTGCTTTACCGCTGAGGCTATTTTTTGTATATTAAGGTTAATGTCGCCTAACTTGTAGCTATTTTTGCAGGTTATGTCGAGAATTGGGGACGGATGCGCTTCGGTGTCATTGGAGAACCACTGGCTAAGCAATTCACTGATAGTCTGGGGATCATCATAAGTTATACCTTCATGCTCCAAGTGGCCGACATTACTGTCTTTGCCTTTTTTTAGTCGTTTTTGCAAGATCTTGCGGAGTTCCTGAGTTTTAGAGGAGCCCCCTAGGGCTTCATTTTCCTCGAGTTGAGCCTTCATTTTATGTCTCTCCTCAAGATTTTCAAATGTTTCATGTATCTAATGGAATGCACTAAATTCTTTAGATACACGAAATTTTCTCTTCAGATTCATTAGTTTTAACCGCGTTTTGTGGTTTATGAATAGAGTTGGTGTCCTTAAGGCAGATTTTAGGGGTGCGATTGTATCTCTTACCGAACTGACCGTCTTGTAGCAGGTATCAAGTGTTACTTCTAAGTTATCATTGGCAAAGTATTCATCCCAGTCAGAGCTTCTCAAGAGCGTTGGTAGGAATTCCCAGTCGGTATTTCTATAGTCCCTATATTGATAGTGAAACGGGGAATTTTTAGGTGTGTGTTTAGTTGTTAGTTGAAGAGGTAGGGTGCAGTACAGTACGTTGTGATCACTGTTGTCGAGTTTATCCCTCAACTCCATCGAGATCGGCTCTATTTTGTGGCAGAGGACTAAGTCGAGAATATTGTTATGTCGTGTTGGGAGGCGTACGCACCGCTTCCATCCTCCTACATCTATAGCTTCTAGGAGCTCTTCATAGATTCTAGGTCCAGTGCAGGTATCCTAGTTCACTCCGGGGAGGTTAACATCGCCACAAACTAGTTTGTAGTCAAATTCCAGTGCAGGCGAATGCTCTAGTATTTCACCGATAACCGTATCAGTCGTTTTAGGGCTGCTGGGGGCCCTGTATATACATCCCAATAGAATTTTATTTTCATTCGTGTGGACGCTTATCCACTTAGATTCTGGGAGTCTGTCGATAGCCGGGTTTGTAAAAGAATTGGAGCTAGTGGATTTAGAAGCATACATTAGACATTCTTTTGTCCACTCTATCATTCCTATGAACATCAGTTATCAATCATCAGCTTCGTATCACGTATATCATTAGTTAGCCAAGTTTCAGTTACCACAATCGGTGTTGACCGTTCCATGTATACCAAACTGTGAAGGGAATTTGTTTTGTTAAGGAGAGATCGAGCATTTAAGAGCAAAATTTTCAGAAAGCCAGGGTTGTCGTGGGGTCAGTTGGTAGGTTTTATTATTACTATCCCTCACTCCTGGTTGCCCATGTCATGTTGGGGGGATTATCAGATAACCTGTTTCTAGGTTGTTTTGAGGGTAGTGCGTGCCAAGTCTTTCGCATTTGTATATTTGTGGACTCATTTCGTGCATGTACATAGAAGGACCGTGAGTCAATCTATACCCGTTATGCCAATGGGGCTTTACGTAACTACTACGGGGGTTCGAGTATGCATTTCCATCCAAATGGTACTTAGTGGTGTCCCGACTAGTAGCCCATGCGTTTTGATTATTTATTCTGGGTCCCGTTCTCACGTTATATGAGCCTATAGGCATATTACAACCTAGGCTATTACGGAAGTCGTGTGTCTCACTCTGCTGTTTAATCAGCTCGGCTCCTCTTGCGTGTCTGCTAGAGTGTGGTTTTGTGTGGATAGAGCTATTTTTGCTGTTAGCTTTCACCTCGTGTAGTTTGTCATCCACAGTTTGTCTACTACTCTTAGTTCGACGAAGAGCACTTCCACTCTCGTGTTCCGTCTCCGTTATGGGGCCTGCCGTAATGCGTGTATAGCTCTTTTTTAGGCTTACGTGCTGCTTTTTGGGCTTGTCACAAGGGAGATATGTGGACGCCTGTGGAGAGACCTTGGTTTTAGGGGACTTCTTTTCAGCTTTCACAGTGAGATTATCTCGCTTGGCTCTGGGTGCAGTGTTATCTGCCGATATTTATAGGTTATCTGTAGCGGAAGCGTCTATGTCTACCTCATGTGCGGGGTCGGTAGCTTTCCTAGGAGTGTTCTCACGAACTTCGAGACCCATTCCAGTGTTACTGCCCTTTTTGGGTTTCCCTTCACCTCCGCGAGTCGTTTCTTCACCTAGTACAATGCAAGTGTCACTTTGTGCTTCAGCGTCCCTCGATACTGCGGCACTGATGCTATTCATGATTTGTGGTATAATCGGCTTCGTATCTAAGGTATTTTTAGCTACTTGTCGTTGGTTGGGGGTTTTGTCCGAGGCTATTTTAGCATTTTTGAATTTCGTGGTGGAGGCCAAAGCATCCCCAGATTTCCTAAATTGTTCGGCTATTATACAGCTGTCAAACCTGAAAAGTATGGGACATGTGCGGTTCGAATCTTTATTTAGTCTAATGCACTGACAGGGTGTACTTAAGAGGTTTGCAGCTCTTAACAAGCAGTGCTGAACCGACTTTATGGGCTCATTGTCAGGTATGTTGTACACTATGGCGTTCTGTTTAGAAGCAAGTCTCTTAACAACTTCGCTCGACAGATAGTCCATAGCGTTCTCTAGCTCCTGAGCATGTTCCATTTCAGCATCGGTTGGCTTAGTTTTCAATTTAAAGAGTTTTAGGAAAGTGAGATCTCCCAGTTCCTTTTTAAGATGGAAGATTGTTTCTGGTACCGGGTCAGGTAGATTTAGTTTCGTCCTAAGGTCATTTATTTGTAGCTGCATGTCGTTTATGAAGGAGACTAAGTTAGTAATCTCTGCCTTTGCTGACAGGATATCTTTCACCTGTATTACAGGGTTTAGCATTATGTTGGAACTGCTTGTATTGCGTGAACTACTAATTATAGCTGATTTTAGGGGTGATAATGCGTTACTAGATAAGCTTAAGCTATTTTCTAAATTACTACAGTTCCTAAGAATACGCTTGTTAGAGTTTTTGCCCATTAGTATTTGTGATAATATAGCAGAACTGAAAAATGAATATCAGCGAAAACACGTGCAAAAGTGTCACCAAATTCGAACGTACCGCGAGAAGTTATGTCATATATAGAATAATTCATAGGATGGATAGAACTTGAAAAATGTGTGCAATTATAAGATTAGTAGACAAATCGAATAAAATAAAAATGTTACGTAATATTGTGTCAAATTTAATAGCATAGAATTTGATGTTGCATAAAGGAATTGATTTAGAATTACAAGTGGAGCAAGTGAAATAATACCGGGGACAATTAAAAGTGAGAGTATTAGTAGTAACAATTGACTTAATAACGAAGAGTATACAAATTAAATAGACAAAAATGAAAAAATGAAAAATTGGTAGAGCTAAACTATGATTGGGGATTACCATACTTTAGCATAGAGGAATTAAGACCATGAAAGTTGGAGGGGTTGAACGAACTTTTTCTGTACACAGAGATCTGGCTTTTCTGTTTCCATAGCCAAAGCTTCAGCAATACAGATGAGTCGGGTACGTAGGGATTTGGGTAAATTACTCTTTGTCTTGTAGATGACTTTGAAGGTGGAGGCTATAGAGATAGGGTGATCATTATCGACCAGATGTTCAATGATCGCGCTTCTTATTGCTCCACTCCCACCTTTTCGTAACCATGCAGGATAGTGTTCTTGAACCCTCTTGGACAAAACTCGTGTCGAACGACCGATGTACCTAGTTCCACTTGAGCAGGTGAATTGATAAACACACATAGAGTTGGTCAACAGCGGGATCTTGTCCTTCAGGTTATTGAACAATAATGGTCGACTAGTAAAGGCTATTCTCAGGGATGCAGCAGGGAATGTTCTTTTCAGGGACTGTGATATCCTTTGTTTCCTGATATCGGAAGCTGAGTCCCCTTTGAATTCCAAGTTCATGTAAAGTATCTTCTGGGGTACAGTTGATAACTCACGCTTTTTGGATTTGAATGTATATTCTTATCGATAAAACGTGGTGGAAATCCATTTTCTGTTAGGATTTTCCTCAAGATGTATAACCTATCTTCCACAGTATCAGGGCTACATGTGCGCCGGATACGAGTGGCAAGCGACCGGATCAGGTTTCGTTTCCGACCACTGGGTACCCAGCTGTAGAAATTTTTCAGTCGACCATTCCATGACAGCTTACGATAAATCGATCTTTTCAGAGTTCCATCGGTCCTTCTTGATAAGTTCACATCGAGGAAATGAATGCTAGACTCGTTCTCCATTTCGAGTGTGAATTTTATTGCCGGATGGCAACCATTAAACACATCTAATATATTATTCAAGCTACAATCACTATTACAAATAATAAAGGTGTCATTAACATACCTTTCATACATTTCAAAGCTTTGGATTATAGGCTTTAGCTGATCATTTTCTAGACTGGACATAAAACAGTCTGCAAGGAGAGGACCCAAGGGAGAACCCATTGCAATAACATCCTTCTGCCTGTAGATTGCTTCATTGAAAGTAAACTGTATATTCAACGTACATCTCAGAAGTAGTTCTTTCAGATCGGTAGTGGGTATACCTATATTCAATTTGTTGTCTTCTATATATTTTTTTATTCCTTCACGTTCCCAGTGGAACATAGGGCTTCAAGCTACAGGCCTGAAGTTACTGTAGCAGTGTTTATTTTTACAGGATGGGGTTGCTAGCCTCATGCCCAACCTTTCCTCCTCTCTAGTTAATGCTGGCTTAGTGAGGTAAAGGAGTGAGTCGGCCGGGGATCGAACCCCGGACCATGTGCATGGTTGGCGTCTTCTATATATTTGCATATAAAACATAGTTTCTGTCAGTGGAAGACAACAAATTGAATATAGGTATACCCACTACCGATCTGAAAGAACTACTTCTGAGATGTACGTTGAATATACAGTTTACTTTCAATGAAGCAATCTACAGGCAGAAGGATGTTATTGCAATGGGTTCTCCCTTGGGTCCTCTCCTTGCAGACTGTTTTATGTCCAGTTTAGAAAATGATCAGCTGAAGCCTATAATCCAAAGCTTTGAAATGTATGAAAGGTATGTTAATGACACCTTTATTATTTGTAATAGTGATTGTAGCTTGAATAATATATTAGATGTGTTTAATGGTTGCCATCCGGCAATAAAATTCACACTCGAAATGGAGAACGAGTCTAGCATTCATTTCCTCGATGTGAACTTATCAAGAAGGACCGATGGAACTCTGAAAAGATCGATTTATCGTAAGCTGTCATGGAATGGTCGACTGAAAAATTTCTACAGCTGGGTACCCAATGGTCGGAAACGAAACCTGATCCGGTCGCTAAACTTTCCAGAGCGACAGTGAAAAGTCTGCGCACTTTCAACGGCCTGGTAAGTTATTATCGACGGTTTGTTCCCAATTGTGCTTCTCTGATTCAGTCATTAACAGACCTTCTTCGAGGGAATAACAAGTCCATCGAACTTGACGCGTCTGCTCAAAATGCTATCACTCAGGTTAAAAAAGCTATTGCGGATGCCAACCTCCTTATATATCAGGATCCAATGGCAACGTTAAGTATCTCGGTTGATGCATCAGACACTGCAATCGGCACAGTTCTGCAACAGCTAGTCAACAGAGAGTGGCAACCACTCGCCATTTCCTCGAGCCACTTTCAATTAGCAGAAACGAAGTACAGCACATTCGGCAGAGAACTTCTGGCTATGTATTATGCTATACGCCACTATCGATATTCAGTGAAAGGGCATGAATTCATAATTTACCTGAACACAAACCTGTGAATTAGTCTCTGAACTCAACTTCAGATACATAGTCACTAAGGAAATCACGACAACTGGACTAAGTTTCACAGTTTACTTCGGATATTCGCCATGAATCCGGAGTGAACAACACTGTGGCAGATGCCTTGTCGCGCATTTCTCCCCTCACCCAAATCGGCGGCATAGATCTTGTGAAACTGGCTCGTCTTCAAAAAGAAGATACCGAGCTTCAACATGAGTTGTCGAACACAACTCTGCAATAAGCTGAGAAATCCTTAGGTATGGGAAGAGATACTATTCTATGTGACACTTCCACGAGTACTTCTCGGTTAAAAGTTATCGCTATTACGTCTTCAATACGTTGCATGGCTTATCACACCCACGTATTCGAACTACCGTCAAGCTCGTAACTAGTCGGTTTTGTTGGCCTGGTATTAATAAAGAAGTAAGGGAATAGGTACACACGTGCTAAGCTTGTCAAAGTACAAGGTACTAGGACACACCAAAAGCCCTCTTGGCACCTTTCTTATCCCTGACGCTCGTTTCGAACACGTTCATACAGACCTGGTCGGACCCCTTCCAGAATCTCATGGATATACCTATATCTCAACCTACATCGACCGTTTCACACGATGGCCTGAAGCAGTACCCCCCAAGGATGTATCTGCTGAAACAGTTGCACGCGTCTTTGTCGAACAGTGGTTCTCAAATTTTGGATGCTCATTCTCCATAACAACTGATCGTGGCCGCCAATTCGAATGCGCCTTATTCTTCGCCTTGACTAAAATCCTAGGTTGTGGGCGTTTTAGAACAACATCCACCATCCTCAAGCAAATGGTATGGTAGATCGTCTACACAGACAGCTGAAGGCCGGTTCATCAGCTGCAAACAATGCCTGTTGGAGTGAATCACTTCCGTTAGTTCTCCTGGAGATACGAAACGCCTTGAAAACTGATGCTGTTTGTGCTCCTGCCAAGCTAGTATATGGCACAACAATACGACTGCCAGGTGAGTTTGTTTCTCTTTCTACCTTCCCACCAGCTATAGTCACGCCTCTTACGTCAGCAGGCTTACGAACGCAATGCATTCAGTTGAACCTACTCCCCTTCGACCACAGTCCATAGACGTTTTTGTTTACCTGCGTTTGAAAACTTCACATGTATTTGTTCGTCGCGACTCTGTGCTTCACTCTCTAGGACTCCCATTCGACGGACCATATAAAGTCATAAAACGTTTGGATAAATTCTTTGTCTTACACAAAAATGTCCGCAAAGACACCGTCAGCATCGACCGCCTGGAACCGGCCTACTTAAAAGGTGGTCCTATTAGCCTAGAGCTGAGCATTCCGAATAATCCACAAGTAACCGAATATCCTCTAGTCCTCAAAGAAATCACTAGCACGGCGGTCTGCCGAGCCCTCGAAGGAAACGTGTTTTGGACGAAACGTGAGATTCCCTGAAGATCCTCACATTTTTTGAATTGCTGCGCTACAGGTGCTCAGTTTCTGCGTGAATCATCTTTCCTTATTATTTTGGAAATTAACCGCTTTCCTCACATTATCCACATATCCATACTTAACAAGGATTGTATTGTATCATCTGGAACTACATATAGTATTCACTCTTGAAATCTACAAACCGGAATCTTCTGATACCCTCTCGAACCACGTGGAACTCAGGATTTTATCCACAGCAAGCAGTGTTAAAGGAAAGTCTGACATTTTATTTTGCAATATATATCTGTTTATCATAGTTGTTTTGGTACTTCGATAATGCAACTACCTTTCCTTATATCCTCAAGACTTTTTTCCGGAAATTGTGAAGATTCTTATTTCTGTAATGGTTAAGTCAGTCAAACGTGTAAGCACCGTTAAGAGACTGAGATCTAATACTCGTCAACCATCTGAAGGCCTCAGCTCCGTTAACGATTCCACACTTTTGACACCAGACACACCCAGAATTATGGTATCTGATATCATGGAGGAACTGACAAAGAATGCGGCTTGTAGCAAAAATGATTTACTGATACTTCAGAAGTCAATAGCAGACCTACAGAGCAAGTTTGACAGCATTATGCCCCTAACGCAATTGTGTGACCCATCACAAAACATCTGTCTTGAATCACTTATGAAATCCGAGTGCGTAATTGACTATTTGGCTGAAGAAGCTGTTAAGAGGATTATGTCTTCACATAACGTCTTGGCACATAACATTCCAGACAGAGAGCCTATTGCCAAACTTAAAGCTTCGTGTCTGAAGGCTTGTAGTATGTCGTTGACAGAATGTCAGGTTTTGCGTCTTCGTAAGAAATCAGCAAACCACTCATGTCCGGTGCTTTTCAAGTTCAGTTCTATTGAAGAATCCAGGAATTTTCCAAAAGCTGGTAAGATAATAGGCTCTTCAACACCCTACACTAACATTAAGGTTGCACCTGATTTAACACCATGCCAAAGACGATGCCGCTCAGGAACACTGAATACTGATAACTCAAATAGGACAACTGTAGACGATGTTCCATGCGTTATTCCGTCCACTGAAAACCTGGTGACCGCATGCATCAGACATTTTCTCGGGCGCAGACTAATATTAGCCAAGTATTATATAACGACACTGATGCTGACACTGAAATGGTGGACATGGATGAGTCAACGGAACATAATGTTGAAATACGTCGTTTTCACAATGACACAAACGTCAAGGGCCCGAAACCACCAAAACACATCCCATTGGTGTTCCACCCATCCCCTTATAAGTCAGTTACTCCTCAGTCTGACAATCCATCCACTGTGAAGTACCAGTCGAACGTAGCTACCCAAGTTAGCAAGTTTTCTAGGCATTATGACAAACGTCCCATCTCCATCAAGAAAACTAAAGCGCATGAGGTGTTCAAGCAACAGAAACCCTACATAGCATGTGCTGGCTACCCTGTTAGCCATCATCAACCAGTGGATCATAAGAAAAGGGAAAAATAAGTAAATAATTAAATACTGAACCCGGAGTAAGAAAGCCTTTTGATATGATAGAGACGAAAGCACCTCTGAGCCATCATTCTAAGAGAAAGTCAAATATGGTAGACCTAGCTCCTAGGGGTAGGCCTAGTTGGTGTCAAGTGGAAAGCCAATTATATCCAACCACTAATTCTAGGCAAATAGCACAGCGAGGTAGTAGGTATTATCCTGCTCATCCATTACATAAACCCATTGTTAGCCGACCCCCTTCTAATGTTGTATCAACGGAAAGTTATAGAAAATCCCCCAAACATCGGCCACAGACTATATTTAGCAAGCCAACAGAACCCACTCATGTATCTAGTAGGGAGCATGTGCCAATTTCTGCACAAATCTTGCTATGGTTTGATGACTAGCCGAAACAAATACCAACACTTCACTCTTGTACTGGCATCAAATTACCGAATACTCATATCGGTTATACTTTCGGGCAGGATTTTCACTAGCGCCAGTTAACAGGAACATATGGCATCATGCATATAGCACGCATGATATCAGATCAATTCCTTGCCGGCATAGCGAACAGTCTACAGCTACAGCAAGGAATATTTCCCGGGAGATAGCTGACACAGTGTCGACACCAAATGAGTCTAATAACATGTATATAGAGGATACCCATGGATTATTTTACCAAGATGTTGTCCACCCGCTGAAACCACATAACCAGTGTTTATCTATTATCCTAGTAAATACGAGATCAGTTCTAAGGAAAAACTTAACACTAAGTACATTAGCTTCTACATGCAGACCGTCACTGATTATGACCACTGAAGCCTGGTGAACAAGTGATATCTCCAATGGTAGCCTAGGGATTGATAAATACCACTCTTTTTGAGGGGACAGGCAGAGACGTCGTGGGGGTGGAACACTAATTTACTGTGAGAAATCCTTTTGTGCAACCCAGTTCAGTAACCCGACTCCGTCACAACTCAATGACTCGATCTGGGTTGAAATAAAAGTTGTCAGAAGTAAACCTATACTTGTGGGTTGTGTGTACCGACCCCCTTCATCCAACAGGGAATATGATAATATACTCAGCAATATTTTTAATGTTACAGCCAATCCTCCCTACAGTTAGAAAATTATCGCAGGTGATTTCAACATGCCAGAAGTATCATGGTCTTCACTCCGAGGACCCCAAAAGTATCTCCTGAATTCCATCGTCACAGGAGGGTGGACACAACACAAACTCACCCACTAGATCCGCAAATATCCTAGACCTTATTTTCACAAACAACATAAAACCATCTACAGTACATGTGGGACATGAATTTCCAGGTAGTGACCATAAAATAGTAGTGTGTTTTTTTGACATCTTTCCTGAAACAAAACGCAGAGATGAAGCTGGCCAGACACCTATGAGATTGTACACACATGTTGACTGGGAATTGTATCAGCACCTAATTAGATGTTCTAATTGGGACTCGTACTTTTCGAACGAGTCCTTAGAGGCAATTCTTAACAACTTTTATCAGAATATCAACTCAATTCATGACGTCACTGCACCTGAGAAGATTCTTAGCTTCAGATTCCCCCGAAGCGATTATATTCCGACATAGTTGAGGAGAAGTCTACGAAAGCACTCAATAAAATACTACAGATATCATGACTTGTCATCACTAATTGCTATTAAGTCCCTTCTCAATAGAATTGAAGAGTTGCGAAATATGGGCCTCAGAAACTAAGAAATGCGAGTCAATCAGGCACCGCATAACTCAGGAGAAATAGCCAATCTTTTCGAAAGTAGGTTGACTAACTCCAAAACAGCTTATCCTAAAATATCATACTTAGACGGGATTGCTTACGAAAATACTGGTGATATGTGAACTGTTTAGCAAGCACTTCGCCAGATTATACACCTTAGAGAACGATGAGGTCGTGGATTTCCCACGTAAAACAGACGAATGTTTAAGTGACATACTTTTCACCACACAAGAGATCGATAAAGCTGTCGCAAATCTTAAGCTTAGTAACACTATTGGTCCAGACGGTATATCTTCCATTCTGCTGAAAAACGGTGGTACACTCAATTTCACTAAGCGATGGGACATACCCTACCTGCTGGAAGAAGTATTATGTTGTACCTATCCATAAATGCGGGAGTATAGCTGATATCAACAACTACCACCCCAACAACATCACGTCTGTAGTTTCACGTGTAATGGAAAGGATAGTAAAGACTCAAATCATTCAGTACTTGCTGTCAAATGACCTACTATCCCCATTCCAATACGGTTTCCTAAGTAGTAGGTCGTGCATTACTTGCCACTTAGATTATTTTGACTACATTACACAATGCATTGATAATGGGCGTTCGGTAACAACATCATTTCTCGACGTTAGCAAGGCCTTCGATAAAGTCCCACATATCAGACTCCTAACAAAACTCCAGTCCTACGGAATAACCGGAAAACTTCTCAAATGGATAAGTTCTTTTCTCACAGGAAGAGAGCAATTAGTCAAAATCAACCACCAGCTGTCTTCATCAAAGCCGATAACCAGTGGTGTAATACAGGGTAGCGTTCTTGGCCCTATTCTATTCCTCCTATTTATAAATTACATAGTCTCTGTGATCAAGTATGGCAAGCCATACCTCTTTGCAGATGATTTCAAGATAGTATATGATTATGGGTACGATGATATGAGCGTCGAAAGCAAAATCCAACATGACTTAAACAATCTAGGCGATTGGAGCGAAAAGTGGCAACTGACTTTCAACCCAGACAAGTGCCGTATAGCCCACCTGGGACGCTGGAAACCGAGAATGTGCCTATATATGTACGGTAAGCTCCTCTCGAAACTGAACACAGTCACAGATCTCGGGATAACGTACTCAGATCTAACCTTTCCCGATCATGCAAATAAGGTTGTATCTGACTGTAAACGACTTATTGGCTTTGTACTGCGTAACTTCTACACCCAAGCTACCTAAAATATTAACATTGGCCTCCTTTTTTGTACTTTACTATATTCCTTCTATTGTGTATCCACTGGTTCCGACTCTATTAGCACTATGAGTATTACAAAATTGTCCTGTCGTTAACCATCATGAAATATTTACAAATTAACATTTATAAGAATCTCTTCTGATTGCTTGTACTATAACTCAACAATATGAACTTTTTGAAAAAGTGACAATGTATGCTAATTAACAATTGTTATTCGTAACATAATTGATCGTGCCTGTAAAAATGGCATGCATTTCATGTAAACTTACCCGTTTATACGAAATATATATATTATATTATCATGTAATATTAGTTTAGGGGCTGTTTTTTCTTATTTTTCTATACTTTTCGGCAGTAATAAACTGAACGCCATAGTCACCTCCTTAAAAATTTTGTGTTATTCAGGATTACTCACACTACCACCACAAACAGTGCATTAGACTTTGGTAGACTTTTGTACTTTTTCGCATCTATAATTATTTTGTGTTTATCCTGTTTTTCGTTTTTATTTTTTTGCTGTTGGTGTCTTCAGATTTATTTTTTGTTTGTTTAATACTTACTTTAAATGTCTGTAAAATTAGATGCAAATATTGTAGATATGTGCTGAAAATTCCACACTGTACCACAATTACTGTTTCTGGAATAAAGACAATTATTATTATTATTCAAAAAAAGAAGCAAGATTAGCTATATATAGAACATGTACCCACCCCAAACTTGAATATTGTGTTCTCCTGCATAGTAACCTGAGGTCTGCAGACGTAAAAATAATCGGAAGTGTTCAGAGATTCCTAATGAAACGCATAATAGGCTTTGACCAACAAGTGGAATATGTTGACAGGTGTATGCGTCTGAATTTAGAACCTCTGTGGTTAAGGAGAGTGAGGTGCAACTTATTCTTACTATTCAAAGTCATTAGGAAACATTGCTATAGTAACTCATCCATTACGTCGGAAAATATTAAATCATATCAGCTGAGAAACCAAGACTACCTTGTCAAGTTGGCTACCCACAGAAAATCCATTAGGGCAAACTTTTTCACCATTAAATATTGCACTCTTTGGAACCAAATACCATCTGAAATTAGATGTTGTGAAAGCCCCGATGGATTCGAACGGAGCCTAGAAAGACACATTAACATATCCAACCTAACCTGTCTAAAAGACCACAACTGTTGGTAAAATGGTAAATGAAAGCCGCTCCAGTCTTCAGCTTAGTCAGTTACATATAACTCGACTCTACTACTTACGCAGCGAATGTTTAACTAATTTACTGATTTTCCTTTCTGTATAGTCTTCAATAAGTTATGTTGATATAAGTATTTCTAGAAACAATAATATTAGCAACCACACCTTTTGACATTTTTCATATGTATGTACAGTTAATAATACAATGCTATTTTTTGTATCTAAATGACTTTACTCAGCTAATAACCACCCTTTCTCATATACTTAACTAAAACATATAATTTATATAATATTTCTCAGTATTTTTGACATTATATAAGTTGAAGGGTTACTTTGCAATGCCTAATGCGTACCGCATGAAAATCGGTCATGAAAAAGGCAATTCTAAGGATGTAGTGACTTTTCATCACTCATTACACTCAAGCGAACTTGTGATTCATACAGATCTAATCAGTTATCTGATTCCTTTAAACTAAAACGCATCCTGCCTTCACCGCCCGACAATACATAGGCATTGGTAAAATTAATTAAGTCACTAATTAACAACAACAAAATAAGTATCCCTAACTTAATAATACGCGGTAGTCCAACGTTTGCGCTACATTTTTGCGTGATTCGTTACATAAAATTCATCTTGTTGTAATACTCGCACAAGTACTCTACTACCTCCATACCTATAACTATAAACTCTCATATCAAATAGTTATGGTTAATCAAAGTAAAAAGCAACGAACTCAATCCCCTGTAAATCTGATGACTAATTTTAAGTCGTTGATTGTTACATCAAGCAACACACTTCCTACAAATGGTTACAGTGAGCCACAAAACTCACTTGTATGTCGTAAGCGTCGAGCTGAAACTGAGGATAAAACTGAACTGACAGCTACTATTAGCACTACTCCCAAAAATTTAGTACCCTCTGCTCATACAGAAACCCTCCCTACACCTTATGTGCTTATCGAAAAGCTCCAGCCTTCAAGCTCTGTTTCAGTACTATCTTCAGAAATAGAACTTCTAAAGTTGTCTATAGGAGAACTTAAGGCCGAGTTAAGGGAAATAAAAAACAATAAGTCAGTAAATCCTGGAATTTCTGAAACCAATACCAAAATATCCAAATTATCAGATCAGATCGGTGATATCAGAAGGCAGGTCTGTGAACTGACACCTTTAACTATTCTCATGAAAACTGTAGACCTTAACAAACTTGACACGGAATCGGTATCTAAGGTGGATAACCTCATTAACTTTGTTACTACAGAAGTAACAAAACGACTCGATGCTAAACTAAATGCTATCGTCTACAACGTTCCGGACGATGAGGCACTAAAAAAGGTACAGCGCATCTTACTTAGTGAGGCGAAAATGCCCAACTCCAAGACTAAGTGCTACAGGCTGAAGAAGAGTCAACATGAAAAGTGTTGTCCTATTCGTTTTCAGTTCGAAACACCGGCAGAGGCCAGAAAATTTATCCACTCCCAACACACCCTATCGCAAGCCAGAAATTATAAATTAGTAAAGGTTGCGGTGGACAAGACAGTCATAGAAAGGCGCGTATATAATTATCTCACTACGCTTAATTGTGGAGTAAACAATAGGACATTGCAAGCAGCTATTATACCCAGCCCTTTGAGAGATACCGTAGAATCCACCGCACCACCCCTCTCAAACCACACGGAATTATCCTCTCAGAGAGCGACACCAACCGAAAGGCCACTAAATTGTAATCAAATAGCCAATAAAACTATACAGCCTATCACCGTAGATATAAACATGTTACCAAATAATCCCGGAAAAAAGTCAAAATCCCCCGAAAGTCGGCCATGTCCTCTCCTGTCCATAATTCCATTGGTAAAAAAGGGGAATATGACCCCAAATCATGCCAACAACAAAAATGGAAGTATAAATAAGCCCACATCCCCCACGGTCAATAGTATTGGCACCCACAACGTGCTAAATAGCACCATGGCCCACACTGATAACCAAAGCCACAACAATGCCTCCCTCAATAGTACAAGTGGCAATAGTCAGAACTCGACCACCAACAACTCAGGGTATCCCCAGTATGGCACACAAATAAATTTTGATCGGATATATGGTACAAGTCTGCTGGGAACTAACCCACAAAGCAGTACACATGAAACCCATACAAGGACACAACTAGTACCTAACAATAGGTGGAATAATAAACCATGGTCTCCACAAGGTCCCAATCATTTTTTATCCACTGCGTCCTTGTCAGCGTTGAAAAATCAGCTGGTAGGGATGTTAACACTCCTTAAACCGCTAGTGCTGGCTCCCCCTCTGCATGAATATAGGAACAGTCTAGTTCACCCGCATCCATTAAGCACACTTGATACATGCACAAGTTTAGGTCAAATAAAGATCCCTACCCATGTTTCTGGCTTAACTAAAAACAAAAATGCCTTAGCCTATAGCAAATCCAGTGCTCCAACGCTTAATTCTTCACCGAAAACAGCACACACCAAACCGATAGACATAGATGAGCGTGATGTTGAAACTCCTCTTAACATAGGGTCGTCATGTCAAACAGTACTACTGGGTGCCGAACCATATTCGGCACGAACTTAAATACTTCAAATGCTATATATATTTATTTATTCCTGTTTATGCAGGAACATACCAATTGTACAGGCATGGATAATTTTTTATATAAATTACAGTTTGTTTGTTCTTTCTGACATTACAGTCAGTCGGAAGAGTCTGCAAAATAGTCTGTCTGTGTAACACATCATGGTGACGACCTTGACCTTGGCGGCCTGTTTGAACATTTTGGGCTACCATATTCCATGTACATTTTGCATCTATTTACTCATATTTTGTTGGTGTTTACATTTAAAATTATGCATTCTAATCGTATCATTCACTCTCGGGATTATATAAAATGCTTAAAACCTAAAAACTTTCATATTTGCAATAAACTCAAGAAAAAGCACCATGGTGGTTGGCAACGTGCTTTAAAATCTACACCCATACATCAAACTACTGTTCCGGTTATCGTTAGTACGAACTGTCGGTCACTGCCTAACAAAATTCTGGATTTTCAGTCCCTGTTGTTGTCCGAAACTTATCATAATACTGGTATTGTAACTCTACAAGAAACCTGGCTCCATGACTCATATGATGACAATATAGTATCTTTAAATGATTTTAATGTATTCCGACAAGACCGTGTTTGTTCCAAGAAAAAATGCGGCGGTGGAGTAGCTACATTTATTCACTCAAAATGGTCTATTTCTAACAACGTTTGTTTCAAATTCTCGAATGACTACATTGATTGCATCACTGTCAGATGTCGCCCGAGACACTTGTCAAAATACAAATTCATTTATATTTCTAATGTTTATGTCTCTCCTGGCTGTACCATATCGGATTTATCTATGTTCGCAGATGAATTCACCGCTTTTGCTGCAGCTTGTTTCGAGAACTCTTTATCAATAGTGACTGGCGATTTTAACTCTTGTGATCACTCCTTCCTTATATCACTTGGCCATGACAATATTGTTAACTTTGCTACCCGTCTCGAAAAAACACTAGATCTAGTATTCATCAATGATGTTGGTATATATGAAGCTCGCAAACGTGCTCCTGTATTGAACTCTGACCACTGCATCATACGTGTACTGCCTAAAATATATTCCAAACCACACAAACGTGTCTTCTCTCACCTCTACAGTAAATTTCAACGGAGATGCTACTCACAAGATAATCTAAGCAAACTCAGATGCATGTTGATAGATACTAACTGGGACCTATTTACAGAACAAACATTAAATGACACAATCACAAACACCACAGATTATCTTAAATTCTGTTTGGAAATATGTTGTCCTAAAGAAACATTATTCACTCGTTTTGACCGTTTCTCTTCTCCATATCTCAAAAAGCTCCGTAGAGATAAAGAACTGTTGTTCAAAACAAATGATAAGTCAGGTGTAAAAAAGCTAAATCCTCTGATAAAACTCGAAATGCACAGACTAAATGTTTTATACAACCAAAGATTTTTGTCATGTAAAACCCCTTCTAGTTTATGGAAACTTTTTAAAGAAATAACTAGCGGTAAGCGGTGTAATTCTGTACAATCTCTTAATGTTAATAATCTTAATAAGTCTTTCATACGCTCCTCTGACGATATCCTTCCTAATGATACAAATCACATAGACAATAATTTTAATGGTTTTAATACCCTTGATGTGCTTAAATGTCTCCGTTCTCTTAAGCCTTCCCAAAGCCTTGGTCCTGATGGCGTACCTGCCATTGTCCTCAGGAACTGTGCTGATATTTTGTGTTATCCTCTTACTAATATTTTTAATGCTTCCTTTTCCAGTAATGTTCTACCTTCTGCATGGAAAAACATTAAAATTGTCCCTATACCAAAACAATCTTCTGGTACCGATAGTAAATTTAGGCCTATTGCAATTACTTCTCCTTTTTTAAAATTGATGGAAAAACTACTTTTACTTCGTCTTGAACCTTCATTGAAAGCTTTTAATGACCCTAAGCAATTTGCATATAAACATGGTAGAAGTACCTTGGATGCTGCGGTTGTCTTATATCATAATGTTGTTTCTTGTTTAGACAAAGGTGCCAAATATGTCCGTGGTGCTTTCCTAGACTACACATCTGCGTTTGACTCTGTACCTAGGGGCCTTTTATTAAATAAGCTCTCCTTGACGCACACAGCATCCTGGGCTAAGAGTTGGTTGCATTCTTATTTTTCTGATAGAATGCAGTATACTGCATATAATGGCAAATCTTCTTCTCCTTTGCTTACAAAAGCCGGTGTTCCTCAAGGTGCCGTCCTCTCTCCCTTTCTTTTTTCTTTCTTCTTACATGACCTGCCACATTTAAACGAAACCAATTTTGTCAAATATGCTGATGATCTGACTGTATCACTGCCTATCACTTCTGAGTCTGACTGCTCCAAACTTAATAGCTTTTTGTTGGACATCAGCATGTGGTCTAAGTCAAATGGTCTTATGTTAAATCCTTCCAAATGTCAGGCAGTTAACTTTACCTTCAACCATCGACGTGACATACATGAACTAGTTAGTTCCCATGATGCCTGTAGCATAGATGGTACAGAAATTGAAACCAAATCAAGCATTAAATACCTTGGATTAGTTCTTTCCTCGGACCTTTCATGGTCATCTCACATTTTATTGGTCTCTAAGAAAATGTTTCGTCTTACCTTCTACATTAAAAAGTTAAGACAACAAGGTATCAGCCAACCTTTAGTTCTGCGATTTTTAAACTCCTGTATTTTACCCATTTTACTTTATTGTTCTCCATTAATCTTTCCTGGGCTTCTTAAAAAAGACTATGCCGTATTACGAAGGGTATTAAATGCTGTGAGTAGGGCTTGTGGTTTGCCACTGCGTGATCTCGCCAATACCATAGTCGAGAGACACGTAAATTCCTGTAAAAATTGGGCAAAGGCCGTACTGTCAGACCCTCTGCACCCTCTTTATTCACAATTATCCCCTTGTATCTCATCAGGTAGAACGAGAAGTCAATATAAGAAATTATATGCTCGTACCACTAAGTACAAAAATTCTACAATACCGTACTTAGCCCGTATTTTATGTGATGAAGACACTGTTAGACGTGAAACATATAAGTTACTATGTAATTAGCATAGTGAATCGACCCTTTCATTGTTCATCTTTCTGTAATTCTATGGTGTCACCCTTTCTATCGTTTAATTATAACTTTGCTATTTTTATTTTGGTTGTTATTACTATTATTACTATAATTTTATATTTTTCTCCTTATCCTATACTGTAATTGCTACATAGCTCCTATAAAAAAGTTTTGTTATCATTATTATGTATTAATTATTCCGTTTATCTATTTTTTTTGTTTGTTGTTGTCGTTTTTGAGTAAATTAGATGCAATACTGTACTGAATGCTGAAAATTCCTTGCTGTATCATTAATACTGTTTTTGGAATAAAGCAAATTATTATTATTATTATTATAGAAATATTGTCTTCGCATCAATAAAAACCCAGACTTCAGATGAATGTAATACAAATATCTGGGAAAAATAAAGCTTGAAGTCAATCTCCTATATAACTTTGTTGTGAGCAGCATCCTTGAGATAAAGTTAATTGATGTATAATGCTGAGATCATTGATATATTTATTCCAATTTTTCAGCAGTCTAATCGTAGTTTTATAATAGGAAAGAAATTTGATCTTTGATACGAAAATTAGATAAGTTCATGTTAGATTGTTTTACTGCATGGAATGGGGCCGAGGTCGATTCTAGAACTATCCATTTGCGCCATTTGCGTCAGCATGGCAGACTGTACATGTAAGTTGAGTAATACATTGAAAACTGTTTGAAAACCAGTTGCTCCTTTATTTCAGATCAAAAATACTCCTTGTACAGAATGTTGGCCAGCGTTTTCAAATGGTAGCATCGGATCCTTCATGGAATTTGAGTTTGAATTTACTGAAATGGTCATTTCAGTTTAGATGTTGGGTTGTTCGACCTCGACCGGGAGGTATATAGAAGATTACGCTCAGCAGGGAGATAAAGTATGTAAATGTGGAAAGAACATTATTATTTTATGTACATATAAATGTTTATAAATGTATATCATTGTATAGTAAACACTACCCATAATCTAGTTGGTTTTCATGTAATTTTGCGAAGTCTTAGAGTTTATTTAGTGTCATAATATTTAGTAATGAGTCTAGGCGTTATAGTGTTCTAACAGCTCATGCGTTTTAGAAATAAGTGGTGCGGTGTGAATGGCATAGTCATTGGGATGAAACAGTTTATATTTCATATTTCATATCTCACCTTTACCTAATCCTCATAAATGCCAGATCTGTTCTAAATAAACTACCCATGCTCAGAGCACTCACAGTAATATACAAACCCCCTATAATTGTCATCACTGAATCCTGGTGTAATTCGAACATACTGGATGAAGAGATAAGCTTAGATAACTACACACACTTTCGGTGTGACAGGGAGGGTGGTAAGGGAGGGGGCTGTCTCACGTACTTTCTGAATGCACTTACTGTGTCACAGCTAGAAAGTAGTACACTTAACATGCATGAGACTCTATGGGTTAACGTACACTTAAATAACGCAATAGTATTAAATGGATGCACCCACATAGCACCTGGCACCTTTAGTAATTACGAGACCCAACTTAATAATACTCTGGAGCAATTATCCACCTTACAATACGATCATAAGATCCTATATAGAGACTCTAACTTTCCTGAAATCAACTGGGATATACCCACAGGCCCAACTAAGTTTGATAAGTTCTTAGGCACACTGGATATACTTGGCTGGAAAAAACTGTCACTACCCCTACACGAGATAACAGCGTACTAGACTTAATCTTCTGCCACAATATAAGTCCCCTTTCTACCCTAGTAGGTTCTGAGTTTTCAGGGAGTGACCACCAAACTGTACTGTGTGCACTGCCACTTCCGTCAAGTAGCAATGCAGCAAATAACTTACAGGAACTACAGTAAGGCAGACTGGACTCTAGTGAAATCAATGCTAAGATCCTCAGAATGGAGAGAGTACTTCTATACTGAAAGCCTCTCGAAAGCTCTAGACATCTTTTACTATAACTCCAACACATGCTTAGATGCTGTCACCCCACTTCAAACACTAAAGTTTTCCCCACATAGAAAGTCATTCATAAAGCCAAAGGATCGTAGGAAACTGAAGAGACTGCCAACAAGTTACTTTAGACGACATGACTTTAGTACACTAGGGTCAATACTTAGTACTTTTAGCTCCATCTCGCAAGCTCATAACTTGCGTATGAGAAATGAAGAATGCACCACACTAGCCAGCACCACCAGAGTAGGTGCTCTTACAGAAATCCTTAAGAAACGAATGAATCGCCAAAGCCATAAAATTTCTCTCCTTATAAACAAGGGTAAACTATACGGCAACCACGTAGACATGTGTGAACTGTTCAACGAGACGTTTGCAGCTAACTACCTTAAGCCCACAAGTCCACTTCTTGGTTTACAATCTACAATAGAACTCCCTTCTTCTTCAACGCTGAAACAAATCAGTACAGTTCATTTCACTTATTCTAATATTAACCAAGCCATTAATACTCTTAACAGCTCTAGTAGTGCTGGTTTTGACGGTATACCATCGTATCTTTATAAACACGGTGGTTCTGACATTTCCGTTTTATTACTTAAGATCTTTACAATGTCCCTAGAAAGCCAAACCTATCCAGATAAATGGAAAACCACATTTATAGTACCTAAACACAAATCCGGATCAAAAACTGAAGTCAACAACTATAGGCCAATCAATATTACACGTATAGTATCTAGAATCATTGAAAGAATAGTTAAAGATGATATTCTCAAACATATGCTCAGCTGCAATATTCTAAGTCCCAACCAACATGGATTCCTAAAATCCAGATCATGCATGACATGTCACCTTGACTTCTTTAACTATATAACTAGCAGCCGAGACAAACAACAACTAGTACTAGTCATCTACTTTGACATATCCAAAGCCTTTGACCGCGTTCACCATTTGCTTCTAATAAATAAGCTGAACTTCTTAGGAATACGTAACCCATTATTAGGATGGATTGAATCATTCCTTAACAATAGGTCCCAAGTAGTTAAACTGGGGTCTGTAAATTCTAAGCCTAGTCCAGTCACTTCTGGAGTAGTTCAAGGTAACATCTTAGGCCCCCTCCTATTCACTCTATATGTCAACGACATATGCAGCTGTTTCTCACTTGGTAAACCATTCATCTTTGCAGATGATCTTAAAGTAGCTTACACATTCAACTATGATGACTTAGGGTACTTTCAGAAGGCTGTTCAGGAAGAATTAGATCGAGTAACTGCATGGTCCTCCACATGGAACCTTAAATTCAACCTTAAAATATGTGGTTGGATCTGTTTCGGTGCACCCTCAATAAATGTCAAACTGGTACTTGAATCTATTGGCTTGCCTAATCTCCAAAGTGTTGTTGACCTAGGACTCAGGTACTCTAGTGACCTGACATTTTCTGAGCAAGTGGCGACACAGGCGCGTAAATCGAGGATGCTCTTAGGATGCATACTCAGGAATTTCCACAACTACGAAGCTAAACTTGTATTATACAAACCTTGTGTCAGACCACTACTTGAATATTGTCCATTTATTCTCAGAGGCACTCGGGTAAGTGACAAACTTAAAATAGAAAGTGTCCAACGATACTTCACGTCTAAACTACTAGGATTTGACTACACATCAAGGTGTATAACTCTAGGTATCGACCCACTTTGGATGAGACGACTGAGCATTAACCTAACATTCTTCTTTAAAGTCTTGCATAAAATATCATTCTCAGACAGTAAGGCTCTTACAACATTCGTAACCGAACGTGCACAGTATCTAGGAAAAACTCTAAGACAGCACTCCGTGCAAACTTCTTCATAGTCATGTACTCTAAGATCTGGAACAGTTTACTCCTAGAAATAAGGACCCGTGACTCTATTATAACCTTCACACGATTGCTATATAAACTGTTTCATCCCAATGACTATGCCATTCACACCGCACCACTTATTTCTAAAACGCATGAGCTGTTAGAACACTATAACGCCTAGACTCATTACTAAATATTATGACACTAAATAAACTCTAAGACTTCGCAAAATTACATGAAAACCAACTAGATTATGGGTAGTGTTTACTATACAATGATATACATTTATAAACATTTATATGTACATAAAATAATAATGTTCTTTCCACATTTACATACTTTATCTCCCTGCTGAGCGTAATCTTCTATATACCTCCCGGTCGAGGTCGAACAACCCAACATCTAAACTGAAATGACCATTTCAGTAAATTCAAACTCAAATTCCATGAAGGATCCGATGCTACCATTTGAAAACGCTGGCCAACATTCTGTACAAGGAGTATTTTTGATCTGAAATAAAGGAGCAACTGGTTTTCAAACAGTTTTCAATGTATTACTCAACTTACATGTACAGTCTGCCATGCTGACGCAAATGGCGCAAATGGATAGTTCTAGAATCGACCTCGGCCCCATTCCATGCAGTAAAACAATCTAACATGAACTTATCTAATTTTCGTATCAAAGATCAAATTTCTTTCCTATTATAAAACTACGATTAGACTGCTGAAAAATTGGAATAAATATATCAATGATCTCAGCATTATACATCAATTAACTTTATCTCAAGGATGCTGCTCACAACAAAGTTATATAGGAGATTGACTTCAAGCTTTATTTTTCCCAGATATTTGTATTACATTCATCTGAAGTCTGGGTTTTTATTGATGCGAAGACAATATTTCTATATCTCTTTATGTGTTACACAGACAGACTATTTTGCAGACTCTTCCGACTGACTGTAATGTCAGAAAGAACAAACAAGCTGTAAATTCAACATATATCGAAACATGTGTAATTTATATAAAAAATTATCCATGCCTGTACAATTGGTATGTTCCCGCACAAACAGGAATAAATATGTATATAGATGGAGAAAAACTATACGAAGACCCACAGGAGATATGCGAGTTATTCAGCTCCCACTTTTCTAGCTACTTTACTAACGAAGAAACAGTAGGTAGTCTCGATGTTCCATTAATACCATATCACTTTATGGGTAATATAACATTTACCCAACAAAAGATTTCCTCCGCTATAGCATCCCTCCGGACATCATATAAAGCTGGACCTGATGGAATTCCATCTATCTTGTTGAAAAGAGGTGGTGAGGACATACCCATTATCCTCCTAAAGTTTTTCAATCTGTCCTTAAATAATGGCAGTTACCCAGAGTGCTGGAAGCTGTCGTTCATAACCCCTAGGCACAAACTAGGACCAACTTCTAATATCGAAAACTACCGATCGATCAATATCACGTCAGTAGTTTCTAGGGTTATGGAAAAAGTTATAGGGCAAGATATTGCTTCATACCTCCACCTTCACAAATTATTTACTCCAGCACAACACGGCTTCTTGAAAAGTCGATCATGCTCCACCTGCCTACTTGACTACTTTGATGATGTTACCGCTAAGCGAGATCATGGTTTGCTTGTCACAACCCTCTTCTTTGACTTCAAAAAAGCCTTTGATAAAGTCCCACACAAAAGACTAATCCTTAAGCTAAGGTCGTACGGGTTCCAGGACCCTTTGTTATCCTGGCTCATTTCTTTCTTGGAAGATCGTTCCCAAGTTGTGAAATTTGCAAATAATTACTCGTCACCCAGACCCATACGAAGTGGAGTAATTCAGGGTAGTGTACTAGGTCCATTGCTTCTCGTAATCTACATTAACGATATCTGCAGCGTAATCAAGCATGGTACCCCATACCTCTTTGCTGATGACTTAAAGATTGTATACAGCTTCCCCCATTCTACACTGAACGAGGGATTTACACATATTCAAGATGATCTGGTTAGATTACATAACTGGAGCACTGATTGGTAACTGCCATTCAATTCTGATAAATGTGGTGCCTTATATTTCAATAACTCCCACCCGTATTTCAGGTTACACCTAGGTGACTCCTCTCTCCAAACCCTCAATTCCATAAAAGACCTGGGAGTTACCTACTCACAGAACTTAACATTCAGTCAGTATGCAAAAGCACTTGTTTCTAAATGCCGAAGACTCACATCGAAAAACGTACACAACTGAGGCTAAAGTCCTTTTATACAAAGTCAGGGTTCGCCCAGTAATTGAATACTGCACAATTGTCTTCGGTTTCATGAATGGGTATGACAGGGTTCATACTGAAAATATTTAGCGAAGTTTAACACGACGCCTATTACACAAACATGAAGGACTGACTTACGCGGATAGGTGCAAAATATACGGACTTCAGCCACTTTGGTTAAGGCGCCTGAAACTCAACCTTACATTCCTTTTTCGCCTTTTACACGGCTACCTCGAAAGCAGTAATCCAATAGCTTTCAATAATTTAACCATATATACTCCTAGAAATCATGAAAATACTTTATCCCTAACCCGGTACCGGGCAAAACTGCGATCACGTTTCTTCAAAATACAGTACAGTGCATTATGGAACGAACTTCCACTTAATGTACGTAGTTACCGATCTCCTACTGAATTCCAGCGTCTCCTTAACGTGTTCTTGTCAACAAAAGAGCTTCGGTCTACTTATCCATACTTTACCCATTTGGGCTGTTCATCTAACTTTGGTACTACAGACCCCAGTGCAATACCCCCAATTTGAGGAAACTCATTTGCTCCAGCAACAGTACCGCACCTAAAACGTGATAAAACCAACCCAATTTCTCCCACATGCCTTGATCTAAGGTTCGGTTATTCAGCTTATTGGAGATCTTATCAATATTTCATCAATCGGGTTTATAAACTCATAAGACTATTTATAATTATCCTGGACGTATAATCCCAAATTAGTTGTGATATTTCTTCCATAATATAAGCAAACTGGTACTTTGTAATGTCTAAAGCATGCCATATGAAAAGTGGCCAGGAAAACCTGGCAATAACAAACTCAGCCAACCAACCATTTTCCCCAAGCTCATTCAACCTAACCTTATCTTTAATCGTACCACTATCCACTACACTCTACTCCGTAGATTATGACTTAATTTGCCCCAGTACTGAAAACTCTACCTTTTACTTTTAAAGATGTTCTAACTACTAACTGCGCAGTAACCGTTTAACTAACTCACTGATTTTTTCTTCACTGTAATCTTCAATAAGTTCGTTAGTATAATTATTTCCATAAACAATTACATTAGCAACCATATCTTTTAATATTTTACATATATGCTTATATTATTAGCACTATTTTTGAGTTGAAATGACTACCTTCAGTCAACAGTTACCCATTTTCATATAATTTTCTAAAACATTCATATTGTTGAAATTATGTAGTATTTTTCCATTATATAATTGATGAGTCACTTTGCAATGTGTGACGCACACCATATAAAATCGGTCGTGAAAATTTAGCATAACAAGTTCTGCTAACCAGTTGCCTTACTCAGGACCACTTTACATAACTTTATCACTAATTGTTCCACTACTCATATCACTGATAAATAGAATATAACTTAGTTGTTCTAATATTAGCTATTTTTATACTTCATAACTCTTAAGGGAAACCTAATTTCTTAGTCTTTTGTAGTAACCCACTTGTTCACTAGTATGATGATAATATTGCTAACAATGTCCTCTGGTATTATTGTGCCATGTGACCTAATGGGAAGCACTTGTCATGAAAGCTGTTAATGTGCAGCACACTGTATGATTGGGACAGAGTCAAAGCAATCCAATATTACAACTGCAGTCATTGTAAAAGGTCTCAGAGCTTAATGTCAAAAAAGGAGGGAGGGTGGCGCATGTTGATCAGCAGATTTAGTAGTGGTCACAAATGTGAATCGCTCCGATCTGTAGGACAACAACATGCATTATTTTGGCAGCTCGGGAATTAAACATGAGTTTAGATACTGAATATATAAAAAAATTAGACTTTAAAAAATTTTAAAAAAACAAAAACAATAATGACTGTAGAGTTTTGGCTTGTAAAAAAACAATGCTTTCGCTCCCAACATCTACAAGCCTGCTCAAGATGCTATCCCATGGGCCATACACAAGTTCGCCAGACATCCTAAAGGTCACCATATTCAACACGTTCTAATCCTTCTAGCCACTTCTCTCTGAAATGTCACTTATATACTTCACGATAATCCTACCTAATTACTGTTATACTCCATTTTATCTCAAGTTCCTAGAACTTTAATAAAGCTGAAATTTGATTTTTCTTTTCCTTCTTCTCATTTAAACCCTTTTCTCGCGTAAAGTTCGGTTGCTCTGATGATAAAAAAAACACTCATGTTTGAGAATAACTATATTTTCATAGAAAACGTCATAGTTTTCCATGGTAAGACCAATATGGTTAGCATCATATATTGCAAATGTGTATTATCATTTCAAGTACTATATAGCTTCTTGTATTTATTTCGTAAACATACTTTTAATAATGTATTCTTCATAATTGCATTCTATACCATTTTGCAGCTGCGCCAGATTTTCTTCAGTTCCTAAAATAGCGTTCAAGCATTTGAAGGCATAGCACTCACTCAAATATATGTTGTTTATCGATTGGCCATAACTATCATCAGGAAATGGAACGAATTTCGGGTTGTCGCTCAACTTCGATGGTGACCTTCGTAAAAGATTTACAAATTAACAATTATAAGAATCTGTTCCGATTGCTTGTACTATAATTCAACAATATGAACTTTTTGAAAAGTGATAATGTGTGCTAATTAACAATTGTAATTCGTAACATAATTGATCGTGCCTGTAAAAATGGCATGCATTTCGTGTAAACTTACCCGTTTATACGAAATATACTATTATTATTATAGTAACTCATCCATTACGTCGGAAAATATTAAATCATATCAGCTGCGAAACCAAGACTACCTTGTCAAGTTGGCTACCCACAGAAAATCCATTAGGGCAAACTTTTTCACCATTAAATATTGCACTCTTTGGAACCAAATACCATCTGAAATTAGATGTTGTGAAAGCCCCGATGGATTCGAACGGAGCCTAGAAAGACACATTAACATATCCAACCTAACCTGTCTAAAAGACCACAACTGTTGGTAAAATGGTAAATGAAAGCCGCTCCAGTCTTCAGCTTAGTCAGTTACATATAACTCGACTCTACTACTTACGCAGCGAATGTTTAACTAATTTACTGATTTTCCTTTCTGTATAGTCTTCAATAAGTTATGTTGATATAAGTATTTCTAGAAACAATAATATTAGCAACCACACCTTTTGACATTTTACATATGTATGTACAGTTAATAATACAATGCTATTTTTTGTATCTAAATGACTTTACTCAGCTAATAACCACCCTTTCTCATATACTTAACTAAAACATATAATTTATATAATATTTCTCAGTATTTTTGACATTATATAAGTTGAAGGGTTACTTTGCAATGCCTAATGCGTACCGTATGAAAATCGGTCATGAAAAAGGCAATTCTAAGGATGTAGTGACTTTTCATCACTCATTACACTCAAGCGAACTTGTGATTCATACAGATCTAATCAGTTATCTGATTCCTTTAAACTAAAACGCATCCTGCTTTCACCGCCCGACAATACATAGGCATTGGTAAAATTAATTAAGTCACTAATTAACAACAACAAAATAAGTATCCCTAACTTAATAATACGCGGTAGTCCAACGTTTGCGCTACATTTTTGCGTGATTCGTTACATAAAATTCATCTTGTTGTAATACTCGCACAAGTACTCTACTACCTCCATACCTATAACTATAAACTCTCATATCAAATAGTTATGGTTAATCAAAGTAAAAAGCAACGAACTCAATCCCCTGTAAATCTGATGACTAATTTTAAGTCGTTGATTGTTACATCAAGCAACACACTTCCTACAAATGGTTACAGTGAGCCACAAAACTCACTTGTATGTCGTAAGCGTCGAGCTGAAACTGAGGATAAAACTGTACTGACAGCTACTATTAGCACTACTCCCAAAAATTTAGTACCCTCTGCTCATACAGAAACCCTCCCTACACCTTATGTGCTTATCGAAAAGCTCCAGCCTTCAAGCTCTGTTTCAGTACTATCTTCAGAAATAGAACTTCTAAAGTTGTCTATAGGAGAACTTAAGGCCGAGTTAAGGGAAATAAAAAACAATAAGTCAGTAAATCCTGGAATTTCTGAAACCAATACCAAAATATCCAAATTATCAGATCAGATCGGTGATATCAGAAGGCAGGTCTGTGAACTGACACCTTTAACTATTCTCATGAAAACTGTAGACCTTAACAAACTTGACACGGAATCGGTATCTAAGGTGGATAACCTCATTAACTTTGTTACTACAGAAGTAACAAAACGACTCGATGCTAAACTAAATGCTATCGTCTACAACGTTCCGGACGATGAGGCACTAAAAAAGGTACAGCGCATCTTACTTAGTGAGGCGAAAATGCCCAACTCCAAGACTAAGTGCTACAGGCTGAAGAAGAGTCAACATGAAAAGTGTTGTCCTATTCGTTTTCAGTTCGAAACACCGGCAGAGGCCAGAAAATTTATCCACTCCCAACACACCCTATCGCAAGCCAGAAATTATAAATTAGTAAAGGTTGCGGTGGACAAGACAGTCATAGAAAGGCGCGTATATAATTATCTCACTACGCTTAATTGTGGAGTAAACAATAGGACATTGCAAGCAGCTATTATACCCAGCCCTTTGAGAGATACCGTAGAATCCACCGCACCACCCCTCTCAAACCACACAGAATTATCCTCTCAGAGAGCGACACCAACCGAAAGGCCACTAAATTGTAATCAAATAGCCAATAAAACTATACAGCCTATCACCGTAGATATAGACATGTTACCAAATAATCCCGGAAAAAAGTCAAAATCCCCCGAAAGTCGGCCATGTCCTCTCCTGTCCATAATTCCATTGGTAAAAAAGGGGAATATGACCCCAAATCATGCCAACAACAAAAATGGAAGTATAAATAAGCCCACATCCCCCACGGTCAATAGTATTGGCACCCACAACGTGCTAAATAGCACCATGGCCCACACTGATAACCAAAGCCACAACAATGCCTCCCTCAATAGTACAAGTGGCAATAGTCAGAACTCGACCACCAACAACTCAGGGTATCCCCAGTATGGCACACAAATAAATTTTGATCGGATATATGGTACAAGTCTGCTGGGAACTAACCCACAAAGCAGTACACATGAAACCCATACAAGGACACAACTAGTACCTAACAATAGGTGGAATAATAAACCATGGTCTCCACAAGGTCCCAATCATTTTTTATCCCCTGCGTCCTTGTCAGCGTTGAAAAATCAGCTGGTAGGGATGTTAACACTCCTTAAACCGCTAGTGCTGGCTCCCCCTTTGCATGAATATAGGAACAGTCTAGTTCACCCGCATCCATTAAGCACACTTGATACATGCACAAGTTTAGGTCAAATAAAGATCCCTACCCATGTTTCTGGCTTAACTAAAAACAAAAATGCCTTAGCCTATAGCAAATCCAGTGCTCCAACGCTTAATTCTTCACCGAAAACAGCACACACCAAACCGATAGACATAGATGAGCGTGATGTTGAAACTCCTCTTAACATAGGGTCGTCATGTCAAACAGTACTACTGGGTGCCGAACCATATTCGGCACGAACTTAAATACTTCAAATGCTATATATATTTATTTATTCCTGTTTATGCAGGAACATACCAATTGTACAGGCATGGATAATTTTTTATATAAATTACAGTTTGTTTGTTCTTTCTGACATTACAGTCAGTCGGAAGAGTCTGCAAAATAGTCTGTCTGTGTAACACATAAAGAGATATAGAAATATTGTCTTCGCATCAATAAAAACCCAGACTTCAGATGAATGTAATACAAATATCTGGGAAAAATAAAGCTTGAAGTCAATCTCCTATATAACTTTGTTGTGAGCAGCATCCTTGAGATAAAGTTAATTGATGTATAATGTTGAGATCATTGATATATTTATTCCAATTTTTCAGCAGTCTAATCGTAGTTTTATAATAGGAAAGAAATTTGATCTTTGATACGAAAATTAGATAAGTTCATGTTAGATTGTTTTACTGCATGGAATGGGGCCGAGGTCGATTCTAGAACTATCCATTTGCGCCATTTGCGTCAGCATGGCAGACTGTACATGTAAGTTGAGTAATACATTGAAAACTGTTTGAAAACCAGTTGCTCCTTTATTTCAGATCAAAAATACTCCTTGTACAGAATGTTGGCCAGCGTTTTCAAATGGTAGCATCGGATCCTTCATGGAATTTGAGTTTGAATTTACTGAAATGGTCATTTCAGTTTAGATGTTGGGTTGTTCGACCTCGACCGGGAGGTATATAGAAGATTACGCTCAGCAGGGGGATAAGGTATGTAAATATGGAAAGAACATTATTATTTTATGTACATATAAATGTTTATAAATGTATATCATTGTATAGTAAACACTACCCATAATCTAGTTGGTTTTCATGTAATTTTGCGAAGTCTTAGAGTTTATTTAGTGTCATAATATTTAGTAATGAGTCTAGGCGTTATAGTGTTCTAACAGCTCATGCGTTTTAGAAATAAGTGGTGCGGTGTGAATGGCATAGTCATTGGGATGAAACAGTTTATATTTCATATTTCATATCTCACCTTTACCTAATCCTCATAAATGCCAGATCTGTTCTAAATAAACTACCCATGCTCAGAGCACTCACAGTAATATACAAACCCCCTATAATTGTCATCACTGAATCCTGGTGTAATTCGAACATACTGGATGAAGAGATAAGCTTAGATAACTACACACACTTTCGGTGTGACAGGGAGGGTGGTAAGGGAGGGGGCTGTCTCACGTACTTTCTGAATGCACTTACTGTGTCACAGCTAGAAAGTAGTACACTTAACATGCATGAGACTCTATGGGTTAACGTACACTTAAATAACGCAATAGTATTAAATGGATGCACCCACATAGCACCTGGCACCTTTAGTAATTACGAGACCCAACTTAATAATACTCTGGAGCAATTATCCACCTTACAATACGATCATAAGATCCTATATAGAGACTCTAACTTTCCTGAAATCAACTGGGATATACCCACAGGCCCAACTAAGTTTGATAAGTTCTTAGGCACACTGGATATACTTGGCTGGAAAAAAACTGTCACTACCCCTACACGAGATAACAGCGTACTAGACTTAATCTTCTGCCACAATATAAGTCCCCTTTCTACCCTAGTAGGTTCTGAGTTTTCAGGGAGTGACCACCAAACTGTACTGTGTGCACTGCCACTTCCGTCAAGTAGCAATGCAGCAAATAACTTACAGGAACTACAGTAAGGCAGACTGGACTCTAGTGAAATCAATGCTAAGATCCTCAGAATGGAGAGAGTACTTCTATACTGAAAGCCTCTCGAAAGCTCTAGACATCTTTTACTATAACTCCAACACATGCTTAGATGCTGTCACCCCACTTCAAACACTAAAGTTTTCCCCACATAGAAAGTCATTCATAAAGCCAAAGGATCGTAGGAAACTGAAGAGACTGCCAACAAGTTACTTTAGACGACACGACTTTAGTACACTAGGGTCAATACTTAGTACTTTTAGCTCCATCTCGCAAGCTCATAACTTGCGTATGAGAAATGAAGAATGCACCGCACTAGCCAGCACCACCAGAGTAGGTGCTCTTACAGAAATCCTTAAGAAACGAATGAATCGCCAAAGCCATAAAATTTCTCTCCTTATAAACAAGGGTAAACTATACGGCAACCATGTAGACATGTGTGAACTGTTCAACGAGACGTTTGCAGCTAACTACCTTAAGCCCACAAGTCCACTTCTTGGTTTACAATCTACAATAGAACTCCCTTCTTCTTCAACGCTGAAACAAATCAGTACAGTTCATTTCACTTATTCTAATATTAACCAAGCCATTAATACTCTTAAAAGCTCTAGTAGTGCTGGTTTTGACGGTATACCATCGTATCTTTATAAACACGGTGGTTCTGACATTTCCGTTTTATTACTTAAGATCTTTACAATGTCCATAGAAAGCCAAACCTATCCAGATAAATGGAAAACCACATTTATAGTACCTAAACACAAATCCGGATCAAAAACTGAAGTCAACAACTATAGGCCAATCAATATTACACGTATAGTATCTAGAATCATTGAAAGAATAGTTAAAGATGATATTCTCAAATATATGCTCAGCTGCAATATTCTAAGTCCCAACCAACATGGATTCCTAAAATCCAGATCATGCATGACATGTCACCTTGACTTCTTTAACTATATAACTAGCAGCCGAGACAAACAACAACTAGTACTAGTCATCTACTTTGACATATCCAAAGCCTTTGACCGCGTTCACCATTTGCTTCTAATAAATAAGCTGAACTTCTTAGGAATACGTAACCCATTATTAGGATGGATTGAATCATTCCTTAACAATAGGTCCCAAGTAGTTAAACTGGGGTCTGTAAATTCTAAGCCTAGTCCAGTCACTTCTGGAGTAGTTCAAGGTAGCATCTTAGGCCCCCTCCTATTCACTCTATATGTCAACGACATATGCAGCTGTTTCTCACTTGGTAAACCATTCATCTTTGCAGATGATCTTAAAGTAGCTTACACATTCAACTATGATGACTTAGGGTACTTTCAGAAGGCTGTTCAGGAAGAACTAGATCGAGTAACTGCATGGTCCTCCACATGGAACCTTAAATTCAACCTTAAAATATGTGGTTGGATCTGTTTCGGTGCACCCTCAATAAATGTCAAACTGGTACTTGAATCTATTGGCTTGCCTAATCTCCAAAGTGTTGTTGACCTAGGACTCAGGTACTCTAGTGACCTGACATTTTCTGAGCAAGTGGCGACACAGGCGCGTAAATCGAGGATGCTCTTAGGATGCATACTCAGGAATTTCCACAACTACGAGGCTAAACTTGTATTATACAAACCTTGTGTCAGACCACTACTTGAATATTGTCCATTTATTCTCAGAGGCACTCGGGTAAGTGACAAACTTAAAATAGAAAGTGTCCAACGATACTTCACGTCTAAACTACTAGGATTTGACTACACATCAAGGTGTATAACTCTAGGTATCGACCCACTTTGGATGAGACGACTGAGCATTAACCTAACATTCTTCTTTAAAGTCTTGCATAAAATATCATTCTCAGACAGTAAGGCTCTTACAACATTCGTAACCGAACGTGCACAGTATCTAGGAAAAACTCTAAGACAGCACTCCGTGCAAACTTCTTCATAGTCATGTACTCTAAGATCTGGAACAGTTTACTCCTAGAAATAAGGACCCGTGACTCTATTATAACCTTCACACGATTGCTATATAAACTGTTTCATCCCAATGACTATGCCATTCACACCGCACCACTTATTTCTAAAACGCATGAGCTGTTAGAACACTATAACGCCTAGACTCATTACTAAATATTATGACACTAAATAAACTCTAAGACTTCGCAATAACACACGAAAAAACAACTAGATTATAGGTAATATTTACTATACAATGATATACATTTATAAACATTTATATATACATAAAATATTAATGTTCTTTTCATGTTCACATACTTTCTTTTTCTGAGATAATACTACTGAGCCTGCACTCCTACATACCTCCCGGTCGAGGTCGAACAACCCATGCAACATGCATTATTTTGGCAGCTCGAGAACTAAACATGAGTTAAGATACTAAATCTATAAAGAAAAATAGACTTTAAAAAAAATTAATTGAAAAAATAAAACAATAATGACTGTACAGTTTTAGCTTGTAAAAAAATAACAATGCTTTCGCTCCTAACATCTACAAGCCTGCTCAGTTTCTTGTCAAGATGCTATCCCATGGGCCATACACAAGTTCGCCAAACATCCTACAGGTCACCGTATTCAACAGGTTCTAGTCCTTCTAGCCACTTCTCTCTGAAATGTTACTTATATACTTCACAATAATCCTTCTACCTAATTACTATTATACTCTATTTTATCTCAACTTCCTAGGACTTTAATGAAGCTGAAATTTTTTCCCTCTTCTCATTTACACCCTTTTCTCGCGTAAAGTTCGGTTGCTCTGATGATAAAAACAACAACACTCATGTTTGAGAATAAATATATTTTCATAGAAAGCGTCATAGTTTTCCATGGTAAGACCAATATGGTTAGCATCATACATTGCAAATGTGTATCATCATTTCAAGTACTACATAGCTTCTTGTATTTATCTTGTAAATATACTTTTAATAATGTATTATTCATAATTGCATTCTATACCATTTTGCAGCTGCGCCAGATTTTCTTCAATTCCTAAAATAGCGTTCAAGCATTTGAAGGCATGGCACTCACTTATCGATTGGCCATAACTATCATCAGGAAATGGAACGAATTTCGGGTTGTCGCTCAACTTCGATGGTGACCTTCGTGAAATATTTACAAATTAACATTTATAAGAATCTCTTCTGATTGCTTGTACTATAACCCAACAATATGAACTTTTTGAAAAGTGACAATGTATGCTAATTAACAATTGTTATTCGTAACATAATTGATCGTGCCTGTAAAAATGGCATGCATTTCATGTAAACTTACCCGTTTATACGAAATATATATTATTATTATTACATCTAAACTGAAATGACCATTTCAGTAAATTCAAACTCAAATTCCATGAAGGATCCGATGCTACCATTTGAAAACGCTGGCCAACATTCTGTACAAGGAGTATTTTTGATCTGAAATAAAGGAGCAACTGGTTTTCAAACAGTTTTCAATGTATTACTCAACTTACATGTACAGTCTGCCATGCTGACGCAAATGGCGCAAATGGATAGTTCTAGAATCGACCTCGGCCCCATTCCATGCAGTAAAACAATCTAACATGAACTTATCTAATTTTCGTATCAAAGATCAAATTTCTTTCCTATTATAAAACTACGATTAGACTGCTGAAAAATTGGAATAAATATATCAATGATCTCAACATTATACATCAATTAACTTTATCTCAAGGATGCTGCTCACAACAAAGTTATATAGGAGATTGACTTCAAGCTTTATTTTTCCCAGATATTTGTATTACATTCATCTGAAGTCTGGGTTTTTATTGATGCGAAGACAATATTTCTATATCTCTTTATGTGTTACACAGACAGACTATTTTGCAGACTCTTCCGACTGACTGTAATGTCAGAAAGAACAAACAAACTGTAAATTCAACATATATCGAAACATGTGTAATTTATATAAAAAATTATCCATGCCTGTACAATTGGTATGTTCCCGCATAAACAGGAATAAATATGTATATAGATGGAGAAAAACTATACGAAGACCCACAGGAGATATGCGAGTTATTCAGCTCCCACTTTTCTAGCTACTTTACTAACGAAGAAACAGTAGGTAGTCTCGATGTTCCATTAATACCATATCACTTTATGGGTAATATAACATTTACCCAACAAAAGATTTCCTCCGCTATAGCATCCCTCCGGACATCATATAAAGCTGGACCTGATGGAATTCCATCTATCTTGTTGAAAAGAGGTGGTGAGGACATACCCATTATCCTCCTAAAGTTTTTCAATCTGTCCTTAAATAATGGCAGTTACCCAGAGTGCTGGAAGCTGTCGTTCATAACCCCTAGGCACAAACTAGGACCAACTTCTAATATCGAAAACTACCGACCGATCAATATCACGTCAGTAGTTTCTAGGGTTATGGAAAAAGTTATAGGGCAAGATATTGCTTCATACCTCCACCTTCACAAATTATTTACTCCAGCACAACACGGCTTCTTGAAAAGTCGATCATGCTCCACCTGCCTACTTGACTACTTTGATGATGTTACCGCTAAGCGAGATCATGGTTTGCTTGTCACAACCCTCTTCTTTGACTTCAAAAAAGCCTTTGATAAAGTCCCACACAAAAGACTAATCCTTAAGCTAAAGTCGTACGGGTTCCAGGACCCTTTGTTATCCTGGCTCATTTCTTTCTTGGAAGATCGTTCCCAAGTTGTGAAATTTGCAAATAATTACTCGTCACCCAGACCCATACGAAGTGGAGTAATTCAGGGTAGTGTACTAGGTCCATTGCTTCTCGTAATCTACATTAACGATATCTGCAGCGTAATCAAGCATGGTACCCCATACCTCTTTGCTGATGACTTAAAGATTGTATACAGCTTCCCCCATTCTACACTGAACGAGGGATTTACACATATTCAAGATGATCTGGTTAGATTACATAACTGGAGCACTGATTGGTAACTGCCATTCAATTCTGATAAATGTGGTGCCTTATATTTCAATAACTCCCACCCGTATTTCAGGTTACACCTAGGTGACTCCTCTCTCCAAACCCTCAATTCCATAAAAGACCTGGGAGTTACCTACTCACAGAACTTAACATTCAGTCAGTATGCAAAAGCACTTGTTTCTAAATGCCGAAGACTCACATCGAAAAACGTACACAACTGAGGCTAAAGTCCTTTTATACAAAGTCAGGGTTCGCCCAGTAATTGAATACTGCACAATTGTCTTCGGTTTCATGAATGGGTATGACAGGGTTCATACTGAAAATATTTAGCGAAGTTTAACACGACGCCTATTACACAAACATGAAGGACTGACTTACGCGGATAGGTGCAAAATATACGGGCTTCAGCCACTTTGGTTAAGGCGCCTGAAACTCAACCTTACATTCCTTTTTCGCCTTTTACACGGCTACCTCGAAAGCAGTAATCCAATAGCTTTCAATAATTTAACCATATATACTCCTAGAAATCATGAAAATACTTTATCCCTAACCCGGTACCGGGCAAAACTGCGATCACGTTTCTTCAAAATACAGTACAGTGCATTATGGAACGAACTTCCACTTAATGTACGTAGTTACCGATCTCCTACTGAATTCCAGCGTCTCCTTAACGTGTTCTTGTCAACAAAAGAGCTTCGGTCTACTTATCCATACTTTACCCATTTGGGCTGTTCATCTAACTTTGGTACTACAGACCCCAGTGCAATACCCCCAATTTGAGGAAACTCATTTGCTCCAGCAACAGTACCGCACCTAAAACGTGATAAAACCAACCCAATTTCTCCCACATGCCTTGATCTAAGGTTCGGTTATTCAGCTTATTGGAGATCTTATCAATATTTCATCAATCGGGTTTATAAACTCATAAGACTATTTATAATTATCCTGGACGTATAATCCCAAATTAGTTGTGATAGTTCTTCCATAATATAAGCAAACTGGTACTTTGTAATGTCTAAAGCATGCCATATGAAAAGTGGCCAGGAAAACCTGGCAATAACAAACTCAGCCAACCAACCATTTTCCCCAAGCTCATTCAACCTAACCTTATCTTTAATCGTACCACTATCCACTACACTCTACTCCGTAGATTATGACTTAATTTGCCCCAGTACTGAAAACTCTACCTTTTACTTTTAAAGATGTTCTAACTACTAACTGCGCAGTAACCGTTTAACTAACTCACTGATTTTTTCTTCACTGTAATCTTCAATAAGTTCGTTAGTATAATTATTTCCATAAACAATTACATTAGCAACCATATCTTTTAATATTTTACATATATGCTTATATTATTAGCACTATTTTTGAGTTGAAATGACTATCTTCAGTCAACAGTTACCCATTTTCATATAATTTTCTAAAACATTCATATTGTTGAAATTATGTAGTATTTTTCCATTATATAATTGATGAGTCACTTTGCAATGTGTGACGCACACCATATAAAATCGGTCGTGAAAATTTAGCATAACAAGTTCTGCTAACCAGTTGCCTTACTCAGGACCACTTTACATAACTTTATCACTAATTGTTCCACTACTCATATCACTGATAAATAGAATATAACTTAGTTGTTCTAATATTAGCTATTTTTATACTTCATAACTCTTAAGGGAAACCTAATTTCTTAGTCTTTTGTAGTAACCCACTTGTTCACTAGTATGATGATAATATTGCTAACAATGTCCTCTGGTATTATTGTGCCATGTGACCTAATGGGAAGCACTTGTCATGAAAGCTGTTAATGTGCAGCACACTGTATGATTGGGACAGAGTCAAAGCAATCCAATATTACAACTGCAGTCATTGTAAAAGGTCTCAGAGCTTAATGTCAAAAAAGGAGGGAGGGTGGCGCATGTTGATCAGCAGATTTAGTAGTGGTCACAAATGTGAATCGCTCCGATCTGTAGGACAACAACATGCATTATTTTGGCAGCTCGGGAATTAAACATGAGTTTAGATACTGAATGTATAAAAAAATTAGACTTTAAAAAATTTTAAAAAAACAAAAACAATAATGACTGTAGAGTTTTGGCTTGTAAAAAAACAATGCTTTCGCTCCCAACATCTACAAGCCTGCTCAGTTTCTTGTCAAGATGCTATCCCATGGGCCATACACAAGTTCGCCAGACATCCTAAAGGTCACCATATTCAACACGTTCTAATCCTTCTAGCCACTTCTCTCTGAAATGTCACTTATATACTTCACGATAATCCTACCTAATTACTGTTATACTCCATTTTATCTCAAGTTCCTAGAACTTTAATAAAGCTGAAATTTAATTTTTCTTTTCCTTCTTCTCATTTAAACCCTTTTCTCGCGTAAAGTTCGGTTGCTCTGATGATAAAAAAACACTCATGTTTGAGAATAACTATATTTTCATAGAAAACGTCATAGTTTTCCATGGTAAGACCAATATGGTTAGCATCATATATTGCAAATGTGTATTATCATTTCAAGTACTATATAGCTTCTTGTATTTATTTCGTAAACATACTTTTAATAATGTATTCTTCATAATTGCATTCTATACCATTTTGCAGCTGCGCCAGATTTTCTTCAGTTCCTAAAATAGCGTTCAAGCATTTGAAGGCATAGCACTCACTCAAATATATGTTGTTTATCGATTGGCCATAACTATCATCAGGAAATGGAACGAATTTCGGGTTGTCGCTCAACTTCGATGGTGACCTTCGTAAAAGATTTACAAATTAACAATTATAAGAATCTGTTCCGATTGCTTGTACTATAATTCAACAATATGAACTTTTTGAAAAGTGATAATGTGTGCTAATTAACAATTGTAATTCGTAACATAATTGATCGTGCCTGTAAAAATGGCATGCATTTCGTGTAAACTTACCCGTTTATACGAAATATACTATTATTATTATAGTAACTCATCCATTACGTCGGAAAATATTAAATCATATCAGCTGCGAAACCAAGACTACCTTGTCAAGTTGGCTACCCACAGAAAATCCATTAGGGCAAACTTTTTCACCATTAAATATTGCACTCTTTGGAACCAAATACCATCTGAAATTAGATGTTGTGAAAGCCCCGATGGATTCGAACGGAGCCTAGAAAGACACATTAACATATCCAACCTAGGCTGTCTAAAAGACCACAACTGTTGGTAAAATGGTAAATGAAAGCCGCTCCAGTCTTCAGCTTAGTCAGTTACATATAACTCGACTCTACTACTTACGCAGCGAATGTTTAACTAATTTACTGATTTTCCTTTCTGTATAGTCTTCAATAAGTTATGTTGATATAAGTATTTCTAGAAACAATAATATTAGCAACCACACCTTTTGACATTTTACATATGTATGTACAGTTAATAATACAATGCTATTTTTTGTATCTAAATGACTTTACTCAGCTAATAACCACCTTTTCTCATATACTTAACTAAAACATATAATTTATATAATATTTCTCAGTATTTTTGACATTATATAAGTTGAAGGGTTACTTTGCAATGCCTAATGCGTACCGTATGAAAATCGGTCATAAAAATTTGGCATAACTAGCTCTGTTAACCGGCTGTTTTCTTCAGGATCATTATACATAATTTTATCACTAATTGTTCCATTACACATTTTACCCTGCTAAATAGACTACAACTTAGTTGCTGTAATACTAGCTACTTCTATAATTTATACTACTTAAACGCAATTTCTTAGGCGTTTGTTAAAATACCTGTGTACATGTATGCATGTATAAAGGTGACACTGCTAAGAATATCCTCAGGTATCGATGTATCTGGTGACCTAATGGGAAGCGCTTGTCAGAAAAGCTATTAATGTGCAGCATACTGTGTGATTGGGACGGGCTTAAAGCAATGCAATACTGCGACTACAGTTTTTGCAAAAAAATCTCAGAGCTTAACATCAAAAAAGGAGGGAGAGTGGCGCATGCTGATCAGCAGTGGTCACAATTGTGAATCGCTCCAATCTGTAGGCCAGCAACATGCATTTTTTGACAGCTCGAGAATTAAACATTAGTCTGGACCCACAACAACAAAAATAATAATAAGGGTTGTACAACTTTGTTTACAAAGCTATAAAATAAATAAAATGTGCTTTGGCTCCTACTATCTACAAGCCTGTTCAGCTTCTTGTCAAGGCACTACCCGTTGGGCCCTACAGAAATTCGTGAGGCGTTTTACAGGTCAGCTTGTTCTACGGCTTCTAATCTTCCAGATCTTTCAATTCACTCCTCACTTAAATTTCACTCACCTACCTCACAATAATCTTTTTATTTACGCACTATTATACTCTATGTGATCGTAACTACCTAGGCCTTTATTGAAGCTGAAACTTGCTCTTTATTCATATTTGTTGCTTGCTTTGATTAAAAACACAACAACACCAATGTTTTGAACAAGGCTATATTTTCATCGGAAACGTGATAGTTTCCATGCTAAGACCAATATGGTTAGAATTAAACATTGCAAATGCAAACTATCATTTCAAGTACTATATAGCTTCTTCTCCTTGTACTTATCTTGTAAATATACTTCCAATAATGTATTATTCATCATCACATTTTATACCATTTTGCAGCTGCGCAGAATTTTCTCCTCTTCCTGAAATAGCGTTCAATCACGTGGCGGGAAGCACTCACCCAGATATACGCTGCTCACTGGTTGACCATAACGATCAGCAGGAAACGGAACGAAGTTTGGGTTGTCGCTCAGCTTTGATGGTGACCTTAGTAAACGGTTTACAACTTAACATTTATAAGAACCTGTTCTGATTGCTTGTACAATAATTGAAGAATTCATACTTTTGAAAAAGTGGCAAAGTTAAACTTTCGACACCAATAACAACGAATCAGCAAACGACCTTGAACGGACCAATCACATGAAAGAGGCGTTTATGATAAGTGGAAGCGTATATTTATAAGAAAAATTATAAAACGGTTACAATGGGTATCTTTCCCGAACATAGGACAGGAACATCTCCCAATTCAGCATGGGACTGTCAGTAGAGAAGTCGCACCACATTCTATACATATATTCATCTAAATGGCTATAAATGAGATCTTCTTGAGATCCATTTATAGCCCATATCCTATTTTTCAATCGACCCCAAAATCCTTCAATGGAATTTGTATGAGTCCCTGTAAATGGATCCACGAAATCACTGGAGCTTTTCACTCTGTGATGAATGTATCCCAGGGGTGACAATGAGTTGTAACCTTTCCACTCATCGGTATGTGCAATTGATCATCTTTTGACAAGTCGGGTTATAATAGGTATCACAGTAGTCGCCTTCCTGTCTGCCATTCTTTCAACAAATCCTTTTTGGAGGGACGTATCGTATAAACCTATTACCCAAATGTTGTTAGCTCTCTGACGACCACGGTTATATTTCTTCTTCACCAACACATGCACTACTACGTCATCCCCGCCTAACAACGAGGTAATTATCTCCATTTTCCATGAGGCGATGTCTCTACAGTGCTGATACAATTGGACTGTTGAGACAAGGCTAATCTCCGTCTCCGCAGCTGCCGCTCTCACTGGCTGCTTCAATACCCAATAGTTGCAGATATACAAAATCTGGGTTAGGGAGGGATGCGACCTAGTAAAATAAGTTCCTACGAAATATTAAAATTAGCAGCTTTACCTCTCTAACTAACCAACTCGCTTCCAGCATAATCCACAACGATGGACAAATCCATCAGTTGACCTCGAATAGCTTTTTAGAGTCATAACACCACCACACGAACAATTTCTCTCCTTTCGAAGCAAGCCTACGTCTAGGCAATACTGGAAGATACTATCCTCCTCGAACTGCAAACGTAAACTTGTAAGGGCACGCATTTGAAATGAATCAAGCGCTATACAATATTGAACTACGTTCGTGAATGTCATTGGATAATTCGACGTCGTTCGCTGATTGGCAGTTATTGGTGTCTAAACTTTAACTTGGCCGAAAAAGTATTAATTTGTGATACTTCAGGATTGCAATTTATAAGATTATTGATTGTGCCTGTAAAAATGCAATGCATTTCTTGTAAACTTGCCCGTTTATACGAAATATAAATTATTATTATATCACATAACTAAGTGATGCGATTCACCCAATTCTCATTATTATATATTTATTTCAGGCACATCAATTTGTTTATATTGCATCCCGCAACACAAGCAAAAAACTTTTCTATAACCGTACATGTTACGTCCACTAAAAAATTAGATATATACTTTATTTCCGATGTTTTATTTTCGCGTTATTTTACTGTATGGTAGATGCAAATCATTTTTCAAGCGTTTTGTTTGGTACATCTTCCTCAAGAAGGTTCTTAGCATTCTTATTTTCTTTTCCAGGTGCGACGGGCACTGTACAAGAAAAAAACGAAGCATGAGATCCAAAGGACAAACATCAACGAAGCGATGTACAGACACTCTATTAGCATATGTAGACGACCAGTGGGCACTCCATAATACCGCTGGGAAAAGTTTTTACCGATGGGGAACTACTTTTTTTACTTCCGGTCGGTTCAGTCTTAGGGTCCTCACAACCCCACTAGGAGGGGAGTGAGCTGCAATAGTAAGTGACTCCCCGAAATTATTAACCACAACACTCATCACTGAACATTGGATGCTGACCCACTCTGTTTAAGTCGAATTGTTTAACTGAAGGCTTCCGGTCAAGCATCCACGCCATTTGGTACTCCGTCGTGTCACGTTCGTGCACGATCCCTAGCCAGCTAGGCAATCATATCGCACTCCGATTTGGTCCCGAAATATATCTCGTAATTTGGACGATCAATTGTGGTGTTTTGTTTTGCCTTTGGTCTGCGCGGAACGAACACTATAGAAGTTTTGGCTATTAGATCTTGCGTTAGTATACTTCGTACAATCCGTGGACGTCAATACCGTCAGCCTCTAAGAATGTGATGGTACAGATTTTGAAAGTGGTCCGCCTGAAAGTAAGCCTTCTTCGATGTAATGCTTTACCTCTTTGATTCACTAAAAGCACATTTTTCTCAAGTCACGTAGACCTGTTGGCTGATAAGAGCCCCAGGATGCCTGCATATTGCGGTATCCATTCTTGTATGTATTTGAGGGATACTTTGCACAACTCAGCGTTTGCAAAATGAAATGCCTCGTTAAGGTACATGTTGATATTACCGTTAAGCATATACACTAGTATCGAAAGTTCACCTAGGGTAGGTTGGTTAACACAGATGATAATGTATACCATATATATTTCACATAAATTAAGCATTTACATGATTGACATACCGTTTGTACAGGCATGATCATATTTGACAAGCGCAATTTGAAATGGAACACTGTTTTATGACATTAAAAATTGGAAAAATGGAAAAAACCTCTAGAAACTTCATAAGAATAGAATACATTATATTGGTTTAAGTCTAAATTATAATCTATAATATACTTATAGTCAGTCAAATTCATGTGGGAATTACAAAATGTTGCGTTAATGGAAGGTACGAAGAGAGGTGGTACACAGGTACCAGAGTAAGACACACAGGATACAGGCCTTGTGATGATTATCATTTTATCAATTAATAAAAGTTCAAAAATTTATAAAACTCCACAGTAGAGGGTAAATGCAACATTATTTTGGTATTAACAGATACAAGGGACCAACTTTGTGATAATAAACAGAATTCAGAATGGAATTTGTTCCGTTGTTCATCGTATGTGCCAACAATATTCTGAACAACGCTCAAGTAATACAAACGTAGAAGGAGCATTGCTGTTCATCTGCAGTGCCTCAATGCAATACCTTCGAGAAGAGGAGAAAGAAGAAAACAGAACGAGAAGTGCAGAGGCAGCCATCAAACAATAATAATTTAAGCAAACAATATGCAATAATCTCACGGTTTATTCCCCTTTTTGTTACTAAGAATTTAGAGTCATTGAGTTTTATAGTGTTACATACCAGCGATTAGTTCAAGTTTACGGTAGTAGACGACAAAAAATATAGAATAACAAAATATAAAAAATTAGGGCAACACAAATGATAATGACTTTCACACCTATATAGGGTAATGCGAATAGAAATTGAAGAAGTTGAATCCAAACGCCAAAGTAAATAAAATATGTAGAAGAAAAGATGAAGAATGATAATATTTATTTATGCTGTTGTTCTGATTTATACAGTTAGATGTCCTTCTGAAGTAGAGAAATTGTACCATGAGCTTGTTTTCAAAGAGTTTATACACAAGCTGTTGCATACAGACAGCTTTTATTTTATTTTTTGTCGAAGTTATTCAAACTCAGGAGCCTTAGCAACAGAGCGCATTCCCACAGATAAGGGTGGTTCTCCTAAGTCCCTACCATCATATCCGCTGAATAGCAGTCACCATCCTCCCACCTTTCAATCTGCTGGGCCCTGGCGAAATACTCCTTTTGTTTTTAGCAAAAAACTTTTTATACTGCTACGTATCGCATAGACAGTTTTTGCATTCACTAGCTAACTCAACGGAACTCATGGTATGAAAGACTACTTTCAGTCAGCCATTTTGTATGTATCGTCCCTAGCAGCATTTTAAAAATATATGTGTGCAATAAAAAAGTAAAGAAATCAGAGATTCGCAGTCTACCTTCTAGATTTTAGTTTAAACAGATGAAACAAAGGGGCAATATGATATGGTACGAGAAGGGAAAAATTGGTATAGGTACATAGTCATGTATATGTATGCATAAAAAGAGACAGTAGTTAACTATTATAGATGGTTCAGAAGAATTCGACTACAGAGGATTATAATAACATAACAGTAAAATAAAATCCGTTAATATTTGAGGCTCACAGTGTAGTTAAGCTGATTTTTTAGACGATCCCGCGTAGGGCTGGAATTCGCGTAGACGTATTTACTCACAGCATTAGCTAGTCGCCAGAGGAGATTTTAGTCCCGGCCATATCTAGGTTGTTTACTACTCGACCTTGAGGTAGAACTCCTACCACACTGAACTACCCAAAATACAGTTTTGCCAGGGATATTCGCCATAATATTTGATTAATTTGACAGTCAGCAGCTGGGGTTAAATGGATTTGAATGAGTGAAAAGGTATGACATGAGGTGTGAGGGTAGTTCATGTAGATTCATTGCAGCTTTCGTAGTGAGTATGTCAGACTGTGTATTCCACTCCAGGTTTGTATGAAAGGATTGTGGATATTTTGTGATGATGCTTGCTAAACAAATAATTGAATCAACTAAGAAATGGAACTGAGAACAGCATTAGCGCAACGTTGATTATTTTAAATGTCTGATAATACTGACCGTTTCTGTTAATGCTCTGGGTGAACAGATCTATTTAGGTACGTAAGTCAAAGGGGAAAGAAACAATATCACGAATTTTCAGTATGTGGCGAACTGTGTCAAGACTACGATACACTGCATTCTTGTGCGAGAATTATAGATCACATTTCCAAGGAAGTGATAAAGCGTGTTCAGTGAATGTATAATGCCAACGTTTTCAATGTGTCTGACAGTATCAACATTAAAACATTGAAAAAAGCACTTTTAAAGGCATGTGAAATACCAAATTCCTATTGTGCTTGCAAACGATTGCGTAAATCTTCAGCTAATACATCTTGTCCAATAATGTTCAAATTTAGTAGCATTGTGAATGCAAGTCACTTTGTAAACAACTAGCATCTCTTTAGGAAAGCAAGCAGCTTTTAAAATGTACGTATTATTCACGACAGGACACCAATCCAGCAGGATATTGTTTCTTTCTCCTTCGACTTACGTACCTAAACAGATCTGTTCACCCAGAGCATTAACAGAAACGGTCAGTATTATCAGACATTTAAAATAATCAACGTTGCGCTAATGCTGTTCTCAGTTCCATTTCTTAGTTGATTCAATTATTTGTTTAGCAAGCATCATCACAAAATATCCACAATCCTTTCATACAAACCTGGAGTGGAATACACAGTCTGACATACTCACTACGAAAGCTGCAATGAATCTACATGAACTACCCTCACACCTCATGTCATACCTTTTCACTCATTCAAATCCATTTAACCCCAGCTGCTGACTGTCAAATTAATCAAATATTATGGCGAATATCCCTGGCAAAACTGTATTTTGGGTAGTTCAGTGTGGTAGGAGTTCTACCTCAAGGTCGAGTAGTAAACAACCTAGATATGGCCGGGACTAAAATCTCCTCTGGCGACTAGCTAATGTTGTGAGTAAATGGATATCCAAGTATGTTCTTTTAGAGAAAGATAAACCCATTATTAGATTTGACGTCCCCTTTACAAAAACAGGGCATCTGTTGAATGCCTGGAACGAAGATAAACCTGTTAAAATTGGAAGAGATGGTCAGGTGGGTGCAAAATTTTAATTAATTGAGCTTCAGGAAATTGAGCCAACATGTGGTGAAGCACTCTGCCGTCTGATGCTTGGTGATGGATCTGGAGATGAGTCGAAACATCTTAATACTGTTCAAACGATTGGTGAAAGAACTAGTCGTCGGAATGCTTTTGAAAGACTTGGAAAAGTTGTTGGACGTGTTGGCCAAAATAACCATAATGGTTCACGTGTTGGTGGCGCAGGCGGTCAAGCCAATGTTGGACTTTTGGGAGATGCTAATGTTGGAAATCAACGATATTCGACTTCCACAGAGAGAAGAAGTTTAATGAGTTTCCCTCCTATGACGCCATTACTTAATGCTAGTGGTTCAAGTTTGTCTTCGTCAGGAGCTGCACCGCTGCTGCAAGTAACCGCAGCTGCTGCGGCTATGGCAGCAGCTGCAGCGATGGCTGCGATCAAATCGTCAGGAACGCAATCAGTCAATTCTCAAACCCGTAGTGGAACATCTAATCTCAATCCTACAATGAGTTCCAGATTGCCAGTGCAACCTCCCACCCTTCCTAACATATTTTCAAATTATCCAACTCCCAGTGGTTCTCTATCACGTCTAAATGCATCAAATTCCTCAAATACTACTCTGCTACCTTTCCTTCAGCAGCAGCAACTTCGTATTTCTGGGTCGGCAGCAAGCGCTGCTGCGGGGGCTGCTCTTTCTCAGGCATTGCAGCAAGCTCGTGGTTTGCCTAATCCATGTATGGTGACGCGGTCTGGGATGGCAATCAATCCTGCAGTAAACAACGTGCCTTTAGATGCTCGAGCTAAAAGAAGTCGTTCATGCTCTACCAGCGATAGCGTATCTTGCAGTTACGCTCGTGAACGTAATCCAAGGCACCGAAGAACTGATGACTATGCAGTACCGGGGTCCCCGCGATTTGACTCAAGTCGACGGAACTCAAACTCTCCGAGGTTAGGTGTTGTTGAGCAGTGGACACAAGAAACAGAGATTTGTGCTAATTTATTTGTTGATTATTTATTGACTGTTAACCTATGGTTTTTATTATGCCTTACGTGAACTACTGAAAACCTTTTTTCACTTTTTATACTAGCAGTTGCTTGTAACAGCCACATGAACAATTGACACTAGACTCAATGTTTTTGAATGTGTGTTTGTTAACATAAGTTGTAATACTAGGCACATATAAACTAAGTCTTCGAGAGTTTCTGTGTACGTCAGATATTGTATGCATTTAGTAAGTGAAATTTGGCTTCAGTTTGTGTTGAGGTTTTATAAGTCTTCATTTCCTGACATGGAGTTTGTGTTTAATCCATTTTATTTTCTAGGAGATTCAGGTAAAGATTCTTTATGGACATTTGTTATTCGAGAAAAAGCTCTTAATGACACACTAAGTGGGTTTGTAAGTGATAACAGTGCTAATTCCCATGTAAGAGCTTCAGAAATTATAGGCCCATTTAATGTATGAACTTAGAGACTACACCTGTTGTTTCTTTTGCCTTTATCTATAATTTCAGACAAACAAGCAGCAGTCATGAAAATAACACTCATACAAATAAGAGTCGATCGAATTATGTCTACCTGATACAAAGCCTGAACCATAATCAACATATGAATGAAGTATGAGAAAACAAGGTCGAGACTTACCACAACATCACATGGAAGGATATAAGTTACTTGGACATTATTTATAATCCACCAACTGGTCTCCTTTCCAAAAGGAATGCGGCGATATTTTATCCACAGTTATGCGCAAATACATAAATCCACAGTTCCCGTTGTATACACTCAGTGGGGATTGCAGCCAACAAAGTAATGCATTTAAAGCATATGCACATTTCCCATAATCACGGCGACACCGCGGAATATATCAAAATCGCAGAGCAATCAAACCCAACACGCGATGTAATTAAGTAAATCCGAAAGGCAAACAAGTTGTATTCCGATTTTGAATATTCGTCCATATGTCGATCATGATGACAAATCCAAATCACTACCTATACAGCGTCAATAAATCTGGATATCTATGAAATGACGAAAATATGCTGATAGCTGCATCTCAGATCCCAATGACTCATTCAATGGCAAAATTCTGCTCCTGCATGCCTCTTTCGACATTTTTGTATGGATTGGTTCGCAGTTACTCAGGTTCCAGACAGAAAAGAATAAAAATTCACAAGTTGCTGAATTATGATTACTTCTCTGCATGTTTAACTGGATAATAACTGCTGCGGTGAGCCGTTTGCAGTTTATATTGCTTAAAACATCGTTTACGGTAAACTGAGTAACGTTTTATAAGTCATTTTTATACTTTTGTGACTAGCCCACCATATCGACCGAATGTAACGCAACACTCAGTTGTTTCGCTCATGTTCAACAAATTCAAACAATAATTGTGCCTAGGATTATGCCATATAAACTGTTTTAACTTATGCAGAGTGTACTTACGGTCAATATTTCATTATCTCACCTTGTATATATATTTTGTGTTAGTGGAAAATTTTAAACATGTTTACTCCATGTGTGCATTATTACCATATTGTTGATGCCTGTCAACTGGAGTCCCTCATGTGCATAAAGTGGGAATATATTATTGTAAGACGCATTTTATTGTTTTATGAGGGAATTGACTTCAAGCTTTATTTATTTTCCCAAGTGTATGTAGTCCATCCAACGCATACTTGGGTTTTTTTTGTTAATGCGAAGTCAATATCTCTATATTTGTTGGTGTGTTCCATTGAATCACCAGTTATCCGATTTTCCCCACAAACTAAAGATAAAATGACAGCAACCATGTTATTTAACCGTAAATCATGTAATTTAAATATGTAACTTATTTAATTCTTATCCATTCCTATAGAACTTGTTTTTCCTATATTTGTATGAACAAATATGTACCCTATTATATTATCATTACTAACTATATTTACTAATCGTATGTGTAATTTATCGAAGTGATGATGCCTGTAAATTGGTGTCCCTCATGTAAAAAATGAGAATATACTATTATTATTATTATTATTATGTTCCATTAACATGTCTTTTCATTTTCACAAACTGACTTCATTTGCTCGCTTTGGAAATTGTGGATTGGATTCTGTTGTGAAGACGGCGTGAAACAAACTCAAGGCGTGGGGGCTACGAAAGTATGTTGATTATCTTTTCTAGCGGTGTTATTTGCATTTTTTGGGCTACCTTCTAAAGATGAGGTATGCAGCAGAGGTTTAGCGATTTTGTTAACTCTAAATTTCCTTGTTGGCTATTTATGATAGTGTGCTGATGGCGGAGTAGCTGAAGGCTTGATGAGACTGTCTGGAAAAGCTGTACTGCTTGTCTATTTATTCGTAACATTAACAGGGGTGTGCTTACATACATAGAAATATGTGGGGATACATAGAAGTAATGGTGAGCTCAAAGTAGAGCCATAATATCACTGGTCATTGGTCTGAACAACCTAGGCAGGTCGAGGTTTCTTAGTTGGATTCTCGAGATGCTACAAAGCAGTGTTCCTGAACTCAGAGACGACTGAAGATCTTTTGCAACAGCACATGTATGTCCACTATTTACCGTCGAATTGTCGCTGCTCTGTCATGACATTTTTGTCCGGTTTTGTGTACTTTTAGAAGTGTGCCAAATCGAATTGACGAGTGCCTGCTAGTTCCGTTTAAGTTCATCAATCAGTCAAGAACTTGTGAAACCGGCCCTCTGTTTCGTTTTAATCTAATTTTGTTTCCAATTTTTGCTGTTCTTGTTGATAGATGGTAATTTTGCGATACTTACATTTTCCGAATGCACTTTGCAAAACCGATTCGTGGATTATTGTCATTTACAGTTGTTGTGTCTTCTTGTGTAGTAGATAAAAAGTGCTTTTGTCCTACAAATCCCTTCGGCATGTGTGCATTTAATTTCTTGCGTACACTGATTTATTGCCATACTGAAGTCATTTACTCATTTAGTAAAAAAACAGCTAGTTATCACCACATCTCAAACAACGGTTTAGGAATGAATTTATGAAGCTGTGAAGCTTTTGGAAATATATCTTCCCGAAAGAATCTTCTTCGTTAAACTGCTTGTTTCATTATTTAGTGGATATTATTGTTGATTTCATCATTATTCATTTGGGTTCCGAGTGGAATATAGGGCTTCAAAAACACACCTCCACTTCGTTTTCTTTTCTAATTTCCTCTTCAGCTGCATCAACGTTTGCGCAATCCAAGAAACCATTTCATACACGCCGTGTGTAACCGACCTCAAGCAGTCGTACCCTGAGCTCTGCGGTCACGCAATACTAACTCTCTTTCTCTTTCAGGTTCTCGAGTAATCAATCAACTTGCACGTTGTGGGAAGCCGGGAAGTAACGACCGCCCACACACTTCCGAAACCACACCAAGCCTTCCTGAGCATCATTCTCCTTTACTCACACCATCTTCATTGTCTCACTTTCCTACTACAGTCGGTACTATTCTTCAGGCTAGTGAGTCATCCTCACTTCACTTTGTGTCCACAAACAACGATGTTAGCCATAGAAACGCCCCAGATAGCCTTTTAATGCCACGTCGCCAACTCCATATGGGAGCTTTTAACGTCTGGACCTTCTGCCAAATCGGACAACAGGCGTCACTAGCAAGAACCTGGCATCTGGATTCATGGATGCACGTTGTGTTTCGGAGACACCCACTCAAGACCCGAGTATTGTCATTCACTTAATCTCACCCGGCCTACAAGGTAATTCTGAAAAATTCACTATAAGGGTATCAGGAGACCCCTCAGCTAGCTCGCGAGGTCTCGCAAGTGTAGGGATAGCATTGAGTGTTAGGGCAGGAAAATCACTTCTTGACTGGATCCCGGTAGATAGTAGTATGTGTGTGGCCCGTTAGAGGAAGGAAGGACGGCGTAACCCGTCGTTGTCTTTTCATAGTCTCCTCTTACGCCAAAACAGACTGCGGTCCGGATGAACTAAACGATGACCTCTACAAGAAACTGTTCAAATAGCTGCATAAAGCAAAACGCTCAGATATAGTTGGTCTAGCAGGCGAATTCAATGCCCAAGTAGGGAAATTCTACCAGACTGAGAAGTATGTAGGTGGTATATATGGAGATCCCTGCCAACGAACCGACAACAGTGATCGCATTCTACAGTTCTGTTCAGATAATTATCTGCTCCTAGTCATCACTAACTTGAAGTGCAAAGAGAGACACTGAGTAACCTGACGACCTCCATCACCAAATCAACACTGGACTCAGACAGGCCCCATAGCGATAGGGTATCGTTGGCAAGGGTCATTAGAAGACCGTTGCTTGTACTGGAACACGTGCATAGACTGCGATCACATTCTGGTCCGTGCACGTGTATGCTTACGACTAGACGGACATAAGAAATTGCTGGCAGCGAAAGAGTTACACCCCTAACTAGATCGAGACTCTGAGTACTTATTTAAGGAAGAAATAGAGAAACGTGTATCTGGGGTCGACTGCAGTACTTCTCCTGAAGTAGCCTGGCACAACATAAAGTTAGCTGTAAACACAGCTGTAAAAGATGTTAATAACCTGAAACCTAAAGTTAGTAAAAGCCATTGGATCTCTATCGCCTCATCCGAACTGATTGACGCATGAAGACTGATTCCGGCGAGCTCCGATTATGATGAGGAGCGAAAGGTACTTGAACGAAAACCAACAAAGTCTTCGCTCGGACCGTGAACAGTGGTGGGCGACAAAAGCGAAAGAGATGGAAAAGGTGTCGGCGATTGGCAACACCAGACAACTATTTAGACTTATCAGGGAAACAGGTGGTAAAACGCAAATGATAAGTGAAACAATCTCTTAGAAAAATGTCACCATAATTAACTTCCAGGATAGATGACTGGAACTCTAGAAATACCACTTTAAGAAGCAATTCAACTGGCCCACAGCCACACTAGACTTACCGAACATCCAACACCTCCCTGAATGGGATATAGACACAGGTCTTCCGTCCCTAATTGAGGTTACTAAAGCTGTCACTAATTTGAAACAAGCTACGGGACCCGATGGAATGACTCCAGAGGTGTTTAAGGATGACGGAGACAGTCTATCGTCTGCTTTAACTGAGGTACTAGGCAGCGACTATGATTCAGAGGAAGTCGCTTCAAGTAGGTGTAAATGATTGATTATCCCGATATACAAGAAGGGAGATAAGTCTTCCTAGGATAATCGAAAGAGGATTAGCTTGACCAATATGGTGTCTAAAGTTCTAGGCTCAATAACAATATATTCTCATTTTTGTACATGAGGGACGCCAGTTTACAGGCATCATCAATTCGATAAATTACACATACGATTGGTAAGCAAAGTAAGTAATGATAATATAATAAGGTACATATTTATTCCTACCTACTTAGGACACACCAGTTGTATAGGCACGGATGAGTATTATTTAAGTTAAATAAATTTTGTTTATGATTAAATCACACGGTTGCTGTCATTTTGTCTTTAGTTTGTGGGAAAAGTCTGACAACTAGTGATTCAATGGACCACATCAGGAAATATAAAGATATTGACTTCGCATTAAAAAAGCTAAGTATGTGTTGGATTGATTAGAGATATTTGGGAAGATAAATAAAGCTTGGAGTCGATTCCGTCATACAACAATAAAATGCATCTTATAATAATAAATTCTCACTTTATGCACATGAGGGACTCCAGTTAACAAGCATCATCAATATGATAATAATGTAGTAATAATGGAGTTTACAATTTTTCACTGACACAGGATATATATACACTTGAAGGTAATGAAATAATGACACTAAGCACGTTTTGCGTAAGTTAAAACAATTTATATGATATTATCCCAGGCACCATTATTGTTTGAATTTGTTGAAAATGCGCGTAACAGCTGAGTGTTGCGTTACATTTGGTCGATATATGTAACACTCAAAAGCAACAGCCACAACTAACGAAGGAAGAAGACAAAGATGTGAGACGAAGGTCTTTATTTCCACCACACAAGGCTTTAATTGCCCAAGTACGAGCTAATTGTCGTCCTTTATAACAAGTTTAAACAAACTGTCTCCTTCATGCTCTAGCAAGGCCACGTCAGCGTTTCTTTCTGAAATAGAAGAAATAGGAAACTCACTTATTGGTATTATGCTAGTTTTTATTTCATTATATTGCTCCCCTCCTCTGGAGGCACTGTCCTCAGTGCCTGGCGGTGGTATAGGATATGCACTATCTCCATCGGTCGGTACCTCGACATAGCTAGTAGCAGGCGGCGGAGATGTCGGCGACTCGTTAACAGCTGTTGGATAATGCGGTTTCAGCTGGTTATAATGCGCGGAGATGAGATTGTCTTGGAGGCGTCGCGAGTTTCGCAAGACGTACGTAGCCGGAGGTCGGTGCTGTACGATCTCACATGGTCCTTGTCATGGGGCGTAGAACTTAGGACACGAGCTGGAAAGGACTGACGGTCGATGGAGCCAGACGTAATCACCCTGGGGATAAGTGAGTCCATGGACAAATCGGTCACAAATGCTTTTCTGATATTGTGAAGAAGACTGCAGATGGTGACGCGCCAGGTCGCAGGCCATCCCCAGGTGAAGATATCGGACGTAGGGAATACAGTCGGTATTTTCACATGGTAACAGCGGTGTCCGGATCTCGACTGAGTGGCGAAGTTCACGCCCAAACAAGAGCAGACCAGGGAAAATCCCGTCGACGAATGCACGGAGGAGTGGTATGCAAGCAAGCATTGAGGCAGGACATCGTCCCAGGTGTTATCTGGTAATAATAATTTATATTTTCATATAAACATAAATTTACATGAAAATGCATGCGTTGTGCAAAAAGGCGCTGAGGAGATCCTTGATAGTTCAGTTGGTGCGTTCCACCAGCCCATTACTCTGTGGATAATAAGACGTAGTATGAGTCTTTCGAGTGCCAAAAGCACTGCAGGTGTGAGCTATAAGATGACTCTAGAAGGCAGCGCCCTGGTCAGTGTGTGGATAAAGCGGGGCACCAAAACGGGACACCCAATTGTCGAAGAAAGAGCGGCTGATCGTCGGGGCATCCTGTTGTTGGAAAGGGACAGCTTCGCACCACTTTGTGAAGTAATCAACCATGACAAGTATGTAACGATTACCGCGTCTCGACGTTGCTACTGGCCCAATAACATCTACCCCAACTCGGTGATTAGGGGCTTCGGTCAACATAGGTACTAATGGTGCTCGGGGAGTTGGTTTAGGCTGCTTGATCTGCGCACATATAGCACAATTGCGACAAAACTCAGTAACATCGTGGTGAATAAGGGGCCACCAGAAACGTTGACGGATGGCGTGTTCATTTTTATGTTGAATGGCGTGTCCAAGTTGATGATGTACTTGACTAATAAGCTCGGGCACTTTAACGGTTGGGATGTGGAGTCGGGGGTTAGCATTTGGTTCCACTATATAAAGAACATCGCTTATTAGTCATATTAAACCCCATTTACTGCAGATGCACCGCGTAACTGCTGGTAATTCCCGTAATTCTTTGGACGTCGGTCAACCGTCCCCATGATTTCGTCGTAAATAAATAGGTTGTATTTCTGTGTCCACCGCTTGCAGTGAGGCCCAGTCGGTGTCAGCTGCAGCACTGAGCAACACATTCAATGTGTTTTCGCAATTTGGCAGGCGTGAGAGGGCGTCGGCGTTATCATATTGTCTTCCGGGTTGGTATATACAAGTGAAATCAAACTCCTTCCCACTGATCAGCCCACAAGATCGCTAACTCTGCATTTCTAATATCTTCAACTCTCAAAGGTCCCACATTCATATTATCGTATCCTGCAAGATGCATGACCTTTAAATACGTAACATATCGTGTCAACCACGCAACAGCCATCAGTAATTTGTACCAAGAAGAATAATATTTAAAAAGTGGGTGTAAACCCGAATGTCTTCCTTGAGTAGATGTTAAACTGACATTTGTCTTAAACTCCAAGACATACTCACTTATCGGTGGTTCATCTTCTCAACTAGGTCACATACTCTCAGATCGTAGCAAGAACTCCGGACCCTTCCACCACTTATTTTTAACCACATTCATATCAATAACTCCTCGAGACGCCAGATCAGCTGGGATTTTTCCAGACGGTACGTATCTCCACTGCTCAACGGCTGTTAATTCATGAATTTGAGATACTCTGTTAGCTAAAAAACAGGCATATATTGCTGACTCGTTGCGTATATAATATATCGCAGGCATCCAATCAGTCCAAAACGTTACAGGACACATGGGACAATCGAACTCCTTACACAGCGTTGTGAATAACTGCGCAGCTAGCAAGGCTGCAGTAAGTTCTAATTTCGGAATTGAAACCGCTTTTAGAGGTGTCACTCTAGATTCACCCATCACGAGCGCGAACATCTATATCATCCCTTAAGGTAGTTCCAAATCCAACCTCAGAGGCATCAGAAAAAACATGGAAGTCAATTATATCATGATTTCTTAGAAAAGGTCAGCAACAGAGATCTTTTGGAGCGAACCAACCAGGAACCGATTGTGAAACAAATAGGCAGGAAGAAATGGAGATGGATTGGCTGGCCATACTCTGAGGAAACAAGCCATCAGGTGACATCACTAGACAAGCCATCGCTCGAGTGGAACCCGAAAGGGAAGCGGCGAGTTGGTCGTCAGTGCGAGGGTGGGTGACTTGGAGGAGGTCATGTGAAGAGGAGATGAAAACGTGTGGGCAGACTTGGAGCCGGGTGAATACTCTAGCGGAGAACCGAACGCAGCGGAGACGCACGGCTGAAGTCCTATGTTCCTCTAGGAATTAAACGAAACGATAATAGTAATCTCGGTGGCTTAATTGGACGTGAGATGGAATTAAATTGTTAACCCACCTTTAATAATAATAATAATAATAATCACTTTATTCCACAACAATAACAATTTACAGCATGGAATTTTCAGCGTTTCATTTTACATATTGCATTGGTTTAGCTCTTTTTATAATTATATAAATGTATAAAATTTTAAAAATAGTAATAGTTAATAGGAAAAATAAAAACCCCACTCTTCACTGTGTCTGTCACTTAATGGGTCATCCCATTGTAACCCTTTCCGGCATGTCTCTCCTTGCCGGAAGTAAACAACCATGAATGGATCGTTCATTCTGCAACTACATTAACAGCCTGATTAGCTACCTTTGATCATGGGTGTCTGCGTCCCATCTACCGTGTTAAGTGGTATAATATGGTGAGCAATATTGACGTTAGGCGTCGAGTGCTAGGGAGGGAGGGGAAATTAATAGACTAGGCTGTGAAGCTACATCGAATGAGATGGTAAGGACATGTGTTACACATGTCTAGCTATCGCCATCCTCAAATGACAATGTTAGGTGACATAGAGTCAGAGTAAAAAAGAGCCAGTGGTGGTCAAACCAAAACGTGGCACCAGTCAATGAAATCCACAAGTTAGTTTGAGCCAGTCATGTAGGAAGGTGTAGACTTCGTGGTTGGGGTACTCGAGACGGTAAAATTCAATGGTTGGAGACAATTAGTGATATTGTTCAGAATCGTTCTCAATGGCTCAGGTGAGTCCACTACTTCTGACTGATAATTTCCAATAAAATTATATTTTTCTTCGATATAACTATTCTTTTTTCCCTTTATGTCTATTAGCCCTCTATTTAATATTTATTTTTATTTTATTCTCTTGCTTTGTGTCGTAAGTGAAGTATGGCGACTCCAACTGCCGAACGTCACTGCAAAGTTGAACGTTGAAACCAGTCAGTCAGAATTCAAATATTCTTCCACTCACGTATCCTTGGTGATACCACGTGGTGTATCCGAACTTGTTCTGATCTTATCTATTGTAAAGGTAACCCTAGCAACCTTTTCCCTCAGTTTCTTGAATTATGGTCTGTCTCCAGTTGTGCTTAAGGATTTCAGACTCACCATGAAAGTTCCCTGAACAAGATGATGGTCTGAGCCCACACCTCCCCTTCTCGACTTTGTGTTCAAACGGCTGTGCCTAAACTTCCTTGAGATTAAGATGAAGTCCACGTGGTCTATGGTATGTTCCTCAGACGAAATCTATGTTGCTTTGTGTATATCCTTTCTTCTTCTACACACCGCCTCCAATCACCCAATCATTGAAGGCGCACAAGTCTGCGAAAAGTACTCCGTTATGCATTGGTATTGTATCTGATGTATGGTTGGGTGTATATTTTAGTTGATTTGAGTCGGTTAATGGTGTGGATTGTGTTAGTTATTGTTTGCTTGATTACTATTTGATGTGATGTGATGTGATGTTATGTGACGTGTTGTTGTGTGTTGTGTTGTGTTGTGTGGTGTGTGTTGTGTTTTGTCGTTGTTATGTGTTTGTGTTGTATTTGTTTTGACATTGAGTGTTGTGATTTGATGTAGGTGCTGATGAGGATGAGTGATGTTTGTTGGTGAAGGGTATGAAGTGTTTGTGTTTGTGTTGTTAATGATTGATTGTGTGTAATTGGTATGGGGGTGAGTGTTGTTCCTGTAAGCGCAGATCCGCGTTAGCGTTGTCTGTCGTCGCAGTGGGAACTACATGAAGGTTGGATCGATTCCATTGTGGGTGAGATGGCGATGTAGCTGTTTCAATATGGGGTCGTACATTTGTTGATGAGATGATTATTATGTATTGTTTTTGTGTTCTGGTGTGTTGTTTGTAACCTCTGGTTTTGGTGTGTGGTGTTTTTTGATTTGTGTGTGTGTGTTGAGTTGTGTTTGGTGAGGTATTGGCTATTGGATTGTGTGGTGTAATTGGTATTGTTGCAGTGTGAGTGTGAGTTGTGGGTGTAGTTGTAGTTGTATGTGTGGTTGGTTGTTTGGTATATGGTTTGCTAGTGAATGAATTGTGATTGGGATGATGTTTGTTGTTGTTGTGGGATGTTTGTTCGTGTGTGTGTGTTAGTTTTTTGGCTGATGGGATGGATGTGTGGAGTGTTTTGATTATGAGAGTTGGGTAGTTTGTTGAGAGTGAGTGATGTGTATATTTCTGTGTGTATGCATAGGTTTGTTTGTTGTACTTGTTGAATGGGGTGTATATCAATGATGACAAGCAAGTGTTCAGATCTCATGAATTTGCAATGCTCTAGAATTACTCTGATAGTGTGATGTTGTTTGTATTAATGTTGATATATGTATTTAACGTGAGTGTTTATGTTTACTTTGTGCATTTGTGTTGTCCATTTCAGAGGCTGTTATTGTTGTTGTGGAGTAGTCCGCTGGTTGTGAGGTGAAATGGTTGACGTTGGTTTGTGGAGGACGAGGAGGAGGAGGAGGAGGAGGAGACGTTGGGGATTGTGGCGGACGATGGGTATGTGATGATTGTTTACTGTAATGCATTGGTATTGTATCTGATGTATGGTTGGGTGTATATTTTAGTTGATTTGAGTCGGTTAATGGTGTGGATTGTGTTAGTTATTGTTTGCTTGATTACTATTTGATGTGATGTGATGTGATGTTATGTGACGTGTTGTTGTGTGTTGTGTTGTGTTGTGTGGTGTGTGTTGTGTTTTGTCGTTGTTATGTGTTTGTGTTGTATTTGTTTTGACATTGAGTGTTGTGATTTGATGTAGGTGCTGATGAGGATGAGTGATGTTTGTTGGTGAAGGGTATGAAGTGTTTGTGTTTGTGTTGTTAATGATTGATTGTGTGTAATTGGTATGGGGGTGAGTGTTGTTCCTGTAAGCGCAGATCCGCGTTAGCGTTGTCTGTCGTCGCAGTGGGAACTACATGAAGGTTGGATCGATTCCATTGTGGGTGAGATGGCGATGTAGCTGTTTCAATATGGGGTCGTACATTTGTTGATGAGATGATTATTATGTATTGTTTTTGTGTTCTGGTGTGTTGTTTGTAACCTCTGGTTTTGGTGTGTGGTGTTTTTTGATTTGTGTGTGTGTGTTGAGTTGTGTTTGGTGAGGTATTGGCTATTGGATTGTGTGGTGTAATTGGTATTGTTGCAGTGTGAGTGTGAGTTGTGGGTGTAGTTGTAGTCGTATGTGTGGTTGGTTGTTTGGTATATGGTTTGCTAGTGAATGAATTGTGATTGGGATGATGTTTGTTGTTGTTGTGGGATGTTTGTTCGTGTGTGTGTGTTAGTTTTTGGCTGATGGGATGGATGTGTGGAGTGTTTTGATTATGAGAGTTGGGTAGTTTGTTGAGAGTGAGTGATGTGTATATTTCTGTGTGTATGCATAGGTTTGTTTGTTGTACTTGTTGAATGGGGTGTATATCAATGATGACAAGCAAGTGTTCAGATCTCATGAATTTGCAATGCTCTAGAATTACTCTGATAGTGTGATGTTGTTTGTATTAATGTTGATATATGTATTTAACGTGAGTGTTTATGTTTACTTTGTGCATTTGTGTTGTCCATTTCAGAGGCTGTTATTGTTGTTGTGGAGTAGTCCGCTGGTTGTGAGGTGAAATGGTTGACGTTGGTTTGTGGAGGACGAGGAGGAGGAGGAGGAGGAGGAGGAGGAGGAGGAGACGTTGGGGTTTGTGACGGACGATGGGTATGTGATGATTGTTTACTGTAATGCATTGGTATTGTATCTGATGTATGGTTGGGTGTATATTTTAGTTGATTTGAGTCGGTTAATGGTGTGGATTGTGTTAGTTATTGTTTGCTTGATTACTATTTGATGTGATGTGATGTGATGTTATGTGACGTGTTGTTGTGTGTTGTGTTGTGTTGTGTGGTGGTTTGTGGTATGTTGTGTTTTGTCGTTGTTATGTGTTTGTGTTGTATTTGTTTTGCCATTGAGTGTTGTGATTTGATGTAGGTGCTGATGAGGATGAGTGATGTTTGTTGGTGAAGGGTATGAAGTGTTTGTGTTTGTGTTGTTAATGATTGATTGTGTGTAATTGGTATGGGGGTGAGTGTTGTTCCTGTAAGCGCAGATCCGCGTTAGCGTTGTCTGTCGTCGCAGTGGGAACTACATGAAGGTTGGATCGATTCCATTGTGGGTGAGATGGCGATGTAGCTGTTTCAATATGGGGTCGTACATTTGTTGATGAGATGATTATTATGTATTGTTTTTGTGTTCTGGTGTGTTGTTTGTAACCTCTGGTTTTGGTGTGTGGTGTTTTTTGGTTTGTGTGTGTGTGTGTGTGTGAGAGTTTGTGTGTTGAGTTGTGTTTGGTGAGGTATTGGCTATTGGATTGTGTGGTGTAATTGGTATTGTTGCAGTGTGAGTGTGAGTTGTGGGTGTAGTTGTAGTTGTATGTGTGGTTGGTTGTTTGGTATATGGTTTGCTAGTGAATGAATTGTGATTGGGATGATGTTTGTTGTTGTTGTTGTTGTTGTGGGATGTTTGTTCGTGTGTGTGTGTTAGTTTTTGGCTGATGGGATGGATGTGTGGAGTGTTTTGATTATGAGAGTTGGGTAGTTTGTTGAGAGTGAGTGATGTGTATATTTCTGTGTGTATGCATAGGTTTGTTTGTTGTACTTGTTGAATGGGGTGTATATCAATGATGACAAGCAAGTGTTCAGATCTCATGAATTCGCAATGCTCTAGAATTACTCTGATAGTGTGATGTTGTTTGTATTAATGTTGATATATGTATTTAACGTGAGTGTTTATGTTTACTTTGTGCATTTGTGTTGTCCATTTCAGAGGCTGTTATTGTTGTTGTGGAGTAGTCCGCTGGTTGTGAGGTGAAATGGTTGACGTTGGTTTGTGGAGGACGAGGAGGAGGAGGAGGAGGAGGAGGAGGAGACGTTGGGGATTGTGGCGGACGATGGGTATGTGATGATTGTTTACTGTAATGCATTGGTATTGTATCTGATGTATGGTTGGGTGTATATTTTAGTTGATTTGAGTCGGTTAATGGTGTGGATTGTGTTAGTTATTGTTTGCTTGATTACTATTTGATGTGATGTGATGTGATGTTATGTGACGTGTTGTTGTGTGTTGTGTTTTGTCGTTGTTATGTGTTTGTGTTGTATTTGTTTTGACATTGAGTGTTGTGATTTGATGTAGGTGCTGATGAGGATGAGTGATGTTTGTTGGTGAAGGGTATGAAGTGTTTGTGTTTGTGTTGTTAATGATTGATTGTGTGTAATTGGTATGGGGGTGAGTGTTGTTCCTGTAAGCGCAGATCCGCGTTAGCGTTGTCTGTCGTCGCAGTGGGAACTACATGAAGGTTGGATCGATTCCATTGTGGGTGAGATGGCGATGTAGCTGTTTCAATATGGGGTCGTACATTTGTTGATGAGATGATTATTATGTATTGTTTTTGTGTTCTGGTGTGTTGTTTGTAACCTCTGGTTTTGGTGTATGGTGTTTTTTGGTTTGTGTGTGTGTGTGTGTGTGAGAGTTTGTGTGTTGAGTTGTGTTTGGTGAGGTATTGGCTATTGGATTGTGTGGTGTAATTGGTATTGTTGCAGTGTGAGTGTGAGTTGTGGGTGTAGTTGTAGTTGTATGTGTGGTTGGTTGTTTGGTATATGGTTTGCTAGTGAATGAATTGTGATTGGGATGATGTTTGTTGTTGTTGTTGTTGTTGTGGGATGTTTGTTCGTGTGTGTGTGTTAGTTTTTGGCTGATGGGATGGATGTGTGGAGTGTTTTGATTATGAGAGTTGGGTAGTTTGTTGAGAGTGAGTGATGTGTATATTTCTGTGTGTATGCATAGGTTTGTTTGTTGTACTTGTTGAATGGGGTGTATATCAATGATGACAAGCAAGTGTTCAGATCTCATGAATTTGCAATGCTCTAGAATTACTCTGATAGTGTGATGTTGTTTGTATTAATGTTGATATATGTATTTAACGTGAGTGTTTATGTTTACTTTGTGCATTTGTGTTGTCCATTTCAGAGGCTGTTATTGTTGTTGTGGAGTAGTCCGCTGGTTGTGAGGTGAAATGGTTGACGTTGGTTTGTGGAGGACGAGGAGGAGGAGGAGGAGGAGGAGGAGGAGACGTTGGGGATTGTGGCGGACGATGGGTATGTGATGATTGTTTACTGTAATGCATTGGTATTGTATCTGATGTATGGTTGGGTGTATATTTTAGTTGATTTGAGTCGGTTAATGGTGTGGATTGTGTTAGTTATTGTTTGCTTGATTACTATTTGATGTGATGTGATGTGATGTGATGTGACGTGTTGTTGTGTGTTGTGTTTTGTCGTTGTTATGTGTTTGTGTTGTATTTGTTTTGCCATTGAGTGTTGTGATTTGATGTAGGTGCTGATGAGGATGAGTGATGTTTGTTGGTGAAGGGTATGAAGTGTTTGTGTTTGTGTTGTTAATGATTGATTGTGTGTAATTGGTATGGGGGTGAGTGTTGTTCCTGTAAGCGCAGATCCGCGTTAGCGTTGTCTGTCGTCGCAGTGGGAACTACATGAAGGTTGGATCGATTCCATTGTGGGTGAGATGGCGATGTAGCTGTTTCAATATGGGGTCGTACATTTGTTGATGAGATGATTATTATGTATTGTTTTTGTGTTCTGGTGTGTTGTTTGTAACCTCTGGTTTTGGTGTGTGGTGTTTTTTGATTTGTGTGTGTGTGTTGAGTTGTGTTTGGTGAGGTATTGGCTATTGGATTGTGTGGTGTAATTGGTATTGTTGCAGTGTGAGTGTGAGTTGTGGGTGTAGTTGTAGTTGTATGTGTGGTTGGTTGTTTGGTATATGGTTTGCTAGTGAATGAATTGTGATTGGGATGATGTTTGTTGTTGTTGTTGTTGTTGTGGGATGTTTGTTCGTGTGTGTGTGTTAGTTTTTGGCTGATGGGATGGATGTGTGGAGTGTTTTGATTATGAGAGTTGGGTAGTTTGTTGAGAGTGAGTGATGTGTATATTTCTGTGTGTATGCATAGGTTTGTTTGTTGTACTTGTTGAATGGGGTGTATATCAATGATGACAAGCAAGTGTTCAGATCTCATGAATTTGCAATGCTCTAGAATTACTCTGATAGTGTGATGTTGTTTGTATTAATGTTGATATATGTATTTAACGTGAGTGTTTATGTTTACTTTGTGCATTTGTGTTGTCCATTTCAGAGGCTGTTATTGTTGTTGTGGAGTAGTCCGCTGGTTGTGAGGTGAAATGGTTGACGTTGGTTTGTGGAGGACGAGGAGGAGGAGGAGGAGGAGGAGGAGACGTTGG